>CM041779.1:232597652-233197652 GCA_023374045.1 Limonium bicolor
GGCTGTAGCAGGTTTCTCTTCTGAAGCTCTTCAAACGCCTGACTTGGTGCTCGGCCAATGTTGGTGAACTCCCTTTGCGATGAGTCTCGGCGTGGTAAGGTAAGGTACTGTCCTAAGGTTTTGATGCGGAGATCTAGGTCGTTGAACCATATTCACTTCTGGGAAACTGCTTTGAGCGCAAGCTACTGTCTGAAGATAAGCCTTTTCTGGTCCTGGCTTAGATAATTTGGAGCCACTGCCGGAGTTTCTTGAGCACTCGAGCTCCAAACCTTCCTTATGAATCCTTTCCTCTAGAATACCGACTTGTCCCATCAACATGTCCAAACTCGGAAAGTACATAAATTTTAGCTCATGGTTGTGTTGTTTTCGCATGTTCTCAATTATCATGCGGATTTGCTCCTGCTCGTCCATTCTGGTAGGCATGGCTGCAGCCTTTCTCCTCCAACGCTTGATGAAGTCAGACATGGACTCACCGTCTTTCTGTCGAGTTCCTGCCAGATCGATTCTGGTGACCTCGAGGTTCTTAGCATACTCGAAATGATTTAGGAAAGCCTCGCAAACCTCCTCGTAGGTTTTGGTATTCATCTTCTGAGTGAGATACCAACGCTGAGGAGTCTCGTCTAGATAGCGTGCGAAAACTTTGGCTTTTTGCATATCGTTGAGCCCCAAGATGGACATTTCTCGGTCGAACATAGCCAAGTGAATCTGTGGATCCGAGGAACCCTTGTACAAAGCGAGTGCAGGCAGCTTCAGCTTTAGGGGAAGATCAACTTCGGGATACGACGCCGTGGAGAAATAATCGAAGCCAGCTGGTTTGTTGGTTTTCTCTATGCGCTCAATCCTTTTCAAAACCCTTTTGACCTCTGCAGCTAGCTGGTTGTCAGGAACATCCTTCCCCATACGTGTTTGAGGATCTTGGGCCCTAACAGAGTCAATCTCGATGTAACTACGATTAAGATTTTCATCCACAAGCTTTTCCAGAGTGTGCTGATTTGTCTCCTGGAGATTAGCCTTACTCCTCAGTTCCTCGACAATGGACTCCAAGACCTTGTACCCTTGCAGCACAGCGGCCAACTGGGCCTCGGTGTTGATCGGATTTCCTCCTTCTGCCATATCTGGATTCGGGCTTGCCTGTTTCCAAGAAGTCCATTATTAGCTAACAAGAGGAAGTGGGTTGAAAGACACTAAGGTGATAATGACACTTCACAAGGTAGATCGAAACAGGCTTAGGCTGAAAGCAAGTGGGCCAAGATACCCAGAAAATGAGGTGCTTGGGCTGAAGTATCTCTCAGGCTATGAACTGGAATTTGGACTGAAATGTAAACAGATGGCTTTGATTGGGCCTGAGAGGTGACACCTAGATCTAGGGTTTTGGGCCAGGGCCCGAATAAGAAGTCTGCCTAGATTAGAATGAGCCCTTGGGCCGGAATGTGTTTGGGCCTAGAGCAAAGCACATGGGCTGGAGTGGTCCCTAAATCACAAATGAGCCTAACTTTCTTTGGGCCAGAGAAGATGGTTGCTAAACCGAAAAAGATTTTATTTTCAGGCCTTGTGAGTTATTTCAAGTTCATGTGGATTTTCTTTTTGGGCCTAGAACTAATTGGATAATTCAAATTGGGCCAGAAGAGAAATCACCTAAGTCTAAGCTTTTGGGCTGAAGCCCGAACGACTCACATATTAAACCAAACAGGACCTCTGGGCCGCAAACAAGTAGAGCCGCCAATTCGGGTTGGGCTAGGTTAATGTAGGAGAAGTTCCTATCAACCTCTAGGCTAGGTAATGGACCGATCATACAAGCAAACAGGGCTCACACAAATTCAACATGTCCTCACTAGATGTTTAAATTCAACCGGGTATGGATCGATCCGGAGAGGTGCTTGGGGCTTGGGCCCAGGTCACCACAAAGGAATAGGGCTTGCACGCTATTCTCTTGGGCTTCCCCACTTTTTCACATCACCTGAAGTGTGCGTGGTCTACGGCCGGGTCTTTGACTGACCAAACAATGGGCTTGGTAAGGACACTGCCAGGAAAACGCTTGGGGCTAAGGCCCAGGTATTAAGGGGATGTGGTTAGACGACATCCTCCTCTTTTTCCCCGCTTATTCACATCACCTAAAAGGTGTGAGTCCCTGACAGGGGACCCTAGATGGGTCCCGGGGTGAAACTGGTTTGTGTGGGCCCTCGCTCTCATGATGCAAAGGTGTAAGTTAAAGTGCGCACAAAGTAAAAAACAAAGTATATAAAGCCATAAATAAACAATTTTTGAGTTAAGCCCTCTTTCTTAAAATTAAACAAGTTAAAATTAAGAATTGATCCCTAGCAGAGTCGCCAGTCTGTGAGCCTCGATTTTAAACCCTATCCTATGTGGATTAACTTGATTGGGATCTAATCGGGTTTTAGGTCGACTTATAGCCTAAGATTAATAACTATGTCATATAACAATAATTATTAAAACCTAAGCTAGCTCACTGGAACCTATTACGAGTCGCCACCTAATTTTAACCTAGATCAAATTAGGAAAGGAGAGTTCTGGGTTCGGGGGCTTGATATTCGACTTAATTAGGGTTCAATTACTTTCATTACCCTTCCTAGGTCGTTTTTCCTCTACTTGGTTCAATTACGGCTTTCTACAAAGTTGTTTTTAACCTAGGTGCGCGCTTCTGTTTTTTTTATTTTTTAACGTTTTTTGACAGAAAATTAAAGTGGAAATTAAAATTACCTAAACTAGGGTTTCGGAGGCAGAATTAGGTCA
This sequence comes from Limonium bicolor, assembly GCA_023374045.1. Classification (NCBI taxonomy): domain Eukaryota; kingdom Viridiplantae; phylum Streptophyta; class Magnoliopsida; order Caryophyllales; family Plumbaginaceae; genus Limonium; species Limonium bicolor. Next base: position 232,600,404 of record CM041779.1, read on the forward strand.
AATTTTGTTTCCGTCCGTAGCCACGGACCTAATGTCCGAGGCCACGGACCCCAGTTAACCTATATGAAAATAAAAGTCGAATTAAACATAAAACAGAAAATTGTAAAGTCCGGGGCCACGGACAGGCTGTCCGTGGGCCCGGACATTATTAGAAAACCTAAATTTTTAAAATTTAAAAAAATCCCGCCTCCGTCCGTGGGCGTCCGAGCTTACGGACAGGGAGTCCGGGACCCCGGACATGACGTCCGTGGGTGCGGACCGCCCTCGGACGGCGGCGTTGAGGCTGTTCCCGAAGGTTTTTGGCTCAAATTTTATGGGTGTGTAGCCTGAAGGATTTACAAGACATTAGTGATTGAAAGTTTTCAATTTGAATTCGAATTAAGCACGAAACTTAGCAAACAAGTTATTGGACAGAAGCTTAAACAAACAGCAATACAGAAGCGTAGAGGGGTTAGTTTGAGCCCAAATTTTGAGGCAAGACAGATAATACCGTGGAGAGTTAGGAAAGTGGGATTTCTACCTGTTTTACCTTCGGATTCACGGTGATTCTTCACACCGGGATTCGTCGAGTGCTTCGTTGATGGCAGACCCGAGAGGATTTCGAACCAAGCTTCTGGTTGTTGGTTGTCCTTGCTGTTCTTCACGTTTTGGTGGTGTTTTTGTGGGGTTTTGATGATTGATAATGTTGTGGGAGTTGAAAAATATGTTTTGGTGTTGATTTTGGTGAGATTTCGGTGTTTGATTGTGGCTCTGGAGTTCAAAAACGTGGAGAAAGAGAGACGGCTGCCTTCTTTGAGAGTCTAGGGTTCTTCAGGTTATTCTTTGATCATGGGATAAGGCTCCTTATATAGGCTTCCTTAAAGATAGATAAATCCGGTAAAAACCGAGATTTACCGACGTTTTAGCTCAAGGGCTTCCAAAAGGAATTTGATTATGAAATTTTACACGAGGGTAAAGGATGATATTTCTGAATTTTCTATAGTGGAATCGAATTTTTTGGATATTGGAAAATTTTTAAATTCAATTTCTCGTCAGTTTCAGTCAGAAATTGCTAGAAAATTATTAGAAACTCGAAAAATCGAAATTCCAACGCCATTATGCCCAAAATGTCATCCTCTATCATGGATTAAAATTTCAAAGAATTTTGAACTGATTTGACCCTTATTTGGAGGAGAGAGAAAGCCTATAGGGGGCTTAGGAGCCTTGAAAAATTACGAAAGTGCCCCTGGAGATGACTAAGCTGCCCCTGGTACTCTGAAATGTTCCGATCGAACTGGGAACCTTTGCTACTTGACCAAACTAGCCTATTAGTAGAGACTCTCTTCCGGGGGGGTTGAAATTTTGGGTATAACAGAGGGGTTTTTTCCCACGCTTGGCCTCACAACAAGGAGAGGTGTCCCCACCCTAAAAGGAATGGTTCATTCTCCGCCCCTGTTCTTAGCATTATCCCCTTATTCTCATCGGTGCCCTTTTTTGGAAGTTCTTCCACAATCTAAATTATAGGTTTGGTAATCGTTCATATCTACGAAATGTAGTTCCTTCGTGGCTTAAATAAGCTCTCTTACAACTCACTGCGCCTCGGGCTCTGATGCGGTTAACATCCTTGGCTCGTAGGCTCTTAGTGCTTAATGTCTCACTCCATTACTTGTACTCTTATTCATCTGTAGGTTATCCTCATAAGCTTCTGGTCCTTTAAAGACTATCCACCGTTAGGTTACATACTAAATGTAGTATTAGGTTTCATGGTAAGTCGCTGCGTCCTGCTTCCTGTTATGGCAGTTTATTCAGGTGATCTGAGGTTACTTTGTGTCTTTGACAATACTGTTGTTTTATTAGACTTATGTCTTTAGTGAATAAGGCTAAGTTCGTATTAGGCGTTTGCCTCACGGTGTCCAAGTTGGATATCATCCTGTCATCTTATGCCTCCATCTCAATGCATCGTTCAACTTCCGTTGACTATGCCACCCGTTGATGATCAATCATACTTGGGTGTTAATTAGTTAGACAAACAGTATTAACTGTCATTCATCAGTTTGTTCGGCTCGACTATGCCCGCTCTGTGGGGGTAGTCCTCTGAGCTTTCCTTTTCTATGGTTGTACGTCTTTAATCCTCAGCAGGTTATAGCTTACGTTCATTTTCTTTATCCTTGTTTTCTGGGTTTTCCAACATCTTCATTGAAGAATGCTTATTACTGGTGTTCTTAGTTATCAATCCGGGAGTCTTAATCCCATTCTTGTTGAAAGTTTTTATGTTGACGGTCTCCATTGTATTCCTTGTACGTTATCACTTACGTAGTGTTTTGCTCGTATTACCGAGCGATCTCTTAGGTTTTCCCCTTTGAGATCCGGGTTTGGTGTTCTTACCGCACTGCGGTTGTTGTTGTAGTAGATCGTACCGTCGCTAATATTTATATGGTTTAATATTTCGTCCAAGTTCAGTTCCTTGCTGACTGGTGTATCCACACATCTTTCATGGTCAGGCCATTAGGCCCTTCCAAGGTCTCATTCCTCTGTTCTTATGGATTTACAGTCCGGTATTAAAATGTACTACAACTGTAGCGTTCCCCTATCTTGCCATGATGGCTTTCCGCGTAGCTTAACCGTGGTAGCACTTGCTATGGCAAGTGCGACATGCAGGATGGGTTATTGGTACAAGGTACATTGGTAGTGATACTTCCTTCTAATTTCCATGTAATTGGTAGTCCTCGGGACTCCTTGGATGTTATTTTATTTTGGATAACTAGCCATCCGGCAGTTTCCTGTTCGATTGACCGTACTGTTACTTATCTCGGCGGCCCTCTTACTGAGGGAACCCCTTATTATTTTCTTATGTCTTAATCCTCGCTCCTGTCTCCACACATTTTGTTGTGGTTACTAAGTAATGATTCTCCTTTAGGCACTACATCGTAGTCTTATTTCGGTATACAATTTGTATGAGTTTCTACCGTCGTCCGCGTTATGTTGGCCAGGTTTTGTAACCTTCCTCATTGTATGGGGTTTGGAGTTCCCGTTTCTAACTGGACTTTCCAGTAATCTCAATCCTCATGCTTTGTATTATCCTACTGTTATGCTCCTTCGGACCACTGTCCGGTACTCATGTCGCTTCCCTTTTCCTTTCTATTGCACCCGTAGTGCTTTCCTTATCATTGGTATTGCGGGTTATTTCGACTGCATAGCATGTCGACCCATGTTGCCGGTAATTACCGTTCCCTTATTGATAGAATTCCATAGGTAGCGCCTATTTCTCTGTTGCGCTCCATTAAAAACCTCCAAGTTCTCTGTAACTGTTGAGCCACAAGATGTTTCTCGTATTGCCTGCTGTTAACTAACTGCCAGATCGGGTTTTCCCGAGTAAGAGAAGGCTTTCTTCTCTCTGGCGTTTGTTCCCCATATTCAGGGTTAGGGATGTGGAGGGCGGGTCTAGGTACTATGGATATCCGGTAAACACCGGGAAGTCCTAGCTAACCCACCTCTCACTCTAACACGCAACCCTTAACCCATCACTCAAACTCAACCTCAGTATTCACCTAAGTTCGGTATTTCTTGTCTTCAGAGCGTAACTACGCTCTGATACCACTTTTTGTAACACCCCAACTCAATCCAAATGTGGTCTCGCAACTTAACAGCATATATATATACATGTCACAGCGGAATTCTTTACACTTCAGGACCTTGCCATGGTCTGACTACAGAATATACCGAACATTAGTACATAACAACCTTAAACAAATACATATCCTTCTTACAATCCCCCTCACATCCTATACATCTTACTAACTCAATTGCCATACGAGTGCACATGCACAACTCGTAGGCCACGCTTAACCCGTAACACTTGTACCCCTTCTTACTCTCGCGACGGCCGCCTCCTGATGTTCACCTGTGTAGTAAAAACAGCCCCCAAAGGGGGTCAGCACGAATGCTGGTACGATCCTCTCATGGCCCCCAAGCTAACGTGGCTACGACGACTAATTGTCGATAGCATGGAGGTTGATTAGATGCACAACATAATAGAAAGTGCAGTAAACAACAAACCAAATATGAACAATCAAAGTTCAAACATAACGAACGACTTAAATGTGTTCCCTTAATTAAAGAGTTTATTATTTAACTCCTTAAGTAATGTTCCCTCTTAATCTTAGTCCATCCTTATCTTACCTCAATCTTAGTCTTATCTTAGCCTTAGAAAACAACCATCCTTTAAAAAGGAATGGATGTAGCTTATCTTAGTCTTATAATACAAACCATCCTTTAAAAGGGAATGGTTGCAACTTATCTTAACCTTACCTTATGTATGCCAACCGTTCTCTCATTGGGAACAGGTTAGCCCTTAGTTCGTTGTTTATTTTTGTAGGGCTTGGTTAACCCTAGCCAGCAGCAGGACACTTACCGGCAATAAACAACATTCTTAATTTGTTGGGGATGTAGGCTCGATCCCCCCACGCCATCTTAAAGCCACCTACCTTGGACTGGATGTCCAATGTAGCCGAGCCGGTCAACCGACCCAAGGCTACTAGTCCGGGGACTAGTCCTTAAGCGGAAGTCGGATCTGCTATAGATACCGACCCCCTTTCCTTAGCATGCATGACCGGAGTCAGTCCCGGGTTCCTCACTTCCCCCTTAAGTTCCAGTTAGTAGTAGTCTCAAGACCATGTTTGTTGGTTAACCTCTTTCGGTTTATATCAAACTCATATTAGGGAGTGTTCCTTAGTCTCACTCAATTCCTTACTAAACGTTGGTTAGTAAGTTCTCACGGTATGTTGTGTAAGTTTTCAAACATCACATAACAATACAATAAACACAATATTCCGGTTGCATGTTTTATCTTGTTTAGTGAGCACACAAAAACAAATAGCACACAAGCCGAGGGACACCTCGTTAGCAAGCAGGTCACAAGAAGAACTGTACCGTTCACCGTTGGTCGTTCCGGTTGCTTACTCTCCTCCGGAGTCCAAACTCTAAGTCCTAAAACATTGATTCAGTTTTAGGTTATTAATCACTTAACTTAATTAAACTTATTTAAATTACTTAACTTACTCAACCCTTAATGATCCCCACCTAACACCTCTTAAGTCTCACAACTTAATCTTACAAACTTAACCTTAAACTTTTAAGCTTACACTTAACTTAATCCCTTAGGTCTTTATACCTCTAGTAATCATTGCCTCCTTAATGGGGTACCCTTAATACCATTAAACTCTCTTAGGGTTTCTTTTTTTTTTAAGTCTTAAGGGTCGTCCGACCCACCGTCCGACCCACCAACTGGGTCGGACCCTTCCAGAAACTTTCGGGTTTGAAAAACCCCACTTGTCCAACCCATGTCCACCCAACCATCTCGGTCGGACCATTCCAGAAATCCTTCCGTCTTTTAAAACTCCTCCGTCCGACCCATGTCCGACCCAAGTCCTCTGGGTCGGACCATTCCAGAACCCTTCACTGGCGTCTAACAGAGGCCGTCCGACCCAAACTTGGGTCGGACCCCTAGGTCGGACGCCACCAGAACAAGTCCAAAAATTGTTAAATCTTCACCAAACTTCTCCTAAAGCCTCCTAATGTGTTCTAACATCATTTAGACCCTTAAACCCGCCTTTAATCATCCTCCAAACTCATTAAAATAACCTCCAAAGATCTTCTTAAACATTTACTAAATTCTTGCAAAAACTCCTAACACTTATCATATACTTCCTTATATTCCCAACTTGCAACCTCACCAAACTTCAACCAACCCTAGTGCTCCCTCCTTAACCGTTTGACCACTTCATAAACATCATTTTTCCATCTTTAATTCATCCATCTTTCCTTTGCTAAACCTTCCAAGGTTATCTTGCATTTCCATGCACCAATTTCTCTTCTTTTCATTTGTTACTCATCACTCCTAAACTCTTGAGCTTACTTATACATTTCTTTCCATTACCTTAATACCTTGACATTGTTCTTCATTTACCTTGACGACTTACAACATTCTCCTACAATTTTCACTTCCATCACCCAAGTCCACACATTACCATTTAAACTAAACCTTACTAGTCCACTACTAACATCACCACCTCTTACACAAACTTCCCGAAACTCTCATTGTTCTACTCTTTAGTTCATACCTAAATCATCTCAAAGCATTATACATCATTTCCTCCAGATTTTTGCACAAGTCTTACATTCCTTATAACATGACTTTGGTATGTTCAATACACCCACCAATCCTCTAATCTCTTCCTAGACAATTCTAGGTCATTCCAAACCTCAAGAACTCTTTACCTAACTCATTTCCACTCAAACTCCTCATAATGATCCCTAGTGAATCCTAGGGCATATTAACTCACCACTACCACTTAAACACTTTGTTTTCTACTCAAATTTCGCCATAGCTTCTCTAGTATATTATCATGCCAAAATGCATTGTTTTCCTCATTCAACCAACTCACACACATCAAGTTCTTTCCCATCATATTTTCTCACCCAAACCAACTCAATCACATCAAACTCAATATATTGCAATAATCTTAAATTGCATAGCACTAAGGCTCTTGAATGACATGGCTCTTAGGCCCTTAAATGACTTAAACTTAAACACTGAATTTCCCACATATAAAAGCTTTCAACCTGCAAATACACCCACCAATCTCATAGTAGTTACAATACTCTTAAAACCCATCTTAAACTTATATTACTGACTCATGCCCATTGGCTCCTTAGTCACAAGTGCATATGCTTGTTCAAATTGTTTTCCCTAGGTTATATAACCCATTGCATAATGTAAGCTCTAAGCCACATTAGTACTTATCTAAAACTCATTCCTTAAACCTGAACCACCATTGTAGTAAGTAATTACCTTGTTTGCTCAAGCTATCTATCTTCCTCCTGAGACCTTCTTCTTGAATGAATAGCGGCCACCACGTAAATCGCCCTTGCCATGTCTAATCAATATTCAATGACCCATGAGTACGAACCACAACTAACCTCAAGGAGTAAACCCAGGTTAAAGGTGTTCTAAAGGTTTAAAAGTGGATGATTACCTTTGAAGTCTCAAGGTAGACTTGGGCATTGAATGAAAGAGGACCTCCACTAGTCCTTGGTGAATAAAACAAGCTAGAAAAAGGCATAAAAACAAAGCCCCATGAGTAGTAAAGTTTCGGTCATGTAGAAGAAGTGGTGGAAACATGGTTTTTCTTACATTTTCCTTACCTTGAATGAATGAAGAACCAAATGGGCTCTTCAAACTTGATTTTCCTCCATCAATGGAGTTTCCTCTTGGCACCAAAATGGAGCTTTGAAGGATTTGAAAAGATAGAAAGATAGGTCTTGGCCTAACTAAGAGAAATCTATACTTGGTTTTTGATTTGGAGCAAAGATGAACACTTGGTGATGAATTGAAGGTGGAGCACCCATGGATGGAGCTCTCTCGGTTTTGGAGCAGGAGAAGAGAAGATGAACCCGTGGGAAGAAGAGAAATGAAGAGAGAGAAGAAGAAAGGTAGGCTAATATAAGGTATTTGCTTTATAAAAGCAAATAGTAACTCCTTTTACTTATCTCTTCTTTTCTTCCTTATTTGATGAAGTCTATGGTGACTCATCCCTTAGAAAACCGGCCCCCCTCTTAAATAAGGCTAGTCATGGTCTTTGTTGACCAACTAATTAGCTTATATTGATTAAAACTTAAACTAGTCACTATTTGGCACTATTCACTAATTAGTGCACATATTTCTGAAATTTTTGATTTCCCATTGATTTAGGCTTCCTAATGTGATACTAATTAGTACACATATTGATTAAAGAGTAATGATGGAAATTTAGCCACTCAAAACTCAATTCTAAGACAATTTCTCAAAAATGTGCTTTAAGACTTCTTAAAGCACATTTTGTGTTTTAACTTGTTTTCAAGCTTGGTTTTCTTTGCTAATTGATTTAAAATGTCCATTAGCATATTACTAAAGTCTTATAATGGTATTTGGGTGCTAATCAAAGTCACTCCAAGCTTAGAGCATGTTTTTGCCCAAATTGCCCTTAACGCACTTTCTTGTGTTTTCCTTGGTTTAAATTGTCTACCAATCTTTCTAAGGCATATTCTAGCATTAATACATCATAATTTGATGTTTACTTAGCATACTTAGGTTTGGGGTATTTCATACACACATTCCCTCCATAGACTATGTATAATCCTTTTATACTAAACTTCTATAAACTTAAGTCTTAAATACGTTTTAAATTGTTTACAAAACCTAAGGTTTCAAAGGAATAACTCAATAAGTTAATTCCCTTTATTATGTTTTAGGATAAGCATTACATCTTAACATAAGGTAGAATTTATCTAAGAATCAAATTCTGATTCATAAGTGAAATTGTTAATTATTTAATAAGATAATATATTTTGAAAAATCCTCATACCTTATATTCAAACTGACACATTAATATTTCCAGTGTCAAAAGGTAAATCAATATAATCTCTTATGTAACTTAGTTTCCTCTAAATAAAGGTTCAAAGGTTTTAAGTATCTAATTTCTATTTATAAACCTTTTTATAAATTCTATGTAACACCCCAACCGCTAATCCTATGCTTACCGTCCGATTGTCCTCTTAATCCTATCAGTACGCAGCGGAATATTTCTACTTACTACGGCGGGTGATACAACGCCGCTAACCGCCCATACGGCTAGCAAGGCTATTACTACTTACAGTAACGGTCTGATGAACATAATATACCGAGCTACTATATTCCTTACCAAAATACCACGTACCGAATACTTACATCAATGGATCACCGAGTATTTAAGTGTATTCAATTACATCCAAATTCAACTTCCCAAAAGAATGAGTTTCTAAGGCTACTCATCTATACCCCAATCCAATACTTCCACTATCCAAAAAGGTGTACCCCATGGTACACCGGCTAACAAAAACTTACAGCCGTGTACTACTTAGTACACCAATCATCAATTCATTGTTTACAATCAAAAGAAATCAAAGGAAACGAGCTCCAACACTTCACGACCTTCATCCTTCTCTTGTACCTGCGTGTAGTAAAAACAGTGCCCCTAGGGGCTCAGCAAAAGATGCGCATGAACTCCGCATATACCGCGTGCTAGCTAGGGCACGCCGACTATTTGACGTCCACTAAACATGCGATTCATTATTTTCACACATACATGCTTTTCATACAACATTCATGCATTTACAATACATTATACAATTCAAGGCATCAATACAATAGTGCATACAATACTTACCTTCACACTGTTAGCCAAATTACGCATCCGGATTAATCGGAATGCTGTTTACTCTTTTACTCATTTCACTTACTTTCTCTTACTTGCACTTACTTACTTTCAATTACTTTACTTACTCATTCTTACTTACTTGCTTATACTCAAGTTAAGTCGTCGGGACCTCCGGCCCTGGGGACTACTCCGTCCCACCTCCGGGATTTACTTGACTCACCAATCCGGGATGCTACCCACTTAAGGGATTTGGGCCGCGGACCAGTTTAAGAGTCAGGAATTGGATCCAACCTCTTGTGTCTCCTCATCCTCACGCGTGGCCGAAACTATATCGGACTTCTACTCATTCCAATTTAATTACCAATTTAAGTTAGATTGGTTAGCTTGTTAGGAATAAGTTAGAAGTCCAAGCACATTCAACATTCGGTCACAGTACAGTATATCATACATACACACATTCATTATCATCCAAACATTTCATGAATTATACAAACTAAGAGTTAAAGGAAATATACACAACATACAACACTACATATTCACAAGTACGCATAGTAACTCCGATTCGTGCATTTATCTTATTTGGTGATCAATTAGCACACAACACACAAATCAGAGTAACCAAGATAGCATACGGGGCATGAGGAATTCATACCGTTCACCGTTGTACGTGTTTCCAAACGTTCTCCCGGTGTCACAAATCAAATCCTATTTTATACATACACAATTGAATGATTAATATAGCCATCATTAACTTAACTCATTACTCTTACGTTTACTAATCCATACTTACTAAGTCTTTGCATTTCCAATACTTACATTTTATTTGTTTACTCCTAATTACTTAACAATGGTATACTCACATTTATATGCACATATGTATAGGTGGGTATACATACATACATATATATAATTATTATTTAATTAAATTAATTTTTTTTTAAATGACTCGACCAAACTTGCAAGTCCAGTCGCAAGTTCGGTCCAAGTCAGTAAGCTACATCGTGTGAAAATTTCAGGGCCGACCGACCTTGCAAGTCCGGTCCCAAGGTCGGTCCATTCCAGTAAGTTTCGTATGTGAAAATTTTAGCCTGACCGACCTTGCAAGTCCGGTCGCAAGGTCGGTCCATTCCAGTAGCTTACAAGACGGAGAAATTTTGTGTCGACCGACCTTGCAAGTCCGGTCGCAAGGTCGGTCCATTCCAGTAGGTTATAGACGGGAGAATTCTCTGGTCCGACCGAACTTGCAAGTCCGGTCGCAAGTTCGGTCCATTCCAGAAGCTTTCCCGTCTTTGTAAATCTGGGCTCGACCGACCTTGCAAGTCTGGTCCCAAGGTCGGTCCGGCCCAGTATTTGCATTTTTATTTCTGTTTTTAGTCCCCTCTTTTACCCATTACTTCCCCATTGTTCCTACACTTAATCCAACATGTTTTACCACTAAATAAACCTCCTAATATACCTTAGTTCATTCATTAACTCACTACTCATTCTCATACTAATTTACACACTTGTTTTCCAAACTTCATTTTGACACTTACACTAGTTTCTTCCCTTATTACATTATGCTACAGATTTGGACTCTAACACTCCTCTTCTATATCTCCCTCTTCTATTGACATTTCTAACACTCCTAATGCATTTAGATTGCATTATCTACCTCTCTCAACTTACCCTCCATCTTTCTCTATTAAAATCGGTTACAACACTTATTAGACACCTAGTTTCTAATACACTAAGTGTTCTCTTCCTAGGTAAATTTTGCCATAACTTCCCCTATATTTTTACACTCTCAACACAATGTTTCCTCTCACATTAACATCATCTCACCTGTTTATACACAACAACAATACACAAACTCTCATATACCCATAACAACACTAAATCACTCTTAACAATTCCTGCACTTAACATCTCATTCCCAACCTGTTTGTAACAGTTTTTAAATTGTTGTCAAAGCTTCAAAATACTTATATTCTCCTACACATTGCACTACTAGTACATTATCGTTTCACAATGAAGTTTTACTCCATTAAAATCTGTTACACATACAAATATAAGGCTACACAAGGTTGAGCTTAATTACCTTGTTTCTTCTTCTAGTTTCTTTCTTCTTCTTGCTTCTTCTTTTAATCTTCCTCTCCTCTTCTCACCGGTTTATAAACCAATTCTAACACTACAACCCATACATATACATATTTCAATACACCACACTAACCTTAAACATTATTTGAGTTCTAATGCACATTCTAGGGTTTAGGAATCTCATTACCCTGCAAGGGTATATGTAATGCTTGGAGTGGCTCAAGAACAATGTTTCCAACTCCACCAACAATCCAAAATTGGCTGGGTACAAAGGAACCAAACAAGGGTTTAGCTTCAAATCTCGTTTTGCCCACAAGGCTAGAAAAATGATGGAGTTTCAAGAAGATTTTTACCTCAATGGAACAAGGAGAAGGAGGTGGTGCTAATGGTATTCTTGAAGCTCCAAATGGGACATACCCATAAAAACGAAAATGTTGGTTTTCAATTTTGAAAGGATGGAAATGTAGTTCTTGATGAGAGGATTCCAATGGTATACTTTTTATAATTTTTGGAAGAAGGTCAAGGGAGTTTCAAGAGGAGAGAAGATGGTATTTTTGTGAGGTTGATCTTTTCTCCATGGATGACCGATGAGGAAGAAGAAGAAAAGAGAGTGAGTGAGGGTGAGTGGTATTACGTGAGTGAAGAGAATGAAATGGGAGAGAGAGTGTGAGATAGGTAAGTAAAGTGGTGTTTTACTTTTTGCTTTTTAAATTCTTTTGTCTTTTGTTAATGAAAGGAGAATAAAGAGTGTGTGAGAGAGAGAGGGGTGTGGGATCGGACACACACAGAACCCATAAGAGTTTTAAAATTGTATTTACAATATTGGACACATAAGTTTGTGTTATTTATGTTTCTACCCCTCAACTTCCCGTTTTTGACAGTTTTTACTAATTCTCTCGTTTTATTGGTTTTATTGGTTCTAAAGATTCACTAATATTTATTAATGATTATTTAGTTGACCATAATTGTTACGAGTCTTTTTGACCCGCTTAAAGACACGTTTTCCCGGTTACCTCGAAAAACGCGCTTTAAGGTTCGGTAATGCTTTTAAACCGTTTTAAGGGTCCGTTTTCTTCGGGATTTGTTCCCTTATGATTATTTATACTTAATTAAGCTTCCAAATTATTTATTAGTCTAATTAATCACTATTTTTAATTACGGGGTATTTCATTCTAACTACTCAATACATTACTTAATTATAAACTCATATCCTGAATATTGGTAATAAATGTATTTTATATGGCTTATCTAATTCTAAGAAACTTAAGGATTATTATTTAGATTAATTACTTAATCATAGTTTAATATAGTTTTACATCATAATCCTTTTAATGATTTTATCTTAAAACATTAAGTTATCGTTCAATACTATAAATGTTATGAAATGATTAAATCTAGACTTACTAATCCACTTCACATTTAGATGTAAAAGTATTTCATTTTATTAGTTATATAATAAGTTATACCTGTGTAAAATCTAATTACACATTTTCCTAAGTCTTAACTTATTAATTACTTAACCCAATTATAGATTTACATTCTGGTCATTGACAAATAATATTATACATGTATTCTAATATGGTTTATATAAATCTTAGAAATTCAAAGGTAATTCTTTAAGCTTAATTTCATAAATATAATTTAATACCACCTCATAAAATATTCTTTTAATAGTATTATGTATAGGTTTAGATTAACTTATTAATTCCTTCATATTCTATTTTCTATAAGGTATTTTATTTCTTTTATTTTTTTATTTTTTATGTATATATATTGATTTATTCAAGACATTCTTTATGTAGTTTTATTGTATTTAATTATTTCTATTAACTTTTACACATATCTACATCCAATATATGGTTTATAAAATAAAGTATTTCCCTTAGTTTCAATTAAGTATTTTAACTTCAATTTTATATAATTAATATAAATGTAGATTAATTTAATCCCTTGATTTAACCTAAGTTACTATCTTATTTCTTTTATATATATGTATATATATATATGATTTCTACTCACTTAAAAGTTTATACCCAAAAATATTTATTAACATTCTGTATTAAATGTTAGTTTAGACTTATTATATTATTTACAACCTATAAAGTTTATTATTCAACTATACTTTAATTTTTGGTATCATTAAAAACCATATATTATAAGATAACTTATGAAAAATTCATAAACACAATTTTTAAACCCATTTACGCTTGTCTAAAAATTCCCAAATTTAATATATAGTAACTTTGATATTTTAGACATATTATAAAATTTTTATTTCATAAAAATATCTTGAGTAATATCTAAATAAAACCAAAATACTCAGAACTTTCAAAAATTATAACTTACGTTTAATAACTCAAAACCCATATTAATTTACATCAAAATAAACTAGATTTATAAGGAATCTATGGTGCACGATACAGAGAAATCGATTCTGGGTTCGTCGAGTTAGGGTTCATGTCGTTTCTGATTTCGAATAGACAAATTCTCTCAATGTAGTACGAAATTGGTTAAAGTGATGTGGGGGTATGTTCGGGAATGCAAAAACGAATGACAATGTCGGAGGAATTGATCTAAAACTTACAGGAAGTGCACCAATCAAGGAAAACAAATCTAATTTTCTAGAAAGCTTCGACTTTTACGGGTGGTTAAGGGTCAAACTTTGGTGATTCATAAGTTGCAGCACAGATTGAGTTAGGACAAGTTCTTGGGCTTATTCGAAAGAGGAGATGTAGCTCTACAGATTGATAGAAACAACTTAATCTAATTTGCAATATACAGAAAGAAATCTAAACCGAAAGTTACAGTTTATACCTTGCGTTTTTCTATGATTTTATGTGCATGACGAACCGGGAACTTTAGACGCTTCGTTCTTGCACATGATTGGGAATTACCCTTGGGTGTAAACATAAGAGTTGTAGAGGAATTAGAGATCTACAAAACGAGCTTTATAAATTGAAATTTCATAGAGAGATGAAGAAGTTATGACGAGATGAATTTACCCGATTATCACGTTTTTCTGGAGTTTTGGGTTACAGTTTTCAGGGAGGCAACTTTAGATCGAATTTTCGGTCGATGTAGAAAGAGTTAGGTTGTGTATGAGTAATGGTTGGAAAGAGGGTTTATAGGAGAAGAGAAGGAAGAAAACGACACCCAAAAATACTTAGAGACGATGGAGATATCGATGTCACAAGTTAGGGCAATCTGCTGGTGGTTGTTACGATACTTAGCAAAATTTCCGGCCAACTGACGTGGCACGACTCACGAGGCACTCCCGCTGAGTCAGCAATCCCTTGCCACATCAGTAGTTTTCAAAATTTTGGCTCTAAACTTCATTGTATCATAACTTTGGCTAGGATGATCCTTTTTTGACGTTCTTATTATCAATCTTCTTGGTTTTCCATAACCTTTTTATTGGTATAGGTTTCACGGGCTGGTTTGACCATTCTCAAAATGTCAACCCTAGCAAGGCTTAAGAAGCTTTATGGTTTCCATGATTTTATATTGACTTTTATGATTCAAATTAATGTTCCAAATATTTATAAAATCTCTATAATATAATTGGAGTGTTTAGAAATTTTTCCAAGATTTTTTTACTTATGAATCTTATTATTAAATTCATAATACCATATAATAATTGTGTTTTAATCGTATTATTTAGGATTTAATAAAAGAAATCCCCTAAATTAATTTTCATTATATCATATAATAATTTAATAGTATTATTTAGGGTTTAATAAAAGAAATCCCCTAAATTAATTTTCATTATACCACATAATAATTTAATATTTAATAGTATTATTTAGGGTTTAATAAAAGAAATCCCCTAAATTAATTGAGATTAATTTAGAGGCATTTCACTCTTAATCAATATCAGACTAATGCAGGGACCGAATCTAATAGGAAAAGACTCAGAGTAGAAATTGAACTTCTTTCCTTTAGTATTGAAGCCTGGTGGAGACAGAGATCTAGGCAGCATGGGAATTCTGAAGGAGATAGAAATACGAAGTTTTTTCATATTGGAGCTACTACTAGAAGAAGAAGAAGAAACACCATCTTTTGCATGCTTGATCTGTTAGGTGTGATGCATTATGATTGGAGTAGCATTGAGAATAGGTTATTTCCAAAGGTTATTTCAGAGTTCTAATCCCAAGACAGATCTTTGATTTCTGGATGTAGTCTGGGGCAGATTATCTCAACAGCATGTGGATTCGCTTCAAACTCCTTCTTCTACCTCTGAAATATTTAGAGCTATGAAAGATCTGAGTGGGGATAAGTCTCCAGGGCCTGATGGCTTCAATGGGAATTTTTTCAAAAACTATTGGCACGTGGTGGGAGCTCAGGTCACTTCTTCAGTTATCTCCATCTTGCAAGGTAATCCTATTTATGATTTCTTAAATCAGTTTTACATTACCCTGATTCCAAAAGTTAAGGGAGCAGTGGATATTAAAGAGTTTAGACCTATAGCGCTTTGTAATTTTATTTACAAAATAGTGTCTAAAGTCCTAGCTAATAGAGTCAAAGGCATCCTTCCTGAGATGATTTCTCCCAATCAGTCAGGATTTGTTAAGGGAAGATAGATTACAGACAATATCATCATCTCTGGTGAAATTATGCATTTTCTATCTAAAAGTCAAGCTGTCAAAAATGGCTATTTTGCTCTTAAGATGGACTTGAGTAAAGCTTACGATAGGTTATAGTGGAATTTTATCAAGGACATCCTATCTGCTATAGGTTTTCCAGAGACATGGTTGGGTCCTGTTTTGAACTGTATTTCTTCTACTAGATGCTCTATTCTTATCAATGGGGTGTCAGGGTCCTTCTTCTCACCCTCTGGAGGTATTCGCCAGGGAGATCCTCTCTCTTCCTTTCTCTTTATCATAGCTCAAGAAGCCTTATCCAATGTCTTGAACATTGCAGAGACTAGGGGAGAGTTCACGGGGATAAAAATGTCTATAACAGCCCATAGTATTAATTATCTAGCTTTCGCAGATGACTTACTAGTGTGTAGCAAATGTACTGCCAAGAATGCTCTTTTTCTCCAAGATATCTTGAAGTCCTTCTTAGCCTCTTCAGGCCATGAGATTAACAGTCAGAAGTCAGAAATCCTCTTTAGCAGTAAAGCAAGCTCTCAGTCTAAGATGCTTCTTTGCAATCTGTTGGGGTACGGGAAACCCACAATTTCCAGAAATATTTAGTTTTACCTTCTGGTGCAGGAAGAAACAAGAAGCATATTTTTAACTTCCTTGTCGAGGCTATTCATAAGAAAGTCACTAGCTAGGGTAATCCTTTGTCCCAAGTAGGTAGGACTATTCTGGTGTCTAGCGTACTACAGGCCATTCCAGCCTATACAATGTCTATGTTTCTTCTCACCAAGTGCATCAATGATAAGATTAACTCTCTTCTTACTTCCTTCTGGCGGGGAAGGCATCTAAACAAGAAAAGTATCCATTGGCTTAAATGGAAAGAGGTGTGCAAAAGTAAAGATTCTGGTGGGTTGGGTTTTAGATCCTCGAGAGATTTTAATTTAGCCTTGCTAGCTAAGAAACTTTGGTTATTCTTACAGATTCTAATTCCTTGGTTGCTAGAACTGTTAAGGGTATTTACTTTCCCAACACTGATCTACTCCAGGTGAAAAAAGGAATCTGGACAGTCCTATATGGAAGTCTTTACTGTCAGCTCTAGACTTACTGAAGAAAGGGGTTTTGGAGATAGGAGATGGGAAAAACACTTTTTTTTGGAAGGACCCTTGGATATCTAGACCCACGTCTTTTAGGTTGTATTCTCCTATCCCAGATGAATTCTCCAACAGTACCACTAATCAGTTCTTGAATCAAGAGGGGGAAGTGTAACACCCTAACTATAAACAATGTACTTAATAACCATTAGCAGCGGATAATATACACAACACTTAACTTAATCATTGGGTGTTACACCCATTAGCCACCCACGTGGCTAACAAGGCCATTACTTACACAACGTACTGGTCTGATGGACCAGATTCCGGAGCGTTATACATTATACTTCCACTTCATAACTAAACTGAGTAATCACATTTACATTACAAACTGTAGCGAGTTTATACATTTAGCTACCGATATCAAACTTCGGTCTTACACCACTACAACTGCATAAACAAACTAAATAACTATCCACGCATAAACAACTACCCTGTCCTACTCTCGAACGGCTGCTAGCTCCATTGTACCTGAAAGGAAAAAGGGTGGCCCCCAAGGGGCTCAGCACCTTTGCTGGTATGGTAATCGTGCAGCCCGCATACTACCAGGCCACACACAACTAATTGTCGTGTGAGCATGTAGTTGATTTTTATTTAGAGCATGCAAGATATACCATAAACACATATCATGCTTATAAATCACACATATCCAATCAATAGGATACAACCAAGAAGGATAACACATCAACACTTGTCAGATCAATTTATTATGTTCCTTAACTCTTGAGGGTTTCTACCTTAATGGAACTAAATTCTTATTAGACAGCACTTACCCATTGATCAGGTTACAACTAATTACTTCTTATACTAATATGGGGTTGATTTCGGTGATCAACATACACAACATGACATTACACATCACGTAATAACACATATGCAACGTAACACTGTGCTTCTTAGAGAACATACACTTAACTTAAGATGTGTCGGATAAAATATAGGTCTGAACACACCGTACACATTTACTTTACTTAGATGTGTCGGCCGTAATATAGGCCCGATCACACCATGCACATATCCCCCTAGCCCCGAATAATAATCAAGGTAGGAAAGCCTCTTATTAGACTTGTGGGTGATTGTAATCCAAGAAGGAAAGACAACCAAAACAGCGAGGGAGTTAAATCAAATATAGACATCAACTCCCAAACACATGTGCATGACCGGGACGCCCCGGATTCCCCACCTCCCATAATATATTTTAGTTAGAAGTTCCCTTATGGAACTTATCACATCTTGACACCATATGGTGTTACAACTTAGTTAAACAAACAAAGGAGGTAACATACCACTCGATATACATGAACAACAACAACGTTAAATAACGACATACTAAAATGGGCAACACACATCGCACACAACCACATTACAAAGATAACGCACGGATAGCCATAGTTAGAACGTTCCCATAGGTTGGGACGTTTAAATCCGAATACCGATCTCTTATGTGATCTTAAGGTCGGCTAACTACAGTTTAACACATATTCAAGGTTAAACGGTATCGGAACAAGGTACGCCACATAAATGAATTACTGTAAACTCGTTACATGCTTTTATCTTATAAGGTGTCAAACATTCAGAAAACACATAGGCATACAAGCCGGTGTACTCCGGTAGAGCACAGGTTGCAAGAAAACCATACCTGTCACCAAGGTCCACTCTATTGTGTCCTCTTATGTTCCTCGAATAATTCTCGAACAACTGGTAACATTACAATTGCTTCCATTAACATCGGGGGAATAATTAGGACAACCCGAAACACACTCACTTGGACGGTAGTCCCACGTACACACAAGGTGCTCACTGCCCTGATCATCCGAAGACTCCAGGACTATTTCACTTTTCCTTTGTAAAGGCGTCCATTTAGGTGGCCAAGGGCCTGGTGCCAACGGTAGCACTCTCCGCCTGGCGATCTATCTAGGTTCGTTCAGGATTAACTAGGGAAAACCCGACACAGGTTAACCCAAGAGATCTCTACGCGCGACCAGTTGCTGGTGGTTGTCTAGATTAAGGTACAACATCAAATTCATTCACACTCCATGGTTAACTTGTTAGTTAGTAAATCTGTTACAATTTTAATTATGGAAACACCACTTAATTTGTTGGCTGCCCTGTGGGTCTTACGCATGCCTAGAATGATTCTAGGTAGTACTTATGTTCGAGTCGAAGCTCTAGAGACCGACAATGTCGTGTCCCGTTCCTAAGTGTTTTGCTTAGGATATAACTACATACTTGTAATACTTAACGTATTAGGTTCGACAACGATAATCACAATCGCACAACTCGCATATGTAGTTTTATATAAGTCGACCTATAGTCGACGTAGTATTAGTCCCGTAGGATGTTCGTGCATAGATAAATGGTGCAGTAAACACAGATAATCATCATAAACATACTCACACACGTTATCAAACAAATCCGAGCCCGAGGAATTCCTCAGGACAACCCGGATCAAACCCCTTTACATACCGTACACCGTGTCCAAGGTCGCGCAGTGTAGACCGCTAAGGCTATCGAGCGCGCACGTCTGAAAGGCGATCTAGAAATACGAAGAACGCTAAGTGTCAATCCACATGACAGTATGATTCGGTATTTCCGAATAACGTCTGTAATCCTGGTACTACACCCTCGGATTTCAACTGTTACTAGTTAAGGTATCGTTATCTTAAAAACTCCTTACTCGTAGTGTGAGTTAATATTTGGTTTACAATGGAGTATTAAACCATACATTATACACTTGTTATTCTTCATTCGAGCTGTATTTATCATACCAAAGTCATATATTAACCATAGTATTTTATGTCATGTATACTAGAGTTTATATCTTTATTCTTGACATGTAATTATATATATGCATGCGCTTAGCACGATAGTTTTAATAAACTATATTTTTGACCACATAATATTGTTTAGTGTTACATTTATTTCATGATGTCATATAGTATGATATTTTATATGTCGTTAAACTTTATAACATATGGTTTTGGTAGCTATATGTATGTACCGAAAATAATATACACATATGATACACTTGAGCTCCTTTATTTATATAATTCTCATTAATCACAATATAACCACATAACTAATAACATGTTGTAAATACCAAATTTTATAACATCAAAACTTTGTAATAAAATATAACCCAAGGTTTTATAAACTTACTTAAGTATGTTAGAGATGTTTTAGGTTCATTAGTAACTCAATACCACCCCTTATAACCCTCTGTAACAAGGTTATACAGAAGCTCATACATTTCAGGAACAACTGAAAAACTAATGTACTAGGATTGGTATTTTATCCCTCTTCTGTTTTGCTTCTCATTCCTTGATCTGGTTTCTTCTTCACTCTCTCCCACATTGCCTAGCTACTTAGGCTACGTTCTCTCGCAACATTAATCTCACATATTTCTAAACGCAGCAAATAGCTGCTTTTAGATAGAGCTCTTATGTGAGAGGAAGAGTAGACCCACTAGAAAAAATAACAAGTAAAATGAGGACAAGTGTCATATAAAGCTAGATTAATCTAGAGCAAAAAAGAGGTGCCGAACGAACAAGGCCTTAATCCATAGTATTAATACAGTTTCAATCTTACAGAAACCTACTTATACTGAGACAAGAAAAATGCTAGGAACAGAAAAAGAAACTGATGTCCTCTTCTCTGTTTTTTTTTTCTGTTTGTTCACAGTTTGGCTTACAATTTTTTTTCATTCCAAAATGCTTACATACTTAGTTAAGTGAATTTGTTATAACCCAAGATTTCGTTGCAATTTTATTTCGTCACAACTTATTTTAAGTTGTTTCATTCTGGATTCAGGACATGTATTTCTTTAGGATTAAAGACAAGGGTGAGGTGGTCCTTTTCGTTTCAGATTTTTGGTAAGGGATTATTATTAATATTTGGGTGATATTAATAATTATCAATTTTCAATTCTGATCACCACGTTCCTTCACGATCAGTCGCTCAACTCTCGAGACGTTCTTCTTCCTTCTTCCCTCTCTCTTCTCAATTGATCGATCTGTCGAACCCTAGCTGCTAATGCTGTGAATATCGAAGTCCGCTTGTGGATTGCTCTCGCTCTGCGACGTTGTGATCAGTCAAGGTAATTCATATCGGTTGTCTCTCTTCGATTCCGTATTTTGTGTATCCACCAATCCCTAATTGTGTTTCTACAATCTGATTGTGGATCAGTAATCTTCTCTTCCTCTGTCAAATTCTTCTTCGGCGGGCGTTCTCTACAATCTCACTGTCAGATTCAGGTGGGAGTTCGATTCCGTTCTCTGTTTTAGTTTTGGTGGTTCCGTCAGTGTCTGATTGAGAGTTTCATCGCTGCGTTGTTATTCAGAGATTCAATGGCTGTTTGGATTGCATTTTGGGTCTGCGTTACTGCTGTGTCTGTGTTGGATCGTCTGCTGTTCAGATTCGAAGATTTATCTGCTATATACTGAGGTAGGTGGCTCGCGGATTCAGCTAGTGTGTTCACCCATGGGGTGTTTAATTTGTTGTTAAGTGATTAATGTTGTCCTGCGTTTGTAGTGCTCGATTCCTCTCATTTAATGTGGTTTTAATTGTGTAAAACCCCCATGGTTGTTTTTCTATAAGTTCTGTGTTTCTGTGACAATTTGACATTGTTTGAAGCTTCTGTTCGCGTCTATTTCCGTTCAGAAAACTTGATTTTTCGGGCTGTCCGAACTTCAGTCCGAACTTTGAAGTTCGGACACCCCTGTTTTCTGAAATAATCCGAGCTTTGAAGCTCGGACTTCACCATGAAACTTTTCCGAAAAACTATCCGAACTTCAGTCCGAACTTCGAAGTTCGGACATCTTGATTTTTTCCTCGGATTTGAGTCTAAGCTTGTGTCCGAACTTTGAAACTCGGACACAAGTTCGGACACCTCTCTGTTTTCGCCATTACTCGCTCGTTTGAGCTCCGTTTTGAGTGCCGTTTGCGGCGTTGGTTTTCTCTTTCCAAATACTATCTGTTTATATATGTTTTGGCACATGGATATGTGTTCTCTGATTTTAAGGTCTTCAACAAGCTTCCACAATCTGTAACTTCTGTTTGCGGGGTTGGATTCCCCTTCTGATCACTCAGCTTTCTATGTGTTTTCTGGTGCGTTTGGTGCACATGTGCTTATTTACTTTTAAGCTTCTGTTTTAGGACCTAGTTATCTCCGTATCTGAACCCTTGGATGGCTGGTTTAGCTGTCTCATAGCGCGCTATGTAGGATATCCTTCTGTTTCACGGGTGATGTTCCCCGTTCTGTTCACAGGTGTTCCACCTGTTCTGTTTATGAGTGAGGTTTCCTCGTTCTGCTCACGGGATTGTTTCCCGTTTTGTCTGTATGCTGTGATCAACAAGGGTCCCCTTCTGTTCCTGCCTCTGTTATTTTGAACTCTGATTAGTCCTTTGGTGTTTGGACTTTTGCTTCTAATTTCTGTTAAGGAATATGGCTTCCCTTCTGTTTGCTTCTGATTTGTTAACCTTCTATAAATGTTTTGAGCATGCTGGTTGATGAAGTTAGTCATCTAATGGGCATAGTTGTTTGCTCATTCCCCTACTTTATCTAACATTGCAGATTGATCAACGAGGATCACTTTGTTCAGCTCCTGGAGTTTAGCTATTGTTTTATTCTGTTCTTTGGGATATTTGTATTTGACTTGTAGCCCTTGGGCATCTAAAGTTAGCTTCCGCATTTGTTATTTGCTTGTGGTTTTTGTATTAACTTTTGGGATGTTTCAACATCACTTTGACTATACTTTTATACAAGTATTCTATTTTGGGCCTTTATTTCGTTGTTTGCGTTCGATTATTAGACCCTTGCGTTATTGTGTAATAATACGCGGCGTGTGACATCCCTAACTCCTAGGCCAGTGTTTGGGGTGTTACATTTAGTGGTATCAGAGCCAGGTTTTAATCTACTGGGATTTTAGGTTAGCCAGTCAGTCAGAAACGTCAGTACTAGTGTCTGAGTCTAATTGCTTGCTGTTGGACTTTCAGAATGCCGCCACGAAGAGCTCCAGTCACTCCCTAGGGCGGTGTCACCGAGGCGGTTCAGCAGTTCATGGCTCAGCTACTGTGGGCACCTGCAGCTGGAGGAGCCTCTGGAATAGGACCAGCTGGAGGAGCAGCTGGTGGCAGTGGGGCTGCTGAGGCTGGAGGCCGGAATGTGAAGGCGCTCCAGGAATTTATGAAGCTGAAGCCCCATTCCTTTGATGGGACTGGGGATCCCTAGGAGGCCAGTCATTGGTTGACTGAGGTGGAGGACTTGCTGCGAGTTATGGGCTCAGAGGAGGAGCAGAAGGTGGACTTTGCCGCCTTCCTGTTCAAGGCCGAAGCCAAGGAGTGGTGGAGGTCAGTTATGGGGAAGTTCCTACAGCCATGGACGTGGGACCAGTTCACAGGGGAGTTCAACAAACAGTTCTACCCCGATGTTTACAAGGACCAGCTCATTCTGGAGTATAACCGGCTGCACCAGGGTCAGGACATGAGCGTGGAGGAGTATGTGCGCAAGTTCATCAGTCTGTCCAAGTTCGCACCCGAGCCAGATGAGCATAGGAAGGCCAGGAAGTTCGAGAGTGGTCTGAGGCCCGACATCCGTTCTGCTGTGACGCCGCTGTGTTACAAGACCTTCAAGGACGTAGCTGACGTTGCCCTGTTGGTGGAGGCCGACTTGAAGGGTTGCCAGTCTGGGAAGGACCAAAAGAGGCAGTAGAGGTCCGACGACACTGATATGAGGGATCAGTCTGCTTCTCAGAAGAAGTAGTCTACTGGATAGCGCCCTGGAGTCTGTTCGAGAGATAGAGGAGGATCATCCTCGTCGTCATCTGCCCTGAAGTGCCAGGCCTGTGGCAAGTTTCACAGAGGGCGAGACTGCTATAAGAAGTCAGCAGCCTGCTTCAAGTGCGGCTCCTTGGACCACAGGATTGCTGATTGCCCTCAGGCTGAGAGGAGCAGAGGCAGCTCAGAAGGTGGGACTGGAGTATCCGCTTCAGAGCCCAGAGATCGAGACTGAGCTGAGTAGAAGAAGCCCCAGGGCCAGGCCAGAGTCTATGCGATGGCTGGAGAGAGGGATCGATCCACTGACAGAGTTGTCACAGGTATTCTCCAGTTGTCTGATCGCTCTTTTTTCTATCTGTTTGATTCTGGAGCCACTCACTCTTTTATATCTACTGAGTTAGTGAGTGAGCTCGACCAGCCTGTTGTGCCCTTGGGTGTGGAATTGTGTGTGCATTGTCCTTTGACTAGGAATTCTTCCGTGCTTTTGAATGTTGTGTGTAAAGATAGTCCTATGCTAGTAAGGAATAGGGTTCTGTGTGCTGATCTCATCCCGATGAAGATGACTACCTTTGATGTGATCTTGGGCATGGATTAGCTTGCTGTGCACCATGCCCACATTGATTGTTCCGCTTCGAGAGTTACATTCGAGGAACCGGGCCAGCCCCATTTGATTGTAGCAGGGAATGGACTCCCGTGCTCGCCGCCAGTTATCTCAGCTATGAAAGAATTTCGCCATTTGAGGAAAGGATGCCAGGGATATCTGTGCTACATCCTTGAGGTTCGCAAGGATGCGAAGCTGGAGGACATACCAGTGGTCAGAGACTTCCCAGAGGTGTTCCAGGATGACGTACCTGGGCTGCCCCCTGTAAGAGAGGTGGAATTCTTGATCGAGCTCGCACCTGAGACTCAGCCAATTTCTAACACTACAAGAAAATGGGTCATTTATGACCAAGTATACGACCAAATATATAATATGGTCGTAATTAAATAATTATTTATGATAACCCCATAAGTTTATCGCTATAACTATCATTTAGTCACTATAAATTTTTCCCTTCGTTAAAAATTAAGTTTTTGGTCACTATAAAATGCTAGTATTTTTTTCTATATCACACCCTGATTGTGCAGGATTACCGCCAGAAATTTAACATCTCTAATCAGAAAAAAATAACAATTACTTGAACTTATAACCAATAGAATTAGTCTTAGATTATATATTCCTTAATGACTAGCTCTAATTTGTTTTACTCCTGAGCTTTTCCCCTGAAGCAAACCCTTTCCCCTCTTTTTTTGCACTTCTGCCGCCGCTCCTCGCTTACCCTTCATTCTCCATCTTCGATCGAATTCCCCATCTCCAATTTTTCTTCCGTAGATACTAATTGCTCTCAGCATTCCGTAAGAATGGAGGCAAATTCGTATTTCCCTCCTAAATAGTATTCAAAATATTTCAGTATCAATCGCAAAATCCACACAAAACGCTTTCTCCGTTTTGCTTGTCCTCCAATCCAGGCTATCACTGTCGTATACCGGTGGTCTCATGGAAATTCTCTTCCACTCACAACCCCATAGGCTGCAGCTTTTTCTCTTGTCGAGCTCAATGCCCCTGTCGTCCAATCTTGGACATAGAACCCTTCTTATCTCTTCTGTCCGTTTCAAGCTCTATTGTACATCTCCATCGGTCGAATTACAGAGAACCACTGAATTAGTCGCAGCTCCTCCGAATGTTGTGTAATGCTATCTTGGTTGCTGGTGAATGTCATAAAAGATCGTGTCAGTTGAGACGGAAAAGGATTTGAACGTAGATATGTCATGTTTGGATTTTGATTCGTTGCAGCTCCATAAGGTTTCAACTTTGGCACTCAAATCGAATCCCTATTTGGCTCAGGGCTATTCGAACAGTGGTTTTCGCTTCCTGAGAAAAATTGGTTGGTGTGCTCTTGGTTTCAAGGAAATTCTTTTTTCTAATACTTGGATTCGTGTTCAATTTTCTTGTACTTCGTTTCTTGTTTCGGCAATATACTGATGTTGCTTCTGTTCCAGCCTTGCTGAATCATGTAAACATTATTTGATTTTGGTTATTTAAATTGCTTAACTTTGACAATTAACTTGTCATTGTTATCGAACCTATAGTGGTATCTGGTTGGTATTTTGATTAAGATATGATCTAACGGTGCTAGATGTGACCTGACAAAAGCTACTCTTCAAGGAAAGGAAAGCACTTATTCAAAAGACTTGTAATTGAGCCAGTTACTCTGTGTATTATATGTGTTAACTGCTCATTTTAAGGGATTATGTACTTCTAAATGTGTGTTATGTATTATTAATTTGATTATGATATAATCTATTGCTGCTGTGACTGCTTGTCTCTACTCTCAGAGTATTTCCCTCATTCATCCTGTTGTATTTTCATCCTGATCCTACGGTATCATTTATTTCATTCCTGAATTTAGTTATCAAAATATTGGTCATACCATGGTGCCTATTGCTTGTCTATTCATGTCTATGCTAAGAAGCTGCTCCTATCTACATATGAGCATATTGCTGAAATCCTTTTTTTTTTTGTGGTAAACTTATTGACAAGAAAAAAAACTTGCAACTGTTAAGTATTTGAACGCTACTTGTCTCATTGCTTATTTTCTTGACTGTAATAATCTCGTTCAAGTGTTATGAGCATATTGTTGAAAACTTCCACTTAGTCAGAAAGGGTGTGGGGTTAAAAAAATATTGTTGAAAACTTACATGAGTTGTCTAAGTGTTATCAGCATATTGCTGAACATATTTAAATCTCAAGGTTATATCATGAAACATGTATCTTTTATTTAAGGCTATAAGATTGCAGAATTTAAGCTGGGGGGACTGGTATTAAGAATAAAAGCAAGTCAAGACAAAACAAGTATAAGAAAAGAGTAGAAACAGAGGTATATCAAACTTTTAACTGAACTGAGTAAATGCATGGATAGAGATTCCGAGTCATATTTGATATAAGAGTAAGATCTAATAGTTCTTCAATCTCTACTTGAGAGTTAAGTTGGCACTAGTTTTTAGTTAAAACTATTTTCTGAAGTTGAAATTGCAAACATAGTGCACAGTGCATTTGTTCTAAACTACGTGTCTTTCTTTATGATGTGGAAATTATATGATTATGCCATAGGTAGATTCCCTATGCTTGATCAGTGATTAAGTTGACTAGACTAGACAGCTACACTAGACAATTCTTCACTTCTCTGTTCAGTTCCTTTTGTTTTCTTATTGATTCTCACTCTTATATTCAACTTGCAACCAATTTTGGCATGTAATAGTGTGGTCGAGTCTAACTATAAATTTATAAAACCAATGAAACCCTCTACTTCAAGTGTTGCTCTTCATTTTCTCTTCATCATTTCAGTGTAGAAATACCAACCATTGCTACCTTGGGTCTCACCATCATGCAACATAATTGTGGCCACATTTGGTTCAGGTATACCGCGTTCGACATCTTCAATTTCTTACCTACTAGTTCTTGACTTCATAATGATGTAAAGCATGCCATGGTTGAAGTATATAAGACATTTCTCTAGTATGTTCAATGAGAATTTTACCGTTTGGGGCAAAAAAATCTAGTTGTTTTATTAACAATGTACGTAGAGAATGGCACCAAATAAGGATTGGATTTACCTTGGTCAGCGTAGATGTTATTTAGAATATATAGTTGTTTAGTTTTTGGAATTGATATTGGGTGTGTTTTGCATTTTCAATTGTCTATTTAGCAGGTGGTGAGTGGTGATTTAAATGGTCTAAATCAGTTCTTGATCTACACCAACTGTCCAGTTAGCTCTCAATATTTAATGTTGTTTTTACCTACAGTTTGAGCATGATTAGATGATATATGTGGTCTTCTTTGTCCTCCAATTGTGTTTTTCTACTTTAATGCTCCGGAAGTTAAGAGGATAATTGTCTTGTTATGAAAGCTCCAAAATTGAGGCCATATTAAGGGCCTTCTGCTTTTTAAATTGGTCCATTAATTTGTGTTAAGATGACATTGGTATTTGTACAGTTCTGAGTCAAGTAGTGTGAACATGTCAACTTTAGGATGAAGTTCAATGACTAATGGTTTTTGGTGGCATTAGTGGACACATCAGGTGTCTGAAATGTTAATGACTACATAAGCAATTTGTATTGCAAAGATGATCTGCCTTGTGTGGCTTTATTCCCAGCTAACAAACTTTTTAAAATTTAGCTCCCGTCAATATCTTCAGAACTGATACTGTTGGACAGGCATCTGGTTACTACATAAGTGCTATAGATAATGGTAATGGGAATAACACCAGGTTACTCGGTTTTCCTGCCTGCTGACTATGAAGTCTCCATAGTCAGATGACTTCAGCCCATGTAATTGCTACCTGATTGGTGCATAGCTGTTTGTTATATTATGTTGTGATGATAAATTGTGTGTTGTTTGCAGGAAGCCTAATATAAATCTTCATGAGATACACAAGGAAGTGCAGTGTCCTATTAGTCTTGGTAGGTTCTTGTTCCTAAATATATGTTTTGTTGTCTGGGCGTGGCTGTGTAAATGTCACTAGTAGGGGACTGCATCTTGCAAAAGCATCAAATCATACTCATACAAGGGTGAGAAGCGCATCATCTATTGTGAAGTTACATCTTAGATGAGGAGGCAATGACACAGAAAAATTGCTTTTAGGTCACAGGATTTTGTTAGAGTAAAAGATGGAGGGAGTGATAAAGTTCATTTGTTTTAGTTTCCTTTGTCTGGTCCCCTTTATTGACTCAAAGAACACCTTATCATTATGCATGTATCATTAAGAGAGCTAGATGGAATGACTTCATCGATTTTATAGAGAATGCATTGATAAATCAATGCGACTAGGGTAAGGAAGTGATCCACCCTGTGCCTCTTCTTCTATATTTCGAGGGATTTAGCCATTCATTTTAATCATAATTTATAAGTGCGTATTTACATATCTCTTTGTCGGGAGTGTTCACGAGCCCCTGTTAGTTGGTATTCTTTTCTGTCGTACATGAATCTATCCTTTCAATTTACTAACATCTGGTTTATGTTCACATTTCCTTGTCGACTAACCTTGTGAGCTTACTTGTTCTGTTAGTATTAGCTCATTGAAGACCACCCCGTTCTCTGAAAAATCTGTAGCCGACATCCATCAGTTATATAAGTGAAGTGTGTACCACTAAACCTTCATCTGTACTATCATGGTTACTTTTTTAGCTACGTAAACCAATTACTGAATGGTGATGTTCTCTGTCTCAACTTTCTGCTCATTGTCTTGCAGGGAATCACTATGTCAGCGTCCTGGTATTTATTCTCTAATTCAAGATGGCTTATGACCTCAGTTTTTTGGTGCTGTGTTATAGTAACTTTAGCTATGGGTATATTCCTTGTATGAGCTACAAACGGTTTTTATGTGAGGATGAATCACTTCAAACTTGCCTGGGTCTGTATGATCTCCGGTCCAGTGTGGCAGTGTTGATTGATTTATTCATGATTGATCTTTTTTCTCCTTCAAGTTGTTTGTTGTCCATGCTTGAGTGGTGACACGATGATACTAGGCTCAATCTGTGAATATCTTGTTTGTTTTTTATGTTGAAAATGAGGTTACTAACTGTGAAAAAGGGTATCCAGCTTCTGAGGTTACTCAACAAAAAAAAATTACATATCTCTCTGTTTACTTCTATAATGATGCCTCAGGAACAATGAATGTCCTGCATGTCGTACTCATTGTGCCAGCCGCCGTTCTTTAAGAGATGATCCTAGATATGATGCCTTGATTGCTGCTTTATTTCCTGATATCGAAAAATTTGAAGAGGAGGTATGAATCTATGAACTCTTCGCAAAGAACTTTACTAACATGACATTCTGTAGATAAAAGATTTCTTCTGCTGCCACTTGCTAATCATATCATCTTTTGGACATATATGGATCCAGGAGTTGGCTTTTCATGAAGAAGATAAAGCT
This sequence comes from Limonium bicolor, assembly GCA_023374045.1. Classification (NCBI taxonomy): domain Eukaryota; kingdom Viridiplantae; phylum Streptophyta; class Magnoliopsida; order Caryophyllales; family Plumbaginaceae; genus Limonium; species Limonium bicolor. The sequence goes on from CM041779.1 coordinate 232,630,177, forward strand.
TACAATGAGCAGGTCAGATCAAAAGATTTTCCTTCTACTGCATTGTCTATCTGATACTGTACAAGTTAATAGTGCATATGATTGGCTTAAAAAATCATTGGTCGTGTATCGAAGAAATTTGGGCTTCTTTTGAATGTCCTGTATGTTTTCCTACTGGTTTAGTTCTCAGGCATATGCTTAAATTGGGTGATCAGTATGTTGTTATGTGATTTACTATGGTTGGCTAATTGACTATGTATTAGAAGTCTTATGTTACTAAAGAACCCTTGACATTATATGGAGTGGGAGTTTTTCGTTGTTGCATGCTCTGTAGTTGTGATACACTGGAGTAAGGTTTTGGTCATATCCAGGCGTTAATTGCTCAAATTTATCAGAGACAATCTGAAGCACTGGGTAAGCCGTCCAAGAAGAGGTTCTTCAGGGGGTGGTCCATCTCCATCACGAAAAAGATATGAAGAAACTTCAACCAGAAGAAGTAACAGAAGTAGAAGAAGCAAGGCATCATCTGATGCGCAGGAGTCTGACGATAATGATGACATCACTATGGCTGAAGCATTGAGTTTATCTTCAAATACCAGTGATTAGACGAATATATTAGGAAGTTAGTTAATAGGGATTTTTTAATGCAATGACATTCAACTTCAAATTATATGAAGCTTCGTCACATCACATTAGATGACATTGTTTAATGTGTCATTTCATTTACTTTTCTTAGTTCATTTGCACACCTTTTGATATGTGTGTTGACCTATGGTTATCAATGAAGATGCCTAAACATTTTTTATATGAAGAATTTATACTTACAATGTTTTCAACATTTTAACTAAGTAGAATGATATGGAAGATGAAAAACACTAGCGTGTGAATGGTTAAAAAAGCATATTATATACAAAATCTGGTTTTTAATAACATTAACGACCAAAATTGTTGGTCAGTATTGAATTCAGATACACATTTTCTCTGTTATCCTATAAACACAAATAATGGTCGTAAATGGCGTTAACGACTAATTATATTATCAGTCACTAAAGCATTAGCGACCAAAAACTATTACAGTCGCTAAAGCATTAGCGATCAACATCAAATTAGTCACTAATGCATTAGCGACCAAGGTTTTTGGTTGGTCGCTATTTCATTAGAGACAACATATATAGTTAGTCATAAATGTTCTATGACCATCAATATTTGGTTGGTCACAAATACTATTAGCGACGGACCTTTAGCGACCACTGGTGATGAACTCTACTTTTGGTCGTTATTATCATTAACGACAAAAATTATCATCAATAACGACCAATATTGTTGATCGCTAAAAGCCTTTTTTCCTGTAGATAAGGCCTCATACCGGATGGTGCCTGCTGAGCTTAAGGAGCTGAAGATCCAGTTGCAGGAGCTGTTGGACAAGGGCTTTATTCGCCCTAGTGTGTCGCCTTGGGGAGTGCCCGTTTTATTTGTTAAGAAGAAGGATGGTAGCATGCGCTTGTGCATTGACTATAGGGAGCTCGATAAGGTTACCATCAAGAATAGGTATCCTCTCCCGCGCATTGATGACTTGTTCAACCAGTTAGCAGGAGCTAAGGTGTTTTCGAAGATCGATCTGAGGTCCGGTTATCATCAGCTGAGGATTAAGGTAGACGACGTGCCTAAGACCGCTTTCAGGACTCGTTATGGACACTACGAGTTCCTAGTGATGCCATTCGGTCTGACGAATGTGCCTTCTGTATTTATGGACATGACGAATCGGGTGTTCAAGCCGTTTTTGAACTAGTTTATTGTGGTGTTTATTGATGACATCTTGGTGTATTCCAAGAGTGTTGAGGAGCACGAGGAGCATCTTAGGACTGTTCTCCAGACTCTGAGGGAGAAGGAACTGTACGTGAAGCTGAAGAAGTGCGAGTTCTGGTTGGATCAGGTGGTGTTCTTGGGACATGTTGTCTCCAAGGATGGTATCTCCGTGGACCCGGAGAAGATTAGAGCCATTACAGAGTGGGCCAGGCCCACTAATGTTGAAGATATTCGTAGCTTCCTTGGATTGGTGGGCTATTATCGTAAATTTGTGGATGGCTTCTCCAAGCTAGTGATCTCTTTGACCCGTCTGTTGCAGAAGGATGTGAAGTTTGAGTGGAGCGAGGCCTGTGAGCAGTGTTTTCAGTAGCTGAAGAAGAGGTTGACTACTGCACCGATTATGACCCTTCCAGAGGGTATTGACGGACTGAAGGATTTCTATGATACGTCCCATAAAGGACTTGGGTGTGTTCTGATGCAATATGGGAAGGTAGTTGCATATGGCTCCCGTCAGCCTAAGCCGTATGAGAAGAACTATCCGACCCACGATCTGGAATTAGCTACTATTGTATTTGCCCTTAAGATTTAGAGGCATTACCTCTATGGAGCTGCGTGCAAAGTTTATACGGATCACAAGAGCCTCAAGTACCTGTTCACTCAGAAGGAGTTGAACTTGAGGCAGAGGAGGTGGCTGGAGTTGCTACATGATTATGATTTGGAGATTCTCTACCATCCAGGTAGGGCGAATGTGGTTGCTGATGCGCTCAGTAGTAGGGGTCCGTCTGAAGCCGTTTGTGCTTTGCCTGGGGTGCAGAGGTCTGCTCTCGAGCTGCAGCATATGGGTATCTGGGTAGTCCGTCCAGAGAGATCTGGGGTATTGGCCGCCTTGCAGATTCAGCCTACCTTGATCGACCGGATCAAGGCCAGCCAGGAGTTTGACACCGGTTTGGGTAAGATCAGAGAGAGCATTACTTCTAGTCAGGAGTCTGAGTTCAGAATTTCAGAGGACGGCTGTCTGAGATTTAGAGACCGTGTCTGTGTGCCTGCAGATGATGCCTTGAGGCGAGAGATCATGCAGGAGGCTCATGGAGCCCCGTACTCAGTACACCCAGGAGGTGTGAAGATGTACCGAGACCTTCGAGAGACCTTTTGGTGGAACAATATGAAGAGAGATATATCGGATTTTGTGTCCCAATGCCAGACCTGCCAGCAGGTCAAGGCGGAGCATCAGAGACCAGCGGGTCTGCTTCATCCCCTTTCAGTTCCGGAGTGGAAATGGGAGAATGTCGGCATGGATTTTGTCACGGGTCTGCCTAAGACTCCGAGAGGTTTCGACGCCGTACGGGTTATTGTGGATAGGCTCACGAAGAGTACCCATTTCTTGCCAGTCAGGAAGACCTACAGTTTGCATCGCCTGGCTCGGTTATATATGGACGAGATCGTACGCCTTCCTGGAGTTCCTGCTACTATTGTGTCTGACAGAGATCCACACTTCGTATCCAGATTCTGGCAGAGTTTGCATCAGGCTTTGGGGTCGAGGTTGTCTTTCAGTTCAGCATATCACCCTCAGTCAGATGGGCAGACAGAGAGGACGAATCAGGTCCTTGAGGACATGCTCAGAGCATGTGTACTTGACTTTGGAGGCAGCTGGGACCATCACGTTGCCTTGACAGAGTTCGCGTATAATAACAGCTTCCAGACTAGCATTGGGATGGCCCCGTTCGAGGCCTTGTATGGCAGGAGGTGCAGGTCACCCATCTGTTGGGATGATCTGAAGGAGAGGGCCGTGGTCGGGCCAGACCTGGTCCAGGATGCTGTGGGGAAGATACGGACTATTAGGGAGCGCCTGCTTGTGGCTCAGAGTCGTCAGAAGAGCTACGCCGATCAGAGGAGACGATGAAATACCCCAAACCTTAATGTGTTAAGTAATTGTGTAATTATAATTTTCTAAGGCTAATTAAGTCCTTAAGAGCATTGGTGATGAAATGAAAACCAAAAAGAAAAAGAAGATGCGTAAAAGTCACAAAATGTGAAAACGCGTATTTAAATATTTTAGGAGGTACATAACCTTCATTAGGGTTATAAATATATTTTTATACCTTAACTACACATTAAGAACATGTGGTAAAAATCCCGGAAGAAAACAGATTCAAACAATGCGTTAAAACGCTAACGGAGTCTTAAAGCACGTTTTTCGTGAAAATCCGAAAACGTGACTTTAAACAGTTAAATGACCTCGTAAAAATAATAGTTGATTATGTAATAATAATTAAACATTAATGGGAATTTAATAACCATTAAAATTAAAGGAATGAGAAAATTCCGGAAAACGGTCCCGGTTAGTGAATAGTGCTAAACCGGGTAAATAAACGAGCGTTTTCTGTTAAAAACGAAAAACGCTCCAGCGTGTATACATTAGTGGGCCGGTTTTATTTATGTACACAGCCAACTCACACAAGACTAGTTAACTAATTAATTAAGTCAAAAGCAAAAAAATAGAGGGACCACTTATACCCCTCTCCCCCTCTCTCTCCTCTCATTTCTCTCTTTCCTTTTTCTCTTTCCTCTCTTTTCTCTCCCAGCCGGCTCCTCCCTCCTCCTTGCTGCCGATTTGAGTCCTCCAACCTAGCCAACAATGGCTTCCTCACTTCAATGCCATGCCCAAGCTCCATTCGAGCTTCAAATCGAAAATAAATCACATATTCTTCTTCCTCTCATCTTCCTCTATCATCCTCTCTTTTCGAAATTTCAAAAGGATGAAGTTGACCTCCATGGGTTTTCCCCATTTGAAGAGGAAATGGCACCAATGTGAAGCTTGGAGTCTCCTCTATCTCCTAAGGTAAAAATCTCCAAGAAAAACCTCATTTTTCTCCATCTTGTAGTGGTAGCCGATTTTGCCTCTCTCTCATACCTTGTTTTTCTTCTTGTTCTTGAGCTCCAAATTGACCCTTCAATGGTGGAGAAATTTCCTTATTGATCCAAAGGTGAGAATCCCTCTTAAAAACTTCAAAAAGGTAAACCCTAACTTTGTGTTTTAGCCCTTTTATTGAATTGAGATATTCAAAGGGTTTAGATAATTAAATTAAGTATGTTTTTGTGTTCTTGGATGTTGGGATGGACTTTGGAAACTCCATACCCTCTTAACCGATTTTTGGAGGAGATGAGAAGCAAGAGGAGAATTAAAGAGACTTGTGAAATTAAGGTAAGGAATTCACCTTAAACCTTGTTCTAAATTGTTTAAGTGTTTGGGATGGGTAAACAAATTAATGAACCCAATTTAAGGATTAAAAAAAATCTGTGTAGTAATGTGTTTAGTTGGTTTTTGAGAGGTTTGTGAATTAATGTTGAGTTGAGGGCCTTAAGAGCCAAATGTTTTAAGTTTGAGGTTGATATTGTGGTTACGGAGTTTATGGTGATTATGTTGTTGTTGATGGAGTTTTAGGATTTGTTATGTGCTGTTAGAACCCTTGTGGTTTGGCTAGAATAGGGATGAAGCTGATGAGAAAAGATATGTGTGGATAAGTAAGAATTATAGGTGAGCTATGGAAAAATTTTGGTAGGAACTGTGCATTAAAGAGTGACTTGGTGAATGGGAGAACCAAGGTATGTATTGGGATTAGTAGAGATGGGTAATGACCATGGATTGGCAATTGGAGAGTGAGGATTGAGTTATAAAATCTGTAGCATAAAAGTAATAAAAACTGTTACAAGTGTTGAAGGGAGTGAGGAAATTGTGTATATGGGTTTAGAAATGAGTAAGGTATTTGGGGGATGAACCGAGGCAGTTTTGAGGGCCTAAGTAGTGTTAAAATATGTGGGATTAAGCGTAGGAAGATTGAGGAAGTAATGGGTAAAAGAGAGGACTGAAAACATATTTTAAAACTGAAGTACTGGACCGGACCGGACTTGTAACCGGACTTGCAAGTTCGGTCGAGCCCAGATTTACAAAGACGGGAAACCTTCGGGAATCGACCGGACTTGCGACCGGACATGCAAGTTCGGTCGGACCAGAAAATTCTCCCGTCAGAAACCTTCTGGAATGACCGACTTGCGACCGGACTTGCAAGTTCGGTCGAGCCAGAAAATTTCCCGTACTGGTAGCTACTGGAATGGACCGGACTTGCAAGGTCGGTCGCAAGTCCGGTCGAGTCAAAAAAAAATATATATTTTTACTATATGATTATAATAATCATATGTATATATATATATATATATGCCTATACAAATATATGCATATATATGTGGTAGTACACTACAATTGAAATAATAAAGGTAAGAAAGTAAGTATATGAGTATGAAACAAGTGTAAAAGTAACCAAGCAAGTTGAGAGTATAAGAACATTAAGTACACCGGGATAACGGGGTAAGTACGGAAGTAATAGAAGCTTACATACCGTAAGACTTTGTTGTTAATAAAACATTTTAAATATTACCAGTTGTTCAAAAACTATCCGGGGAGCGTGAGATGACGCGTTGGAGTGAACCCTCGGGAACACGGCAGAGTAACCCATGGTGTAAGGTATGGTTTCTTGCAACCTGTGTCCTACCGGATTACACCGGCTTGTATGCCAATTGTTTTTCTGTGTGTTTGCCACCTTGCAATAAAGCATGAAATGAGTTTACAGTAATTCATTATTGTGGCGTAATGATTCCGATACCGTTAACCTTAATTATGTATTAATAGCTAACCGACCTAGGTCACATAAGAGATCGGTATTCGGATAAACGTCCCAACCCACGGGAACGTTCTAACTACGGCTATCCGTGCGTTTGTATGTTGTGACTATGTGTGATATGTGACTTGTTTTGTGTGTTGTTTATCGGATACAGTTATCCATGTTTGTTAAAAAGGATGCGATCTCCCTTATGGTCTAACCGAGTAGTAACACTATGTATGTATGTATGTGATAAGTTCCATGAAGGAACCTTAACTAATAAGTATATGTTATGTATGGTGAGGAATCCGGTCGTTCCGGTCGCGCGTATTGTTTGGGAGTCGATGTATATATGTGAATTGACTCTCATCCTGTTATGTTAGGGTTGTTTTCCTTCATTGGATTTCGACCTCCCACTAGCTTAGCCAAAGCTTACCTACCCAACCTTCAATGGGCTAGGGGAAATCTGTGTAATGTTGGTAGGGTGTTGATGCCTATGTTCGCTTCGACTCCCTCTTTATTATGTTACGGTTGTTTTTCCTCCTTGAATTACAACCACCCGCAAGCTTAACCAAGGCTTACCTACCTCATCACTATTGGAGCTAGGGGAAATTGTGTAAGGTGTGATCGGTCCTATATGAGGCCGCCACGCCTAAGTAAAGAAAGTGTATGTATGTTGTGCCCGGGCTTATATCACCCCGACACTCCCTAAGTAAAGTTTATGTTCTCTAAGAAGATTGGAAATAAGTTTGTGTACGTTAATTCGTGAAGTGTGTTGTTATGTTGTGTGTGCTAACCTTGTGTTGTGTACTATTAACGGATGTGTGCCTTTAAGCTTGACGTTTGTGTGTAATGTGTGCATGTTTTAAATAAAATCAACCGCATGCTAAGATGACAATTAGTTGTGCGTGGCCCGGTAGCATGCGGGCTGCGGGATTACCATACCAGCAAATGTGCTGAGCCCCTTGGGGGCCACCCTTTTTCTTTCCTGTTTCAGGTACAAGGAACTGGAGGCCGTTCGAGAGTAGGATGGGGTAGTTGATTGTATGTGGGTAGTCATGAAAATTGTGGATGTGCTGTAGGTGTAGTAAGACCGAAATTGTATCGGCGTTAGTTGGTAATTACTCGGTATAGTTGTAATGTAAGTGTATAACGATTGTTGGACATGGAACGGGATTTATGTGTAGTTGCTCGGGTGTTTAGTCCATCAGACTGGTACAATGTATGTATGTTGGCCTTGTTAGCCACGTGGGTGGCTAACGGCGTGTAACACCAAGGAGTTAAGTTATGTTGTGAGTTGTGATTTCCGCTGCAAGGTGTTGTTAAGTGTGTTGTTGGTAGTTGGGGTGTTACAAAAAGTGGTATCAGAGCGAAGTATCGCTCTGATGACTGAATTACCGAGCTTAGGAAGTACCGAGTTAAGAGTTTAGTGCTTTGGGTTAAGGGTTGAGTGATAGCGTGAGAAGTACGCTAGTTAGGAAACGCCAGTATGTACTGGATACCTACAATATCCATCCCGCCCTGCACAAACCCTATTTTATAACTTGGGAAGAACGCCAGAGAGATGGGAGTCATCTCTTACTCGGGAAAACCCGATCTGGCAATTGATATTTACCTCTGTAAGTATAGAGAACCTGTCATACGGTAGATTCCAAAAGGTGTGAATCCCGAAGACGGTTTCCACCTGAACAATGTTTGCCGCATTTAATAGCAAAAAGTGAAGAATCTTATGCTTAAAGAGATAGAATTTCCGGCAACTGGGTCGACATGCGGAGAAGTCGATAACAACCAGCTTGCAACGCACCCATCGTGCAACAGTGGAGGAGTGGAGTAATGAAACCCGAGACGAGTGTCTACGGGATCATGAATGTTAACTAATATAGCAACGGTATACCAACCGGTTAAGGAACTACAACGTAGTACGAGGAGGATACAATACTAAGAAAAGGGGTCTCCCAGAATGGGAAACGCCCTAGTTAATGGTTATCATGTAAAGACAGTGAGAAGTACCCAGAAGATTATTGTTAAGGCTGTAAGATCAAGCAAGGGCCAGCAAGGCCACTGATATGGATATTAGTGCGGATGAAAACAATACCGCAACCAATGTGTATTGAACCGATAACCAGCTAGCATGGCGCACTTGCCATGGCAAGTGCTGCTATGACAAGGTTGTACGGAAAATTTTAAACAACTACCGGTACTTAGTAAAGTACCATAAAGTTAAGTGGGATTATCATAACCGTGGAAGGACTTAATAGCCTGACCTCAGTACTTGGAAATACACCAGTCAGCAGGAAGCTAGACTCGGTTAAGGCAAGGAAACGTTGTAAAACCAGGAGAATTTTTCTTTCAACTTAAATCCATTTCAAAACCTTTTTCAAAACCAGATTTTCTTTCAAACCCATTTTATTTTAATTCGCCTTTTTCTTTAAACCAAACAAGAGGACCTACACGGGCCTCAGTGCCACATAGTAGGTAAGTTTTACCCAGTTACTTTTAAGATAACCGGATGGAAACCGGTAAACCCAAGGGTAACAACCCGAGGAATGGATTGAGTTCATAATAATACAACAGTGGATACATTTCCCTTGATTAAGTTCGGGAAGCATGGAATGCATATTATCACAGGATAATATAAGAGGAGTTGACAACAGAATACTTCACCTAGGCGTGTGACGGACACTACGAGTGTACCAACAGTAATGTGGGACGACCGCACTCTGATAGGAGCTTGTGGGCCTGACAAACCTTCTTATGGGGTAGTCGGGTAAGTAGCAATGTATCAGTAGGATACCCCATGTATGTATACGAGTGGAGGCTGGAACACGGGAAGTAGTCGACTCCATACTACGGTCCGAAGTAAAAGCCAGGCAAGAGTAATAAACTACCATCGAATGGTTGAAGTAAAGGAACCCAGTTAAGTTAAGAGGACTAAAGGGATTAGTGAGTTATTGCGAGGAAATGTTTAAGAATCTAGAAGTGTGAAGTGCACTGACTAGTAAGTAAAGACATCGCATATGTCTCAAGGATCTGGATGGATGAACACAATAGCTGGAGTAAGTACCCAGCCTATATATGGTGAGGCAATGCCTATATGGATATGTTAATGTGCAATGATCGGGAGAGACTCCGAGATATCAATTCACTAGAGGATATTAACCCACAAGGAACGCAGAGCGAAGTAGTAAATTAAACATACAAATGAGTGCAAGCCAGATGAAATGGCATAACTAAGTAACACCCAGGAACTATCCTTAAAAGGGTGTTTGGATCAACAATGGTTGAATGAGATAACGTGGCAGAAACGCAAGGTTGAAACTAACACATGGGTTAAGCATAAGTTGTCAGGAAGAAGTCGACATCCTTGAAGGAGCATCCCATGAAAGGAACAACGACCTTGTCATGGAGCCCATACCACCTATAAACCGTGTAATATTTCGGAGAAGTACGTTGTGACCCCTACAATGAGTAGAGCTCGAGACAATAAGGCTTATAGCCACAGTGGAATGTTTAAGAAAATGATATTGATCACAGCGATTCATGTTATACAGTAAGTAAGCGGATAACGAACCACTGCTTCAAGAGTGGGGATACCTCGTGATATGTGAGACCACAACAGCGGTAGTTATGCGAACTAAGTTCAGGAAATGTGTTAAGAGTTGACCATGTTGTCACTACGAAGGAGTTACACCAGTTGTGGAGACTGAAAGTGATAGTCAAGTAGCCCACCATAGGTGTGGGATGCCAAATGCGTAATGAACAACGCTCAAGGAGCATAAAGACTCGAAGAATAAAGTATTCAGCAGTCAGCCGAGTAAGTGGCAAAACAATGTAATTGCGGAAGCCATATAATAGCGGATGCAGAGCGAGTTAATGTTATACAATAAGTAACCGCACGGTGCGTATTAAGCGACCGTTGCATAAGCATTGTTAATAATAATGTGGCAAATAGACCAGTTATGAGTGAAACTCAATGGACATACAAGGTAAGTGATAACAACCGACTGGGCAATAAGCCAATGGTCGTACTATGTGATCAGAACCAGTATGAATTCCTATTGCATCGCATAAGAATTTACTGTCAAGAGTTTACGCCTCTGCACTCTGTATGACTGAGTGTTTTGGTATTGCACTTGCGCGGTAATGATCGAGTGGGATAGATAGGAAGTTTGGGTAATGTCAATTGTGTTGGAGGAACAGAATTTTGGTGTGATAAAACCGATGCATAAGAAGCACGGTCGTACCAATCAAAGGGTACCTGATTGGCATAAGTGACTACAATAACACGAATGTTAAATATCGGTAGGGAATATACCTCAAGTGTTGGAAATAAACGACAGAGTACTACACAATAGGTAGTAGCTCAAACGTAACCGACAGTAAGTCGGAAGAAATTAAGTAAATTAGTGTGGAATACAGTAAATTGTCATGGAAGTAAATCATGGAAGTAAATAGGAAGTTGTAACTCACCGAACTCGCTCTTGGTAAGAAATACCACGCGTCGGTTGAGAAATCGTTATTACCAAGATGAAGGTGATAATCGAAGATATACAATACAGTAAGAATAATGAAGGGGGCAAACTAAGCTCGAAGTTATCAAAAGTCGCGCAGCAGAAACTAGTGAGCCATCAATTCAAGAGTTGGATGTGCGTTGTGAACATGAGTGAATGGCAATTATTAACGCCTAGAAGTTTCACAGGCCAGAATCGAAACTGGTTATGAATTAAATAAACTCTAAGGAGAATTCTTGGTTAGGGACTAAACTGCCAATAGGGCTAAGATCCTCAAACCAGAACATATTGTATAATAAACCGCGTGAGATACTACACTTCACGACGGTAGGACGTTATAAAGAGTGGTTAAGTGATTGATTACGTGGGCGTAATCCCTTTGAAGGGGGGTAGAGCGTAAAACCATTTAGTGTGTTTTACCGTACAAGTGTACGTGAACTATGGTGTGCATAGCACAAAATGATTTGTTTTGATGATTGGTGGGTGTCTTACATAAACATACGCATTCATTCATGGTTTAATTGTGGTAATTGCGCACAGAAGATGCGAATACCATGGTAACAGGTGTGTTATTTGGTTAATAGATGTGTGTGAAAGTACAGATATAAGGGAGTAAAGAGACTCCCAGGGAAATAAAACCCCGACTATGTATGTTCATATAATACTAAATGTAAAACCGTGTATTGTATTTTGATAAAGTATATATATACAAGTATTGTGATTTATGAAGAGGTATGACACCGATATAGAACCTAGTAAGAATTAAAATTCCCTAGGTAACTCGGATTAAGTTGAATTTGGGTGATGATTGATAGACGGAGTTCTACCCCTTGGAGATGTAATGATTATGACTAGATGGATTAAAAGATAGAAAATGGTACATGCTTGAATTAGCTGTTGTTTGAAAATGAAGTGGGAGGTGAAACTTGATTATCATGAGATCAAGGGAAGCCGAACACAAATTGGGGTGGAAAGATAGTTCAACACTGATGCTGATCACATCAGGGTTGGATGAATATTGAAACTCCCTATAAGTGGTCACAAATAATCACATCAAGAATAAGATGCAGTTAATAATAATTGGACTTGGAGTTGTATTGAGTTTTCAAAAGAGTTTTAAATTGGGTTTCAAATTTTCAATTGGTACTTTCAAGACTTCAATTAATATCTCTAAGATTCTTAAGTGGTATTTTCAAAGGAAGGACTACTTTTACTTGACCTTGTAAAAAGGATCTTCAATTGGTATTTTCCAATAAAGGATTTCATTCTACTTAACCTCATATAGAGTATTTTCGTATTACTTGCTCACGAGCTGAGGACGTATGAGCCTTTGTCTTCGGACCGGTGACATGAGAAGTATATTTTAAAGATGTATGCAATTGTTTTGATCTCCCAAAGGAACGGGGACCAGAAGGTGTCCATCGCGACCGGGTTCTGCGGGATCACAGTGTATATGTACTCAACATGGGTCTCGAACCCATGAAGAGATGGAAAAGGAATTTCTAGTTGATATACATGCTATGACATGTTGTGTGGTATGTGTAATAAATATTATTTTGACCTCGAGTCCTAATGTGATTGAATTCCGAAAGTGTTATGTTACCTAGACCATGTGTCTAAAGGTTGTTATCTTATCAAGACCTAAGTGTCTAAACGTTGTTGGGCTACCCAGACCTAAGAGTCTAAGGGTTGTTATGTAAGTACAATGTTGATAAGGTACCCGGACCATTGAGTTCGAGGCTACTATGTAAGTATGTTATATATGTATGGATGTGGATGTGTTACCTGGACCGTTAAGTCCGAGGATGTGATGTAAAGTATGTTGGTTATGGGAGTTTATGTTGCAAGTAATCCCTGTGTTCTAATTCAAATGACGCTAGGGAAGTGTGAACTTCGAGGATGAAGTTCTTTTAAGGGGGGTAGATTGAAATACCCCAAACCTTAATGTGTTAATTAATTGTGTAATTATAATTTTCTAAGGCTAATTAAGTCCTTAAGAGCATTGGTGATGAAATGAAAACCAAAAAGAAAAAGAAGATGCGTAAAAGTCACAAAATATGAAAACGCGTATTTAATTATTTTAGGAGGTACATAACCTTCATTAGGGTTATAAATATATTTTTTATACCTTAACTACACATTAAGAACATGTGGGAAAAATCCCGGAAGAAAACGGATTCAAACAATGCGTTAAAACGCTAACGGAGTCTTAAAGCGTGTTTTTCGAGAAAATCCGAAAACGTGACTTTAAATAGTTAAATGACCTCGTAAAAATAATAGTTGATTATGTAATAATAATTAAACATTAATGGGAATTTAATAACCATTAAAATTAAAGGAATGAGAAAATTCTGGAAAACGGTCCCGGTTAGTGAATGTGCTAAACCGGGTAAATAAACGAGCGTTTTCTGTTAAAAACGAAAAACGCTCCAGCGTGTATACATTAGTGGGCCGGTTTTATTTATGTAAACAGCCCACTCACACAAGACTAGTTAACTAATTAATTAAGTCAAAAGCAAAAAAATAGAGGGACCACTTATACCCCTCTCTCTCCTCTCATTTCTCTCTTTCCTTTTTCTCTTTCCTCTCTTTTCTCTCCCAGCCGGCTCCTCCCTCCTCCTTGCTGCCGATTTGAGTCCTCCAACCTAGCCAACAATGGCTTCCTCACTTCAATGCCATGCCCAAGCTCCATTCGAGCTTCAAATCAAAAACAAATCACATATTCTTCTTCCTCTCATCTTCCTCTATCATCCTCTCTTTTCGAAATTTCAAAAGGATGAAGTTGACCTCCATGGGTTTTCCCCATTTGAAGAGGAAATGGCACCAATGTGAAGCATGGAGTCTCCTCTATCTCCTAAGGTAAAAATCTCCAAGAAAAACCTCATTTTTCTCCATCTTGTAGTGGTAGCCGATTTTGCTTCTCTCTCATACCTTGTTTTTCTTCTTGTTCTTGAGCTCCAAATTGACCCTTCAATGGTGGAGTAATTTCCTTCTTGATCCAAAGGTGAGAATCCCTCTTAAAAACTTCAAAAAGGTAAACCCTAACTTTGTGTTCTAGCCCTTTTATTGAATTGAGATATTCCAAGGGTTTAGATAATTAAATTAAGTATGTTTTTGTGTTCTTGGATGTTGGGATGGAGTTTGGAAACTCCATGCCCTCTTAACCAATTTTTGGAGGAGATGAGGAGCAAGAGGAGAATTAAAGAGACTTGTGAAATTAAGGTAAGGAATTCACCTTAAACCTTGTTCTAAATTGTTTAAGTGTTTGGGATGGGTAAACAAATTAATGAACCCAATTTAAGGATTAAAAAAAAATCTGTGTAGTAATGTGTTTAGTTGGTTTTGGAGAGGTTTGTGAATTAATGTTGAGTTGAGGGCCTTAAGAGCCAAATGTTTTAAGTTTGAGGTTGATATTGTGGTTACGGAGTTTATGGTGATTATGTTGTTGTTGATGGAGTTTGAGGATTTGTTATGTGCTGTTAGAACCCTTGTGGTTTGGCTAGAATAGGGATGAAGCTGATGAGAAAAGATATGTGTGGATAAGTAAGAATTATAGGTGAGCTATGGCAAAATTTTGGTAGGAACTGTGCATTAAAGAGTGACTAGGTGAATGGGAGAACCAAGGTATGTATTGGGATTAGTAGAGATGGGTAATGACCATGGATTGGTAATTGGAGAGTGAGGATTGAGTTATAAAATCTGTAGCATAAAAGTAACAAAAACTGTTACAAGTGTTTAATGGAGTGAGGAAAAATTGTGTATATGGATTTAGAAATGAGTAAGGTATTTGGGGGATGAACCGAGGTAGTTTTGAGGGCCTAAGTAGTGTCAAAATATGTGGGATTAAGCGTAGGAAGATTGGCGAAGTAATGGGTAAAAGAGAGGACTGAAAACAGATTTTAAAACTGAAGTACTGGGCCAGACCGGACTTGCGACCGGACTTGCAAGTTCGGTCGAGCCCAGATTTACAAAGACGGGAAACCTTCTGGAATCGACCGGACTTGCGACCGGACATGCAAGTTCGGTCGGACCAGAAAATTCTCCCGTCAGAAACCTTCTGGAATCGACCGGACTTGCGACCGGACTTGCAAGTTCGGTCGAGCCAGAAAATTTCCCGTACTGGTAGCTACTGGAATGGACTGGACTTGCAAGGTCGGTCGCAAGTCCAGTCGAGTAAAAAAAAATAAAATAATTTTACTATATGATTATAATAATCATATGTATATATATATATGCCTATACACATATATGCATATATATGTGGTAGTACACTACAATTGAAATAATAAAGGTAAGAAAGTAAGAATATGAGTATGAAAACAAGTGTTAAAGTAACCAAGCAAGTTGAGAGTATAAGAACAGTAAGTACACCGGGATAACGGGGTAAGTACGGAAGTAATAGAAGCTTACATACCGTAAGACTTTGTTGTTAATAAATCATTTTAAATATTACCAGTTGTTCAAAGACTATCCGGGGAGCGTGAGATGACGCGTTGGAGTGAACCCTCGGGAACACGGCAGAGTAACCCATGGTGTAAGGTATGGTTCTCTTGCAACCTGTGTCCTACCGGATTACACCGGCTTGTATGCCAACTTGTTTTTCTGTGTGTTTGTCACCTTGCTAGATAAAAGCATGAAATGAGTTTACAGTAATTCATTATTGTGGCGTAAATGATTCCGATACCGTTTAACCTTAATTATGTATTAAATCATAGCTAACCGACCCTAGGGTCACATAAGAGATCGATATTCGGATTAAACGTCCCAACCCATGGGAACGTTCTAACTACGGCTATCCGTGCGTTAGTGTATGTTGTGACTATGTGTGAAGTATGTGACTTTGTTTTTGTGTGTTGTTGTTATCGGATACAGTTATCCATGTTTGTTAAAAAGGAATGCGATCTCCCTTATGTGTCTAACCGAAGTAGTAACACTATGTAATGTATGTATGTGATAAGTTCCATGAAGGAACCTTAACTAATAAGTATATGTTATGTATGGTGAGGAATCCGGTCATTCCGGTCGCGCGTATTGTTTGGGAGTCGATGTATATATGTGAATTGACTCCCATCCTGTTATGTTAGGGTTGTTTTCCTTCATTGGATTTCGACCTCCCACTAGCTTAGCCAAAGCTTACCTACCCAACCTTCAATTGGGCTAGGGGGAAATCCTGTGTAATGTTGGTAGGGTGTTGATGCCTATGTTCGCTTCGACTCCCTCTTTATTATGTTACGGTTGTTTTTCCTCCTTGAATTACAACCACCCGCAAGCTTAACCAAGGCTTACCTACCTCATCACTATTGGAGCTAGGGGAAATTGTGTAAGGTGTGATCGGTCCTATATGAGGCCGCCACGCCTAAGTAAAGAAATTGTATGTATGTTGTGCCCGGGCTTATATCACCCCGGCACTCCCTAAGTAAAGTTTATGTTCTCTAAGAAGATTGGAAATAAGTTTGTGTACGTTAATTAGTGAAGTGTGTTGTTATGTTGTGTGTGCTAACCTTGTGTTGTGTACTATTAACGGATGTGTTCCTTTAAGCTTGACGTTTGTGTGTAATGTGTGCATGTTTTAAATAAAATCAACCGCATGCTAAGATGACAATTAGTTGTGCGTGGCCCGGTAGCATGCGGGCTGCGGGATTACCATACCAGCAAAGGTGCTGAGCCCCTTGGGGGCCACCCTTTCTTCTCTTTCTTGTTTCAGGTACAAGGAACTGGAGGCCGTTCGAGAGTAGGACGGGGTAGTTGATTGTATGTGGGTAGTCATGAAAATTGTGGATGTGCTGTAGGTGTAGTAAGACCGAAATTGTATCGGCGTTAGTTGGTAATTACTCGGTACAGTTGTAATGTAAGTGTATAACGATTGTTGGACATGGAACGGGATTTATGTGTAGTTGCTCGGGTGTTTAGTCCATCATACTGGTACAATGTATGTATGTTGGCCTTGTTAGCCACGTGGGTGGCTAACGGCGTGTAACACCAAGGAGTTAAGTTATGTTATGAGTTGTGATTTCCGCTACAAGGTGTTGTTAAGTGTGTTGTTGGTAGTTGGGGTGTTACAGACGACCTCCAGAGTTTGAGGTGGGTGATCACGTTTATTTGAAGGTCTCCCCAGTCCAAGGTGTTGTGAGGTTTGGGAAAAGAGGCAAGCTTAGCCCTCGCTTTGTGGGTCCTTTTGAGATCTTAGAGAGGATCAGACCGGTTGCCTATCGTTTAGCATTGCCACCGTCGTTGGCTGGAGTTCACAGTGTGTTCCACGTGTCTATGCTGAGGAAGTATATTCCGGACCCGTCTCATGTGATAGAGTTCGGTCCGCTTCAGCTTAGAGAGGACTTCACTTATGAAGCAGTGCCTCTGAAGATTTTGGCTCGAGCTATTCGTAAGCTCCTAAGTAAGACCATGCCTTTGGTCAAGATCCAGTGGACGGGTCAGTCAGAGCAGGAGGCCACTAGGGAGCTGGAGAGTGAATTGCGAACTAAGTTCCCTGCCCTCTTCGAGCAGTAGGTACGTTTTAATTTCGAGGACGAAATTCTTTTAAGGGGGAGGTGATGTTATATACCAACATTCCATTGCAATTTTATTTCGTCACAACTTATTTTTAGTTGTTTCATTCTGGATTCAGGACGTGTATGTCTTTAAGATTAAAGACAAGGGCGAGGTGGTCCTTTTCGTTTCAGATTTTTGGTAAGGGATTATTATTAATATTTGGGTGATATAAATAATTATCAATTTTCAATTCTGATCCCCACGTTCATTCACGATCAGTCGCTCAACTCTCGAGACGTTCTTCTTCCTTCTTCCCTCTCTCTTCTCAATTGATTGATCTGTCGAACCCTAGCTGCTGCTGCTGCGAATATCGAAGTCCGCTTGTGGATTGCTCTCCCTCTGCGATGTTGTGATCTGTCAAGGTAATTCGTATCGGTTGTCTCTCTTCGATTCCGTATTTTGTGTATCCACCAATCCCTAATTCTGTTTCTACAATCTGATTGTGGATCAGTTATCTTCTCTTCCTCTGTCAAATTTTTCTATGGCTGGCGTTCTCTACAATCTCGTTGTTAGATTCAGGTGGGAGTTCGATTCCGTTCTCCGTTTCAGTTTCAGTTTTGGTGGTTCCGTCAGTGTCTGATTGAGGGTTTCATCGTTGCGTTGTTATTCAGAGACTCAGTGGCTGTTTGGATTGCATTTTGGGTCTGCGTTACTGTTGTGTCAGTGTTGGATCGTCTACTGTTCGGATTCGAAGATTTATCTGTTGTATATTGAGGTAGTTGGCTCGCGGATTCAGCTAGTGTGTTCACCCATGGGGTGTTTAATTTGTTGTTAAGTGATCAGTGTTGTCCTGCGTTTGGGTGCTCGATTCCTCTGTCTAAATGTGGTTTTAATTGTGTAAAACCCCCATGGTTGTTTTTCTATAAGTTTTGTGTTTCTGTAACAATTTGGCATTGTTTGAAGCTTCTGTTCGCATCTGTTTCAGTTCAGAAAACTAGATTTTTTGGGCTGTCCGAACTTCAGTCCGAACTTTGAAGTTCGGACACCCCTGTTTTCTGAAATAATCCGAGCTTTGAAGCTCGGACTTCACCACAAAACTTTTCCAAAAAACTGTCCGAACTTCAGTCCGAACTTCGAAGTTCGGACATCTTGATTTTTCCCCCTGATTTGAGTCTGAGCTTGTGTCCGAACTTTGAAACTCGGATACAAGTTCGGACACCTCTTTGTTTTCGCCATTACTCGCTCGTTGGTTTCCTCTTTCCAAATACTATCTGTTTATATATGTTTTGGCACATGGCTATGTGTTCTCTGATTTGAAGGTCTTCAACAAGCTTCCGAAATCTGTAACTTCTATTTGCGAGGTTGGATTCCCCTTCTGATCACTCAGCTTTCTATGTGTTTTCTGGTGTGTTTGGTGCACATGTGCTTATTTACTTTTAAGCTTCTGTTTTGGGACCTAGTTATCTCCATATCTGAACCCTTGGATGGCTGGTTTAGCTGTCTTGTAGCGCACTATGTAGGATATCCTTCTGTTTCACGAGTGATGTTCCCCGTTCTGTTCACAAGGTGTTCCACCTGTTCTGTTTACGAGTGAGGTTTCCTCGTTCTGCTCACGGGATTGTTTCCCGTTCTGTCTGTATGCTGTGATCAACTAGGGTCCCCTTCTATTTCTGCCTCTGTTATTTTGAACTCTGATTAGTCATTTGGTGTTTGGACTTTTGCTTCTGATTTCTGTTAAGGAATATGGCTTCCCTTCTGTTTGCTTCTGATTTGTTAACCTTCTATAAATGTTTTGAGCATGCTGGTTGATGAAGTTAGTCATCTACTGGGCATAGTTGTTTGCTCATTCCCCTACATTATCTAACATTGCAGATTGATCAGCGAGTATCACTTTGTTTAGCTCCTGCCACGATTGGCTTTGGACGGGGTGTTACAAAAGTGGTATCATAGCGTAGTTACGCTCTGATCAAGAAATACCGGACATGAGTAACCACCGAGTTAGGATATAAGTTAAGAAATAAGTGATGGGTTAAGGGTGTGAGAAGTTAGAGTGAGTAGAGTCAGATGACCACTACTAAGTGTAGATCGTCTTTACCGTCTACGGACGTTATAAATTCGTTAACCGAAACAGTGGTGGATACGAATCTAATGTGAGTTGTGATTGTTCAGATGTCAGGAAGGAGAGGCCGAGGCCGTCCCAGAGGTGACGAGACTGAGATACCGGAAGGGCAGACGATCGCAGAGATCGTAGCTGCTGCCTTAGGGCATATGGGCTATCAGCTTGGTGTGGGTGCACCACCTCCACCGCCACAACCCCGGGAACCTAATTGGGTGAAGAGCCTTGCAGACCTTTGACCCGCACATTTTAAGGGGGAGACTGATCCCGCCAAGCTTGAGGCGTACATCTCCGAGCTGGAGACCGCCTTCGAGACCCTTGACGTCCCTGCTGGGATCAAGGTGCGTGTGGCTGCTTTCTATCTAAAGGGGGCAGCAGGCGATTGGTGGAAGCTGGTAAGGGCCGAGCACGTGGCCAATCCAGATTTCGGCTGGGACCAGTACACAGCACTGCTTCGAGCGAAGTACTATCCCACCCATGTCCATACGAAGAAGCGCTTGCAGTTGGATGCGCTTAAGCAGACCGACAAGATGACGGTGGACGAGTATTACTCAGAGTTCACCTCCTTGCTCCGTCTTCAGCCAGGTCTTGGATATTCAGACCAGATCCTGGTGGACCGCTTCTATGGCGGGCTTAGCCATCGACTCCGCTACGGCATAGGACCGACGAGTTACACTACCTTGCAGGTAATAAGAATGGTTGAGATTTGAGTAAGTAAATGAGTAAGATTTAGATTATGGAAAATAAGAGTGACTAATACTGTGGAAAGCAGGAGTGCTATCATGCCGCTGCTAAGGTTGAGATAACCGTCCAGCTGAGGGACGAGGAGAATGCTAAGAGGAAGAGTGCCGGTAAGAGCACGGAGAACCAAGGGTAAGGTGGGTATAAGAAGCAGAAGTACCAGCCTCAGGCCCAGAAAAATCAGAACCAAAAGGGGAAGGAGGAAAAGGAGAAGGCTCCAGAGGTGCCATTGAAGTTGACGTATGCATACGCAACTACACCCTTGCGCTCATGGGCACCAAAGGGTAAGGGATTGATATTGAGTGAGTTAAGAGACAAGTAGTAACCGTTTGAGATATAAGTACTAATATTGCGAATGATCAGGATCTGAGACTGAAAAGGGAGCCGGTGGTGGCTACCAGCGACGCTACATCTGTAGGTGGTGTCACAAGGACCACCCCGGGCTCGATTGCAAGGGGAATAAGGTGGAGTGCAATTATTGTGGGGTATTCGGACACCGAGCATACGAGTGCTTCCGGAACCCCGCTAGCAGAGCCTATAGACCCGAGACTAGGGGAAAGGGCAAGACTGATCAGGGAGCTGGATCTGACAGTCAGAGGAGGGTGCAACAAGCTGCAGACAAGAACCCACGGGTGACCCAGAAGTCAGGACCCACACTACACTTGGTGGACCGGGACGATGAGCCTGGACCCTCATCGAGGCCAGGTACCGCTATGACCACTTAGTAATAAAATTACCTGCTTAGCGCATTATCATGCATGTTTGGTGAAAAATTGAGTTAAGTGAGAATGAGATGAGATTAGAACTTAAGTAAGATATAACCTACTACCACTTTAGGAAGCTTCAACATCTGCTATCCAATGCCTTCTACACCTAACCCAGAGTACACCGACATCGAAACCATAGACTTTCCAACCGAAAAATGTCAGGTTATCCGCCCAGGTATGATTTTATTATGGGGATACCTGACACCCGAAGGGCAAATAGCCATCATCAGGAAATGCAACCAGCTAGGAATGCGACCGGGAGGTTTTTATACACCGGAGTACCCAGGGGGAGCAAGGATGAAATTAAAAATGATGAGCTTAGGCAAGGATTGGAATCCGTATGCCAAGACCTACCAAACCACGAGGGTACAAGATGGAGTCTCACCACCGGGGATACCCGAAGAGTTCCATCCGGTTATTACACAAGTCGTGGAGATCGCTCAGCAGTTGGAAGCTGAACCGATTCCAGACATACAAGCAGACATTTGCATTGTGAACTTCTACGAGAAAGATGGGCGACTTGGACTACATCAGGACAAGGACGAGACAACGGAGTCTCTCGAAAGAGGGATACCCGTAGTGTCTTGGTCCATTGGAGATGACGCTGAATTTTTATACGGCGAGCAGAAGCATGCGGACCGTGCAAATAAGTTGGTACTTAAGTCTAGAGATGTATTAGTTATGGGAGGAGAATCAAGGATGTTGTACCATGGGATTAAGAGAATCAAGCTGAATACAGCACCGTCAGCAGTAATCAATGCGACGTATATGAGACCAGGGAGATTAAACCTAACCTTTAGACAATATTAGTCATGTAATACCTTAGTATGGGATAAGAAATGAGATGTAAGATTGAAGCACATGTTGTAAACAGGATGGTTATGAATAAAATAACAGTGTTGTTCATATAAATTGTTACGACTCTTGTTATACCATCAATACTCATGAAGCTTATGAACACAATTAGGTCATGGACTCGGTACGGAAGGTGCGCTAAGCATACTTACAGAGGCACAGGCCGACGCCAGCGGCACTATCCTCATCGGCACCTTTCCGATTAATGGAATTGAGGCATCAGTTCTCTTCGACTCAGGGGCCTCGCATACCTTTGTCTCGGCATCATTTGTGAGAAGGTTGGGGCTAGACGCTGATGAGCTACCCGACTTCACGGTTACGCTCCCGTCTAAGGAGAAGGTTCGTTGCACTCGCTACTGCCGAGGAGCCACTGTCAGAATTAAAGGGGAAGACTTCCCAGTCAGTTTTATTGAGTTCAGGGAGTTGGGATTTGATGTTATCTTCGGGATGAACTGGTTGGAGCGGCACAAGGGACGTATCCTCTGCGCCGAGCATAGATTGCTGCTCAGGCGTCCATCTAGGGTAACAATATCATACCGCCAGAGGCCCAGAGAGCCTTCGACTAAGATCATCACCGCCATGGCAATGTATAAGGAGTTGAGGAGAAAGGAAGAGGTGTACCTCTGCTATGTACAGGACATAGAGAGAGACCCCGAGTTCGACCCTGACTTATCGGTAGTGTCGGAGTTCCCCGACCTATTTCCACGGGAACTGCCCGGCATGCCACCCACTCGGGAGGTAGAGTTCACCATCGAGCTGCAACCTGGTACCGGACCGATATCCAAGGCACCATACCGCATGGCCCCGGCAGAAATGACTGAGTTAAAGGAACAACTGAAGGACTTGTTAGACAAAGGGTTCATAAGACCCAGTGTATCGCCATGGGGAGCGCCAGTTCTCTTCGTGAAGAAGAAGGATGGTAGTCTCCGCCTCTGCATCGACTACAGAGAGTTGAATGCAGTGACAGTGAAGAATAAGTATCCACTACTCCGCATTGACGATCTGTTCGATCAGTTGAAGGGAGCATCTGTGTTTTCCAAGATTGATCTCAGATCGGGGTACCATCAGATAGCCATTAAGGAGGGAGACATTGAGAAGACGGCATTCCGGACACGATACGGCCACTATGAGTTTACAGTGATGCCGTTCGGTTTGTCAAATGCACCGGCAAAGTTTATGGATCTGATGAACCGCTTGTTCCAGGAGCAGCTGGACAAGTCGGTTGTGGTATTCATCGATGACATATTGATATATTCGAAATCTAAGGTTGAAAATGAGGAACATCTGAGGAGAGTATTGGAAATATTGAGGGAGAACCAGCTATATGCTAAGTTCTCCAAGTGTGAGTTTTGGCTTGACCAGGTCTCTTTCCTAGGTCATGTCATCTCGGATGCTGGGATCTCTGTGGATTCAGCAAAGATTGATGCTGTACGTACTTGGCCAAGGCCGAAGACTGTTACCGACATCCAGAGCTTTCTAGGTTTGGCAGGTTACTACAGGAGGTTTGTTAAGGATTTCAGCAAGGTCGCAAAGCCGATGACCAGTCTGATGAAGAAAGATGCACCATTCTTATGGACGGCTGACTGTGAGAGATCATTTCAGAGTTTGAAAGACTCACTGACCACTGCACCAGTTCTGACTATTCCAGACGGTACATAGGGCTTTGAAGTTTACTGTGATGCATCCGGCAGAGGGCTGGGTTGCGTGCTCATGCAACATGGCAAGGTGGTGGCATATGCCTCACGCCAGTTGAAAAAACATGAGGAGAACTACCCCACACATGACTTGGAGCTGGGAGCTGTAGTCTTCGCTTTGAAGATATGGCACCACTACTTATATGGGGTTAGTGTGACGATCTACACCGATCATAAGAGCTTAAGATACATATTTACTCAGAAGGAGTTGAATCTCAGACAGAGAAGATGGTTGGAATTCTTGAAAGACTATGACATTGACCTCCAATACAAAGAGGGAAAGGCCAATGTTGTAGCGGACGCCCTGAGCCGTCGAGCACACTCACTCCATTCGCTAGTTTCTTTCTCCAGCTTCGTTGATGAGGTGCGAGAGGCTCAGAGGACAGATGAGTATATGAGAGAGGTCAGACAGAAGCTGACAGATGGTACTTTTGAGGGTCAGAAATATGACTTCAGACTTCACGACGATGATCTGATCAGACTTAAGGGCCGGTTATGCATACCACGGGGAAACACGGATCTGAAAGACCATATACTTAGAGAATCACATTGTTCTTCAGTTTCCATCCATCCGGGAGCCTCTAAGATGTATAAAGACATGAAGAGGTACTTCTGGTGGTCGGGGATGAAGACAGATGTTACCGAGTTCGTCTTAAGGTGTCTCACATGCCAGAAGGTGAAATTCGAGCACCAACGACCGGGCGGAATGGTACAGTCGATGCCAGTTCCGGAGTGGAAGTTCCATGATATCTCCATGGACTTTGTAGTTGGACTCCCACCTGCTAGGGGAGGTCTCAACATGATATGGGTGGTGGTGGATCGCCTTACCAAAGTAGCCCGATTCATACCGATGAATGATACTTGGAAGGTGACCAAATTAGCTGAGTTGTTTGAGAGAGAAATCATGAGACATCACGGGATACCAAAGACCATAGTGTCAGATAGAGATACCAGATTCCTTTCGAGGTACTGGAGAGCTACCAGAGAAGCGTTGGGTACAGAACTCAAGCTGAGTACCGCGTTCCATCCTCAGACAGATGGTCAGACTGAGCGTACTATTCAGACACTCGAGGACATGCTGAGGGCATGTGCCTTAGACTTCCATGGCAGTTGGATTGACAGATTACATCTGATCGAGTTTTCATACAACAACAGCTATCACGCTTCGATCAAGATGACACCTTTTCAAGCGTTGTACGGTAGACCATGTCATACACCGCTCTGCTGGGATGAGTTGAGTGAGACGGTCATTATAGGACCAGAATATTTAGAACAAGTTAAGGCTGAAGTTCAGCAAATCAGGGAGAACATGAAAACTGCACAAGATAGGCAGAAGTCGTATGCTGATGTTCGACGACGAGACCTGGAGTTCGTAGTGGGCGACCGGGTATTTCTGCAAGTTTCACCGATGAAGGGAGTATTCAGATTTGGGCAGAAGGGCAAGTTAAGCCCAAAGTTTGTTGGTCCTTATGAGATTACGGAGCGGGTGGGCCCGGTTGCTTACAGGTTGAATTTACCTGCTGAACTGGGTAAAGTGCATGATGTTTTTCATGTTTCACAGCTAAAGAAATACATGCACCACCCCTCCCATGTGTTAGAACCTGAGAGGTTGACATTAGAACCGAATATGAGATCCGTGGAGACTCCTCAAAGAATCTTGGACAGTAAGACTAGGGACACTCGCCATAAGTCAGTGCGACTAGTGAAGGTTCTCTGGTCTAACCAGGATGTCGAAGAGGCCACGTGGGAATTAGAGGATAAGATGAGGACGAAGTACCCTTCTTTGTTTACTGACTAGATCGTCTGTATAGGGTACAGGGCGTACCCCTTTTTAAGGGGGGTAGAGCTTCCTCGCTTTGAGTTAGGAAACGAGCATGTTTGTCGTTTGTTTGGTTGTGTAAGATGTGATTTTGTGTAAGTTGCTACACTTTGGTGATAAGTTTGAGCTATGTATAATACTTATGTATTGTATTTGTGATTGACCTTCGATTCTTGAGATGTGTGAATGAGAATATAAGATGTGGTGTTAACATTAAGAGAATTGAGTACCGTGAATGGTTAAGCATATATGTGAACTTTGGGGACAAAGTCCTTTTAAAGGGGGTAGATTGAAATACCCCAAACTTATATATGGTTTTTGAATGATAAACTAAGATATAAGAAGGCTAAAGAATGCCTTAGAAACATTTTTAATCAAAGAAAATATAAGGAAACACCAAAAGAGCAGTTTAAGCAAAAACGTGCTCTAAGCTTGGAGAGACTTGGGTGAGCACCCAAATATCATTCTAAGACCTTATTAATATCCTAATGGTCATTTTAAACCAATTACCAAAGAAAACCAAGCTTGAAAACAAGTTAAAACACAAAATGTGCTTTAAGGAGTCTTAAGGCACATTTTTGAAAAAATTGTTTTAGAAAGGGGTTTTAAGTGGCTAAATGCCGATGATTACTCCTTAATTAACATGTGTACTAATTAGTATCACATTAGGAAGTCTAAATCAATGGGAAATGAAAAATTTCACAAATATGTGCACTAGTTTGTGAATAGTAACCAAATAGTGCCTAGTTTAGTCTTTAATCAATTAAGTCTAATTAATTGGTCAAACAAGACCATGACCAGCCTAATTAATGAAGGGGGCCGGTTTTCTAAGGGTGTGAGTCACCAAGAGTGGCCAATTAATGTTAGAAGAAAAAGAGAAAAGTAACTTGTTACTATTTGCTTTTAAGGAATCAAATATCTTATATGCCATCTCTCTCCTCCTTTCTTCATTCTTCACCTCCTTCATCAATTTCTCTTGCTCTCTTTCTTCTCTCTCACGTAAGAAGCAACCTCCATGCTAGCTCCATCTTCATTTGCCCACATCTTGCTCATTTAAGCTCCAAAATCAAAACCAAGCACATATACCTCTTAGTTAGCTCAAGCTCTTTCTTTCTATCTTTTCAAAACTTCAAGAGCCTCATTTTGGAGCCAAGGCAAACCGCCATTAGAGGAGGAAACTCAAGCTTGGAGACTCCATTAGCTTCTCCATTCTCTTAAGGTAAAGAATATGTAAGAAAATCTAGGTTTCCATCACTTTCTCTCCATGTCCGAAAATTTGTACTCATGGGACTCCATGTTTATGCCTTGTTCTAGCTTGTTTTCTACTCTACAAAGGATAAAGGAGGTCCTTCTTGCTTCATATCCAAGCTTGTTTTGAGAAACCAAGGTAAAATAATCAATTTAATACCTTAAAACACATTTTAACCTAGGGTTTGTTCCTTAGGGCTAATGTATTATCTAGCACTCATTGGAGTCGTTGGATATTGGTTAGAACATTGGCAAGGAGAACTTGGTTGGTGACCGAGATTGTTCAAGGAAAAAGTCTAAGGAGGAAAGTTTGTGAGCTTGTAAAAGAACAAGGTAAATTACTTACCTTAAGGTGTTTTATTGTTTAAGGGAATGGGATTTAGATATGTGATGAGTTTAGTGTAGAGTTTACATTAGAAAAGGGCTATATATAACCTAGGAGAAACAATGACTATGTTTGAGAACTTGTGACTAAGGAGCAAATGAGAAAATAGATAGTTAAACAATATTGAGATGAATTACAAGAAGCATTTTACTTCAATGGGAGCCTTGTTGTGTGTATTCGCAGGTTAAAGGCAAATATATGTGGAAATTCAGTGGTTAAGATTATTGTCATTTAAGGGCCTAAGTGCCAAGCATTTTAAGTTTATACACTATATTGTGATGTAGTGTAGTTTTGGTGTAAATTGTGTGTTAAGATGTTGTAATGAGAGTTTGAGTGATCTTGGTTGTTTGATGGTGAAAAACCAAGTGTTTGGGTGTAACAATATACTAGAGAACCCATGGCAAATTTTAGTGAAGAACCTAAGTGTTTAAGATGTTCTAAGGAGGTTTAATGACTAAGGAAGTGCTAGGAAGCTTTAGAGGTTGTCTTGATGAAAAAGGGTGATTTTAAGGGGTTTTAATGAGTTATAATGACTTAGGAATCACTATGGAGGATTTAGGAATCAAAAGAATGTACTTGAGTATTTAAGACTTAGGCAAATGTTGGTAAACAACTAGGAAGGAAATAATGTGTTGATGGATGAAAGCATAAGCTTGTGAAGAAACTTTAAGTAGTTGCATAAAAGAGTTTTAGATGGTGAAAGATGCTTGGGAGATGGTGTTATAGTAGTGAGGAAGCATTTGGCATAGTGGTTATATTAGGTATGAACCACCACCTAGAAACCTAGTGGAAAATATTACAAGTGTTGGCATGATTACAAGGAAAAATGCATAATGACTAAGGTGGATGTTGGTGAGTGATTTAATGTGTTTAGTGGAAGCCTTAAGGTGTATTTGAGGTGCCCAAATGAGGTTAGAACATACTAGGATGTAAGAGGAGAAGTTTGGAGCCAAATGAGAATTTAGAAACAAGGTTCTGGAGCCGACCGACCTTAGGGACCGGACCTGCAAGGTCGGTCGAGCTCAGTTTACACTACCGGAAAGAGTCTCTGGAATCGACCGAACTTGGGGACCGGACTTACAAGTTCGGTCGGGCTTGTATTTTGTGTACGATTTAAGTCTCTGGAATGGACCAACCTTGGGACCGGACTTACAAGGTCGGTCATGCCTAGAATTTTGTACTGGAATTGGTCTCTGGAATCGACCGAACTTGGGACCGGACTTGGCAAGTTCGGTCGAGCATAAATTTCCCACGGGGAAAACTCTCGGGAATGGACCGACCTTGGGGACCGGACTTGCAAGGTCGGTCGGGGTAGAATTTTCAAACGGTAATATGTTATGGAATGGACCGACCTTGGGTAAGGTCGGTCGGTAAGTTCGGTCGAGCCTAAAACACAAAAAAAAAAAGAAATTTTAAATTCTAAGGATGATGATTGGTATTAGGGTATGCCATTGGTAGGGTAGTAATGATTAGGAACCTAAGAACTTAAGGGATTAAGCTAAGTTAAGTATAAACTCTAATGTTTAAAGTTAAGTTTATAAGGTTAAGTGGCAAAGACTTAAGAGGGTATTGAATGGGAATCTTTAGGGACTAAGTGAGTTAAGTAAGGTGCAAATAACTAATGGCCTAAAAATGAATCAATGTTTTAGGTTTGTGAATTGGGACCCCGGAGAAGGTTAAACAAACGACAGGCGACGATGAACGGTACAATCTTTCTTGTGACCTACTTGCTAACGAGGTGTCCCTCGGCTTGTGTGCTATATGTTTATTTGGTATGACTAAGACAAGATAAAGCATGCAACCGGTTATATTTGTTCTCGTTGTGAATGTGTTTTCTTTACACTAACCCACGAGACTTGAGGTTGTTACTAACTAAGTTTAGTACTTACTGAGTTAAGGATAAGAGTTAAGTATTGGTAGCCGTTGGTTAATACCCGTTAAGGTTTAACTAACACATGGTGTGTAAGATTTTTACTAACTGGAACTTGAGTGAGGAAACCCGGGACTGACTCCGGTCATGCATGCTAAGGAAAGGGGGACGGTATCTGAATCATATCCGCCCTCCGCTTAAGGACTTGTCTTCGGACTTGTTGCCTAGGGCCGGTTGCCGGCTCAGCTACACTGGGCTCCCGTCCAAGGTAGGTGGCATTAAGATGGTGCGGTAGGATCACCTAAATCCTAGGTTTGAGATTAAGCTACAACCATTTCCATTCTAGGAACGGTTTGTATTTTGAGATTAAGGTAAGGTTAAGACTGAGGTAAGATAAGGAACTGAGGTTAAGGAAATCAGGACTAAGGAGGGGATTACTAACCCGCTTGATAAGGGAACGCTTGTGTCGTTCATTGTGTGTGAACTATGTATGTTCATTTGTGGATTGTTGTTTATTGCACTTAATATCATGCTTGTGTACTTAATCAATTTCCATGCTATTGACAATTAGTCGTCGTAGTCCCGTTAGCTTGGGGGCCATGAGAGGGAGTACCAGCATTCGTGCTGACCCCCTTTGGGGGCTGTTTTTACACTTGTAGGTAAGAGACCCATGAAGTCACTCCACAAGAGTAGGAGCGGTTAGACTTAGGATGGGTTGCTTATTTTGGATACGGGTTGCGCCTGTGCTCCCGTCTGTTTATATTGAAACTGATGTAAGTTTATGGCTACGACTTAGATACTTAAACTCGGTTGGTTGGTAGTATTTTGGATGGTGATGTTTAGGTCGGTTGTTTAATTT
The DNA here is from genome assembly GCA_023374045.1 of Limonium bicolor. Taxonomy (NCBI): domain Eukaryota; kingdom Viridiplantae; phylum Streptophyta; class Magnoliopsida; order Caryophyllales; family Plumbaginaceae; genus Limonium; species Limonium bicolor. The sequence goes on from CM041779.1 coordinate 232,659,968, forward strand.
GGATAAGTGTTGTAAATTGATAAGGCCGGTATATTCTAACGATCAGACCGTGGCAAGGTCCCGGTGTTTGTTATTTCCGCTGCGACGAATTTTATTAAGTGTTAAGTTTTGCGATAACCACGATTAGCTTTGGACGGGGTGTTACATTTCTTACCTTAATTCACAAGTCTCTCCTTTACTCTCCTCTTGCTCCTCATCTCCTCAAAATCGGTCAAGAGGGAATGGAGTTTCCAACTCCTTCCCAACATTCAAGAAGCACAAAACATACTCAATTAATTATCTAAACCCTTAGAAATCTCAATTCAATTAGAGGGCTTAGAACACAAGTTAGGGTTTACCTTTTTGAAGCTTTTAAGAGGGGTTCTAACCCTTGAATCAAGAAGGGGACTATTCCACCATTAGAGGGTTGGAATGAAGCTCAAAATTAAGAAGAAAACAAGGTATCAACATGGTGAAAAATCGGTTACACCAAAAGATGAAAGGAGAATGACTTTTTCTAGGAATTTTTTTTTTTACCTTAGAAGGATGAGGAGACTCCAAGCTCCACAATGATGCCATTTTCTCTTCAAATGGGGAAAACCCATGGAGGTCAACTTCACCCTTTTGGAATTTCGGAAAGAGAGGATGATAGAGGAGGATGAGAGGAAGAAGAATATGTAATTATTTTTGTGATTGAAGCTTGTATGAAGCTTGGGCATGACATTATAGTTGGAGTAGCCATTGGAGAAGGAGGAGAGAAATCGGTGGCTTAGGGGAGAAGATGGACCCGGCTGGGAAGAAAGAGAGAGAGGAAAAGAAATAAAGGAGGAGAGAGAGGGAAAAGGGGTACTTGTACCCTTTTGCTTTTGGGCTCTTTTGACTTAATTAATTAGCTAGCTAGTGAAAAGTGCGAGAGGGCTGTCTACATTAATAAAACCGGCCCACTAATGTATACACACTGGAGCGTTTTTCGTCTTTTACAGAAAACGCTCGTTTATTTACCCGGTTTAGCACTATTCACTAACCGGGACCGTTTTCCGGAATTTTCTCGTTTCTTTTATTTTAATGGTTATTAAACTCCCATTAATATTTAATTAAAGTTACATAATCAACTATAATTTTTACGGGGTCATTTAACTGTTTAAAGTCACGTTTTCGGGTTTCCTTTGAAAAACGCGCTTTAAGACTCCGTTAGCGTTTTAACGCATTGTTTGGATCCGTTTTCTTCCGGAATTTTCCCATATGTTCTTAGTGTGTGACTAAGGTATAGAAATGTATTTATAACCCTAATGAAGGTTATGTACCTCCTAAAATAATTAAATACGTGTTTTCACGTTTTGTGACTTTTACGCATTTTCTTCTTCTTTTTGGTTTTCATTTCTTCACCAATGATCTTAAGGACTTAATTTGCCTTATAAAACCATAATTACACAATTAATTAACACATTAAGGTTTGGGGTATTTCACCATCTCTCTCATAATGTTTAAGATATGCCCTTAGTCTTGTGGAGAATATAATTATTAGTTAGCTGCCCAAGGGGTCTCACGCATACCAAGAAGTGATCTAGGTTATATTCATGTTCGAGATCCATGCTCTAGAGACCGACAATGTCATGACTCGTTCCTAAGTTTTTTACTTAGGTTACCATATACTTAATATTAATACCATGGTATTATATCTAGTAACCGTCTTGTTATCACAATAACGTATATGTATGTTTATATAAGTCGATCTATAGTCGACATAGTGTTACTCCCGTAGGACGCTCGTGCATAAATAATTAATGCAGTAACACATAATCACATACATGTATCCAAAACACTTAACACACAAGTGATATCAACCAAATCCGAGCCCAAGGAATTCCTTAGGACAACCCGGATCAAACCCCTTTACATACCGTTCACCAAGACCTAGGATGCGCAGTGTAGACCACTAGCTCGTCAAGCGCCTTCGTCTGAAGTATGATCTAAACGGTAATAAACCTATAAGTCAGTCTCCATGACTAACTAAATCCGGTATTTCCGAATAACAAGTAACCCCGACAGTTCATCCCCGGATTTCTACAGTTAATTGTTACGGGTTTCTCTAAACCAGTCGGCTTTGTTACTAAAACTCGTATGTCAAAATATTTTGACTGTTAAGTTTAATTCATTATATTTCTTTAATCTTATCCACCATTAAACTTAGGTATATAACCTATAGTTGCATGTATGCATGCATGACTTATTATATTGTATTATTTTCCACCATCCATTATAATACATTGTATTATATAATCCATTATCTTAGCAAATTATATTTGCATTCCAAAAACTTATAACTTATAGTTTGTAACTATTTTTTTTAAATAATCACCACCATTATATTATATGGTCTCCAACCATAATATATATATCCATCCTTATATACATTATTCTTGTATATGTATATATTTACCATATAGGTAAGTTTCATGAGTTATAAAACTCTTATATTATATGTTACATTTTATCATCTTATATTAGATGATTATTCCCATTAGTTGTATTATATTATACAACTTGTATTAAGATTATTATCCTAATATTATGTAACATTTTATGTTGTATAATTACAACTCCTAAGGTTTAATCAATAAATACCTTAGTTTATAAATCTTATTTATTTATAGTTTGTCACATTCTTTAATGTGAATATCCTTACTTATATTAATTCCATTTAAACCATATGAATGTTATAAAATTAATAACATTGTAGACCATAGTCTAGAATTCATTTTTTCCAAACTTAATAATTCGGTACAGCCCTTTATTTCATTTAAATTCTATTTTGACCACATAACATTATGTAATGTTATACCATATACTAATATCATATAATATGATATCTTTATTTCCTTTAATTTATAACCTATAGTTTTTATACAAAACTATTTATATTGCCGCATAGGCATATTCATTTATACCTTATTCTTTTCCATAATCCATAGTTTCCTTTATTTACAAAATCACCCCATAATTTATACCATGTTATATATACCATATAATATAACATTTTAAACCTTAATAATAATATAACCTATGGTTATATATTATTTAGAAATTGCGAACAGACCCTAGTTGTTCTATATTATTTTTCTTACCCACCAAGTTTCTATAATTGCCATTTGGCCCAATTTATAACATATAGTTTTATAATAACATTAAAACTATATATTATACATATATCGTATTAAACACTCTTATATAATTCTAAAAATCACCAAATTTCACCAAAGGGTTATATTTACCCTTACTAACCATATACTTTTGGTATTTTACATTTCCACCCCATATATTATTCCAAAGTGTCATAATGACATAATAACTATATATTATACATATATAGTTTATTTTAATCCCAAAACCAACCAAATAAATTCCTAAAAATTCCTAATAGCCCATGGGTGTTTATAATACTATTTTACACCCTTTATTTTCGGTAATGACATATTTACCACATATGTTATAAAATTGTTACAATTAAATACTTATCTTATTATAAAACCTTAAATAAGTTATTTAACTTATCTAATTTGGTCAAAACCTACCATATGGTCAAGGTTGACCACCTTAATATTGCCTTGACCATTAATCTCCACATATTATGGTTTGTACCCCTATTTTCCAGAAATTACCATTTTACCCCAAAACTTTATAAAATCTTATAATCTTTATTTAAACTCATTTAAACCTCTAATTTTCGGCTTTATTAATATATAGCCCCCAAATTTAATTTATTTACACTATAACCCCAATTCTTTGCGGTAATTTATTTTTAGCACCTAAACTTAATTAAAACCTTATAAATACATAAATAAAATGGCCTAAAGTACATGGCCTTATTACAAACATTAGCTTATAAAATAAATTACACATAAATGCCCAAAAGTGCATTAAACTCTCGGCCTTACCCATATCTTTTCCATATTTACCAATTTTCCACATAATGTCTTAAATTTGACAATTATGTTAGTTAATTACATAGATAAATTTATTAAACCATTCCTTAATCACCTAAGGTCAAAATAAGACCTTAATAAACTCATTCACTCACGGCATATATATACACATATGTATAAACACATATTAATATACCAAGTGTAGGTTTAAGTGATTTATACCTTATTTTTGCCAAGTTTAGGCCTTGTTTGGCCACGGCTATTTGGAGATAAATTTTCCACAGCTTAGTTTACATGTTTTCAAACAGCAATTAAGGCATGATTTGTAACACCCCAACTCAATCCAGATGTGGTCTCGCAACTTAACAGTATATATATAAACATGTCACAGCGGAATTCTTTACAATCCAGGACCTTGCCACGGTCTGACTACAGACTATACCGAACATTAGTACAACAACCTTAACCAGTTACATATCCCTCTTACAACCCCCTCACGTCCTATACATCTTACTAACTCAAATTGCCATACGAGTGTACATGCACAACTCGTAGGCCACACTTAACCCGTAACACTTGTACCCCCTTCTTACTCTCGCGACGGCCGCTTCCTGATGTACCTGTGTAGTAAAAACAGCCCCCAAAGGGGGTCAGCACGAATGCTGGTACGATCCCCTCATGGCCCCCAAGCTAACGTGGCTACGACGACTAATTGTCGATAGCATGGAGGTTGATTAAATGCACAACATAATAGTAAATGCTGTAAACAACAATCCATATATGAACAATCAAAGTTCACACACAATGAACGACTTAAATGCGTTCCCTTAATTAGAGAGTTAGTTATTTAACTCCTTAAGTAATGTTTCCTCTTAATCTTAGTCCATCCTTATCTCACCTCAATCTTAGTCTTATCTTAATCTGAGAAACAACCATCCTTTAATAAGGAGTGGATGTAGCTTATCTTAATCTTAATAATACAAACCATCCTTTAAAAAGGAACGGTTGCAACTTATCTTAACCTTACCTTAATCTTAATCTTAACTTAATCTCAATATACAAACCGTTCCTGGAAGGGAATGGTTGTAGCTTAATTCGAACCTGGGATTTAGGTGATCCCACCACACCATCTTAATGCCACCTACTCTGGACGGGAGTCCAGCGTAGCTGAGCCGGCAACCGGCCCTAGGCTACAAGTCCGAAGACAAGTCCTTAAGCGGAAGTCGAATCTGCTATAGATACCGACCCCCTTTCCTTAGCATGCATGACCGGAGATCGGTCCTGGGTTTCCTCACTCAAGTTCCAGTTAGTAGTAATCTCAAGACCCTGTTTGTTGGTTAACCTCTTTCAGTTCATATCGTCCCTTCTTAGGGGGCGTTCCTTAGTCTCACTCAATTCCTTACTAAACATTGGTTAGTAAGTTCTCACGGTATGTTGTGTTAGTTTTCAAACATCACACAACAATACAATAAATATAATATATTTCGGTTGCATGCTTTATCTTGTTTAGTGAGCACACAAAACAAATAGCACACAAGCCGAGGGACACCTCGTTAGCAAGCAGGTCACAAGAGAACTGTACCGTTCACCACTGGTCGTTCGGTTGCTTACTCTCCTCTGGAGTCCAAATTCTCAAACCCTAAAACATTCATCGAATTTGGTGGTTAATTACTTTTAATTAACCTAGCTTACTTAATCACTAATGATTTCCAACTAAATACCACTTAAGTTCTTATAAACTTAATCTTAAGTGAATCACCTCTCCTCATTCCTTATACCTATTCACCCACTTAATTATCATTGTCACTCACCAAACATGTCTTAAAAAACCTTATATTATCATTACATATCAATCTCCATCTAGCTCTTCTTAAATTCTTACCAACTTAACCTTAAACACTTAATATCATTTACTTACCCTAATCTCTTAAGTCATTATATGCTTATCTTTCTAATCATCATCACTCCCTAATGTTGGACCACTAAGTCATTGTAATTTAAACTTAATCATGTAAGTTAATCACTTTTCATTACACCTCATACTTGTTTACACCTCTTAAGGCCTTTACATGTCACCAAACAAGGCCTAAACATCATCTACAACCATTACCATTCAATCCCCCATCATCAGAAGCCCAAAACAAAAAATTTTCTTTTTCTCTGCACTGGACCGCCCCTCTGGGGCGGTCCCAACGAGAAGCTAATTTCCTGCACGATTTGCCTGGACCTCCCCACAGGGGCGGTCCCTAGGGGCGGTCCACAGCAGAACCTATTTTCCAAAGTGCTTTTCTCCTCATTTTGAACTCCAAATTCACCCCAATCTTTTCCCACTCATTCCACAATCTTTCCACATGTTTCCTACATGTTTAAACACCTTAAAACATGTACTAAACCTTCCTCAAAAATCACCAAACTTGACACTCAATTTCTTACAAAATTCTTACACTTAACACTTGATTCCTTACACTTCCCTCTTGTGACTTTGCCTAAGACCTCAACTAATCATTATGTTTCTTCACCACCATCTTAACTACTCCTCAAGCATCATTTTGCACACCCATTTGCTTTACTCAAACTTCTCAAAGCCATATATAATCTAGCACATGCTTACATCCTTATAAGTCATTATACCTTACTTTTCCTTCAAACTTTGTACAAGTTTCCTAGCTTCCTTAACCATGGTTTTGGTGCATAAAACTCACCATTATAACCCCTAGTCCCTCTTATACATTCCTAGGTCTTCCTAGGACTCAAGAACTCCATGCTTATCCATTTTCACCAAAATAACCCTTAGTGATCACTAGAACATCCTTAGTCATAAAATCTCCTTAGAACACCTTAAACACTTAGTTTCCTACTCAAATTTCGCCATAGTTTCTCTAGTATATTATCATGCCCAAATGCATTCTTTCCCTCATTCAACCATCTCACACACATCAAGTCCTTTCTCATCATATTTTCTCACACAAATCAACTCATTCATAATAAACTCAATATAGTGCAATAATCTTAAATTGCATAGCACTAAGGCTCTTAAATGACATGGCTCTTAGGCTCTTAAATGACATGCATTTAAACACTGAATTTCCCACATATAAAAGCTTTCAACCTGCAAATACACCCATCAATCTCATAGTAGTCATAATGCTCTTAAAATCCATCTTAAACTTATATTACTAACTCATTCCCATTGGCTCCTTAGTCACAAGTTCACAAGCTTATTTAAGTTCTTTTTCTTAGGTTATATAACCCAATACACAATGTGAGCTCTAAGCCACATTGGTATCCACCTAAACTCATCCCTTAAAACTTAAACCACCATTAGGTAAGCATTTTACCTTGTTTTCTCAAGCTTATCTTAACTTCCTCCTTAGACCTTCTTCTTGCATGAATCTCGGCCACCACTTAAATTCCCCTTGCCAATGTTCTAATCAATATTCAATGACTCATATGAGTACTAAACAATACACTAACCTCAAGGAATGAAAACCTAGGTTAAAAATGTGTTTTAAGGTCTTATAATGAATATTTTACCTTGAAGTCTTAAGGTAGGCTTGGATATGAATCAAGAAGGACCTCCTCTAGCCCTTGGAGAATAGAAAACAAGCTAGAACAAGGCATAAAAATGAAGCCCCATGAGTATAAATTTTCGGTAATGGAGAAGAATGGTGGAAACCTAGTTTTTCTTACATATTCTTTACCTTAAGAGAATGGAGAAGCTAATGAGCTCTTCAAACTTGATTTTCCTCCGTCAATGGAGTTTCCTCTTGGCACCAAAATGGAGCTTTGAAGGATTTGAAAAGATTGAAAGATAGGTCTTGGCCTAACTAGGAGAAATCTATGCTTACTTTTCGATTTGGAGCTAAAATGAGTGTTTGGTGAGCAATTGAAGATGAGGGTGCCATGGCTGTAGCTTGGAACGGTTTTCCACTGGGAGAGAGCAGAATAATACGATGGAGGAAGAGGGAAATGAAGAGAAGGAGAGAGGTAGCTAAAGTAAGATATTTTGCTTTATAAAAGGTGAATAGTGAATTTACTCACTTTCCCACCTCTTTCCTTACTTACTAGCACATGTGGTGTGTTACCACTTCAAAAACCGTTCCCCCCTTTAATAATAAGAGACTTTTGGTCTTTGTTGACCAATTTATTGACTTATGTTGACCAAAGGCTTAAACTAGGTACTATTTGGCACTATTCACAAATTAGTGCACAAATTTGTGAAATTTTTGATTTCCCATTGATTTAGAGTTCCTAATGTGATACTAATTAGTACAAATGTTGATTAAAGAGTAATGATGGACATCTAGCCACTCAAAACTCAATTCTAAGACAACTTCTCAAAAATGTGCTTTAAGACTTCTTAAAGCACATTTTGTGTTTTAACTTGTTTTCAAGCTTGGTTTTCTTTGGTAAATGGTTTAAAATGACCATTAGAAAATTACTAAGGTATTATCATGATATTTGGGTACTCACCCAAGTCTCTCCAAGCTTAGAGCACATTTTTGCCCTAATTGCCCTTAAGGCACTTTTTGTGTTTTCCTTGGTTTAATTTGTCTACCAATCTTTCTAAGGCATATTCTAGCCTTACTACATCATAATTTGATGTTTACTTAGCATACTTAGGTTTGGGGTATTTCATGATTAGTCCCCAAGCAAGATTTGACCATGATAAGTGTATAATGTAAATTTTCAAGGTAAAATTTACCTTAGAATACCAAGGTAACCAAGGGTTGTTGTAACACCCCAACACGAAATCCAATAACCTGTACAATTATAGCTCCCAAAGATAACTAGAAATGCAGCGGAAAATATATACATAACAACGGGTGGTGCAACAACGCCGCTAGTCACCCATGTGACTAACAAGGCTAACTCCAAAATAACTTACAAATGCTACGGTCTGAGCAATGAATACAAACCTCGTAAGACAACAAAAGTCAATAATAAAAGTACAGTACTTGTAAAATGATTCCGGTGATAACAGTCCCCTGTCTTAATTCTACCCCGCCTACACTCGGTCGGGCAATCTCTTCTTTCTTCAGGTACCTGGAATTGTATAGCCATGAAATGGCTCAGCAAAATAATATACCGGTATTTAAAACGTGCAGCTCACCAGCTACTGGGCCCCACCAACTATTTTGTCGAATACATGCAAGTCATTTTTATAAAGCTGTAAATAAGCATCATAACATAATCATAACAAGCATCCATACAAGGATAACGATATCACTCAGAACAAGACTGCAGAAGGTCAAGTTAGATGTCCTGTAATTATTCACCAGTAGTCAGATCCTCACAATGGGGCTAACATGTATATAAGAGTACCTCGCAGCAGTGGAGGTATAGTGACCTCGTTAAACTCCTTCATGGAGTAAGATGGTCGGGTATGATAAACCCTTAAACGAGATGGGACTCTCGTACAAGTAGGGTGTAATTAGTCCCTCAGAAGATAACGTAGTTAACTCCCGTACTTAAGAGGTGGGAATCGAACCCGAGAGGAATAAAGTCTTCCTCCCAACTTGAACTGTTCCGGTACGCAGCCGGTGGAGTGACATAGTGCACCCAAACTCCCGTCGCGACGTAATTGAATAGGAGACGACCTGTGACAGGTACAGCTCCGGTAGCATGCATGGCCAGATCCCAACTGGGCTCCTCGTTCTCGTAGTATAGAATTGTTAAATGTCACTCAAGGACATTAAACAAGAACACAATGTGTATTGTTAGTTGTCACGTTTAGGACAATGACGTTTGTTATAAAGTGAAGTTAGTGAGAGACTTGAGTACAAATTCTCGGTATAATAAAACGCAGGTATTTACTCCACTGGTAATGTAGTGATGTATGCGTGGAACATACACGTTACAGTTAGCAACATCACGCACATAGAATAACGCAACAGTGCACAAGAGTAATGCAACATTTTACATACAATTATCTTGGTCGTTATTTCAAACAACAGATAGGACACAAGCCGGTGTAATCCGGTAGAAAGCAGACTGCAAGAATTCCATATCGTTCACCGTAGAATGTACTTGTTTAGTTCCCGGTCAACGTCTGGTCAAACAATGTCCTAGAATAGGATTAACTGAGAGTGTTAATTTATGTAACTCTCGTATAGTAATTTTATTGACTCATGAAAGATTTCGTATTCGTTATTTCATGTGAGGTTTATTTCTTTATACTTAAGTAGTTTCTTTAACCACTTAGCCTTATTATTTGATTAGGCATTTATATATTTCCAAAACATGTAATCCTTATTTATAAACTTATATTGTGTGGTAATTCCTTTTACTCACCTTATGACTTAATATATAACTCATTTGTTATTTCTCTTGATTTATTTTAAAATCCTTTAATGTATATAACTATATATTCATGTACCATTTATGTTACATGTTTTACAATTGTCTAATTGACATCTTGATAATTTCCCCATTATTTTTATATGTCACACATGGACGTAATATTCTTATAATTCTTTGTTATTCTCCACTTAACCATAATTAATATTTATTGGTTACAATTAAATTCCTTATAACTATATGGCCATAGTCTTAATCCCATAATTCCTTATATTCATTTCCTTTTTGATTTTCTTGAAAATCTAATATATATATTTTTCATACACATGTAATATTTATGATACTTATATATAATTGTCTTAATGACATAACAACTTAATAAATCCTCAAATTATAATTACACGTTACGCATGGGCATAATTCTCCCATACCTTTTGTTAATTACAAACTAACTCCAAATAATGTTATTTCTTTTACAAGTGAATTACTTGTACTTGTATATCATATAGTTTTAATTTCATAAATCCTTAAATCATAATTTCCTTTTCTATATTTCCTAAATATCCATATAGGACCTACAAATATTTTTAATCCCATAAATACAACATACTTTTCGGTTAATATATTATAACCACATTTATTTCTTAAACTTTACATTATACTCCAAAATACATTATAATACATAGTTTTATTTTCTTAATTAATTAATTCACTAAACCACCTTTATAAATTCGGTATTTATTATTTGAACACTATAACTTTTATAAATTACCAAATCAGCCCTCAACCTTTCGGTTTTGACAAATAAATTTATATAATTACATTTTAACCCCAAAAACTTTATACAAATTATATACTCACTTATAAACTAAAGTTTTCATATTTAATTTCCTTAATAAACAAGTGGACACTTATATTTCCACCAATTATGATTTCGCCCCATATAAAATGTGGTTTTTTATTTAAACTCTCATAAATTACATATTCACCCCAAAACTTTTGTAAACTTAATATTTCATGTCATAAGTCATTTTAACCCAAAGTTTTCGGTCAACACTTTGACCAAAGTCCAATTTCATACTTAATACATTAATATACCCATAAACTCATATGATTCTCGGTTTTACACCAACTTTCCAAAACTTACAAAATAACCCCAAGACTTTATAAATGGTTATTTTAACTACTAACCATATATTTAATCCCACAAAAATTCATAATATTAATTCTCACACCATATTATATTATAATTATGCCAAGGGCACATTTTACTTTCGGTAATCACATATCTTACCCCAAACTTTATAAAAATTATATTTTTACCACATAACATATTAAACTAGTCATTTAAACACTAGTAATTATTTTTAACTCACCCAAAATTCATAGTATGTATTTATTTACATATTTAGCTCATTAAAAACTATTCTCCACCATTTAAATTCGGCAATGGTAATATATCACCATATAATTTCTAAAACTTGATTTATAGCATATAATAACTATACATAAATACATATAAGTCATATAACTCATGTAAAAATTATTGTAATGTCTTAGATTAGTTCTTAGCTCAAAAAGGAGCATATCTTCCCATGACATTTCGGTTTGAATAAATATTTAACCTAGGTAACTTTTGTAACACTATAATGTGTCTTAAGGTAAATATTTTCCATATATGTTATAAATTATATTTTTGGTATATGTTACCATATGGTTTCGGTTTTAGACCCCTAAGGAGGTGTACATAATTTTTGCACAATTTTTAAAAGCTTAAACAAGCTTAAAACAATAAAGATTTGCTTAGTAAACTTACTCTTAATAAAGGATGATTAAGTCCTTGAACTCCTCTTGAATTCCCAAGCTTCCTCCATTGTAGATTGGTGTTCCTCTTCGGTTTTTATGCAAGAGAGGAAGGGGTTTAGGAGTTTGATCTTAACAAGGATCTTAAGTAGATTTATAAGTAGTTTTCCAAGGTTTTACCTTATGCTTTTCTTCTTGGATTTTCGGCACACCTAGGATGGATGGAGCATCAATTTTCCTTCATGAAATTGATGAAGAGAATGGCTTTAGAAGATGTAGAATTTTGAATACACATAAAATGTGTCTCAAGGATTTTCAAGCATGGAAAATACCTTAAGATGTTCTTGGATGCTCCTTGAATTTATGTTGTTTTAAGACAACCTCCTTGGTGTATAGATTGATGCCAAATTCATGTAGATGTGCTAGGAAGATTTTTGCTTCAAGGCTTGTTGAGAAATGTTAGGAATTTACCTTAGAAATGAAGATAGAAGTTAAATCTCCATTAATGGACTTAAGAGCTTCAAAGGAAGAAGATGAAAGAATAAGAGAGGAGCTTACCCAACCGGTGGTGAATGGCAAGGAAGAGAATGAAGCTCACGTAAGGAAATAGGTGAGAATGGAAGGAATTTTTCTTTTGATAATTAAATGTCAAATTTTGACTAATCTTTTCCTTGTTTATTATTTGTTTGTTTGGCTCAATAAATACCCATATTTCATGCACAATTTCGGCTGGGTGGGCAAGGCATGATAGAAGCTTTGTTTGATGATTGCAAGAAGAAGACAAGGACTAAGTTAGGTAAGGTGTTTTCTTTTGAATTTTCTAAGTAGAATACATGTCATTTGTTGTCTTCATTCTCCTTATAATTTCGGTAATGAGCTGCTACTATAACATCTGATTTTTTGATGATTAAAACATTAGAACATGGCTAGGTTACCTAGGTATTTTAGCTGAATTTTTATAAGGCAATTTAGCCTTCTTTTCATGCTCATTTTCAGACATAAAGAGCTGTACAAGACAATTGATTTTGTCTATTTTTGCCTATGAATTATGCTTAGTAGGTAGAGTATTCTTTTGGCTAATTAATGAGGCAATAATTCTCCCCTTTTACAGATTAAAAATCGGCAGCCCCTTGATAGAACATGGCTGTTTTTGTTTGTATACATGCAACTTGTATTATTAGGAATCTAGATATACTTTTAGCATATTAAATTTCCATAACTTTTCTCCTAACTTATCCTTGGTGTTTTGTTACAGGAAAATCGGTGGAAAGACTCCCATTTGAATGAATAAATTGACACAATACAACATGGCATGTGATAAGGTGAGTCATCATCCATAAGACAAATTCTTTTTGCTAAAACTAGTCAATTTTCACACCAAATGGCGCCTACTATGGAGTTCAAACGAGATTGATTTTTAATTTGGTTTTTGTTACAATATGATGTACTAAGATCATAATAATACGTGTAATAGGTTCCAGCATTTATTTGGTACATTTACTCTATGGTAAAAGATGAAAGTTTTAAGGTAAAAATGCTGATTTTAGGTACCTTTTTGATGATAAAATCGGCCCTACTTGTGATATGAGTTTTGCACTGGAATTAATTGATTTAGATGCTCAATTTGTCCCCTTTTAAGGTTATAAACTCGTGGCTCCTCAAAAACTTCAAGGTAATTGCGTAGAACGCATTTTTGTGACACCTGAAGGTGCATTTTTGTGCTTTAAGGATTTTCTGAAAAATAAGTAGTCTCTAAGAGTTCCAAGTGTTTATTAACATTTTTTATAGTCAATAATAATATGTTAAGGTGTTACATTGAGTTATATGGGGTTATATCAACTCGAAACACAACTCCCGGGCTAACCGGGGCAAAAAGGAGCGTTAAGAAATTCGCCCGAGCACTTTGTTTATTTTTGAGGAATTGGCTCGAGAATTCTCTTTAGAATGTTGGATAATGATGTTAGGAACTCTTAGAATGATTTATATAGGAATTTGTGCCACTTAGGTACCACTCCGGGGCACTCCTAGGGGTTTATGGGGCCCCCCTCTGATCACTTTGTCTTTAACTGAGAATTTAGTGTGAGGACTTCATCTTATATGTTTATTAAAGTGTTATTGTGTATTTGGAATGAAGTGTAATGCTTTACTTCATCCTATAATGTATTTCCGAGACTTTCGGGCCTTAAGGGCCTTTAAGGGAACTCCCGAGCATTTTGTATTTTCACTTGGTTTTAGATGAGGTCCTGTGTTATAAGGGTCATATAATGATCCTTGATTATCTTTACATGAAGTTTATAACTTATATAACTTGTTTAACTTAAGGTCGGGCTTTAACGCACGTTTCTAACCTTAAGGAGTTTAGGTGTTTTAACGCCTAAATGTTTATATACTTTCTTTAGGATTTAATAATCCCCTAAATAATACTTATTTATCAATATTTAATTATTTGAATGTTAGGGGTATTTCAATCTACCCCCCTTAAAAGGGACTTCGCCCTGAAGTCTCATATCTAAGTTTAAATGGTTGTGGGGAATCAAGTTCCACAAACATCCACAACTCAATTCTATTTTAGGGATCAAGTCCCAAATTTCACTACTTCTCAGTTCGTAGTATGTATTCAATCATAACATATAGTGTAATGAGCATGAAAGGTCATTACCAAAAACAACTTAGTGCAGTGCAACGTAGTGCACGTAATTCATTCATTGCAGTGTAGCATAGTACAGATCATGCAAACATGGAGTCATTCCAATATAGTATAACGTAGTACACATAATTTCGTAGTGCCAAAGTAGCTTCAATATAGTGTAACGTAGTACACATAATCCATTCATGCTAGTGTAACGTAGTACACATTATCAAGTAAGAGTTCATAGAATCCACAAAGTCATACTTGTTCACATACAAATCACAGAGCAACAGTACAATGAAAGTGTACTTCCATGCTAAACATGCTAAAACGCAGTAGGCTCTCCCCCTTAAAAAGGAGGGGTACGCCCACGTACCCTAGACTAGCATAACTTGTCTATAAATAGTGTGCAATCTTCACTCTTATTTAAAACTTATGATTAGTTTAAAAGATAGCCTCTCGGCTGTAAGATTTTAGGTGGGTATGGCACATATTTTGGTTAAGATACGTGAAATACGTTGTGCATTTCCCTTGAGCTCAGTAGATAATTTTAACTAATGGGACCACCCACTTCTGTTGCGCGACTCTGATTAAGTAATGTTCAATCATTTTAGAATAGTCTTAAATGCGCTTCATAGGTGGTATATTTATGTTTCTTTATGTTCACATGTAGGGTTGATGAGTTGTGTTCACCATTATTTCCGTTTGATTGTCATTGTTGATCTTGACTGGACTTCTGTCCGTTTACGGGGTATTGCCCCTAAGAATTCATGCATTCTCTGACATGTTTTATTTTGCATTATCATGCTTTTATATTTGAATCCCGTATGTATGGGTGAAGGTGATCTTCTATCTGTTTGTTGTCAAATTATTCCATGTCTTGTTTAGACTTTCGGATTGATGTGCCGCGGTATGCCACTGTTACTGATTATCTTGTCTCTTAGTAGCTGTTAGATGCAGCATAGCTTGGTATTCTTCATTGTATATCTTTTTACTGTACGTCGACTTCCAATAATATTGTAAGGTTTGTCCATCTTGTGATGCTCAGGCACATGTGATGTCTCTTCCATCATACTTTTTGGGCAAATCTACTATGAGGTTCTTCCTCTACGTGGCATATACTGTAATACAGTTCACCTTCCATTTGATTTTTCATCGTTGAGTTCTTTTCCTGTGTTCTTCCTGCTAGTTGCCTTCGCATATGGGGTATCTTCTTGATATATATTACTACTTACTTGTCCAATTTAGGATTACTCCTTGTCAAGTCCATAAGCTCTCACACGTTTAGTTGAAGCATTCTTCTTTCCATGGGTCCTTACCCGTTTGGTTTACTATATAAATTCTCCATTGATAGTGGTAGCGTCCTGATAGTGGGGTTCATCATCTTCGTCGGTGTTACTGATACATTCAGTGGTTCAGTCGTTGTAAATGTATAGTTGTAGTATTCTTGTTGGTCTTGAGTTTGTCTTCTATTCGTCACCTCTTGTAGTTGTAGCCGTCGGCGTTCGGGTCTTGTATAAATACTGGGGTATATTAAAGTTCCTCTCCTTGGTCTTCAGGTCATTACCATGTGATTCTGGTATTTTAGTTTACTGTCACCATATTCGGCTTCCAATCTCAATATAGAGTATGAGCTACGGTCGAGCCGTGCATCTTGTTTATAGTATAGAATATTTCCTGTTATTATCGATTCACCAATTGTCGGTAGTATTTCTAACAAGGTACAATTTTCCCACAGTTTACATGTTCTTACGGTTTATGAACCAACTCATGTGAGTATTAGTATAATGTTTCTACTCTTTATGTTCTACCTCACTTACAGGTAGTTTCCCGTTTAATGTATTGGGTTTGCATTCGTAAAGAGGGACATGAAAGTCTATCTTTCCCTTCAGATGGTAATATGGCCATATTTAGAAGGTAGTTCGAGAATACTCCTATTATAGGTAATTGTTTCTTGACCCCATATTTAGTTTATTAACATGGTTCGTGGTATAATAATTGTTAGTATTTCCCTCACAGTTGAGTATTTTTCCGAATACGCGGAGTTGTTTTAGCTATTAAATCTCTTCAGGATAGCTTGGTTAATTTAACTTTTAACTTACATCCTCAACATCTAATATACTTTATTAGACATATTTTAGATTAGAATTAAGAACAAATATTTACTTATCACAGAGATATTGGTGACCACTTGTAGGGAGTCTCAGGAATCATCCAACCCTGCCGGGGTCAGCGTTAGTGTCGGACTATCCCTCCACTCCATTTTGTGTTTGGTTTTCCCTTGATCTGACCAGGACCAAGTTCGACCTCCCATGTCAAATATCAAACAACCACATAATTGCAAATTTCCAAATTTTATCTTATCAAGACTTTGTGACGTGGTGATTACAACTGTCTTTTCTTGACTGTTTATACCACTACTCTAGTAACTGTTGTAACTTACACTCGAACTAGTGTATTCCTTAATCCCCGGAATTAAATTCCTTTGATCAAATCATTAAGCGGAGAAGCCAGTTTTTCCTCTTGGCATGAAAGATATATTCTTGTTAAATCACCTAGACACATACTGTCTATTAATTATATTCAACAATCATTTGACCCTTGGACCCATCATACAAGCAATAAATTCAGTCATGGACTTGGATACCTTGAGACGTACTTTTCTCTTTAAAAGGCTTTATCTAGTATTTAACTTACCAAGGCTTGATCATTGCCTAGACTTTGGTTACCATCACTTGGAATAAAGACAGTCATAGTTATTTCTAAATTTGGAATAAGACTCTAAGAAAAGTTTTTATAACTCATTTTACAATTTAGATTCCATAAAGTATTAATCCCTCTGCCTTAAAGCTTGGCTTTTTCTTGTTACATTTAAACTCCATGGATCAGGTGAATCATATGTTCAACCTAGGTTAAATATCTTTTAATAATAGTACCATTCCAAACTAGGGGTTCCCAGTGTGGATCCTACGGTTTGGTGACAAGACAATCAAAACTTATGGTTCATTTCTATCTCTTAGAAATGTGGTTAATCCACAACTCAATGGCTTCCAAAAATTGGTCGCTTAGGTGCATAAAATAGAGAATTTATTAGCATAGAGATTGGTACATATCGTTAGGAAAGTTCACGTGTAAAACGCTTGTTACAAGTCAAGGGGTATGTTCTCCCCCCCCCCCCCTTAAAAGTTTAACTCTACTCACCCTTGGTGTATATCTAATTCAAACTCTTAGTATAGCTTACACTGCCTCCATAGAGAGTTATTTGTTACTATAATCATATAAAAAATTACATTACATTGGATGGTAACTTTATTTGTTCTCATGCGTTTTTTACTTACATTCCCAAATTGAGCTGTCATAGAAGACATACACTCGTATAAATCCATAAGGATAGAGTAGGACATGTGCCTCAAAATAGGGTAGGTATATTTTATGATACTTATCCCTCTCAAATATATCAATACTCCTCAAAAGTTTTAGGTTTGTAACCTCCCAATTATATGTATTTATATATAGCACTTAGTATTGCTATTTTGGTAGTTCTCCTGACTTCAGAATATACGGATTCAAAAGTTTGTTCTTTTCTCACTGTTTATTAGGAGTCCAGCATTGTCACTGTAATGATACTAGCTGAGACCCTTGGTATTTGAGCAGGTGTTACATCCCGTGTTTATTTACGTTGGACAGTTAATTATATATAGTGTGTCACTGCTATGCTTTTCCTCGATATTACCCTTGGTTATTATATATTTTTTTTGTAGGACTATACTGATAGTCATATTTCAAGGTTTCGCATGGTCTTCCCGTGAAGGTAATAAGGAATTGTAAGATTTTCCCGTCCCGCACTGGGCAGCAAGCTAAATGCCTGGGTATCCCATAAAATTCAGTGTTTTCTCTTTCCGTGTAGGTCTTCGTTCTCTTTTGTTTGGTTTACTAGAGCAGCACTTGTTGTAGCAAGTGCGCCATGCAGGTTGGATCATCATGCAGTGTATGTCCATTGAGATATATTCTTATTCCATCATCACTGTATACTTGGCAGTATTGTCAGCTTCTCTGGTTGTCATCGGTATAACGCCACTGTTATTCGTCGTCAGCTCCCGTGTAAATGATAGTTGGCGTCGTACAGTCTTCAACAAACCCTTTCGCCAGTTCAGGTAGTCTTAAGTATTTGTTTTAATGTATTCCTTTTCATGACATCTGCTCGTTATTTAGGCAGGTCATAGTTTGTAGTTACTGTAAGTTTGAACAGTTATTAACGCTCTTCGGTGGACCAACTAAGAACTGACTTTCTATTCCTCACTGTTCTATCACACACCCTGTATCCCAAGGCTAATTTTGGTTGTACTCAGTTCTCAGAGCGCAACTACGCTCTGATACCACTTTTTGTAATACCCCAACCCGAAATCCAATAACCTGTACAATGATAGCTCCCAAAGATAACTGGAAATGCAGCGGAAAATATATACATAACAACGGATGGTGTTACAACGCCGCTAGTCACCCATGTGACTAACAAGGCTAACTCCAAAATAACTTACAAATGCTACGGTCTGAGCGCTGAATACAAACCTCTTAAAACAACAAAAGTCAATAATAAAAGTACAGTACTTGTAAAATGATTCCGGTGATAACAGTCCCCTGTCTTAATTCTACCCCGTCTACACTCGGTCGGGCAATCTCTTCTTTCTTCAGGTACCTGGAATTGTTTAGCCATGAAATGGCTCAGCAAAATAATTTGCCGGTATGAAAAACGTGCAGCCCACCAGCTACTGGGCCACACCAACTATTTTGTCGAATACATGCAAGTCATTTTTACAAAGCTGTA
The DNA here is from genome assembly GCA_023374045.1 of Limonium bicolor. NCBI lineage: Eukaryota > Viridiplantae > Streptophyta > Magnoliopsida > Caryophyllales > Plumbaginaceae > Limonium > Limonium bicolor. The sequence continues at coordinate 232,679,427 of CM041779.1, forward strand.
AATAAGCATCATAACATAATCATAACATAATCATAACAAGCATCCATACAAGGATAACGATATCACTCAGAACAAGACTGCAGAAGGTCAAGTTAGATGTCCTGTAATTATTCACCAGTAGTCAGAAACTCACAATGGGACTAACATGTATATAAGAGTACCTCGCAACAGTGGAGGTATAGTGACCTCGTTAAACTCCTTCATGGAGTAAGATGGTCGGGTATGATAAACCCTTAGATGAGATGGGACTCTCGTACAAGTAGGTGGGTAATTAGTCCCTCAGAAGATAACGTAGTTAACTCCTGTACTTAAAAGAGGTGGGAATCGAACCCTCGAGGGGAATAAAGTCTTCCTCCCAACTTGAACTACTCCGGTACGCAGCCGGTGAGTGACATAGTGCACCCAAAACTCCCGTCGCGACGTAAATTGAATAGGAGAAGACCTGTGACAGGTACAGCTCCGGTAGCATGCATGGCCAGATCCAACTGGGCTCCTCGTTCTCGTAGTATAGAATTGTTAAATGTCACTCAAGGACGTTAAACAAGAACACAATGTGTATTGTCAGTTGTCATGTATAGGACAATGACGTTTGTTATAAAGTGAAGTTAGTGAGAGACTTGAGTACAAGTTCTCGGTATAATAAAATGCAGGTCCACTGGTAATGTAGTGATGTATGCGTGGAACATACGCGTTACAGTTAGCAACATCACGCACATAGAATAACGCAACAGTGCACAAGAGTAATGCAACATTTTACATACAATTATCTTGGTCGTTATTTCAAACAACAGATAGCACACAAGCCGTTGTAATCCGGTAGAAAGTAGACTGCAAGAATTCCATACCGTTCACCGTAGAATGTACTTGTTTAGTTCCCGGTCAACGTCTGGTCAAACAATGTCCTAGAATAGGATTAACTGAGAGTGTTAATTTATGTAACTCTCGTATAGTAATTTTATTGACTCATGAAACGATTTCGTATTCGTTATTTCATGTGAGGTTTATTTCTTTATACTTAAGTAGTTTCTTTAATCACTTAGCCTTATTATTTGATTAAGGCATTTATATATTTCCAAAACATGTAATCCTAATTTATAAACTTATATTGTGTGGTAATTCCTTTTAATCACCTTATGACTTAATATATAACTCATTTGTTATATCTTTTGATTTATTTTAAAATCCTTTAATGTATATAACTATATATTCATGTACCATTTATGTTACATGTTTTACAATTGTCTAATTGACATCTTCATAATTTCCCCAATATTTTTATATGTCACACATGGACGTAATATTCTTATAATTCTTTGCTATTCTCCACCTAACCATAATTAATATTTATTGGTTACAATTAAATTCCTTATAACTATATGGCCATAGTCTTAATCCCATAATTCCTTATATTCATTTCCTTTTTGATTTTCTTGAAAATCTAATATATATATATATTCATACACATGTATTATTTATGGTACTTATATATAATTGTCTTAATGGCATAACAACTTAATAAATCCTCAAATTATAATTACACGTTACGCATGGGCATAATTCTCCCATACCTTTTGTTAATTACAAACTAACTCCAAATAATGTTATTTCTTTTACAAGTGAATTACTTGTACTTGTATATCATATAGTTTTAATTTCATAAATCCTTAAATCATAATTTCCTTTTCTATATTTCCTAAATATCCATATAGGACCTACAAATATTTTTAATCCCATAAATACAACATACTTTTCGGTTAATATATTATAACCACATTTATTTCTTAAACTTTACATTATACTCCAAAATACATTATAATACATAGTTTTATTTTCTTAATTAATTAATTCACAAAACCACCTTTATAAATTCGGTATTTATTATTTGAACACTATAACTTTTATAAATTACCAAATCAGCCCTCAACCTTTCGGTTTTGACAAATAAATTTCTATAATTACATTTTAACCCCAAAAACTTTATACAAATTATATACTCACTTATAAACTAAAGTTTTCATATTTAATTTCCTTAATAACCAAGTGGACACTTATATTTCCACCAATTATGATTTCGCCCCATATAAAATTTGGTTTTACATTTAAACTCTCATAAATTACATATTCACCCCAAAACTTTTGTAAACTTAATATTTCATGTCATAAGTCATTTTAACCCAAAGTTTTTGGTCAACACTTTGACCAAAGTCCAATTTCATACTTAATACATTAATATACCCATAAACTCATATGATTCTCGGTTTTACACCAACTTTCCAAAAATTACAAAATAACCCCAAGACTTTATAAATGGTTATTTTAACTACTAACCATATATTTAATCCCACCGAAATTCATAATATTAATTCTCACACCATATTATATTATAATTATGCCAAGGGCACATTTTACTTTCGGTAATCACTTATCTTACCCCAAACTTTATAAAAATTATATTTTTACCACATAACTTATTAAACTAGTCATTTAAACACTAGTAATTATTTTTAACTCACCCAAAATTCATAGTATGTATTTATTTACATATTTAGCTCATTAAAAACTATTCTCCACCATTTAAATTCGGCAATGGTAATATATCACCATTTAATTTCTAAAACTTGATTTATAGCTTATAATAACTATACATAAATACATATGAGTCATATAACTCATGTAAAAATTATTGTAATGTCTTAGATTAGTTCTTAGCTCAAAAAGGAGCATATCTTCCCATGACATTTCGGTTTGAATAAATATTTAACCTAGGTAACTTTTGTAGCACTATAATGTGTCTTAAGGTAAATATTTTCCATATATGTTATAAATTATATTTTTGGTATATGTTACCATATGGTTTCGGTTTTAGACCCCTAAGAAGGTGTACATAATTTTTGTACAATTTTTAAAAGCTTAAACAAGCTTAAAACAATAAAGATTTGCTTAGTAAACTTACTCTTAATAAAGGATGATTAAGTCCTTGAACTCCTCTTGAATTCTCAAGCATCCTCCATTGTAGATTGATGTTCCTCTTTGGTTTTTATGCAAGAGAAGGGGTTTAGGAGTTTGATCTTAACAAGGATCTTAAGTAGATTTATAAGTATTTTTCCAAGGTTTTACCTTAGGCTTTTCTTCTTGGATTTTCGGCACACCTAGGATGGATGGAGCATCAATTTTCCTTCATGAAATTGATGAAGAGAATAGCTTTAGAAGATGTAGAATTTTGAATACACATAAAATGTGTCTTAAGGATTTTCAAGCATGGAAAATACCTAAGATGTTCTTGGATGCTCGTTGAATTTATGTTGTTTTAAGACAACCTCCTTGGTGTATAGATTGATGCCGAATTCATGCAGATGTGCTAGGAAGATTTTTGCTTCAAGGCTTGTTGAGAAATGCTAGGAATTTACCTTAGAAATGAAGATAGAAGTTAAATTTCATTAATGGACTTAAGAGCTTCAAAGGAAGAAGATGAAAGAAGAAGTTAGGAGCTTACCCAACCGGTGGTGAATGGCAAGGAAGAGAATGAAGCTCACGTAAGGAAATAGGTGAGAATGGAAGGTATTTTTCTTTTGATAATTAAATGTCAAATTTTGACTAATCTTTTCCTTGTTTATTATTTGTTTGTTTGGCTCAATAAATGCCCACGTTTCATGCACAATTTTGGCTGGGTGGGCTAGGCATGATAGAAGCTTTGTTTGATGATTGCAAGAAGAAGACAAGGACTAAGTTAGGTAAGGTGTTTTCTTTTGAATTTTCTAAGTAGAATACATGTCATTTGTTGTCTTCATTCTCCTTATGATTTCGGTAATGAGCTGCTACTATAACATCTGATTTTTTGATGATTAAAACATTAGAACATGGCTAGGTTAGCTAGGTATTTTAGCTGAATTTTTATAAGGCAATTTAGTCTTCTTTTCATGCTCATTTTCGGACATAAAGAGCTGTACAAGACAATTGATTTTGTCTATTTTTGCCTATGAATTATGCTTAGTAGGTAGAGTATTCTTTTGGCTAATTAATGAGGCAATAATTCTCCCCTTTTACAGATTAAAAATCGGCAGCCCCTTGATAGAACATGGCTGTTTTTGTTTGTATACTTGCAACTTGTATTATTAGAATCTAGATATACTTTTAGCATATTAAATTTCCATAACTTTTCTCCTAACTTATCCTTGGTGTTTTGTTGCAGGAAAATCGGTGGAAAGGATCCCATTTGACTAAATAAATTGACACAATACAACATGGCATGTGATAAGGTGAATCATCATCCATAAGACAAATTCTTTTTGCTAAAACTAGTCAATTTTCACACCAAATGGCGCCTACTATGGAGTTCAAACGAGATTGATTTTTAATTTGGTTTTTGTTACACTATGATGTACTAAGATCATACTAATATGTGTAATAGGTTCCAGCATTTATTTGGTACATTTACTCTATGGTAAAAGATGAAAGTTTTAAGGTAAAAATGCTGATTTTCGGTACCTTTTTGATGATAAAATCGGCCCAACTTGTGCTATGAGTTTAGCACTGGAATTAATTGATTTAGATGCTCAATTTGTCCCATTTTAAGGTTATCAACTCGTGGCTCCTCAAAAACTTCAAGGTAATTGCGTAGAACGCATTTTTGTGACACCTGAAGGTGCATTTTTGTGCTTTAAGGATTTTCTGAAAAATAAGTAGTTGCTAAGAGTTCCAAGTGTTTATTGACATTGTTTATAGTCAATAACAATATGTTAAGGTGTTACATTGAGTTATATGGGGTTATATCAACTCGAAACACAACTCCCGGGCTAACCGGGGCAAAAAGGAGCGTCAAGAAATTCGGCCGAGCACTTTGTTTATTTTTGAGGAATTGGCTCGAGCATTCTCTTTAGAATGTTGGATAATGATGTTAGGAACTCTTAGAATGATTTATATAGGAATTTGTGCCACTTAGGTACCACTCCGGGGCACTCCCTAGGGTTTATGGGGCCCCCATCGGGAACCTCCGAGCACTTTGTCTTTAACTGAGAATTTAGTGTGAGGACTTCATCTTATATGTTTATTAAAGTGTTATTGTGTATTTGGAATGAAGTGTAATGCTTTACTTCATCCTATAATGTATTTCCGAGACTTTCGGGCCTTAAGGGCCTTTAAGGGAACTCCCGAGCATTTTGTATTTTCGCTTGGTTTTTGATGAGGTCCTGTGTTCTAAGGGTCATATAATGATCCTTGATTATCTTTACATGAAGTTTATAACTTACATAACTTGTTTAAATTAAGGTCGGGCTTTAACGCACATTTCTGACCTTAAGGAGTTTAGGTGGGTTTTAACGCCTAAATGTTTATATACTTTCTTTAGGGTTTAATAATCCCCTAAATAATACTTATTTATCAATATTTAATTATTTGAATGTTAGGGGTATTTCAGTTGTCTTTGGCCTATTTATACAGAAGATAAAGAGTATCAAAAGAGCTACTAAACCAAGCTTTAAAACCGGTATAACTCAGATTAGAAGATGGCTAATTTTTACCTTGATTAAAATGCTAAAAATGGTGTTTTTGGCTTGGATTTGGCTATACCTTGAAGCTCTTGATATATCAACTGAATAAGTATGTTAAGATGAAGATTATAAGCCTAAGAAACAAAGCTTTACAACTGGAATTGAAGGGAATCAAAAGATAAGTGCTTAAAGCACATTTTTATACTTTAAGAACAAGATTATAATTCTCCACCTCCTTCCCTTGTTACAGCCTAGATTCACCCTCCTTTTAACCTCCAAAACAACCTAGAACCATGGATGGAAATGGTTGATGCTTAGCTCCATGGAAAGAGGAAAGAAATGTGAAGAGAATGAACATAAAATGACTTAATAAGCTTACCTTTCGTATTGAGAGAATAAAAAAGTAAGTATACTTTATTGGTAAGATAAAAAGTAGAGTGCAATGATAATAATAATTAAAAAAGTAGAAAGATAGATACAAAAAGTCTAACAACTTATAATTTGAACATAATTCTGAAGCCAAAATTACGCATTTTGATTTTATTTTTAAACTTTGATTTAGACTTTATAATATAGTCTATCATGTCACATTAATGTTATAAAGAATGTACTCTAGTCTTTAAAGTGACAAAAAGTCATTATCTTAGAGCTCATACACAAAAACGTGTTTTAAGGTATTTTAGTGCACATTTTGTGTCGCAAGGTGTTTCTGAGCTTAGTTTTCTTTGAGAACAGTTTTGTTGTGTTCCTTACATGATTTTTGATCTTAGGAATCCAATTTTATATCAAATAGAGGTCATAAGACCTTTAAGGTTTTCTTAGAGCACATTTTTGCCCTGCATGACCTTGAAGCATGTAAATGCTTGTTCTATGTGTTGGAGTGTTGTCCAACCATTGTAATATGTTTAGTTATGTGTAAATAAGCTTAGGACAAAGTTTTAGGTCCTAAGAAGTTCATTTGGGTATTTATTTACCCTAAACAGTCAAAGGGTGCAATATCTTTCATTGTGTTGACCACTGTTGTTCTCAATTGACTTTTAAGGCATGTTTAGGCCTTAATTAATGTGATTAGATGTTTAATCCATGTTTTATTAGTTTGGGGTATTTCAATCTACCGCCCTTAAAATACTTCATCTTGAAGTCGCTTAATCCAATAGGTAAGTATATAAATATATGACTACCCATTATTCCCATAATGTATATCTATGTGATATATCATTTACACACATCGTATTGTGCTTATACAACACTTATCCATCACTTTGTGGCGTTAGTTCAATCATATATGGATATAGGTGACCCATCAGCACCATTATTTCCTATCAATTCTACAAACCCTGACAACCTCCCTGAGGTGTCCATAACATACCATCGTTCCACATTCCATATCTAATGATTCATTTCGTATCTAGGCGATACTATATGTAATCATTCTACAGAGCAATATAAATATATATATATCACAAGTAGCATACGAAAAGTATTACACACATGGGTGTAAATACAACATTCAAACAGGTATTTCGTAAAATACATACATACAAGTGCACATCACACACAAACAAACCAACAACGTACACCCCGCGTACCAAACATAACCAACAAAACCTCGTATGCCCCGCATACCACCAATTCACTGTATGCCATGAATACGAAACAAACAAATAAACAAGCCTCGTATGCCCTGCATACCACAAACTACTGTATGCCCCGCATACGATACAACAAAACTTAGTGCACACACATGCACAGCCAAGAGGCTCTACCCCCCTTAAAAAGGGTTACGCCCCCGTACCCCACAAGTATACAACAGCCGCTCAACAAGGAGCGCTGGATACTTGGCTCTCAAAGAGTTCTCCAACTTGTGGATTATCCTCCTATCAGAGAGACGAGTATGACTCTAGCCCTTCCGGGCTCCACAATACATAAAGGGTGAGGCACTGAACTATTTGTGCTCTCTCCCAAGTTCTTTCTAATGGGCCCACTCACTCCGTACTGAGGTGTAGACCCATGAACATAGGCTCAGTTTGCCTCTTTTCATTGCTGTGTATCGTCTCATTTGGATCACTAGCATACATGCGTGTGTCTTCTCTCACTAATATTCAGCTTGAGGTGTAATATGACATTGGCTATTGTTAGTACTTAGTGCTCTTTGCACTTGTCTTTGTAATAATAAGACGTACCAGCCTACATGTCCATGGAGATAAAGCTTGTCATCCGCGTCTCCTGGTGGTTCTGTTTTGGAGTAACACACTGTTATAGTTCTTTGATACACACTCGTGTTGATATCCATTACATCTTCCCGTATTCGCACTAGATTAATAACTGCACAAGTGCAAAACCAAAACACTCAGTCCTACAGAGTGCAGAGGTGTAAACTATCAGCAGCTAATATCTAATGAGTCCAACAGATAAGATGAGTGAATTATCATGTGAGTGGTACATTCCAAGTCCATTGTTCCTTGGTTAAGGTATCTGCTAGTATATTAGCTTTGTCTCTCATCATTGCGTAGTCACGCATTTCTGTCCACAACATCTGGTAGATTTCCTCTGGATTGTAAGAATTTGCTGGATCCTTATGAGGATTCTACATATTATTCATCCATAATGGGTTTTCATGTTTCTTTCCTTCGTGTACACCTCCTTGAACGGTTCCCTTGTCTTCACTGTATACTGTCAACTGCTCTGTGTTGAAAGTTCTCGGTTTCTTTAGCCCGTTGGTTTAACTGCGGCTCTTCTCATCCATCTTCGAGGTAATCTATATCACTGTCCTTAGTACGGAGTTGACTACTTCTCATGTTCCTAACACTACTTGTATACTTGCATGGGGTACCGTACTGATACATTACTACTTACCCGACTAACTCATAAATAAGTCTGTCAGGCCCACATGCTCCAATCGGAGTGCGGTCATCCCATGTCTCGTTTAGTAAACTGGTAATGTCTGTCACACGATTATTGTGAAGTATTCTGTTGTCAATCTCCCTTTGATGGATATCCCCTTTTTTTATTGTTTATTAGTTCTTGTTGCCGATTATCTTGTAATAAGTGTTATTGCCCTAGTGGCATCGGTGGTAATTTGTGCCATAAGCCGGTGTTATTCAGCTCAGTGTAAGTAAAATTCGTGCTATATTTAGCAAACTTGGTCCTCCTAATTTGATCTCATTGAGTACAACACATATTCCTTTTCTCCCTGTTTATCATGATCATATCTCATCCATAGTTCATATTCATTCCCTCATCCATTTAATTGGATGTATTGCAGATTGCATAATAGTTTGAGCAACTTGGCTCTTCACTTCCCAACCATCCTCACTGACGGTGGTGCATCTACAAAGGGTATGCTTGTCCATAAGGACTAAACATTCATCACTCGTAGTGATTTGTATGGAATGCGGGTATACACTGATGGTATTCGGCTAATAAGCCTTGTCTAAAAATTCTCGAACGATTATCTGCTGTGGTTTACAATCACAGTGGTTGCATAATTTCTTCAGTTGCAGTGGTTGGACTAACAGTCTTCCCGAGGTTGCATATGTTTCTAATCTTAAGGTTATATGAAAAAGTATGACAATTTTGGTATAAAATAAGAGATAAAAAAATTAATAGTAGTAGTTGCAGTTGTAGTACTTGCTCTGTAAGTGCGTAAGGCAGATGGAAATTTCAGTGGTTTACTTGTCATAGCGCTTGCAATAGTAAGTGCGCCATGCAGGTGGAAATTTTGGTTCAGCAATTATCGGTCTCATTGACTCTGCGTCGTCGAGTATGGGCTACATGATAATGTAAGCGTTAACATCCTGTTCATATATATAATCCGTCAAGGTTCCAAGGTTACTCGTATCGAGTCCACATATATAGTCTCAAAAGTCATACACAAAAAGGTGAGTGGTCAATGACACACTCCCACATATTTATAACATATCTCTGTCTAACATCCAAGGTAAGTACATAACAAGGTAAGCAAAAGTCTTCCACTAGTGGTCTCACGGAGTTCAGGGTACTCATGCCCTATCTACTCCCTTGCCTCTCTAGGCTCCATCATCAGTAGATGTCTGGCCATCCTGACCGCCTCGTGGTACTCCAAATCCTCCAGCTGAGGTCTTCTGAGTATTCCTTGGTGGCATGTAGTTACGGCTCTTAGGGTTCATCCAACACTCGAACTCCCGATGGCCCTCTTTCTTGCAGCACCGACACTTAACTTTGCGGCCATTGCAATCGACCCCAGGATGGTCCTTCCCACAACGCTTACAATAGAAATGGCGCTGGGGTTGTCCGGTGCCTGATGGTAGTATTTAGTTTAAGTTAAAATCTGATGGTGTGGAGGGTGATTTTTCGGTATGAGGGGGGTCTATCTAATTGGTTCTTGACTGAAAAGCCTAGATCCTAAAAATTGTCATTCTGTGGAGGGTGAAAACCTATTATTCTGGCATCCCCCAAATACCTACTAAATCGTCCGTCTTTCCCAGAAAGCATAAAGGGAGTGCAAGTGTGCACTACACCCGCTCTCAATGGGCTCCACGCGGACTTATGCCCTAAGGGCGGAATTGACTAGAGTCGCCACCTAGTTTGACCTAAGGATACTAGGAAGGAAAGGGATGAAGGTTCTAAGAACCGTTGATTGACTCTGTGATTTGTTGCCTAAGGATATGACTTATCTGATCAGGTCAGAGATTCTATGTTGGGTTCGCACTGGGTTACACCCCTTAGAAGTGACAACGACCACGACTTCGGATTGGTGCCCGAGGAAACCTCGGTCTCCAATTGTCGGGATTATCTTCTTTTAAAACCTTATTTAGAGAGATTCAATTAAAGCCAAAGGATTGGATTGAGTGTGGATTGAGGAGTAGGTGATTTTGAAGAGTTTGAGGAAACAGGCTGGTCTCGAACTATCGGTTCGTGGGAATAGTCAAAGGGCTGAGAGGTTTTGATTATTTTGAGGGGATTGGATTTGTCTCGGCTTTTGTGAGGCTAAGGGCATTTTGGACATTCTTGTGGAGTTAAGGGATGTTTGGATCATTTGTTGGAGTTGAAGAGTTTCCCGGGTTTGTTAGGTTCATCTTTTAGAAGGGTCGAATTGTTGAGGTGTTTTGGGAAATCGAATGGGTTGAAGAGGAATTTGGGTTTTGGGTGTGATTGAGTGTGGGAAAGGATATTTGATTTGCAGGTGTTCGGATTTCGAGGATGTTTTGGGTTTCAGATGACTAAGGTTGTCGGGGGTATTCAAGAATTGGGGGTCCTATGAGGCTTAGAGTTCCTTCAGAGGAGGGTTTAGGGAGTGTTTATGTGACCTGAAGCTCTAATGGAAATTTTGGATTGGTTTATTCAAAATTGTCTCTCTTAAAGTTTTTAAAACAAGAAAAATCATTTTGTTGTAAAAAGGGCAGATAATCCCGAGGGATTACCCTATGTACCCCCTCGAACACGACACTTAATTAATGGTAAGTGTCGAGGCTCGAAAGATGGGGCAATGAATTTATGTCGAAAAATAGGGTTCAGAGAGAAACACCATGAATGAGATGTTCTTGGTCGAACCCTAATAACGTCTCTAACTCCCGGGTTTTAAATACATTAAAAACCGAAAACACTGAAATCGAGCGAAGGGAGTTAGGCGATTCTAAAATCCCGGCTGCAACTAGGAAGGTTGTTACTTCCCTAGCACCCCGCCTTGTTAAAATCTAGGATGTAATTAGGGGAGGTTTGTCACCCTAATGCCCTGCCTAACGAGATCCAGACTGCGACAAGGGAGATTACGACCCCAGTGCCCCGCCTTGGATTTTTATTTTGGAAGGGAGACAAGTGGTGCCTAACTAGGAAGAAAACGCTCTTTGAAGGTGTTAGACAACCCATGTTCCCTGAAAACGGTTTAGTTTTGAGTTTGAAAATTGAGTTGGAAAACTTTTGAAGTTGTTCGGAATCTTCAGTGAAGAAACACTGATTTTGAGAGATGTTTTTAGGAGAAAACTTTCTGTATATGTGAGAAGAACTTTCTGCAATGAAGAAGAGTTTTCTGTGAGAAGAGTTTTTCCTTTAAAATTCACAAAATGGTTTCTTTTGAAAACTTGAAGAAATTTCGATGAAATGGTTGTTTGAAATCTAGGAAGATAGATTTTTGGATTTTGGATTTTTAATGGAATTTACAAATTGAGTTTGAGTTGAAAGGAATCAGGTTTGAAAAATGGGTTGGGTTTGATTTGATTTTGGTTTGACTTGTATTAGAAGATGAGTCGGGTCAAAGTTCGGGTCTAAGTGGGGTTGGTCAATGCTTGGGTCAACGTTTTTGGTCAAGGTCAACATTTTTGGTCAAGGTCAACGTTTTTGGTCAAGGTCAACATTTTTGGTCAAGGTCAACATTTTTGGTCAAGGTCAACGTTTTTGGTCAAGGTCCACGTTTATGGTCAAGGTTTGACATTTGAGGACCTGGTTTGACTTTTGTGGGCTTGACTTGACTTTTGTGGGTATGGACTGACGAGCCGGTTTAGGCTCGTGGGCCAAATATGGGTTGATGGGCCAAGTTTGGGTTGGTCTTCATATTGGGCCAATTTTGGGTTGCGGGCCAATTTTTTTGGGCTTGAGCCGATGTGGGTATTGGGCCAATGGGCTGGTTTAGGCTAATGGGCCAAATATGGGCTAATGGGCCTGGGCCGAATTTGGGCTTGGGCCTGGCCGGACTTAGGCTTGGGTGAATTTGGGCTGATGGGCCTGGGTTTTGGACCTCCATTCATAAAATCTGATTCTGAACAATAGAATTTTGAAATGACTTCTCTTTTTTTTTATGAATTATTGAAAACAGAATGAAATGAAGTAACATTTTGAGAGACAATTCCAATTTTGGAATGAGACCAAGGGGTTGAAATTTTGGATGAATTAACAAATGAGAAGACTTTAAGCTAACTGAAACGAAAATGAATTCTGGATTCAATGCTCTTTCTTTTTTATTTCTGTTTTTTTTTGGTAAAGTTTTTTAGTGAAATTAAAGGGGTGGTTTGGGATGGGCCTTACAAGTTTGGAAGGTATTGTTCCCCACAAAGCAAATCAGAAATAAGCTAGCTATGGGGTACCTTCAAAGGCTTAAAAGATTTTCAAAATTTTGGATGATATTGTTCCCCACAAAGCAAATCAGAAATAAGCTAGCTGTGGGGTACCTTCCAAAACTTTGATCATAAAGAAAAAGGGGTAACCTAAAGGGCCATCTAGGTTTAAATAACAATGAATTTAAAACAACACAATTACAACACAAGAAAAAAACATATATATAAATAGCAGCGAAAGGAATAATCAGAGGATAGACCACGTGATTCATAACAGATTAACATTAACCAAGAAAGCACACCCGGACTTCAACAGAATCGGTCCCGTTTCGGCATCATTGACAATCAGGTAAATGAATTACAACAGCAAATTTTGGAACCTAGTGCTACTAACTTTAGAAGTAAACAAGCTTATACTGAGCCATCATTAGATACTACATTTCCGTTCTAATGCCTTTTAGAAACGAAAGGGAGATCTACAAAGGGATCTAAGACTTTCTGCTACTAGTCTCGGTTATCAGGCCAAATATAAACCAGTTTTCTCCTCTAGCTATTTTCTCGGTTTTTTCTAAATCCTCATCTACTGTTTAAAGGCTGAACCCTTCATTAAACCACTCTGAGGTATTATAACAATATGGATTATGCAGAAATGGCCTAAACAAAATCACCCACCCTTCTCCTATTTTAATAAGAAGTCTCCAATCACGGAAAGCAGTGGGGTATAAACATCTATTCTTAGGTTGCTAAATTACCTATCCCTTATCAACTTCTGTTATTGACATGATCAAGCAACCAAAGAATAGACCAAAGCAAGTTTTGCGTTATCGACACTATGCCTAAATAGAGAAGGGACCAACCAAGGTGTCCAAGGACCGATTTGAAATAGACAGATACATATTCAAGCAGGATGAAATGACCATCAAGGAGCCATAGTCAATAATCTCACAATGCCAGGCAGACTTCATTTTTGCAAAACATCAATCAGAAGCAAAACATGTACAGAGATACCATATATATTGCTCAAACTACCGCATCAATGAACAGAGAGCACAAAAATTTTTAGTTAAGGGATAAATACCAGAGATGGAGACAAAGGAAATCTCCTGCAAGATAACCAATGGAAAGTGAAATAACACCAACACAAATCGGCGGTTAGTTTCTGTAGTTTGAATAGGGAGAAATCTAAAGGCAACTGAGGGTTTAGAGATACAACTTTACTCATATGTCTCGCAGTTACCTGTCACCCATTCTCACCGTAATGCAACTTTCGATTCATTAGTAAACTCAGACAAGCATAATTCGTGAGGTTAATCACCATGAAAACAAACAGATAGAAAGTAGAATGGCCTTGTAACAATCGGAAAGAAGACCGCATGACACTATCTCACAGACATTTCCAAATCGGTATCTGTCGAATGCAAAAAAATAATACCCAGGCGTGGTGTAACATCCGAGATGATTCAAAGAGTAACAACCACAAAATGGACTCACAATATACAAGATGAAGTTCATGGCTAGGGAAGGGGCCAGTTCACAAATCCGACGTACGACCATAAGAGAACAGATGGGGTCATCACTGGGGGTGAACCAGTTTATGGATCAGAAATACAATAGCAAGAGGATAGATAATAACCGACACTGGAAGTGGACCAGTCTGGTGACATTGTGGGGGTGTGTTCAGAAGGTTAACATTACATCTCACCCGACCTGTTCGTAGACTGCAATATCCATACCAGGCTACATATTCTACCGAAAAAATGAAAACGGGAAGAGCATTGGGGCATACAGAGGGATAATTTTTCTTAATCACTGGAATGCTTTCAAAAACAGAATGTACGGGTAGTAGAGAAGATAAAAAATGACAAACATTTCTTAGCAGTCTTGATACTCGTTTGTGATTGACATACACAGCGAGAATCGAGAGTTTATTTTTCGGCGCTAATGGTGTTCATGTAGAAACAGGACGACAGGATAGCAGGGAAGAAAAATTGAGTGCGAGAAAAATGTAAAAACGAACTCGCATTTCGGGACCAAAGTCCCGATAGAGTTACGATTTCCCTAACCATCCCTGATTTGGGTTCATTTGGTTGTCGGATTCGCCATCGAGAGAATATAGTAAAGAAACAAAACTTAGAACTGGAGAAGCAAGGACTTGAAGGCGGAGAGAACGGCAGAATCCACTTACTCTGTTAATCTCTGGAACAAAATGAAACCGAAATAGCGAGAGTGGGAAAACTCGGTGGATTAATGGAGATGAAGATTCGAGCAGAAGGTCCTGGTACTTTTGGGAAGAAGGCTCAACGTCCGGGTTTTTTTCTTCGGGTTTGAAACTGGAGAAGGGCGAAGAACTGAGAATCAGACAATAGGAATTGAATCGGGATTAGTGTCGGCTTGTAAGAATGTCTCCTCACTGTAGGTTTTTAAGGAAGTTTTTTATAATGGGAAGGTGTCACCAGATATCAATTTAGGGCTCTGTTTTAGACATGGGCTCATTATTTTGGGCTGTTTGGTTTTTTAAAAAAAGTCAAAACGGGCCTGTAGGCCAAGGAGGTGGACTGTAGATGGGAAACAAAACGGGAATAAAAGTCACCCAAAACCACGCTGCTTGTGCTGAGACTCGAACCTGTAACCTCAAGCATGCCTCCTAGAGACTCTGACCGACTGTGCTACAACAGAATTTAATACACCAGTGTCGAAGGAAAGACTAGAGTTTTAAGGCAAGCCGCAAGGGAAAACGGAAAACACATGTGCACTTGCAAGATTCGAATCCCAGACCTGTAGAGTCTCAAAAGTGAGCATCCTAACCAATCAGGCTATAACAAAATTCATTATATACGTGCGAGAAATAATACAAGAGCTCTAAGTTCGACTGGATAACTCTTCAACGCAATCCAACAACCCACGCGGAAGTATATGCCATAAAAGGAGATGATTAATCTAATGAGTGAAAGTATGGAATACAATCAAAAAATAAGATTCAAAAAGTAATGAGATACAAAATAAAAGAATAGCACATGTACATGAAATAATGAAAATTAATGCTCGTAATGAAGATAAAACACTTAAAATAAATGGAAAATGATAGTAGTCGAAAGGACACACAAAATAATAAAAATAATGATGATAAAACGGAGAAAGTCAAAAGGAAATAATAAATAATAGTAAAAATATAAATCGATCGAGCACATAAAATAACACTAGGTGACAACAAAACCGTGAAATATTTTAAAACAAAAATAACAAAATAAGTATACAAAATGAAGTAGGTTAAAAAGGATTACAATAAAAGGCTCGTGCTCTGTTTTTCGTAGGAATGTGAGATTTAAATGTCGGGGAAAAGAAACTCCTTTGGTTGAAAACGGGGACGACCGCCTTGTTTCTGAAAGCATGTTTATTTTTGTATTTTTGTTTTAAACTAAAACGGGTGAGAATTTTTGGTGTCTACAGATGACTCCCCTTGATTCAATTTTGCAAGCCCTTGCAGAATTGGATCAAGGTTGACGGGGCGCCAAAAATTCTCACAACGGTTTATGTTTCATTTTTATGGGTGCAAGTGCATGGGGACTTATGACGGACCCCAGATTGCGGTGATTGATGGTATGAGGACTAATGACGGGCCTCAACTAGATTTCGGTATCTAGCTCTAGGACTAAAGACGGGCCTAGAATACGATCAATCAACCTATGCATGAGGACTAATGACGGGCCTCAACTAGATCTCGGTGTCTAGCTCTAGGACTAATGATGGGCCTAGAATGCATCTTCGAAATGTATGAGGACTAATGACGGGCCTCAACTAGATCTCGGTGTCTAGCTCTAGGACTAATGACGGGCCTAGAATACAATCGGTATATGGGTTATGCATGTGGACTAATGACGGGCCTCAACTAGAACTCGATGTCTAGCTCTAGGACTTATGACGGGCCTAGAATGCATCTTCGAAATGTGTGAGGACTAATGATGGGCCTCAACTAGATCTCGGTGTCTAGCTCTAGGACTAATGACGGGCCTAGAATACAATCGGTATATGGGTTATGCATGAGGACTAATGACGGGCCTCAACCAGAACTCGGTGTCTAGCTCTAGGACTTATGACGGGCCTAGAATGCATCTTCGACATATATGAGGACTAATGACGGGCCTCAACTAGATCTCGGTGTCTAGCTCTAGGACTAATGACGGGCCTGGAATACAATCGGTATATGGGTTATGCATGAGGACTAATGACGGGCCTCAACCAGAACTTGGTGTCTAGCTCTAAAACTTATGACGGGCCTCAACTAGATCTCCATGTCTAGCTCTAGGACTTATGACGGGCCTAGAATACTATCGGTATATTGGTTATGCATGAGGACTAATGACGGGCCTCAACTAGAACTCGGTGTCTAGCTCTAGGACTTATGATGGGCCTAGAATGCATCTTCAAAATGTATGAGGACTAATGACGGGCGTCAACTAGATCTCGGTGTCTAGCTCTAGGACTAATGACGGGCCTAGAATACAATCGGTATATTGGTTATGCATGAGGACTAATGACGGGCCTCAACCAGAACTCGATGTCTTGCCCTAGGACTTATGACAGGCCTAGAATGCATCGATTGAGTTGTACGAACTCGTTGTTTTGAGTGGTCGATTTGAGGATGACTTTGGTTGTGGGTTGATCCGGGATTGGAGGCTTTTTGATTGCTCTCGTGATGGACATGATAGCCCAATGTTTTTGTTGATGTGGCCCTTGACTTTGTCAGTGTGAGACTTATGCCTCGGTTTTGCTTTGACAGTCTCGCCCGATGTGCACTATAGTTTCGGGATCCTGTAGGACTCTAGCTCCAGAGTATCGAGAAGGCTCCGGTATGGCTCCTGAGTTTTTGTTTTGGTTTTGAGATTTTATAGTCGGGTGGCCCCGGTGCGGTCAGATGGCTCCGATTTGACATGTGACTCTCTTGTGAGCAACGGCTCTGGGATGGTTGATGGGTTTGGCTTCGATACGATCCGAGGGCTCTAGTATGATCGGATGGCTCCATTGTGGTCGATTGACTCCGGTATGGCTCTAAGATGGCTCCGGTTTAACCCCGAGACGATCCTCTCGACTGAGGCGGGTTTCTTCATAAAGTGATGGCAATGGCATTGTGGGTCAAGGGGAGGAGGGTTTTTATTTGGGACGGGGTCGCACCCTTAGAGGGTTGCCTACGAACTAAACTCCCTATTGAGATCAGACCTTATGTAGTTCATGAATTTTGGCGAGTGAGGAGTTGTGGTGAGGGGGGATGTCTTGCGGGGCATTTTCTTTGAACGGCGCCTGAAGACTTTTAATCCTTTGCTTTGATGGTTGCACAGTTTCTGAGAGTGGTTGTCGTGCCGGTTGACGGAGGAGACAGGCACTATGTCGTGGCTTCCGCTGCAAGGAGAGTATACTCATCTTTCTCTTCCCGTGGTGTAGGATATTATGTCTGAACCGATGGATGCAAATCTATTCTACATGCATTTTTTTGGGAATTGGATATGATTGAATGCAAAGGGAATGTCGTGTCAAAGTGAACTCAACCAAGAATTCTAGTTAAATCAGATTAGCCACCTCTAAGCCACTTCCTTCTTGAAAAATCTTCCCGAAAGAGGTCTCTCGAGATCTCTTATATCTTTCTGTTTCCTTTCTTAAGGTTAGTTAGGATTTCTTTAATCAGGGTGATGAACACTCATTTTTTCTCTACCTTCCTGATTTCTTTGACGCTCGTTTGTGCACGATTGTATTGACAAGATCGGGCGCATTGTGGTCGTTCATGTTTCGAATTTGGTACTTTTCAAATCAAGCAATCACCATCTCTAAGTCAGAGGTCTTTCGATGGGTTATGACGGGGCTGCAGGGCATGTGACATAGGACTGAAGGATTCGTTTGAGGATTGTGGAGCTTTGGTGCAACGGAGGGCATGCTTCACCTTTGCCATGGATGGAGTGATTTTGGACTCCTTTCGCATTTGCGCGGATTATTATTTGCTCTCATTTTTTATTTGCTACTTTCTTTGAGTAGTCTATTTGCATTTCTTCATGTTTGACGTTTCTGGTCTCATCTATTTATCAAGTGTGGAGGCATCGAGTGGTGTGAGACTTTCATTTCCTCTCTTTGCTATTCTGAGCGTTTTGTGCTCCGCTTCTCTTGTTTTCATCCTCTATGGGTATCTCTTTCAAGCTTTCCTCCATGCTTTAAATGGTGGGGAAGGAACCATGGCTCCAGCTCTTTTATCCTCTTTTGCAGGGGTGAAAGGTTGTGTGATATGGGGTGGTATATCGTGGAGCTGTTTTCGAAAAGATTCTCAATGAAAGGCTCAGCGGGTTACACTAAGGGATCGTTTTCAGGGTCAATAAGGCTTTTGGCCTTGTGGAGATTTTCTTCGATCCTAGGTGCCTCATCATCCCTATCGACAGATAATTGTTTCCTCTACTATTCCCAAATTTTGACATGAATGGTAACACGCTTTTCTCATCAATATTTGGTTCCGTGATGGAGGATCCTCACATGGTGTTTTGAAATTTAAATGCATTGAGCGCTCTAGGTTTTGCACGCTCTGTGTTTCTGTCATGCACTCAACTCTCTTGGAAGGTTAGAAATCCTTTCAAGACCTCTTTGGGGAGAATGATACAAGAGTTCGGCGGCCTTTGATGACTTATGTGACTTTCCTAGGATTAAAGATCGAGATGCACCTCGACACTAGGGATATGCAAATGCAAATGCAATTAAGCTAAACCTACTGTAGATGATAATGATAACCTTCGTGTGGATGCATTTTTTGTGGATGCATTTTTTTTGCGGATGCTTTTTTTTTTGCGGATGCATTTTTTGTGGATGCATTGTTTGGATTTTTGAATGAATGCGTGTTTGTTTTTTTTTGGATTTTTATGACGGTTCAGACATAATATCGCTTCAGCCGGTCAAGATTGACAAGGCTTTGAAATTCTTCTCCGTCCTAATCGGTCAGTAATACAGCACCATGAGGGGTTATCTCTTTGACCAGATAAGGGCCCACCCAGTTCGGTCTGAACTTCCCTCGTGGGTCTGGTAAGTCCTTTCTCAGCTCTTTTAGGACGAGATCGCCCACTTGGATGTTTCGTTCTCTGGCCCTTTTGTTGAACGCTCTAGCCATTCTTTTCTGGTAACCCTGGATGTGATACAATGCCAGTAGGCGTTTTTCATCGAGAAGAGCTAGGCTGTCATAGCGTTGTTGTAGCTAGTCACTTTCAGTAATTTTCAGTTCATTAGTGACCCGAAGAGTTGGAATTTCCAGTTTGATTGGCAAAACACACTCTGACCCATAGACCAAGGAATACGGGATAGCTCCGGTTGCAGTTCTGACAGTAGTTCGGTAACCCCAGAGAGCGTAGTGTAGCTTTTCTGGCCAATCTCTGTACGTTTCGACCATTTTTGACATTGCACTCTTCACGACTTTGTTGGCGGCTTCGACCGCTCCATTGGTCTGAGGTCTGTATGGAGATGATCTGTGGTAACGGATGTTGTATTTTTCTATGACCCGGATAGTGTCTCCGTCGAACTGGGGACCGTTATCTGATACGAATTCTGAGGGGACTCCGTATCGGCATATGACATCTCGCTCGATGAACTGGGCAACTTTCTTTGATCCGATGTTTGCGAACGACCGTGCCTCTACCCACTTGCTGAAATAGTCTATTGCCACTAGGATGTAGCGATGTCCATTGGAAGCTTTAGGGTGAATTTCTCCAATGATGTCAATTCCTCATATAGAGAACGGCCAAGGAGCCGCCATGGCTGTCAGGGGTAGGGGTGGCAGGTGTTGCAAGTTAGCATGTGTCTGACAGTTGACGCACTTTTTCACAAATGCGTGACAGTCGGCTTCCATCGTCGTCCAATAGTAACCTAGTCTGAGGATTTTCCGGGACAGGGAATGTCCTCCAGCATGGGTCCCACATATTCCCTCGTGGACATCCTCGATGATCTTATTAGCCTCTTTTCTGGTCACACATAAGTGTTGAATTCCATTCGGCATTCTCTTGTAGACCCTGGTTCCGCAGATCACATATTGATTTGACATTCTTCTCAGAGCAATGCGGTCCTGCTTAGTGGCTTCTAACGGGTACTCTCCTTTTCTGAGGAAATTCTCAATGTCCACAAACCATTCATCTTCGGTTTCTTCTGCTTCGATGGCTCCAATTTCAAACGAGGGTACATTGGTCATTGTTATCAATAAGGGAAAGTATAATGAGCCGCTTGGTACTTGGATTACTGAGGCCAAGGAAGCCAAAGAGTCAGCAAAGATATTTTGGCTCCGGTTTACGTGCTTGAAAGTTATGTTTCGAAAGCAGGTAATTAGGTGTGAAAGGTAGTCATGGTAGGGGATCAATCGTTCTTCTCTGATGTCCCAGTATGGTTGACTTGCGAAATAACGAGATTAGAATCACCAAAGTCCTCTAACTCCCCCACTTGCAATTCTAACGCCATTTCAAGTCCCAGGATGCAGGCTTCGTATTCTGCCATGTTATTAGTGACCGGGTAATTGATCTTTACCGCAGCTGGAAGCAAATCCCCCTCAGGATGGATCAACAAGATTCCAGCCCTTTTTCCCTTATGGTTGACGGAACCATCGAAGTACAACCTCCAACGAGTTCTCTGCAATGTCATGATTTGCTCGTCCGGGAAATCATCATTTCCGAAGAACTCAAATGCTACCGGGCATTCTGCTAGATGTTCACCTATGACACTCCCTTTGATTGAATTCGTAATTTTGAAAGTGATATCAAACTCAGACAACAATAGGGACCATCTGGATAAGCGACCGTCAAGAATTGGCTTTTCCATCTGGTACTTTATAGGGTTCATGTGTGCGATAAGATGAACCTCCTGCCCTAACAAGTAGTGCCTCAGCTTATTCGTAGCACAGACCAAAGCAGCACAGAATTTGTGAATGTCAGAGTATCGTGTTTCTGCATCGACCCATTTCTTGCTGATATGGTAGATCGACTTTTCACGCGGTAGGGATCCTTGTTCCTGGGCCAGCATGACGCCCATTGACGTTTCTCGGGTAGTGAGGTAAAGGATCATTGGTTTGCTCGCCTGGGGTGGTACCAAGACGGGCGGGTTCTGCAAATAGGTTTTGATCTTCTCAAAGGCTTCCTGACACTTTTCATTCCAGACTTTAGATGCGTCTTTCTTCAACAGACGAAAGATGGGCTCACAGGTCTAGGTGAGCTGCATGATGAATCTTCTGATGTACTGAATTCTGCCTAAGAAACCTCTGATTTCTTTTTCGGTCTTCGGAGGAGGCATTTCTTGAATGGCCTTTATCTTATCTGGGTCTACCTCGATTCCTCGGGTAATGATCAAGAAGCCCAAAAGCTTTCCTCCGGTCACCCCGAATGTACATTTCTCGGGGTTTAGCTTCATTTGGTACTTCCACATCCAATCAAAGAACTTTCTCAGGTTTATCAAGTGGTCCTCCCGTTGGGCAGCTTTGACGATCATGTCGTCTACGTATACCTCCACTTCCTTGTGAATCATATCATGCAATAAGGTAGTGGCAGCTCTTTGATACGTGGCTCCGGCATTTTTCAAGCCAAAGGGCATGTTCACGTAACAAAAGGTTCCCCACTGTGTAATAAAAGACGTTTTTTCTTGGTCTTCTACGGCCATCCGGATCTGATTGTAACCTGAAAACCCATCCATGAATGACAGTAGTGCATGTTGGGCAGTATTATCAACAAGGATATCAATGTGGGGTAATGAAAAGCTGTCTTTGGGGCTGGCCTCATTTAAGTCCCGAAAGTCAATACACACTCGCACCTTTCCATTTTTCTTTAGGACGGCTACGATATTGGCTAGCCAATCGGGGTAATTGACGACCCGAATAAAGCCAACACGTAACAGCTTCTCAACTTCCTCTTTCACATTCAATTGATGCTCAGGTTTCATTCTTCTCAAACGTTGTTTCTTAGGTTTGGCATTTGGGTACAACGGTATTCGGTGTTGGACAATGTCGGGGTCAATTCCCGGCATGTCTGCGTAGCTCCAAGCAAAAACATCGACATATTCAATTAGCAGAGAAGTCAAGTCACGTTTTTCTGTTTCGCTCAGGCCCAAACCAACTTGCAAAGTTTTAGGATTATCGGGTGTTTCGACATTTATTGTTACAGTGTCCTCTACCATCTGCGTGTGGGTGGAATATTGTTCGGTGGGAGGCATACTCTCCTCATCGTATTCCTCTTCTTTGGCTTCGAAATTTTGCGATGAATCAAACAGTTGAGAAGACAGAATAGACGAGAATTCCGAACGAACTGAATTTTTATTAATATCCGACGAGCTTGGTAGCTCAGAGATTGTTAGAAAACTGCCACCATTTTTACAAGTGAAAATAAATGGTGGCGATCCATCCCCTAATCTGAATCTACTTGCATTATCAACGTCTCCAATACAACTATGATTACCACCATCACTAAAACTATCGCCATCACTATCACTATCGTTGTCATCGCTACTGTTAACTAGGCTAACTAAGTAAGGCTCCCGGGGAATCAGCTCCTCTCTCTTATGATAGACGACAAGACACGCTCCATGGCCATCTACCGAGGGAGCGGGGTCCTTGATGACTGGTTTGATCGTGACACTGCTCTCCACTGCATCCTCGAGCATTCCTTGGTCGCATCTCTTGTCGTCATGGTCTTCAAGGCATGAGTTGAGGGAGAATAAAGTGGTCCACCAGTTCTCCCACTCCATCGCCTCCTGATTTCCCTGAGCTTGTACTACTTTCTGCTTATCACAACTCACAGATATACATGGTTCAAGGTTAACTGGTAAGAACGAATCTACGGGAATTCTTACATGTGAATCTGTCAACATCATACCTGGCAATTCCGTAAATCCTAACTCGGCTCCTCGACCTCCGACATATGCGGTTAGTGGCTCCGCCGTGCCCTGCAGCTCCTTGCCTAGCCCACTCCCCTGTTTGTAGCCCATCCGAGACATCATGTGCTGTGATGCGGGGCTATAGACACTATGGTCGAAGTAGAGAGGAGTGATGGAAGAAGTTTGACTTACCTGTGAATGTGGCCTGGCCACTGTGAAGCCCCCAAGCGTCAACTCTCGACCCCTGGTGCATTAATCTCAAATAGTGGGGACTCATCCCTGGCCTCTCCCAAAACCTCCACGATTCGTCCTCCGTGTTTGAATTTTAGCTTCTGATGGACGACTGAGGGGACTCCTTTAATCTGATTGATGAATTCCCGCCCCAGCAGAAGGTTGAAGGTAGAAGATATGTCTATAACCATTGCCTCGATGGTTAGGGAGACGTCCTTGATCAAGATTGGAAGTGAGAGGGTTCCCAAAACCTTTCTATGACTGTTGTCATAGGCACTCAACGTCATGTCTACCGGCTTGAAGTCGTTGAGTCCCATGTGACGGGCTACTCGAAGCGGGCAGACATTCACCTCAGCCCCATCATCAATCAAAGTCTTGGGGATCTGGAACCCTCCAGCGTTCACAGTTATGTAGAGGGCCTTTCCTGCCTGACGAGGGATCTCGTCATCGGTGAACGTTATGGAGAGGTCCGGAGTCCGGGATAGATGAGCTATGATGTTTTCGACTGACGTCGGCAGCTTCTTGTCCATCCCCAAGTGCCGAGCCACCGCATCTTTGTGCTCTTCTGAAATTGTCAGCAGGGACCAGATTGTGATGGGTATGCTGGTAGTCTTCAATTTTCTCAACAATTCTTCTTCTCCCACCAACTTGTTCTCTAATTCATTCAGAGTAAGGTCGTGGACTTTCTGCTGCAGCATTTCTGGCTCTTCTGCGAGCTCAACGGGCTTGAAATGCCTTCTTGAGCGGGTTAAGTGACTGATTTTCTCAAAGTCATCATCCTGTTTTTCCTCGCCTGCTATCAGAAATGGGGTCTTAACAGGGGTTATAGCCGGTGGATCTTCTCCTTCGTCAGTAATCATGATGACATTGCACTCAGAGATTCTCCTTCCTCGCCTTCCGACAATCTTCTGCCGACACCATGCTTCTACCACCTCCAACGCTTTCATGGTTTTATGCAGCTCCAGGGCTTCAAAGTTTAGCCCCACTAGTATCTTGAGATTCTTTTCCATATGTCGACTCATTATCAGCAGAGTGACTATAGACACCCTTCCTTGCCCTACCAGACGCTCAACTGTGTTTCGCATTTCATGTGTCATGGCTAGATACTCTCCCATCATGGGTTGAATATCGTAACGAATCGCTGGACGGGTGGTTCGGAATGCATCGAGTACCGGTGACAACATGATTGGAAGGAGGCATGCTTTGGGTGGCCGGCTCAGAGGAACTTCCGATGGAATTTATTTTCACAATCCTTCTCAGGTCTGATTCTCCTTCTTTCTCCCTCACCAGACTTATCATGTTCAGATGTGATGGGATTGAGTTATTCTGAGTGTTAGGAGTGGCCCTAGGGAATTGAACTTCCCCTGCATCAATCAGGTCCTGTACCGCATGCCGTAACGCTCTACAATTGTCTACACTATGACCCTTCATCTGGTGATAGTCAAAGAAGCTGTTTAAGTCACACCCGAGTTGGGTGACCCCAGGCTTAGGGTTTGGATGCTTCAAGAGAAAACCATTTTCTCTTAACTTTTTGTATGCCTTACTCAGGGGCATTCCTAAGGCCGAGTACTGACGTTGGGGTCGAGTCTGGTAATCACAAGGGGGTGTTGCCCTGTAATTCTAAGCTAACCCAGAGGATTGTGCTTGACAAACGTCCGCCCCTAGAGAGGTAAGAGGTTGGTAATCAGTGAGAACCCGAGGTTGCACTTGATTCACAAGTGGTGTTGGGACAGTCTTGTTGTTGTTATTGCTGTTATTACCATTGTTGTTGTTATCACGACTCTGGCAGTTCTGATGGTATGAAGTTCTAGGTCCTGATCCAAGGAGATTCAACCCTTTTAATCTTCTTGCCAACACTAACTCTTCGGCAGCCGAAGCAGTAGCTTTCAGATGTTTAAAGTCACAAATCCCAAGGGACTTGAAAGGATCTGCATAGGGGTTTTCTAGACATGAGGTGATTATTCTGATCTGCTTGTCTTCAGTGGGACAGTCGATCATCTGACCGGCTACCTCCCTCTATCGGGTGATAAATTCCATAACAGTTTCATCACTTCTCTATCTCATTGTCTCAAGATCTCTACGAGTGATTCCTATATGGGTGTTGTAACTGTACTGTTCCACAAACGCTTGATAAACATCCTCTAGTTTCTTTCAGGAGAAATCTAGCCTCGACACCCACGTCTGAGCAGCTTCTTCAAGATAGCTGGGAAAACAAATGATGTTCATGTCATTGTCAAGGCCGTGCATAGTCATGACTCTGTCGAATTGGGCAAGATGGTGTCTAGGATCTCCTTTCCCAGCGTACTTGGAGATTTCTGGCAGTTTTAGGTTCTCAGGCAATTTGGAACTTGGCTTCAATCGGAAATGACAGAAACCCAGCATCTTCACTCGCTCTCCGAGCTACATTTCTGCCAGTAACTCTTCCTTCTGGGACTTCTTCATTTGACCGAAGTCCATTGGAAGGTGCTCAGCAAGTGGGGCTTGGTTGTAGCCATGAATCAACTGGTTGGACGGTTGTGGTAACAGTTAGGTATGGGGAATTGCGTCCTCGAAACGGATAGCGTGTTCGGGGGCGGTGTACTGATACGGATTGAGTTGGATGGGGTCAGGGTGTGGTGAGTTGAGATGAATGGGCTCAGATTGTTTGATTCGATATAGATTGGCCGTCGGGGCTGTAACTCCAGCAGGAGGGAGCGGTGGTAGTCTAGGAAATGTGGTTGGCACTGTAGGAACCGTGGTTAGGATCGGAGGTGGCATAGGTGCTCCATAAAGTAGGTCAGCTGTGATCGGTTGTGGTGTGGTGGTGTTGAACATAGGGTTTTGATTGCTCCAGCATCGGTTGGGGGGCGGGGTATCCCCAATATAATCATCTTCAGGGTCATCAGTAAGGTATGGGTCCTTTCCTTTGGCTGCCCTTTCTTGGCGCAGTTGCTCTTCTAGCCTTTCAACAGTCTGTTTCAGCATATTCTCATTCCTTGTTGACTGTTCCAGCATCTGGTAGAGAACACTCGGATCGGGAAGGCGTAAGCCACTGCCACCAGTCCCTACGACTGCACTTGCGCTCGCCTCGATAGCTGAGGTGGCTGGGGCGTTTTCCGGGGCAGTTGGATTGATCAGGTTTTGGTCCATGGTTTCTGATGAAGTTTCGGTTGCGGTGTCACTGGCCAACCTACCCCTAGAGTCCCTTTTCCAAAGTCGAGTAATGTTGGAAGGCTGGTTGGAATCAGATTTAAGATCTTCACAATCTGCTGTCGACGGTGTTGTACTGTAGAATAGTACGGAGATCATTAGTATGAATGCACATTTGAAAAAAAGGTAGAAGGGGAGAAGGTCGTCCCCATGATTTACGTAAAATGTTTTGCGAAAGAAGGTTTTCTATATCATTTGATCGTGAGGAAAAGGCCCACGAGCCTAGTTTTCATTTCCAAAACGCTTGTCATACCGATATTACATAACCGCGGTTGCATATATGAAGAGGGAAAATGGGGTTACAATCCGATTAAAAGGGGAAATATAACCGTTAGTCGAAAAGGAGAAGTACATCCATTAGTTAGCTAACCATTACAAAAGGGGGATATACCCACAAGCTAGCTAGTCATTACAAAAAGGGGATATATCCACTAATTAGCTGAACATTACAAAAGGGGGATATATCCACTAGTTAAGCTAATCATTACAGAAGGGATATTTCTACTAACTAGCTAACCATTACAAAAGGGGATACATCCACTAGTCATAATAAACTACTGCCACTAGAGAGAATCAACCGATGATCTTCTTCCGTTTTGACTCCTCACGGTCTTTCTTCCTCCGCTGGTTCTTCGTGAGCGGGGGCTGTAGATTCACGGTAATCAAGCAAGTGGGGTCCTGTTTGATCACAGGACGGTAAAGTAAGTATGGATATTTCTCCACGTGATCCACTCGCTTCTCAAGCCAATCCTTGTAGGAGTCACTTAAGCTAAAGTCTGTTCCTCGTTCGTTGAAGATAGCCCACTTGACCCCGGTGTTGTAGGCTTGGGCTACATAGTTTATCGATGCATCAGTGAATCAGTGACTCTTGAATTTTGATACCTCGGCCCCTGGGATGGACTGTTCGCGTCCGAACTGTCGCATTGCCCTTAATGGGAAGATAGTGATAAAACGGTCCAAACCAATCAGAACCAAGCCATTGTGTTCGGCTGACCTAACGGTTCCTCCTTGGACATCCCAATCCTTCAGTACCCACTCGAAGTGTGAGTGGAGATGAACATCTCGAAAGTAGGCTTTCCAACCCCCTTCCGGTTTTTCTACTACTCTTCTTGCAGCTTGGAATGTGCACATGGTAACTGTTTGGTATCGCGACAAGCAAGGTAGTTGCAGGTGATCAAAAAGCCATATCTGTAGGAGCAAAGGACTCCCTAAGAAGAATGTTTCTCGAGCTTCTGCTTCTTTCCATCGATCTAGCGCTCTGACTACCTCAGCCACTATGAATTCTTCCAACACTGAGCCCGTCTTCATAGGCCTTCAAGAGATAGATGACCTGTGGATTCATTCTTAGGCCTCCCTGTCGAAAGAGGTGTAAACCCATGAGGCAGAGATCTAAGACCCGCCTCTGAGTTCTCTGTGAACGATACGACTTGTAGAAACGGTCAAGGAGATCCCTCAAACTCAAACTCATACCCCCAAAGTCTTCCACCTCAGAGACATCCACCCCTAAGAATTTGGCTGCAAATGCTGGCGTCTTCGATCGATCTGTCAGGATCCGAGGCATCTTCTGGTGAGGTTTGATTTTCAGGAAGGCATCCATCTCTGCTGGCAACATGACCAACTCCTCCATAGCAAACCGGTATAGATGATCTTCTGGGTCCCAATATGTGATTGACTCATATAGCGCCTCATAGTCAATGACATGTTGGCCCAAATAGGCTAAGCCCAAGAAGAGAGGTTCACCGATGTCTTTCATTGCCACACATCGCTCTTTCAGGCTGGAGGAGAATTCCACTTCTTGAGCTCGCTCTTGATGAAATAGGGAAATACGAGCCTGTTCTTTCGCTGCTGCCTCCTTCTCTTGTTGCTCGGCAATTTCCCTTTGTCTCTTCCTTTCCTCAGGGACAGGTACCAATCTGTTGAACATGGTTAATCCTGCAAAAGAGAGGTAAAGAAAAAGAAAAAAAATGGGAAAGAAAATGATACGTGAGATTCGGGATGTGCAGCTTTGTAATACCAGTATGACATGCTTTTCAGAAATGAAAACAGAGAGAGAACACTTTGTAAATAGAGGAGTTTGAAAAAGGTTTTGATGAAAAGGTTTTAATTTTTGGGAATTCGGCTTTTAAAGAATGTTCATAAATAGTTGTGCAAACAGGCTTGAAAGCAATTTTATAAGCAGTTTTGACAAATTTTACAAACATCTTTTGAAGAGAGATTCCGAACGAGATTTGAAAACACAGATTTGGTCAAAAATGGTTTGCACACTTGTATATCATAAAGTAAATCGAGGCTGTGTTTGATGTGGAGCTGTAAGTGTTAGTGTTGGGATAATCACTTTCTAGGTCAAATATGATTCCGTCTCACCGGGGGAACCATCGTCCCTTCACTATCATCTCTCGGGGTTTTTCTCTGTTATGCCTTTATGGCACGTTATCAAGAAAGTCCGGAGTGCTTAAGTTCGAAAGGTCAGGACACCCGAGATGATAAGGAAACAACGCCACGACCAGTGATGATCCGACAACACCCACTTTCGGGAAACTCGGGGAAGTATTGCAGGGAGCGGGTTCTCTCGTCACCTGCACGGTCAGGTGTGTCTAAAGTCCAAATTATTCACTGACTACGTTGTGCCATGTATGGGTATCCGGTAAATACGGGATCCTTTATGGACGTGTAGCGTGATGATGAGTGTCCAAATGAGCATATTTATTAGGTGTATTTCATGTATAATATTAGCACTTTTCTTGCTCGTTTCTCCACTTCGGTTAATTTTCCTCTAGTTTATGTTTTATTGTTTATCTCACAAAATTATTGGTTTAACATGAGGAAAACCAAGCCGGGAGTAAAGTAGACGAAGAGACGAACGCGTAGACGCAAACGGCTCAGAAAACGGAGTCCAAACGAAGAATCTAGAGCCAGTCAAAGTTTGAAGGAAAATAGGTCACGGTCAATGGTTGTAACCGCCCAAGAAGAGGCGGTCAGATTCCGCCTTCACAACCGCCCATAATGGGGCGGTCCTCTCTATAGGCAACCGCCCAAATTGAGGCGGTCAAGACAAGGGCAACCGCCCATATTGAGGCGGTCAAGACATACTAAACCGCCTAAATTGAGGCGGTCAGAAACAAGGGAACCGCCCATTTTGGGGCGGTCAGCACAAAGGAAACCGCCTATTAAGAGGCGGTTAAGACCAAGAAATCAACCGGACTAGTTTTCTTCTTCGCGCAGTCGTCGTCTCTTCAACTTGACGCCATATCTATCTACTCCGCACCGCCTACCTATTCCCTCACGCATCAGCTCCTGTCCCCTGCAATTAATGCTTCAATCAATGAAGCAATCAATGAAGCAAATATCTACGGAAGACCTCTTCATTTTCTTCTATAAATACCCATTCCCTACAGCCTTCTACGAGTGCACGGAGAAAACCAGAAAATCACTCATTCTCACCTCATTCATTCTCTTCCATTAACACTCACGTACATCTCATACCCCAGTTCTCTAATTCTCAAATTCACCCACTTCACTTATAATAACCTACGTACATGTTTCACTCTTCGACCTCTCCATTTCTCCATTCACTAATCACGTCTCCGTGCTGTTATTACGTCCAACCTCTGTCAGATTTATTACCAGTTAATATGTCTGGCTAAGGAGGATTTGCTCCGGGCAAGGTTTTTAATTATGGTTTGTTTAATTATGTAATCAATATTTCTACCGGTTTTAATAAATACAGTTTGTTACGCTTAAAGGATTTCTCTCACCATTTTAATAAATTACATGAATTTATTAAAATGCTTTCCTAAGTCTATTTTGATCAGACCAGGTGATAAATAGACAGGTTATTTAAGCCGTAAATCTGGAGAAAACTTATTATGATTTAATAAGTTAGTATTTACAGATGCAATTATAATTCCTCGAATTTAACGTCCGTTTACATAGTATGCTCGAACCTTGATTAGACCGAGCATTTTCTGGTAAACGAGTTCTTAAGGGTCTATGACTTAGTCCTTAGGATAAAACAGGAATTTTGCCAAACTAATTTATTAAACCGGAAGAGATAGCATAATTAATCAGATTATATAAAACCTGAACCCGGAGTTCCATTTAATTCATCTGCACTCAGTAATTTAATCTGCTCTTTTAATTCTCTAAAAACAAGTCAATTAACTTCCCCCCTTTTGTGACAAGCTTAGGAACTACTTTAGCTCGCTATAAGTCCCACGGTTTGACCCCGGCCGCTTCTGTCTTCTACACTACTACGACCGGGTTTTAATTTGCAGCCCGACGGATATTTTGAGTATTAATTTCTTTCTTTTAATAACTACACCTCTTCTAAATCACTCACGATAAATCCATTCTGCAAAATGGCGCCGTTGCCGGGGACTTGATTTAATCTAGTCCCTAAGCCCCGGTTAATTCACCTGTTTTATTACAATAATCTGTTAATCTACTAAAATAATTAAATAATAAAATTCAAAAAAAAACTGTTAATCCAATTTCGGACATATAACCTCGGACATCTGATTTGGACATCGGACTTCGGACTTCTGATCTGACTTGGACATCTAATTTTGGACATCGGACTTCTGACATTTGTTAATATTATTGTTATTTATTTCTGTCATTTCGTTCCATTGTCATTTCGTTCCCTTGTCATTTCGTTCCATTGTCTCTAACTACTAACTTTAAATTTCTGTCATTTCGTTCCATTGTCATTTCGTTCCCTTGTATACTAACTACTAACTTTAAATTTCTGTCTACTAATTCCTAACATTTTTATTATTCTAACGTATAACCAGTTCTTTTCTCTGTTTTGAGTGGTGTATGCCTTTCACCAGGTCACAGAGCTCCCAGAGAATATTAATCACACGGTTGGTTACATCCCAGAAATCGAGAGAACCTTTCTGCGCAATCTCAGGCAGAGACGAACTCAACAGAACATTACCAACACAGTGATAGATTCTGACCCGGAAGCTAACATGGCAGCTACACCAGCAACGGTTCGAAATATCAACAGGCCGTCTAACCAAGGACAACAGCCTGCTATCGTCCTTCCTCACCTCAGCCCATCCGAATACGAGAGTGGCAAAAGCTGAAGCCATATCATCAGATTCGATGTGTGAAGGAGTTGGGCATGTTTGATGGCACCAGTCCAGACGAAGCCCTGTTACATGTTACAAAATTCTTACAACATGCCAATAGCCTTACTGCAACCGACGCAGTACTTCAATATGCAAGATTGTCTTATTCCCACACAGCCTGACGGGAAACGCGAGCAAGTGGTATCATAGCTTAACACCGAGTACCATTGTTACCTGGGACGACATGGCCACCAAGTTCTATGACAAATTCCTACCTCCGAGCCGAACTTTGGAGATGATTGCTGAAATTTATAATTTTAAGCAACCAGGGTCGGAGAATATTTGTGAAACTTGGGACCGTTTCAAAGGTCTACTACTCACTTGTCCTCACCACGGTCTGACGAAGGAACAATATCACAATTGTTCTACAAGGGCTTGATCGGTCCGTGCAGAACAATGGTGTTATCTTCGTTAGGGGCTGACGTTCTGAAAAAGCCGGGAGCACAATTTCTGAACAGCATGGAGTCTCTCTGTGAGGAAATTAGAGACTGGGCCTCCGGTGGATCAAGGAGCGGTACTCCAGGATTATATCATGTTGGGGAGAGTGATAACAAATTCGACCAGCTCATGAGAAGCCATGAGCAACTCATGGAAAGCAATGCTCAGCAAGCAACAAAAGTGAGCACTCTACAGAAAGTGGTCGAACAGATGGCTATGAATTCCTTCCCTCAGCAAGCTAAGTCGATGATTTCCCGACCACCTACTACCCCCATGGCTATGCTCCTCAATCTCAATCACCAACAATTTCTTGTACGCAATGTTGCGGGCCTCATGATTATGATCAATGCCCCCAACTACAAGAAATGAAAGCAGCGGAGGAAGCAAACTACATCACCAACAATTCAGGATACAGACAACCATGGCAACGTAACATGCAATCCAACCTTAGCTACTCAAACACCGGAAATATCCAAAACCCACATACCCTACAAACATCCCAAAATTACAGACCTCAGTCCAATTTCCAAGGAGGCCAAGGCAATATCAACAACAGCCTTATGGCAATGAAGCTTCATCGAGCCGACCAGCTCCACCTCCTTCGAATCCTGAGTCTGATATGTCTCAGATGCAGATGTTTAAGGCGATGATGGGTAAATCACGAGATACGCAAGAAGAGGTCGCAGCTCTGCGCAAAGACCAAAAAGCCTTGCAATCTCAAATCCAACAGCTACTCACTCAACAAAGACCACCTGGTCAATTCCCTTCACAGACAAATCCCAATCCGAAGGAACAAGCAAATTCAGTCCTTATAGACGATGGCACATCACAAACAACAAACTTGTGTGCAGTCTCTTTAAGGAGTGGAAGGGAACTTGCCACCAGCAAAGGAAAAGAAAAAGAAAATCTTGAAGATTCCTATATCAATGTTGATGAAACCACCAAACCAACTTTACCTCCCTCAGAAATTCAAATTCCTACTCCTGTTACTCCACCTCCATCTCGAATTACCATCGACATCCCAACCTCCACTCATAAAAACAATGAACTCCCGTTCCCAAACAGAATGAAAAAGAAACATCTTGATGAGCAGTTCTCCAAGTTCTTGAGCATTTTCAAGAAGCTGACCCTCGACATACCTCTGATCGATGCTTTGCAAGAGATGCCTAATATGCAAAATTCCTCAAGGATCTCTTGACGAAGAAGAAAAAGAAACCTGGAAAAGAGACAGTGCACCTGACAGAGGAGTGTTCTGCAGCCCTTCTTCGAGCACTCCCTCCTAAACAAACAGATCCGGGAAATCCCGTGATCCCGTGCTTTATAGGTGGGGTGGATTGTGGAAGTGGTCTATGCGACCTAGGAGCCAGCATTAATATCATGCCATACGCCACCTTCTGAAAGTTAAAGGAGGAGAATGCAACCGGTTCCTTTTAAACTCCAACTAGCAGACAGATCAGAGATCAAGCCCATGGGCATAGTCCGAGATTTGGTAGTTGGAGTGTCTCGCTTCATCTTTCCAGCTGATTTCGTCATTCTAGAAATGGATGACGATGTCGAGGTTCCCCTGATTCTAGGTCGACCGTTTCTAAGTACCGCCAAAGCTATCATTGACGTCCACGACGGGAAAATCACTCTTCGGTACGAAGATGAGACGATTGAATTCGACATGCAGAAAATGATGAAGAAAAGCTCAAACTTTTCTCCTCATGCTAAGACGGTGGGATTCACAGATGACGAGGAGGAGGAAGGCGATTTTGCTACAGAGGAGGACACGTATTTTCCATCTTCCATCCAGGAAGCTGAAACTGAACCCCTAGAGCAAGTATTACTTACTTCTCTAGAAGAAAAGATGGAGGATCCAGAAGTTAACGCCATGCTGGCGTACGTAGAAAAAGGAAGGGCTGGTTATCAATCGTTCCGGCCACCAATCGAAGAACTCGACAGAAAACCTCAAAAATCAATTCCATCAGTAGAACAACCACCAGAGCTCGAGCTTAAAGAAATACCCTCTAACCTCAAGTATGCTTTCCTAGCTGAAAATGACCGCTTGCCTGTCATTATTTCCTCTTCTCTGAATTCCGGAGAGGAAACGAAGCTACTTGAGGTATTGAAGAAGCACAAGACAGCAATCGGGTGGACTATCGCTGATATCAAAGGAATTGATCCCTCCTATTGCACGCACCATATTTACATGGAGGAAAACTTCAAACCTATCCGACAACCTCAACGCCGGCTAAACCCTAACCTCAAGGAGGTAGTTCGAAAGGAGGTTCTGAAACTCCTTGACGCAGATCATCTATCCAATTTCTGACAGTCCATGGGTCAGTCCTGTTCAAGTTGTCCCTAAGAAGGGGGGCATCGAAGCTGTTATTAATGAAAAGGGAGAGACTATCCCTCAAAGAAAGATCACAGGATGGCGCATGTGCATTGATTATCGGCGTTTGAACTTGGCCACCAGGAAGGATCACTTTCCTCTCCCCTTCATCGACCAGATGTTGGAACGACTAGCAGGGCAAGAGTACTACTGTTTTCTAGATGGGTTCTCGGGTTATTTTCAAATACCAATCGCACCTGAGGACCAGGACAAGACAACCTTCACTTGTCCTTACGGTACCTTTGCATACCGACGAATGCCCTTCGGTCTATGCAACGCCCCTGCAACCTTCCAGAGATGTATGCAAGCAATATTTGCTGACTTCATCGAGCAGAGCATAGAAGTCTTCATGGACGATTTCTCAGTCTATGGCTCTAGTTTCGACAAATGCTTGGCACAACTAGATTTGATCCTGAGACGGTGTGAGGATACGAATCTCTTAAACTGGGAGAAGTGTCATTTTATGGTCAAGGACGGGATCGTCCTTGGACATAAAATATCAGCAAAAGGGATAGAGGTGGATAAAGCCAAGGTAGAGGTTATCGAGAAGTTACCAGCACCAACTACAGTTCGAGATATACGAGCATTTCTAGGGCATGCAGGATTTTATCGGCGGTTTATTCAGGACTTCTCCAAAATCAGCAAACCTTTGACCGACCTGCTACAGAAAGATGCCCCGTTTCATTTTGATGAAAGATGTTCAGCTGCATTCCAAACAATAACACAAAATTGGTGACAGCACCTGTGGTCATACCACCTGATTGGTCTCTTCCTTTTGAGATCATGTGTGACGCAAGTGACTATGCCGTGGGGCAGCTCTGCCAAAAGAAAGAGAAAATCTTGAGAGTGATCGCCTATGCCAGAAACTGAACGACGCGCAGAAAAACTATACGACCACCGAAAAAGAACTTTTGGCTATAGTTTTCTCCCTCGATAAGTTCAGATCTTACTTATGGGGAAGCAAGGTCATCGTGCATACAGACCACTCCGCTCTCAAATACTTATTCACAAACAAGAAGCCAAGCCTCGCCTTTGCGCTGGATTCTTCTACTTCAAGAGTTTGACATCGAAGTCAAAGATAAGAGCGGGAAACTGAATGTCGTCGCCGACCATCTCTCTAGGTTGGTGACTCCTACGGATAGTGTGCCCATCAACGAATTCTTCCCCGACGAGACTGTCTTCTCCATCACCAAAGTACAGGAGCCATGGTACGCAGACCTGGCCAATTATTTAGTCTCAGGAACAGTACCCTACGATTTTTCCTACTCCCAGAAGAAGAAATTTCTTTCTGACTCGAGGCATTATTTCTGGGAGGACCCGTACTTGTTCCGAGTTAGTGCTGATGGGTTAATTCGACGATGTCTCCCGAAGAAGAGGTTTCGAGCGTCATTCACTTTTGTCATTCTCGGGAAGCCGGAGGTCACCATGGACCCACGAGGACCGCTGCTAAGATCCTGGCCTCAGGTTTTTATTGGCCAACCCTTCATAAAGATGTGTACCAATTCTGCAGACAATGTGATAATTGTCAGAAAATGGGTAAACATCCAGGAGACATGAGATGCCGCAACAAGGGATACTAGAAGTAGAGCTCTTTGATTGTTGGGGCATCGATTTCATGGGACCGTTCCCTTCCTCGCAGGGCCACGAATATGTTCTAGTGGCAGTTGATTATGTTCAAAGTGGGTAAGCTACCGTGTCATCATGCCGATGCAAAGACAGTAACAAGATTCCTCAAGAAGCACATTTTTACCCGTTTCGGCGTGCCCAGGATTATTATTAGTGATGGAGGAACACACTTCTGCAACCGTTTATTCGAAGCACTTATGGTTAAATACGGGGTACGTCACAAGGTAGCTTTACCTTATCACCCCCAGACAAACGGTCAAGCAGAAGTTTCCAACCGAGAGTTAAAATGGATCCTTCAGAAGACGGTTAACTCATCACGGAAGGATTGGGCACTTAAACTGGATGATGCGCTTTGGGCTTACCGCACTGCATTCAAGACTCCCATCGGGATGTCTCCTTTTAAGCTGGTCTATGGAAAAGCATGCCACCTTCCTGTAGAGATGGAGCATAAAGCATATTGGGCAATCAAAGCCCTGAACTTTGACATGTCTTCTGCAGGAGAGAAGAGAAATTCCAACTTACCGAACTAGAAGAGCTGCGAGATCAGGCTTATCAGAATGCTAAGGTCTATAAAGAGCGCACCAAAAAGTTCCACGACAGGATGATCCTCAAGAAGGAATTCGAAGTTGGTGATTGGGTTCTCTTATATAACTCGAGATTAAGGATTTTCCCAGGGAAGCTCAAGTCACATTGGGCCGGCCCTTTTCAAATTGTTAATGTGACCCCGTACGGTGCCTTTGAACTCCAGAACAAACAAGGCGAAACTTTCAAGGTCAACGGGGCACGTCTTAAAAGGTATAATTCTCATTCCAATATTTCAACTAACCTATCTGCACTTATTTTGTCCAAGAACAGCGGACAATTCGCCCTCAGAATCTTCTCCAAACTAAAACTTGGTCAAATACGTCTAGCTAGAGACGTTAAACCCGGGCAGCTCGGTGGGAGGCAACCCACTATCTATCTTTATTTTCCTTTAATTTATATGTTTTTCCTTTTTGTACTATATTTCCCTTTTATTTGCTAAAATAAAATGCAGGCTTCACTTGAGTTCTTCTCGCTGTGTAGAATATTCTTTACAGGTTAAATTCATGACATTCCACAGCAACACTCAAGTGTGGGGGAGCTCTACACACTCTACGAAATCTGGGGAGTACACTCTTTCCTTTACTTTGCTTGCCCTATTAATTTTATTTCATCTACGCAATGAGGGCATTGCTTAAGCTTAAGTGTGGGGGAAGAGCCTTTTCAGGTCATCTA
Source organism: Limonium bicolor (assembly GCA_023374045.1). Taxonomy (NCBI): domain Eukaryota; kingdom Viridiplantae; phylum Streptophyta; class Magnoliopsida; order Caryophyllales; family Plumbaginaceae; genus Limonium; species Limonium bicolor. Next base: position 232,717,051 of record CM041779.1, read on the forward strand.
AATGCTTAAATTTGTTAAGTCTCTCTGCTTATTTTTCTGCTTACCTCACATTTGTTCTAATTGAATTATGTACCTTGCTAATGTAGGTTGTTCTCTTTAAAAACTAATACTATTATGAATTGTAGGATAAAGGGTACAAATTTTTAAAATTTGACATTTGATTACTTTTGAGGAGCATTTTATATGCGGTGTGACCAAATAATCTGCAAATTGGTTGGATTTTATTGCTCAGGGTTTCTTTCTGTCTTCTCTCTTAGGGATTGCTAAGGGGTACTTGTTAAAAAAAAAGAGAGAAAAAAAAAAAATAAGGGACTTTCGAGACACCATTGGTAACCAACAAAAGAGAGTTGAGTGTTCTTGAATACCAAGGCATTATGCCTACATTTTCTCATCCCTCATGCAAAAGTGAAACAAATGCATAAATCTATTTTTCCTTTTGTTTTCTCCTCAAATGCCCATTCTTGAGGGAAGTTGGCCATGGTAAAAATTCTCGGAGTCACCTAAACAAAAGAAACATTGAAGTACCTTAGATCATACCCCGAAACTCTATATTTTGTTTTTACCCTGAGCACACCTATGCCACCAGCAGATAATTTTTCACACTCCTCAAATAAGTTTTAGAGATCATGAACTATTGACTTTTTTATCCTACCCTTCATAATAATATTTGTTAGTATTGAGCATTTCCTACTTGCTTAAGTACATGGTTTTACTTGAGGACAAGCAAAAAGATAAGTGTGGGGGTGTGATGAGTGTCCAAATGAGCATATTTATTAGGTGTATTTCATGTATAATATTAGCACTTTTCTTGCTCGTTTCTCCACTTCGGTTAATTTTCCTCTAGTTTATGTTTTATTGTTTATCTCACAAAATTATTGGTTTAACATGAGGAAAACCAAGCCGGGAGTAAAGTAGACGAAGAGACGAACGCGTAGACGCAAACGGCTCAGAAAACGGAGTCCAAACGAAGAATCTAGAGCCAGTCAAAGTTTGAAGGAAAATAGGTCACGGTCAATGGTTGTAACCGCCCAAGAAGAGGCGGTCAGATTCCGCCTTCACAACCGCCCATAATGGGGCGGTCCTCTCTATAGGCAACCGCCCAAATTGAGGCGGTCAAGACAAGGGCAACCGCCTAAATTGAGGCGGTCAGAAACAAGGGAACCGCCCATTTTGGGGCGGTCAGCACAAAGGAAACCGCCTATTAAGAGGCGGTTAAGACCAAGAAATCAACCGGACTAGTTTTCTTCTTCGCGCAGTCGTCGTCGTCTTCAACTTGAGACGCCATATCTATCTACTCCGCACCGCCTACCATATTTCCCTCACGCAGTCAGCTCCTGTCCCCTGCAATTAATGCTTCAATCAATGAAGCAATCAATGAAGCAAATATCTACGGAAGACCTCTTCATTTTCTTCTATAAATACCCATTCCCTATAGCCTTCTACGAGTGCACGGAGAAAACCAGAAAATCACTCATTCTCACCTCATTCATTCTCTTCCATTATCACTCACGTACATCTCATACCCCAGTTCTCTGAATTCTCAAATTCACCCACTTCACTTATAATAACCTACGTACATGTTTCACTCTTCGACCTCTCCATTTCTCCATTCACTAATCACGTCTCCGTGCTGTTATTACGTCCAACCTCTGTCAGATTTATTACCAGTTAATATGTCTGGCTAAGGAGGATTTGCTCCGGGCAAGGTTTTTAATTATGGTTTGTTTAATTATGTAATCAATATTTCTACCGGTTTTAATAAATACAGTTTGTTACGCTTAAAGGATTTCTCTCACCATTTTAATAAATTACATGAATTTATTAAAATGTTTTCCTAAGTCTATTTTGATCAGACCAGGTGATAAAGACAGGTTATTTAAGCCGTAAATCTGGAAAAACTTATTATGATTTAATAAGTTAGTATTTACAGATGCAATTATAATTCCTCGAATTTAACGTCCGTTTACATAGTACTGCTCGAACCTTGATTAGACCGAGCATTTTCTGGTAAACGAGTTCTTAAGGGTCTATGACTTAGTCCTTAGGATAAAAACAGGAATTTTGCCAAACTAATTTATTAAACCGGAAGAGATAGCATAATTAATCAGATTATATAAAACCTGAACCCGGAGTTCCATTTAATTCATCTGCACTCAGTAATTTAATCTGCTCTTTTAATTCTCTAAAAACAAGTCAATTAACTTCCCCCCTTTTGTGACAAGCTTAGGAACTACTTTAGCTCGCTATAAGTCCCACGGTTTGACCCCGGCCGCTTCTGTCTTCTACACTACTACGACCGGGTTTTAATTTGCAGCCCGACGGATATTTTGAGTATTAATTTCTTTCTTTTAATAACTACACCTCTTCTAAATCACTCACGATTAATCCATTTTGCACGTGACATTGGGCTTTAGAGACACCCGTGGTGCAGAGGACACATGGAGAACTGAGCCCATGCAATCTTCAGGGTAAGATAGAAGGGTGGTCAGACAGGCGGCATACAAAGGGTGACTGCCCATGAAACCCGTCTTAGACACCAGACCAGGTTGCTGGACACTGAAGGCTCAGAGTTCACTATATGCTTGCTTTGACTCGGATAATGGAGGGTATTTTTGGATCATGAGCTCAAGGAGTCAGTCAGAAACCATACCGCCTTGTGGGTTTGTCCACTCATAAAGTGACCCTAGCTCAAGGGAAATCAACCGTGGACCGGTCGGGATCCCGTGACATCGTGGATAAATCGGGTGACACAGAGGAATGCATGTCCTAAGCTACCCGCCCCATGCACCCCACAATTGCAATATAAATATGAAAGCAGTAAATAAACCAAATGAAGTTAGCACCAACCTAGGTACTAAGTGTTTTATCTTGAGATTAGTGATTCCAAATTGGTTGTTTGTTAATCTAAAGGGAAGTTAGCTTCATTCACACCTAAGTGTCTCTTTCTAATCGTGAGCTAATTGATTAACCCAATTGTTGTCATGTTTGTTGAGGATCTAACAAATCCTATCTGTCCTCATCAGATACACACTCAAAGCGTGGAGTAGAATAATCCTAGAGGCTTTGAAAAGAATCTCTCGAAGGTTCAGAAAGAAGTGGGGAAGTCCTGACAATTTTGAATGGAGTTCAGTCTTCCTTGAGTTTGAGAAAAACTTACTCAAGTCTTCCCCAGCAGAGTCGCCATTCTGTGGAGGGTGATTTTTCGGTATGAGGGGGGTCTATCTAATTGGTTCTTGACTGAAAAGCCTAGATCCTAAAAATTGTCATTCTGTGGAGGGAGAAAACCTATTGTTCTGGCATCCCTCAAATACCTACTAAATCGTCCGTCTTTCCCAGAAAGCATAAAGGGAGTGCAAGTGTGCACTACACCCGCTCTCAATGGGCTCCACGCGGACTTATGCCCTAAGGGCAGAATTGACTAGAGTCGCCACCTAGTTTGACCTAAGGATACTAGGAAGGAAAGGGATGAAGGTTCTAAGAACCATTTAGTGACTCTGTGATTTGTTGCCTAAGGATATGACTTATCTGATCATGTAACACCCCATCCAACATGAACACACTTACAACAAACTGCAGCGGAATACAAACCTCCTCACATTACTTAACGCGTTGGTGTTACACGCCGTTAACCACCCACGTGGCTAACAAGGCTAACACATGTACATTGTACCGGTCTGATGGACTAGATTCCCGAGCGACTTCACATTACTATCCCTTTCCATTAACAACAACAACAACATACACCTTCCAACTGTACCGAGTATTCACAACTGATGCCGATAACAAATTCGGTCTTACTACGCCTACTGTATATATACACTTAAATGATTTTCCATGTACAATGTCTACCCCGTCCTACTCTCGAACGGCTTCCAGCTCTTTGTACCTGAAATAGGAAAAAGAGGAGAAAGGGTGGCCCCCAAGGGGCTCAGCACCTTTGCTGGTATGGTAATCCCGCAGCCCACATGCTACCGGGCCACGCACAACTAATTGTCGTCTTGGCATGTGATTGATTATATTTAAATCATGCATACAACTGTAAACACACAACACATAGCATTTCGCCTCAATGGGCTCAACGAACAGATAATACATCCTTACTTGGTAAGTCACTCATGGTATTCATTATCCCTAGAGTGTTCCTCCTCTAATGGAGCTACTTCCTTAATAGGCAACACTTACCCTTAAATCGGGTTATCCTTAACGCCTCTTATCACAAACTGGGATTCATTTCCATGATCCACACACTCCATATCTTACAACATATAACATTCCTCACATAACAAAACATAACATCACTTTCACGTTTCGACGTGCACATGGTAACATCGCAACAGGAATTGCATTACAATAACATAGCATAACATAACGGGAACGGTCCTCTTAGGAACCGACCCAAACTTAGTTAATTCACTGGTGAGCCTAGAGAATGGTGTCACCCTCATGGTAAGCTCGTTATACAATAAACAACAACACTCATTACCGTCCTAATAGTCGGACGAGTAACTTAAGTTAAGATGGTTCGGGTTGGAGGCCCAAAACACACCACACAAACACATGTTCCCCCTAAACCAATCATAAGTCAGAATAGGAAAGCTTTGGAGTAAGCTTGTGGGAGATTGAAGACCGGGAAAGGAACTCAATCTTAACATATAAGAGGGTCGAACCTGGAATGACAACGACCCCCATCCTCACACGCGTGGCCGGAACAACCGGACTCCTCACCCCCCATTAGTACATATACACTTATAAACAAGTAGTTAGAGATCCATTATGGAGCCTACCACATCCACACACCATACGGTACCATAACCGAGTTAAGCACACAAGGGAGGTTCACACACTTGCATACAACAACAATATCCAACTAACTCACACATAGCCGTGGTTAGAACGTTCCCAAGGTTTGGGTCGTTAACTCCGAATACCGATCTCTCATGTGTTCCTGGTTCTGGTTAGCTAAGGTTTAAACATATTTGAGGTTAAACGGTATCGGAGATCAAAAGCGCCACATAAATGAATTACTATAAACTCATTACATGTTGTTATCTTACAAGGTGGCAAACACTCAGAAAAACATTGGCATACAAGCCGGTGTAATCCGGTAGGACACAGGTTGCAAGAAAACCATACCTGTCACCGGAGTCCACTTTACCACGTCCACTTATGTTCCTCGAGCAATTCTCGAACAACTGATAACATTACATGTACTTTTATTAACATCGGGGTAACATGATTGTTTAAAGTCTAATGCTTATAACTTATCCCCGTTAATTTAGTTATATAACTTCATATTTTAACTTGTTTTACCTTTACATTTTAATACAACTTTTCCCCCACTAAATTGTCATTATAACTCACTTAGCATGTCCTTTGTAATCTTATAACATCATTACTTAATATTCCCCATCATCCTATAACCTTAAACAATTTTTTTTTTTTTACATACTTTGGGCCGTCCGACCCACCGTCCGACCCACCACTAGGTCGGACCGTTCCAGAAACTTTTCCCGTCTGCTAAATACTCATGTCCGACCCATGTCCGACCCAACCATCTGGGTCGGACCATTGCAGAGACCTAGAGCACACATGTCCGACCCATGTCCGACCCAACCATCTGGTTCGGACCATTCCAGAGACTTCAACCGGTGACTACAATAGAGCTGTCCGACCCACCCTGGGTCGGACCACTAGGTCGGACAACATCAGAAGTTGTCCAAAACTTGTCAAATTTTCTCCAAACTTTTCCTCAAGCCTCCTAATGTGTTCTAACATCATTTGGCACATCAAACACACCTTTAGCCATATGCTTAACTCTTTAAATCACTCACCAAAACCATTTTATCATTCACGAATTTCTTACAAAAGGTAGTTCACCAATAATGACCACTACACCAAGGTGTTTCCTCTACACCTTAACATCTTCTCTCAACTTCTTTTCTTACTAACTAAACCTCCTTTTTCACATCTTACCTAAACATCACTTATTCCTTGGATATCAACTTTACCTAAACCTTAAACAAACTTCTCCAAGACTTAAATACATTCTCAAAACACACATTGAATTCCTAGAACTTCCAAGATATTACCTAACTCCTTGCATCACTCTAAATCACCTTAATACATGTTTTCTTCTCAAGTAAACATTTATTCACCTTTAACACTTCCTAGTTCATCAAAACCATTTAAAACACTTAGATCTTCTTACACATTTTCCCAAATTTGGCCATAGCTTCTCTTGTATATACTCACATCCAAACACTTAGGTTTTTACCTTATTTCATTCAAGAACACCTAAAATCCATCAAACACATTTTTATACACAAACTTCACACATTTAGCACTACATCACAATATAGTGCATAACTTAAATTGCTTGGCACTTAGGCCCTTAAATAACATGGCTCTTAGGCCCTTAAGTTGCTTAAACCATAAACACTGAATTTCCACAATATATAAGCCTTTGACCTGCAATTACACACACCAAGACATATGTTCTTTTACTAGTCTCCTTGAGAACACCTTACTAAGTCATTCACCATTTGCTCTTTAGGTAGTTTTAGCAAGCATTATAAGCTCCTTTCTCCTAAGGCATTAAACCACATTGCGATAGCATACTTACCTCTTTTCCACTCAAACTTCTTTCTTGTTTCCTCTTAAAAACGGTAAGGCATTTCTTTCCTTGTCAACTACTAAACAATATACCAACATTGAAATGAGTATATAAGCTTTATGGCTTCATTCTCATTGTAAACCCTAGGTTTACATTATTTCAAAAACATTAATGTAGTTGTTTTACCTTGATCTTTGAAGAGAGTTTGAATATCTATGAAGAGAGGACTCCACCTAGTCCATGAAAGGTTGGAATGAAGCTAGAACAAAGTCACACAAAGAGCACCATCAATGTGCATTTTCGGTCAAGGTAAAAACATGGAAGAAACTTGATTTTTCTTTGAGATTCCTTACTAGAAGCAAAGGAGATCAATAATATGTGGAAAGACAAGCCGAGCTCCTTCAATGGTGAATCTCCATGGCACCAAATTTGAGTTCTTGAAGATTGAAAAGGTAGAAGTATTGAGCTTGACCTAACTAAGACAAATATGGTCTTAGAATTTGATTTGGAGCATGGAGTTGGATTTGGCAAGGAAATGAAGATGGAGAAGAGAGGAGCTGTAGCAAATCGTAAATGGAGGAAAGGAGAAGATGAAGAAAACCGTGTGAAATGAAAGAAAAGAAGGAAATGAGAAGGTAAGTTTGCTTTTGGAGATATTTATGTTATAAAGCAAAATAGTACTTTACTTTAAGCTTTACTTTACTTATTTGATTTCTTTTACATGTTGGTGACTCACACCATGAAAAACCGGCCCCATATACTTAGGAGGGTATAATAGTCTTTGTTGACCAACTTAATTACTTATAACAATATGTTACAAACTAGCTTATAAAAGTTACTATTCATAAAAACAAGGCACATAGAAGTGAAATTTTTGATTTCCATTGATATAGACTTCCAAATGTGATACTATATAGTACACTGTTAATTAAAGAGTAATGATGGACATTTAGCCATTCAAAACTCATTTACAAGACAATTTTTCAAAAACGTGCTTTAAGACTCCTTAAAGCACATTTGGTTTTAACTTGTTTTCAAGCTTGGTTTTCTTTGGTAATTGATTTAATATGTTCATTAACTATATAAGGTATAGGTATGGACCATTAGGTCTTTACAAATTTATCCCAAGCTTAGAGCACATTTTGCTCTTATTGACTTTAAGGTATTTCTTGGTTTTGTTTGGTTTTATTGTCTACCAGGGTTTCTGAGGACTTGATTAGCCTTATAAAATCATAATTAAATATATTAAGTCTTGGTAGGCTCTTTGGGTCCTAACCAAGTTCACTCATAGCTTAGAGCGTGTTTTGCTCAAACTGTATCTTAGTGCTTTACTGCATTTACTATGGTTTAAATTGTCACTGATGTTTCTAAGGCACTTTTTAGCCTTTACATACCATAGTTTGATATTTAAACCACTTATCAAGGTTTGGGGTATTTAAATCTACCCCCCTTAAAAGAACTTCGTCCTCGAAGTTCACATTTCCCACACATCATTACATTAGAATACGGGGATTACTTATAGCCATAAAACTTCCATAACCAAACACACTTTACATCACAACCTCGGACTTAATGGTCCGGGCAACACATTCACATCCATACATAACATACTCACACGATAACCTCGGACTCAATGGTCCGGGTATCTTAACAACATTTACACATACATAACAACCCCTTTGACTCTTAGGTCTGGGTACCATAACAACATTCAGACACATAGGTCTTGATAACATAACAGCCTTTAGACACATAGGTCTATGTAACACAACACATTTAGACTCATAGGTCAAAATAATATTTCTTACTCATACCACACAACATGTCTTAGCATGTATAACAACAGAAATACCTTTTCCATCTCTCCATGGGCTCCAATCCCATGTTGAGTACATATACACTGTGATCCCGCAGAACCCGGTCGCGATGGACACCTTCCGGTCCCCGTTCCTTTGGGAGGTCAAAATAATCACATACATTTTTAACATATATATTCTCATGTCACCGGTCCGAAGACAAAGGCTCATGCGTCCTCAGCTCGTGAGCAAGTACTACAAAAATATTCTTTACTAGGTTAAGTATAAGAGGATCCTTTATTCAAAATATTAATCGATTGTTTGAAAACACCAATTGAAAATCCTTTTGAAAACACCAATTGAAAATCCTTTTGAAAACATAACACAACTCCAAGTCCAACTTATGCTCTTTGCTTCTTTCTTAACGTGGTTATTTGTGTCCACTTACAGGGAGCTTCTAGAGTCATCCAACCCTGATGTGATCAGCATCAGTGTTGCAGTATCCTTCCACCCCAATTTGTGTTCGGCTTCCCTTGATCTCATGATAATCAAGTTTCACCTCCCACTTCATTTTCAACCAACAACTAATTCAAGCATATCCCATTTTCCATCTTTAAATTCTTCTAGTCATAATCATTACATCTCCAAGGGATAGAACTCCGTCTATCAATCATCACCTAAATCCAACTTAATTCAAGGTACCTAGGGAATTTAATTCTCACGAGGTTCTATGTCGGTCTCATACCCCTTCATAAATCACAACATTGTATATATATACATATTTTTTTTTTCAAAATACAATACATGGTTTACATTTATGCACCGTCGGGGTTTTAGTTCCCCGGGAGTTTCTTTACTCCCTTCCATTGTACTCTACACACTGTTAACAAAATAAACACACTTCCCACAATGATATTCGCATCTTCTGTGCGCAATTACCATAATTTAACCATAAATAAATGCGTATGTTTATAACACACGCGCCAACCATCATAACAAATCATTTTGTGCTATGCAAACCCCGTTCACGTACACTGTACGGTAAAAACACACTAAGTGGTTTTGCGCTCTACCCCCTTAAAAGGGATTACGCCCACGTAATCAATTACTAAACATTGGCTTAAAATGTTCTGCGTCGTGAAGTACTTCAAACTTCCACGCGGTCTATTACACAATGGATTCTGATTAGAGGATCTTAACCATATTGGCGGTTTAGTTCCTAAACCAAGAATTCTCATTGGAGTTTGTTTAAACTCTTAGTTGGTTTCGATTCTGGCCTGTTAGGCTTCTAGGCGTTAAATAATTAGCCATTCACTCATGTTCACCATGTACATTCAACACTTGAATCACTGGCTCACTAGTTTCTGCTGCGAAACTCTAATAACGGTAGAGCTTAATTGCCCCATTCGTTATTCGTACTGTATTGTACATCCTCAATTGTCAACTTCATCTTGGTAACAATGGTTTCTCAACCGACGCGTGGTATCTCTTATCGTTAGCGAATTCGGTGAGTTATAAACTTCCTATCCACTTCCATGACAATTTACTGTGTATACAGCTGTGTATTTCACAATGATTGACTTGTTCCCTTTCGACTTATTGTCGGTTGAGACTGAGCTACTACCTAGTGTGTAGTGCTCTCTCAGCTATTTACAACATTTGGGGTATATTCCATACCGATATTTGGCAGTTAGTGCTACTGTAGTCACTTACTATTAATCATGTCTCCACATTTGGTTTTGTACAAGTACTCTTTCATGGTATGTCTTTGCATTTCCTATGCATCGGCCATTATAACATTATTGCTCCACAATTAACATGTTTCCAATTCCTAGCTATCCCACTCGATCATTACTGCGCAAGTGCAATACCAAAACACTCAGTCATACAGAGTGCAGAGGCGTAAACTCTTGACAGTAAATCCCTTTTGCGATTCGCCATGGAATTCACACTGAGTTCTTCATCGCACAGTACCTACCACTGGCTTATTGCCCAGTCTGTTTAACATCGCTTATCTTGCATCTCTACTAGGTTTAACTCATAACTGGTCTTATCTGTTACATTATCGTTTAACAATACTTACACAATGTTCGCTTGTTGCGCACCGTGCTCTTACTCCTTGTATAACATCAGCTTATATCGTATTTACTGTCACATTAACTTCCACACATATACTTACATTATTCACATTATGGTTCGTCACTCATTTGGATGACTACTGAATGCTCTTTGAGCATCGATCATTCGAGTCACAAGCCGACATTATTCAGCTCGGTGTTTCACAAGCTACTAAACTAACTGTTCTGTCCAATAACAATAATATTGTCGATCCTTAACATATTTCTTGAACTACCGCTCCTGCGGTCTCACAATATCGAGAGGTATCCCCACTCTTAATGCAGTGGTTCGTTTACCACTATATTTACTTGTATCACATAAACTTCTATAATCAACTCAAATTTACATAACATATCTTGCTTATGGCTTATAAGCCTTGCTGCCTTGAGCTCCATGACAAGGTCGTTGCATTCCGTTTCCTTTCATGGGATGCCCCTTAGGTTTGTCAGTCCGTCTCCTGACAACTTATGTCTAAACTGGGTGTTAGTTTCAATCCTTGAGTTTCTGTCACGCATTTCGTGCAACAATTGTTGATGCGAACACCCTTTAAGGATTGCTCCTGGGTGTTGCTAAGTCATGCCATTACATTTGGCTTGCACTTATGGGTACTTTCAGTAAACTACGCCTTCTCCAATGTCTTTATATAACAGTCGGTGTACTTCGCACCTCCTGTATCTTAAATATTTCCTTGTACACATTCACTGATTCCTTCAGTCTCTTTAATTTAGCTGGGTTCCTTTACTTCAACCATTCATGGTAATCCTTAGCTCTTGTTTGACTTACACTGCTGACCGTAGAACGGAGTCGACTACTTCCCGTGTTCTGGACTTTACTCGTATACATATATGGGGTATCATAATGATACATTACTACTTACCCAACTAACCTATGAGTAGGTCTGTCAGGCCCATATGCTCCTATCGGAGTGCGGTCGTCCCACAACACAGTTGGTACACTCGTAGTGTCCGTCACACGCCTAGGTGAAGTATTCTGTTGTCAACTCCCTTATATTGTCCCTTGACAATATGTGTCCCGTGCTTCCCGAACTTAATCGAAGGAAAGTTTATCCACTGTTGTATCCTTGTCAACTGTCCTTGGTTTCACTGGTTTGGTTTAAAAGAAGGTTGGAAAGAAGTGTTGGTTTGAAAGAAAATCTGGTTTGAAAAGAAAGGGTTTGAATAAATTTGGGTTTGAAAGAAAATTTTTTGGTTTCACAACATCTTCTTACCTTAGCCAAGTCTAGCTTCTTGCTGACTGGTATACTTCCAATTACAGAGGTTAGGCTAACAGGCCCTTCCACTGTTATGACGATCACATTTAACTTTCTAGTACTTTACCAAGTACTTGTAGTGGTTATAAATTTCCCGAACAGCCCTGTTATAGCAGCACTTGCTATGGCAAGTGCGCCATACTAACTGGCTATCGGTTTAACACATACCGGTTGTGGTATTGTTTTTACCCATACTGTCACCAGTGGCCTCGTTGGCCCTCACTGATCTTGCTGCCTTGATAATCATCAATTAGGGTGTTTCCCATTCTGGGAGACCCCTTTTACTTAGTATTATATCTCCTTCGTAGCCCATTCCACGTATTTGTCGTGGTTACTGAGACTTGTCTCTTGTTTGGACACTACGTTGTAGTTCCTTTATCGGTTGGTATACCGTTGGTGAATTACTTAACAACTGCGGCTCCGTAGACACTTGTCTCGGGTTTCACTAATCCACTTCTTGCCTGTTGCACGGTTGGTGCGTTGCAAGCTGGTTATTCTCGACTGCACGGCATGTCGACCCAGGTTGCCGGAAATTCTATTCTCCTATACACAAATTCCTTCATTCTTTGCTATTAAATGCGGTTAACGTTGTTCAGATGGAGACCGTCTCCGGGATTCCCAATTTTCGGGATCTACCGTATGACAGGTTCTCCGTACCCTAAAGGTATTTAATAACAGCCAGATCGGGTATTCCCGAGTATGAGAGGACTTTCATCTCTCTGGCGTTGTTTCCCAAGTTATAAAACAGGGGTTGTGGAGGGCGGGTTGGATATAGTAGGTTTCCAGTATTCACTGGTAGTTCCTCACTAGCGTATCTCTCACGCTATCACTCAACCCTTAACCCAAAGTACTAAAATCCTAACTCGGTACTTCCTAAGCTCGGTAATTCAGTCATCAGAGCGATACTTGGCTCTGATACCACTTTTTGTAACACCCCATCCAACATTAACACACTTACAACAAACTGCAGCGGAATACAAACCTCCTCACATTACTTAACTCGTTGGTGTTACACGCCGTTAACCACCCACGTGGTTAACAAGGCTAATACATGTACATTGTACCGGTCTGATGGACTAGATTCCCGAGCGACTTCACATTACTATCCCTTTCCATTAACAACAACAACAACATATACCTTCCAACTGTACCGAGTATTCACAACTGATGCCGATAACAAATTCGGTCTTACTACGCCTACTGTATATATACACTTAAATGATTTTCCATGTACAATGTCTACCCCGTCCTACTCTCGAACGACTTCCAGCTCTTTGTACCTGAAATAGGAAAAAGAGGAGAAAGGGTGGCCCCCAAGGGGCTCAGCACCTTTGCTGGTATGGTAATCCCGCAGCCCACATGCTACCGGGCCACGCACAACTAATTGTCGTCTTGGCATGCGATTGATTATATTTAAATCATGCATACAACTGTAAACACACAACACATAGCATTTCGCCTCAATGGGCTCAACGAACAGATAATACATCCTTACTTGGTAAGTCACTCATGGTATTCATTATCCCTAGAGTGTTCCTCCTCTAATGGAGCTACTTCCTTAATAGGCAACACTTACCCTTAAATCGGGTTATCCTTAACGCCTCTTATCACAAACTGGGATTCATTTCCATGATCCACACACTCCATATCTTACAACATATAACATTCCTCACATAACAAAACATAACATCACTTTCACGTTTCGACGTACACATGGTAACATCGCAACAGGAATTGCATTACAATAACATAGCATAACATAACGGGAACGGTCCTCTTAGGAACCGACCCAAACTTAGTTAATTCACTGGTGAGCCTAGAGAATGGTGTCACCCTCATGGTAAGCTCGTTATACAAAAACAACAACACTCATTACCGTCCTAATAGTCGGACGAGTAACTTAAGTTAAGATGGTTCGGGTTGGAGGCCCAAAACACACCACACAAACACATGTTCCCCCTAAACCAATCATAAGTCAGAATGGGAAAGCTTTGGAGTAAGCTTGTGGGAGATTGAAGACCGGGAAAGGAACTCAATCTTAACATATAAGAGGGTTGAACCTGGAATGACAACGACCCCCATCCTCACACGCGTGGCCGGAACAACCGGACTCCTCACCCCCCATTAGTACATATACACTTATAAACAAGTAGTTAGAGATCCATTATGGAGCCTACCACATCCACACACCATACGGTACCATAACCGAGTTAAGCACACAAGGGAGGTTCACACACTTGCATACAACAACAATATCCAACTAACTCACACATAGCCGTGGTTAGAACGTTCCCAAGGTTTGGGTCGTTAACTCCGAATACCGATCTCTCATGTGTTCCTGGTTCTGGTTAGCTAAGGTTTAACACATATTTGAGGTTAAACGGTATCGGAGATCAAAAGCGCCACATAAATGAATTACTATAAACTCATTACATGTTGTTATCTTACAAGGTGGCAAACACTCAGAAAAACACATTGGCATACAAGCCGGTGTAATCCGGTAGGACACAGGTTGCAAGAAAACCATACCTGTCACCGGAGTCCACTTTACCACGTCCACTTATGTTCCTCGAGCAATTCTCGAACAACTGATAACATTACATGTACTTTTATTAACATCGGGGTAACATGATTGTTTAAAGTCTAATGCTTATAACTTATCCCCGTTAATTTAGTTATATAACTTCATATTTTAACTTGTTTTACCTTTACATTTTAATACAACTTTTCCCCCACTAAATTGTCATTATAACTCACTTAGCATGTCCTTTGTAATCTTATAACATCATTACTTAATATTCCCCATCATCCTATAACCTTAAACAATTTTTTTTTTTACATACTTTGGGCCGTCCGACCCACCGTCCGACCCACCACTGGGTCGGACCGTTCCAGAAACTTTTCCCGTCTACTAAATACTCATGTCCGACCCATGTCCAACCCAACCATCTGGGTCGGACCATTCCAGAGACCTAGAGCACACATGTCCGACCCATGTCCGACCCAACCATCTGGGTCGGACCATTCCAGAGACTTCAACCGGTGACTACAATAGAGCTGTCCGACCCACCCTGGGTCGGACCACTGGGTCGGACAACATCAGAAGTTGTCCAAAACTTGTCAAATTTTCTCCAAACTTTTCCTCAAGCCTCCTAATGTGTTCTAACATCATTTGGCACATCAAACACACCTTTAGCCATATGCTTAACTCTTTAAATCACTCACCAAAACCATTTTATCATTCACGAATTTCTTACAAAATTCCTAGCACTTGGGATGTTTTCTCCTTAAGATTTCTAAGTGGTAGTTCACCAATAATGACCACTACACCAAGGTGTTTCCTCTACACCTTAACATCTTCTCTCAACTTCTTTTCTTACTAACTAAACCTCCTTTTCACATCTTACCTAAACATCACTTATTCCTTGGATATCAACTTTACCTAAACCTTAAACAAACTTCTCCAAGACTTAAATACATTCTCAAAACACACATTGAATTCCTACAACTTTCAAGATATTACCTAACTCCTTGTATCACTCTAAATCACCTTAATACATGTTTTCTTCTCAAGTAAACATTTATTCACCTTTAACACTTCCTAGTTCATCAAAACCATTTAAAACACTTAGATCTTCTTACACATTTTCCCTAATTTGGCCATAGCTTCTCTTGTATATACTCACATCCAAACACTTAGGTTTTTACCTTATTTCATTCAAGAACACCTAAAATCCATCAAACACATTTTTATACACAAACTTCACACATTTAGCACTACATCACAATATAGTGCATAACTTAAAATGCTTGGCACTTAGGCCCTTAAATAACATGGCTCTTAGGCCCTTAAGTTGCTTAAACCATAAACACTGAATTTCCACAATATATAAGCCTTTGACCTGCAATTACACACACCAAGACATATGTTCTTTTACTAGTCTCCTTGAGAACACCTTACTAAGTCATTCACCATTTGCTCTTTAGGTAGTTTTAGCAAGCATTATAAGCTCCTTTCTCCTAAGGCATTAAACCACATTGAGATAGCATACTTACCTCTTTTCCACTCAAACTTCTTTCTTGTTTCCTCTTATAACCGGTAAGGCATTTCTTTCCTTGTCAACTACTAAACAATATACCAACATTGAAATGAGTATATAAGTTTTATGCTTCATCTCATTGTAAACCCTAGGTTTACATTATTTCAAAAACATTAATGTAGTTGTTTTACCTTGATCTTTGAAGAGAGTTTGAATATCTATGAAGAGAGGACTCCACCTAGTCCATGAAAGGTTGGAATGAAGCTAGAACAAAGTCACACAAAGAGCACCATCAATGTGCATTTTCGGTCAAGGTAAAAACATGGAAGAAACTTGATTTTTCTTTGAGATTCCTTACCTAGAAGCAAAGGAGATCAATAATATGTGGAAAGACAAGCTCAAGCTCCTTCAATGGTGAATCTCCATGGCACCAAAATTGAGTTCTTGAAGATTTGAAAAGGTAGAAGTATTGAGCTTGACCTAACTAAGACAAATATGGTCTTAGAATTTGATTTGGAGCATGGAGTTGGATTTGGCAAGGAAATGAAGATGGAGAAGAGAGGAGCTGTAGCAAATCGTAAATGGAGGAAAGGAGAAGATGAAGAAACCGTGTGAAATGAAAGAAAAGAAGGAAATGAGAAGGTAAGTTTGCTTTTGGAGATATTTATGTTATAAAGCAAAATAGTACTTTACTTTAAGCTTTACTTTACTTATTTGATTTCTTTTACATGTTGGTGACTCACACCATGAAAAACCGGCCCCCATATACTTAGGAGGGTATAATAGTCTTTGTTGACCAACTTAATTACTTATAACAACATATGTTACAAACTAGCTTATAAAAGTTACTATTCATAAAAACAAGGCACATAGAAGTGAAATTTTTGATTTCCCATTGATATAGACTTCCAAATGTGATACTATATAGTACACATGTTAATTAAAGAGTAATGATGGACATTTAGCCATTCAAAACTCATTTACAAGACAATTTTTCAAAAACGTGCTTTAAGACTCCTTAAAGCACATTTTGTGTTTTAACTTGTTTTCAAGCTTGGTTTTCTTTGGTAATTGATTTAATATGTTCATTAACATATTTATAAGGTATAGTATGACCATTAGGTCTTTTACAAATTTATCCCAAGCTTAGAGCACATTTTGCTCTTATTGACTTTAAGGTATTTTCTTGTGTTTTGTTTGGTTTTATTGTCTACCAGGGTTTCCTGAGGACTTGATTAGCCTTATAAAATCATAATTAAATATTATTAAGTCTTGGTAGGCTCTTTGGGTCCTAACCAAGTTCACTCATAGCTTAGAGCATGTTTTTGCTCAAACTGTATCTTAGTGCTTTACTGCATTTACTATGGTTTAAATTGTTCACTGATGTTTCTAAGGCACTTTTTAGCCTTTACATACCATAGTTTGATATTTAAACCACTTATCAAGGTTTGGGGTATTTAAGATCAGGTCAGAGATTCTATGTTGGGTTCGCACTGGTTACACCCCTTAGAAGTGACAACGACCACGACTTCGGATTGGTGCCCGAGGAAACCTCGGTCTCCAATTGTCGGGATTATCTTCTTTCAAAACCTTATTTAGAGAGATTCAATTAAAGCCAAAGGATCGGATTGAGTGTGGATTGAGGAGTAGGTGATTTTGAAGAGTTTGAGGAAACAGGCTGGTCTCGAACTATCGGTTCGTGGGAATAGTCAAAGGGCTGAGAGGTTTTGATTATTTTAAGGGGATTGGATTTGTCTCGGCTTTTGTGAGGCTAAGGGCATTTTGGTCATTCTTGTGGAGTTAAGGGATGTTTGGATCATTTGTTGGAGTTGAAAAGTTTCCCGGGTTTGTTAGGTTCATCTTTCAGAATGGTCGAATTGTTGAGGTGTTTTGGGAAATCGAATGGGTTGAAGAGGAATTCGGGTTTTGGGTGTGATTGAGTGTGGGAAAGGATATTTGATTTGCAGGTGTTCGGATTTTGAGGATGTTTCGGGTTTCAGATGACTAAGGTTGTCGGGGGTATTCAAGAATTGGGGGTCCTATGAGGCTTAGAGTTCGTTCAGAGGAGGGTTTAGGGAGTGTTTATGTGACCCGAAGCTCTAATGGAAAGGTTGGATTGGTTTATTCATAATTGTCTCTCTTAAAGTTTTTAAAACAAGAAAAATCATTTTGTTGTAAAAAGGGCGGATAATCCCGAGGGATTACCCTATGTATCCCCCTCAAACACGACACTTAATTAATGGTAAGTGCCGAGGCTCGAAAGATGGGACAATGAATTTATGTCGAAAAATAGGGTTCAGAGAGAAACACCATGAATGAGATGTTCTTGGTCGAACCCTAATAACGTCTCTAACTCCCGGGTTTTAAAAACATTAAAAACCGAAAACACTGAAATCTAGCGGAAGGGAGTTAGGCGAATCTAAAATCTCGGCTGCAACTAGGAAGGTCGTTACTTCCCTAGCACCCCGCCTTGTAAAAATCTAGGCTGCAATTAGGGGAGGTTTGTCACCCTAATGCCCCGCCTAATGAGATCCAGACTGCGACAAGGGAGATTACGACCCTAGTGCCCCGCCTCGGATTTATATTTTGGAAGGGTGACAAGTGGTGCCTAACTAGGAAGAAAACGCTCTTTGAAGGTGTTAGACATCCCATGTTCCCCGAAAACGGTTTAGTTTTGAGTTTGAACATTGAGTTGGAAAACTTTTGAAGTTGTTCGGAATCTTCGGTGAAGAAACACTGATTTTGAGAGATGTTTTTAGGAGAAAACTTTCTGTATATGTGAAGAACTTTCTGCAATGAAGAAGAGTTTTCTGTGAAGAGTTTTTCCTTTAAAATTCACAAAATGGTTTCTTTTGAAAACTTGAAGAAATTTGGATGAAATGGTTGTTTGAAATCTAGGAAGATAGGGCCAAATATGGGCTAATGGGCCTGGGCCGGATTTGGGCTTGGGCTTGGCCGGACTTAGGCTTGGGTGAATTTGGGTTGATGGGCTGGCCGGACTTGGGCTGATGGGCCAAGTATGGGCTAATGTTTGGATCGGGCCGATGGGCCTGGGTTTTGGACCTCCATTCATAAAACCTGATTCTGAACAATAGAATTTTGAAATGACTTCTCTTTTTTTTGATGAATTATTGAAAACAGAATGAAATGAAGTAACATTTTGAGAGACAATTCTAATTTTGGTATGAGACCAAGGGGTTGAAATTTTGGATGAATTAACAAATGAGAAGACTTTAAGCTAACTGAAACGAAAATGAATTATGGATTCAATGCACTTTCTTTTTTATTTCCGTTTTTTCTTTGGTAAATTTTTTTAGAGAAATTAAAGGGGTGGTTTGGGATGGGCCTTACAAGTTTGGAAGGTATTGTTCCCCACAAAGCAAATCAGAAATAAGCTAGCTGTGGGGTACCTTCAAAGGCTTAAAAGATTTTCAAAATTTTGGATAATATTGTTCCCCACAAAGCAAATCAGAAATAAGCTAGTTGTGGGGTACCTTCCAAAACTTTGATCATAAAGAAAAAGGGGCAACCTAAAGGGCCATCTAGGTTTAAATAACAATGAATTTAAAACAACACAATTACAACACAAGAAAAAAAACATAGATATTGTAACGCCCCTATTTAACATATTTATAGCGGAAATAAAATACTAAAGACGTACAGACCATCGGGTTCCAAACACCCGGCTCCAAGCCTCACCAATTACTACTTAAAGATTACAATTGTCACGGCCTGAACCTCGAGAAAACTTAACAAAAGTAAAACAGTAATAAAACATATAAACTCTCCTCAAAACCTAACCCCATCCCAATCACTCGTACTCTTCGTGGCCACCTGTAAAATAACTCGTACCTGCAAGATAAAACCAAGCAGCCCACCCCGAGAGGGGTGGGTCAGTTCCCTGGAATGGAACTGGTACGATCCTCCAAAACAAACTTATAATACAACCCTTAAATAAATAATAGCAGGAAAACAAATACTTAAACCACACAGAGGAACAAGGCATTTCACAAATCACCAAATCAAGATAACAAGGTAAGAATAAAGGTTAATAACAGAAAAGTAAAGTTAGTGAAACAAAACCACATCATGTGTTAGTGAACATCCATTGCCTAGTTAAACCCAATTCCCATTAGGAGTAGAAAGACTCAGATAGTCACAAAGGACTAGGAATGATAAGATAGATCCAAGAACCAATAACTCAAGAGTGGAATAATTCAACTGGGAGAGATGGCCCCCACCGCCAAGTACGTCCTTTTAGGACAGGGGATATACAGCCTCTCACTGTCTACAACGTCCCTTTTGGGACAGGGGATATACAGCCCCTCACTGTCTACTACGTCCCTTTTGGGACAGGGGATAGACAGCCCCTCACTGTTACCATTGAAGACGCGCGCACGTCAAAACCTCAAGAACCAGCCATGGATGAAACGATATTCAGAGTCAAAAGAAGAATTTCCAAAATTGACCTTCTCCACATTCCCAGTAGATCACTAACTACCCAGAGCAATACCAAAACACTCAGTCCTACAGAGTGCAGAAGCGTAAACCCTAAGCAGTTAATGTCTAACGGGATAACCAAATAGAAGGAACCAATACCCATGTAAGTTTCACATCAAGGCTCAGTTAGTCACACCAGCTGAGTTAGACACACAACCATTTCCTTTTAGAAATTCCCCTTAAACTCAGTTAGCGTTTTTTGAAAACGTCTCATAAGTCAATCAGCAAAAGTATCGGAGTACGAGAAATCGTACCTGGTATGTGAAGAACAATAACTAACTCGAATAAGTGATTCCCCAACAGTAACCTATAATTAAGGTGTCCCAAGTGTCGATTAGTTAAGGGACTCATAAACTAAACAACCTTCCATTCTCATTAATTTATAGTTCCAGGTTTAGCATTATTCTCTCACAAAGGTTTGGGCTCGTTTTTGTTTATTAAATCCTTTGTTAACCCATTTCGTTTAATTTGGAATGATTTAGGATTTACCCATGAGAGTGGCCCAAACTCTCTTTGAATTGTTTAAGTGGGCTTTTGAAGTTCATAGACTTGGGCTTAGTAGGTTAACCCAAGACCGTGTTACGATTATGTTGTATAATTAAACCCTTAAGTTAACAGTGACTATTTAATTACACACCGATTAAAACCTAAGGTTTAACATATATATATATTCTACTTATTATAACTATCACAAGGAATATTACTTCCCTCATCTATTTTAATGTATTTTTATACATATATATTTATATATATCTTTATGTATTAAGATTTATCCATAACATTTTTTGGTAATTTTATTGTATTTATTTATGTTTAAATAACTTTAGGCACACCACCAACCGATATATGGTTTTATAAATAAGTGTTCTCCTTCTATTTTTAATATTCATATATATATATATATATATATATATAGTATCATATACATCGTATTAGAATTTAATTAAGACATCCCCTATGTAACTTATCGTATTTAAACTATCTTATTACTACAACATCTAACTGCATTCCATGTATGTTTCATAAAGTATTTCTTTAACTATATCTTCGGATACTAGCTCTTATAATATTTAGTTATTATATGTGTTAATTTATTAAATCCCTGTTTTACTCTAAGTTACTACTTTATTCCCTTTTGTATATGTGTAAATATATATATATTCCTTAGTTTTAATTAAGAATGTTAACTCCCATAAAATATAATAAATAAAATGTAGAATAATTAAATTCCTTGATTTAACATAAGTTTCTATTTTAATTCTACCATATAAGTATATATACATATATGTAAATAATTTCACTTCTAATAAAAGCTAATACCCAAATATTTATGAACTTACTGTTATAAAATGTTAATTTAGTTTCCCTTATTTTCCCCAGCTTAAAAAGTTTATTAACAAGCCATACTTTAATTTAAGGTTACATTAAAAACTATATATTACGAGTTATTCTTATGAAAAACTCACAAACACAATTTTTAAACCCATTTACCATAGTCCAAAAATTCCCAAATTTAATGTACAGTAACTATAACATTTTAGACATATTATAAAATTTTTGTTTCAAAAAAATATCTTTTTAAATTAGCCAAATAATTCCAGAAAACCCGTAACTTGCAAAATTCATAACTTACGTTTAAAACCTCCAAAACCATAATAATTTACATCAAAATAAACTAGATTTTATAAGGAATCTATGGTTAAAATTTCAAGTCAAAACACATTTGGGAAGGCCTTTAACTAAATTCTACAAGTTAGAGCTAAATTCTAAAATATTATAAACTTAAAAAATTCTTTAATAAACATGATCTAATCTCGACCGTCCAATCTTTTAAAACGCGATCGGACAGTCCCTGAAAGCCCAGTTCTTCAGCGAATTCCAAATCGAGCTCGAGTACTAAATCGACAATATCTGACAATCTACAGAACCAAATTGAGTGATTCTTGTTTCTATGGCTTTGAAATTCAATCACGGTTCCATTGATACTAATTTCGCTAGCTATAATGCCGGATTCATCGGTTTTCGATTTCGGTTTCGAAGTTAGGGTTTATATGGTTTTCCGAATTCGAATCTCTCAAATTCACTCAATCCAATGCGTAATTGATGCAATTGAAATATGGTTCTGACCGATAATGTAATATAGATTAGCAAGGTTGAAGGAATTTGAAAAAACTTACCGGAATTGCTCGAATCGAAAGGATTCGAAATCGAATTCTGGAAAAACGCCCCCTTTACAACCCGTTTGAGTAGCCTACTTTGCAACGCTATAATTTCCAATACAGAACGAGTTAGAACTAGTTATTGGGCTTAATCTAAAGAGGAAACTAAACTCTACACAATGATAGCAAGAACTCACCCTAACTTGCACTACAAAAAAAGAAATCGAAGCTGGAAGTTGCGAGTTTACCTTGCGTTTTCTGGAAAGAAAACTATGATTTTATGTGGAGACGAATCCGAAACTTTAGACACCTCGTTCTTCCAAACGGTTGGGAATTGGCTTTGGTCATCAACATGAAAGTTGTAGAGGGATTAGAGCTCTTCAAAACGGGCTAAAGAACATGAAATTTGGCAGAGAAACGAAGACGTTATGGCAAGACGAAGTTACCTGAAATCGAAGGAAGACTGAAATCTGCAGTTTCGGTTTTGCAGGGTGGCTACTTTGGATCGAATTTCCGGTTGATTTAGGACAAATTAGGCTTAGTGTGAGTTATGGTTGTGTTAGAGGAAGTGTAGGAGAAGACAACAAAGAAGACGACACTCAAAAATTCCAAAAGATGAGTAAGTTATGAAGGTCACAAGTTAGGGCAAAGACTGGTATCTGTTACCAGAAAAATAGGAGATAGAATTGACTAAGTACTGGGGCGTGTATCCCGAGGCGCGCGATGAGTCAGCAAACCTTGCCACATCAGCGTTTTTTCAAAATTTTGGCTCTAAACTTCATTTGATAATAACTTTAACTAGGATGATCCGTTTTTGACGTTCTTTTTATCGATCTTCATGGTTTTCCATAACCTATTTATTGGTATAGGTTTCATGGGCTGGTTTGACCATTCTCAAAAAGTCAACCCTAGCAAGGCTTAAAAGGCTTTAGGGTTTCTAGAATTTTATATTAACTTTTATGTTTCAGAACAATGTTCCAACTCTTCCTAAAATCTTTATAATATACTTGGAGTGTTTATAAATGTTTCCAATATTCATTGACTTATAATTCTTATTATTAAATTCATAATACTATATAATAATATATAGTAATCCAATATTTAATAGTTTTCTTTAGGATTAAATGGGAGAAATCCCATGATTTAATTTCCATAACTCCACATAAGGATATAATGATTTATTATTCACCATTCCATTCCATACTATAATATAATAATTAATGGTATTATTTATAGTTTTTATAAAAGAAATCCCCTAAATTAATTTAAATTAATTTAGGGGTATTTCAGTAAATCCCCCTTAAAAGAAACTTCGCCTCGAAGTTTAAAAATCAACTAATAGGCACTCACACCGCTCCGGGTGTGCTGAGAAAATAATAATTCCAATGAAATTCCATACCAATCCAATCCTTTATTTCCATTCCAACATTCCACTCGAGAGTACCAAAATCAAATCAAACTGAATCAAAATATAAACTGAAACAAAACATAAACGTGACATACTTCCAAGCCATAATGTAAGACTACGTACATACATACACCAATAGGGCATAATTCGGATGAGATAACGAAGGAGGAGTATGCCAGTATATCCCCCTTAAAAGAGCTAAGGTACGCCCTCGTAGCGCTCCTAATGTGAATCACAGCAGGATAGGAAAACATCATGTGAATAGATGTGGGTACTTCACTCTCATGGAGTCCTCAGTCTCCCAAGTAGCTTCCTCAACCCCATGATGCTCCCAAAGAACTTTCACCAATTTGACTGACCTGCCTCTCGTTTCTCTGACCTTCGTGTCCAAGATCCGAATAGGAGTCTCCTCATACCTCAGTGTAGGCTCAATCTCCAATCTCTCTGGCTGCAGCACGTGAGAAGGGTCAGGCATATACTTCTTCAACTGAGATACATGAAACACGTCGTGTACCTTCCCCAACTCGGCTGGTAGCTCTAGTCTGTAAGCAACTGGGCCCACTCGCTCTGTAATCCTGTACGGACCGATATACTTAGGGCTTAGTTTCCCCCTCATCCCAAATCTGAATATCCCTCTCATCAGAGACACCCGCAAGAAAACCATGTCACCCAACTGAAACTCTAGCGCTCTGGTGCGCTGATGCCCATAAGATTTCTGTCTAGACTGCACTGCCCTCATGTGCTGCTGAATAACTCTGACGTCATCTTGCAGTGCCTGAACATACTCGGGCCCAATCAGGACTGCCTCGGTAGGGTCACTCCACGATAAGGGAGTCCGGCACGGCCTGCCATACAGACCCTGGAATGGTGCCATGCAGATAGATGAGTGGTAGGAGTTATTATAGGAGAACTCCACCAGGTGTAGACGCTCTACCCCACTCTCTTGATTGTCTAGAGCAACTACTCGCAGCATATCATCTAGCGTCTGAATTGTCCTCTCGGTCTGCCCTTCAGTTTGAGGGTGAAAGGCTGTGCTAAAGCTTAGCTGAGTACCAAACGCCTCCTGCACCTAACGCCAAAATCTGCTGAGGAAACGGGTGTCACGATCGGAGACGATCGTCTTCGGTACCCCATGGTAACGTATGTGCTCTGTGGTGAACACGTCAGCCAGTTTGGGCACCTTCCATGTGTCCTTGATAGGTATAAACCCGACTGTCTTGGTCAACCTATCGACTATCACCCAAATAGAATTCAGTCCGCCTCTAGCTGGAGGAAGACCGACCACGAAGTCCATGCTGATGTCGTCAAACTTCCAACACGGTACTGGTCATGACTGAATCTGGCCTCCTGGTCGACGATGCTGAAACTTCACCTTCTGACAGGTGAGGCATCGGGAGACGAAGTCTGCTACATCCCTCTTCATCCCGCTCCACCAGAATAACTGCTTCAAATCCTTGTACATCTTGGTGGCTCCAGGGTGTACTGATAATGTAGAGGAATGAGCCTTAGAGAGAATCCTAGTCTAAAGTTCTATCGCATCCTGAGGAACGTAGAGTCTACCTCTGACTCGAAGGTGTCCCTCGCTGTCTAGCTCGTACTCATACTTCAGACCATCAGTCATACCGTCTGCTAACTTCTGCCTGATGCCCTGTAGGAATACATCACTATCCTGGGCTGCGTATATCTCCTCAGCTATCGTGGTCGTCTCTGTCAAATCTAGGAGTGAGTACACTCTCCTGCTCAAAGCGTCTGCCACGACATTCCCTTTACCTTCATTGTACTGAAGGTTGATGTCATAATCATCCAGTAGCTCGACCCATCGTCGCTGTCTCAGGTTCAGCTCCTTCTAAGTCCAGATATACTTCAGACTCTTATGGTCTGTCATAATCCGGACTGTGGCTCCATACAAGTAATTCGCCAGATCTTCAAGGCGAAGACTATGGCGAGGAGTTCAAGGTCATGTGTTGGGTAATTTTCTTCGTGCTTCTTCAGTTGTCGAGAAGCGTACGCTACCACTCTGCCATTCTGCATCAGTACCCCACTAATCCCTCTGCCTGAAGCATCACAATACACCTCGTATCCCTCGTTCCCCTCAAGGATCACTAATACTGGAGTTGTGGTCAAGGCGTCCTTCAGCGCCTGAAAGGAGACCTCACAAGCCTCTATCCATACAAATGGGCTGTCCTTCTTCATCAGGGAGGTCAAGGGCTTGGCTAGCCTGGAGAAGTCCTTCACAAAGCATCTATAATAGCCAGCCAACCCAAGGAAACTCCTCACCTCTGTCATAGTGCGAGGTCTATGCCAGCTCTTCACCGCATCAATCTTAGCTGGGTCTACTGAAACTCCCTTAGCTGAGATCACATGTCCAAGAAATGACACTTTGTCCAGCCAGAATTCACACTTGCTGAACTTGGCATATAGCTTCTTCTCTCTCAGAGTCTCCAAGGCTGTCCTCAAATGCTGCTCATGTTCCTTCCGACTCTTGGAGAATACCAAGATGTCGTCTATGAACACGACTACTGACTTATCCAACTGGGCTTGGAAGACTCTCTGCATCAGATCCATGAATCTCGCGGGTGCATTGGTCAGTCCAAACGGCATCACTGTGAACTCGTAATGGCCGTATCTGGTCCGGAAGGCTGTCTTCTCTATATCTGACTCAGCTACAGCTATCTGATGATATCCGGAACGTAGATCAATCTTGGAGAACACCTTAGCTCCCCTCAGCTGGTCGAACAAGTCATCGATCCTGGGCAGTGGGTACTTGTTCTTGATCGTGACATTGTTCAGCTCCCTATAGTCGATGCAGAGTCTCAAGCTTCCGTCCTTCTTCTTGACGAAAAGCACAGGAGCACCCTAAGGTGAGACACTGGGTCTGATGAAACCCTTATCTAGAAGCTCCTGCAGCTACTTCTTCAACTCAACCATCTCTGCAGGGCCCATCCGGTAGGGAGCCTTAGCAATCGGTCCCGTGCTAGGTATGAGGTCGATATTGAATTCAACCTCTCTCAGTGGTGGTAGTCTAGGTAGCTCCTCTGGAAAAACATCAGTGTACTCCGACACAATGGGAACATCGCTCTAGAACTTCGGATCCGTCCTCAGATCCTAGGCATAACAGTAGTAAGCGGTAGCGCCCTTGGACACCTCCTTCATCAGGGATAAAGCCGATACAACCTTCACAGTCGGCTGTTTAGGTTGCATTCGGTATGACACTATGATCCCTGTAGCTGACTTCAGGAGGAGACGGTGCTCTGCACAGTGTAGTCTACCTCGGTACCGCTGTAGCGTGTCCATGCCCACAATTATGTCAAACCCCATGCCAGGGAAGACTATAGCGTCCAGAAGGAATTCTGCTACCTTGATGTGTTATAACCCGTACAATTTGTACCTTATATTATATCTGCTACAACGTTGTTCTAAAGTTGGATAAAAAAAAATCCCTTGCCATCAGTTGGGACGTCAGCGACATTCTTTTAATTGCCAAGGATGAGGAGGTCATTTGATTCATTAATTAAGGTAATTAATTATTTGGTTATAAGGAAAGGAATTCCTTAAATTCTTCTTTTCCTAATCATTGTTATTCACGTCAGATAGATCGTGAGAGCGTCTCTTCATCGTGCCTTCAGAGCGACAGTTTTGGCTCCTTCCTTCCTCTCTTCTCTCTCTCTTTTCATCTGCTGAATTTGTAATTCTGCTGCTGCGTTTGGATTGGAGTTCTTCGTTGCTGGTTTTCCTTCTCCTCGCTATCAGGTTTGCGCTGCAGAATTCCGAATTTCGTCGTTGGTTTCCTCTCTCTCTCAGTTCTGATTTTAGGCTTTCGATTGTGGTTGAATCAGTGGCGTTGGTTCTGATTGGAGTTGCGAAGTTGCACAGGCTGTAGACTGTTTGGACTGTGGGATTCTAGACTTCCGAATCCAGGTTTGTGTTACAGTCTTTCGAGGTTTTGAGTTTGGGGGTTCCTTCTGTGTTTTCTGATTATGGATTTGTCATTGTGGAAATCAGTGCTCGTTGATCGGTGTCTGGTTGGCGGTTTCGTTTCGTGTTGCTGTGAACTGCTCAGATCGTTGGATTGTGCTGATTATTGAGGTAGGTGGTTACTCGATTCAGTTTGGAAGTTCAGCCATGGGGTGTTGCAAGGATTGTTTGTGGTTTGTGTGTGTGTTTCTATTAGCGTTTTGTGTGATTTTGGATGGCTAAACCCCCATGGTTTCCTGTTTTAATGTCTGATTTGGTGTGTGTGCTTAATTGGCAATTCGTGGTGTTGAATTGCGTTGTTTTTCTGCTCTGTTCGTCTTCTGGAATTTGCAGTTTTCGCACTGTCCGAACTTCTGTCCGAGCTTTGAAGTTCGGACAGTGCGTTCTTGCTTACTGATTTTCAAGTTCGGGGTATGTCCGAACATCTGTCCGAACATGGATGTTCGGACACACCCTCAAGTTTTCCCTCTGATTTAAGTTCGACCTGTGTCCGAACTTCGAAGTCCGGACACAAGGTCGGACCTTCCGCGTGTTTTCCCGTAAAACCGTCCGAACATCCGTCCGAACTTGGATGTTCGGACATTCTGAACTCCTCTATCTGATTTCAACTCGACTTGTGTCCGAACATTGATGTCCGGACACAAGTTCGGACATTTGGCTTTCTCTGGTTTCTGAGTCTCGACTTGTGTCCGAACTTCGACGTCCGGACACAAGTTCGGACACCCCTCTGTTTTCACATAACTTCTTCGTTTGAACTGCCGTCTGCGGCATTGGATTCCTTATATCTGTACTACTGATTTATGAGTGTTTTGGCATATTTAAATGCAACTTTGCTTCTGTTTAAGCAACCCTTCTGTTTTGGGACATTACACTTTGTTTCTGAGCCGTGAATGGCTGGGTCGAGCTATTCCGTGGTATACCATGTAGACGTCATTCTGAGTGTGGGTCATTCCCTTTCTGTTCTGTGGGGTTGACGAACCCTTTGGCTCTTTCGAGTCATTTCTGCGTTGCCGAGAGACCTGGTATGGTCTATGGGTCTCCGACCCTTCTGAGTGTGTGCATTGTGTTTTGTCCCCTTTCTGTTTAAGCGCTCTGACTGTTTCTGATATGGGAACCCCTTGAGTTCCACTCTGTTTCTGTTCTGAAAGCTTCTGGATATTGAGAATTGTGGATAAATATTTATCTTCTCCTTCTTCTGTTTTCAATTGTTTTGAGCGACCTTACTGATGACGGTCGCTGCTTACTGGGCATAGTTGTGTGCTCATTCCCCTACTTCTAACATTTTTGCAGATTGATCAGCGAGGATCATCTTGAGTTCTGGAGCTATAGTATTTAGCTTTTATGTTCATTCAGTTTGATACTTTGAGATGTTGTAGCCTTCGGGCCTTATGCTTTTGACTTCTTTCTGACTCAGTTTCGTATTTGGGATTTTGGTATTTGTTCCGCTGTATTTGAATACATTGTTTACAATATTTATGTAAACTTTGTTTTGGGCCTTTATTGCGTTTGAGTGTTTTAGAGCCTTGCGTTATTAGGTAGTAATACGCGGCGTGTAGCACCCTTAACTCTTAGGCCGGTTTTAGGGGTGTTACATTTAGTGGTATCAGAGCCAGGTTTGGCTTTCTTTGGTGTCTGTGGGTGTGTTTGCTTGTGTGAGAGTCAGTTGTGACAGTGGTTGACAGTGTGAGTTAGTTCTGACAAGTTTTGGATTTGTATATCTCAGAATGGCTCCTCGTAGGACACCAGTGACCCCTCAGGGAGATGCTGCGGATGTAGTGCAGCAGTTTGTGACGCAGTTGATGCAGACGATGGCTGCAGCTGCTGGGGGAGCTGGTGGAGGAGCTGGTGGTGCTGGCCCAGCAGGCGAATGCCGTGGGAGGCCGAGTCCGAGCTCTCCAGGAGTTCATGAAGCTAAAGCCACCTTCTTTCGACGGCTGTGGCGACCCTCAGGAGGCGAGCCATTGGATTACTGAGGTCGAGGACCTGCTGAGAGTGATGGGGTCGGAGGACGACCAGAAGGTAGACTTCGCCACGTTCCTCTTCAAGGGGGAGGCGAAGGAGTGGTGGCGCATGGTGATGGGTAGACATCCCCAGCCTTGGACCTGGGATCAGTTCTGCTTGGAGTTCAACAAGCAGTTCTATCCGGATGTCTACAAGGACCAGAAGATCAATGAGTACAACCGGCTGCGTCAGGGGAGATATGTCTGTAGAGGTATGTGAGAAGTTCGTGACCCTGTCGAAGTATGCTCCGGAGCCAGATGAGCATAGGAAGGCTCGTAAGTTCGAGAGCGGTTTGAGGCCAGACATCAGGTCGGCGGTGACACCTCTTCGTCACCGGACCTTCAGAGATGTGGCGGATGTCGCCTTGCTGGTAGAGGCGGACATCAGGGGCAGACAGGCGGGCAAGGACCATAAAGGGAAGAGGCGTGCTGAGGAGCCTCAGAAGAAGGAGGCTGCTCCTCCTCAGAAGAAGCAGACCTATGGAGATCGCCGGGGAGCTTCTTCATCTTCGTCAGCTGGGGCGAAGTGTGGGGCTTGTGGTCGCTCCCATCCTGGTAGGGAGTGCTACAAGAAGACTGGTGCCTGCTTTAAGTGCGGGTCGATGGAGCACCGGATCGCTCAGTGCCCTCAGGCATCCAGTAGAGGCTCAGGGGAGAGAGGCACCGGCTCAGATTCAGGGGCGAGGTCCGATCAGAAGAAGCCTCAGACTCAGGCCCGGGTTTATGCTATGGCTGGAGAGCGTGATCGTGCTGGTGATCGCGTCATCTCAGGTATTCTCCAGATCCATTCTCGAGATGTGTTTTGTCTGTTTGACTCTGGAGCTACGCATTCCTTTGTCTGCTATGATTTGTTGGATGATCTTGGATGACTGCTGTGTCTAGTGAGGTAGACCTTTGTGTGAGTAGTCCGTTAGGTGGGGTGCCCCTTGTGTGTTGGATTCTGTGTGTAAGGCTTGTCCCATAGTAGTTAGGGACAAGACCTTCTTTGCTGACCTCATCCCGATGCGGATGACCTGTTTTGATGTGATTCTGGGCATGGATTGGCTAGCAGAGCACCATGCCCATATAGATTGTGCAGCGAAGAGGGTAGTATTCGATCTGCCAGACGGGACTCGTTTTGCTTTCTCTGGGAATGCAGTTCCATGTGCGCCGGTGATTGTGTCAGCGATGCAGGCAGCCAGTTTCTTGAGGAAGGGCTGCCAGGGCTTCTTATGTTATCTGCCAGAGGTGCGTGAGGGATCTAGCTTGGAGAGCATCCCGATCGTCAGAGAGTTCCCGGGTCTTCCAGGACGACGTGCCCGGACTTCCACCAGTGCGAGAGGTGGAGTTCACCATCGATTTAGCGCCAGAGACTCAGCCCATCTCTAGGGCCCCTTACCGTATGAGTCCGGCGGAGTTGAAGGAGCTGAAGGTCCAGCTTCAGGAGCTGTTAGATAAGGGCTTCATACGCCCTAGTGTTTCGCCTTGGGGAGCGCCAGTGCTGTTTGTGAAGAAGAAGGATGGGACCTTCCGTTTGTGCATCGACTACAGGAGCTGAACAAGGTGACCATCAAGAATCGCTATCCCCTTCCGCGCATAGATTTTGTTTGACCAGTTGGCGGGCGCCACAGTGTTCTCGAAGATAGATCTTCGTTCAGGCTACCATCAGTTGAGGATTAAGGCCGAGGATGTGCCTAAGTCCGCTTTTAGGACTCGTTATGGTCATTACGAGTTCCTAGTCATGCCTTTGGTTTGACTAATGCTCCATCAGTATTCATGGATATGATGAACCGGGTTTTCAAACCCTATCTGGATCAGTTTGTAGTGGTCTTCATAGATGATATCTTGGTGTACTCCAGGAGCGCAGAGGAGCATGAGGAGCACCTGAGGATTGTTTTGCAGACGCTGAAGGATCGTGAGCTTTATGCTAAGTTGAAGAAGTGTGACTTCTGGCTTGATCGTGTAGTTTCTTGGGACATGTGGTCTCGAAGGACGGTATCTCAGTGGATCCTGAGAAGATTAGAGCTGTGATGGAGTGGGCGAGGCCCACGAATGTTGCTGAGATTCGCAGTTTCCTTGGGTTAGCTGGGTACTACAGGAAGTTCGTTGAGGGGTTCTCTAAGATTGTATCCCCGCTGACCCGTCTGTTGAGGAAGGAGATCAAGTATGAGTGGAGCGAGGCTTGTGAGCAGAGTTTCCAGGAGATTAAGAAGAGACTGACGACCGCACCGATTCTGACTTGCCTTCTGGGACCGAGGGATTCGAGGTCTTCTGTGATGCGTCCCATAAGGGACTGGGATGTGTTCTGATGCAGCAGGGTAAGGTGGTGGCTTATGGCTCGCGGCAGCTTAAGCCCTATGAGAAGAACTACCCTACCCACGATCTGGAGTTGGCAGCTGTAGTGTTCGCGCTGAAGATTTGGAGGCATTATCTGTATGGAGCGTCGTGTAAGGTTTACACGGACCACAAGAGTCTCAAGTATTTGTTCACTCAGAAGGAGCTGAACTTGAGACAGAGGAGGTGGTTGGAGCTACTTCATGACTACGATTTAGAGATCCTCTACCACCCGGGTAGAGCGAATGTTGTTGCAGATGCCTTGAGCCGGAGAGCTTCGGGTAGCTTGTGCTCTGACGGAGTCCAGAGGTCCGCCTTAGAGCTGCAGCGTATGGGTGTTTGGGTAGTCAGACCCGCCAGTGCCAGTGTGATAGCAGCGCTTCAGGTTCAGTCTTCGTTGGTCGACAGGATCCGGGTTGGTCAGGAGGCAGATTCAGCTTTGTGTCGGATCAGAGAGGGGCTGTCTTCAGATCAGAGTTCAGACTTCAGTGTCTCCAGCATGGGTGTCTGCGTTTCAGAGGCCGTGTATGTGTGCCAGACGATGCAGTGCTGCGCAGGGATCCTTCAGGAGGCTCAGGAGCGACATACTCAGTTCACCCAGGAGGGGTGAAGATGTATCGAGACCTCAGAGAGTCATTCTGGTGGTCTGGGATGAAGCGTGATATTCAGAGTTTGTTTCGAAGTGCCAGACCTGTCAGCAGATTAAGGCTGAGCACCAGAGGCCAGCGGGTTTGCTTCAGCCCCTTCCCATTCCTGAGTGGAAGTGGGAGAGTGTGGGGATGGATTTCGTCATGGGTTTGCCCAGGACTCCTTCGGGTTGTGATGCTGTTTGGGTGATAGTTGATCGTCTGACGAAGTCTGCTCATTTTCTGCCGTGAAGAAGACCTTCAGTTTGGAGCGCCTAGCTCGTTTATATCTGGATGAGATAGTGAGACTTCACGGTGTGCCTACTACTATTGTATCTGATCGTGACCCACGTTTTGTTTCGAGATTTTGGCGCAGTTTGCATAAGGCCTTGGGTACGAATTTAGCGTTCAGTTCAGCTTACCATCCTCAGTCGGATGGCCAGACGGAGAGGACTAATCAGGTTTTGGAGGACATGCTTCGCGCTTGTCCTGGACTTTGGAGGTAGCTGGGAGCAGCATGTGACTCTGATTGAGTTCGCCTACAACAACAGCTTTCAGGCGAGCATTGGTATGGCTCCGTTTGAAGCGTTGTACGGTAGGAGGTGCAGGTCCCCCATCTGTTGGGATGACCTGAAGGAGAGGGTCTTGGTTGGACCCGAGCTGGTGCAGGGAGCAGTAGAGAAGATCAGGGTGATCGGGAGCGTTTGCTTGTTGCTCAGAGCAGACAGAAGTGCTATGCAGACCAGAGGCGTAGGCCGCTTGAGTTTGAGGTTGGAGATCATGTCTATCTGCGAGTGTCGCCGGTCAGAGGCGTGGTCCGGTTTGGGAAGCGTGGGAAGCTTAGCCCGAGGTTCGTTGGACCGTTTGAGATCTTGGAGAGGATTGGCCCTGTGGCCTACCGGTTAGCGTGCCACCCGCTTTGTCTGCTGTTCACGGTGTTTTTCATGTCTCCATGTTGAGGAAGTATCTGCATGATCCGTCTCATGTGATCGACTACAGCCAGCTTCAGTTGAGAGAGGACTGCAGCTTCGAGGCGGTGCCTACTCGTATTTTAGCCAGGGATGTCCGTCGGCTTCGTAGTAAGACCCTACCTATGGTGAAGGTCCAGTGGTCAGATCAGTTAGAGAGTGAAGCTACGTGGGAGCTCGAAGATGAGCTGCGTGCCAAGTATCCCTCCCTGTTCGAGCAGTAAGGTGAGTTAATCTCGAGGACGAGATTCTTTTAAGGGGGAGGTGATGTTATAACCCGTACAATTTGTACCTTATATTATATCTGCTACAACGTTGTTCTAAAGTTGGATTAAAAATCCCTTGCCATCAGTTGGGACGTCAGCGACATTCTTTTAATTGCCAAGGACGAGGAGGTCATTTGATTCATTAATTAAGGTAATTAATTATTTGGTTATAAGGAAAGGAATTCCTTAAATTCTTCTTTTCCTAATCATTGTTATTCACGTCAGATAGATCGTGAGAGCGTCTCTTCATCGTGCCTTCAGAGCGACAGTTTTGGCTCCTTCCTTCCTCTCTTCTCTCTCTCTTTTTCATCTGCTGAATTTGTAATTCTGCTGCTGCGTTTGGATTGGAGTTCTTCGTTGCTGGTTTTCCTTCTCCTCGCTATCAGGTTTGCGCTGCAGAATTCCGAATTTCGTCGTTGGTTTCCTCTCTCTCTCAGTTCTGATTTTAGGCTTTCGATTGTGGTTGAATCAGTGGCGTTGGTTCTGATTGGAGTTGCGAAGTTGCACAGGCTGTAGACTGTTTGGACTGTGGGATTCTAGACTTCCGAATCCAGGTTTGTGTTACAGTCTTTCGAGGTTTTGAGTTTGGGGGTTCCTTCTGTGTTTTCTGATTATGGATTTGTCATTGTGGAAATCAGTGCTCGTTGATCGGTGTCTGGTTGGCGGTTTCGTTTCGTGTTGCTGTGAACTGCTCAGATCGTTGGATTGTGCTGATTATTGAGGTAGGTGGTTACTCGATTCAGTTTGGAAGTTCAGCCATGGGGTGTTGCAAGGTTGTTGTTTTGTGTGTGTTTCTATTAGCGTTTTGTTGTGATTTTTGGATGGCTAAACCCCCATGGTTTCCTGTTTAATGTCTGATTTGGTGTGTGCTTAATTGGCAATTCGTGGTGTTGAATTGCGTTGTTTTTCTGCTCTGTTCGTCTTCTGGAATTTGCAGTTTTCGCACTGTCCGAACTTCTGTCCGAGCTTTGAAGTTCGGACAGTGCGTTCTTGCTTACTGATTTTCAAGTTCGGGGTATGTCCGAACATCTGTCCGAACATGGATGTTCGGACACACCCTCAAGTTTTCCCTCTGATTTAAAGTTCGACCTGTGTCCGAACTTCGAAGTCCGGACACAAGGTCGGACCTTCCGCGTGTTTTCCCGTAAAACCCGTCCGAACATCCGTCCGAACTTGGATGTTCGGACATTCTGAACTCTATCTGATTTCAACTCGACTTGTGTCCGAACATTGATGTCCGGACACAAGTTCGGACATTTGGCTTTCTCTGGTTTCTGAGTCTCGACTTGTGTCCGAACTTCGACGTCCGGACACAAGTTCGGACACCCCTCTGTTTTCACATAACTTCTTCGTTTGAACTCCGATTTGAGTGCCGTCTGCGGCATTGGATTCCTTATGATCTGTACTACTGATTTATGAGTGTTTTGGCATATTTAAATGCAACTTTGCTTCTGTTTAAGCAACCTTCTGTTTTGGGACATTACACTTTGTTTCTGAGCCGTGAATGGCTGGGTCGAGCTATTCCGTGGTATACCATGTAGACGTCATTCTGAGTGTGGGTCATTCCCTTTCTGTTCTGTGGGGTTGACGAACCCTTTGGCTCTTTCGAGTCATTTCTGCGTTGCCGAGAGACCTGGTATGGTCTATGGGTCTCCGACCCTTCTGAGTGTGTGCATGTGTTTTGTCCCCTTTCTGTTTAAGCGCTCTGACTGTTTCTGATATGGGAACCCCTTGAGTTCCACTCTGTTTCTGTTCTGAAAGCTTCTGGATATTGAGAATTGTGGATAATATTTATCTTCTCCTTCTTCTGTTTTCAATTGTTTTGAGCGACCTTACTGATGACGGTCGCTGCTTACTGGGCATAGTTGTGTGCTCATTCCCCTACTTCTAACATTTTTGCAGATTGATCAGCGAGGATCATCTTGAGTTCTGGAGCTATAGTATTTAGCTTTTATGTTCATTCAGTTTGATACTTTGAGATGTTGTAGCCTTCGGGCCTTATGCTTTTGACTTCCATTTCTGACTCAGTTTCGTATTTGGGATTTTGGTATTTGTTCCGCTGTATTTGAATACATTAGTTTGCAATATTTATGTAAACTTTGTTTTGGGCCTTTATTGCGTTTGAGTGTTTTAGAGCCTTGCGTTATTAGGTAGCAATACGCGGCGTGTAGCACCCTTAACTCTTAGGCCGGTTTTAGGGGTGTTACATGATGTGTATGCTCAAATTCTTGCATTGCTTACTGCACTTGATCAGCTCTCTAGAAGGCAGCAAGACTGAGCAGTCATGGATATCCTCTGTGGAAGCATTGATCTTAGCATGGAACGCTTGTGATATGAAAGAGTGAGAGGCACCAGAATCAAACAGGATTGTGGCCTCCACTCCAGTAACTAGGAACGTGCCTGAAATTATAGGATAGATTTTTAAGATTCTGGGTAAACGTTCCAAGGTAATTACTCAGGGTTAATGTTTATACCTGTGATGACCATTCCACTGCTCTTTGCTTGAGCCTGGTTCAACACATTCAACTTGATCCCTGAGTTTCCAACCCCTACAATGAAGCAATAAAATTCTTAGAATTTCCCATTCTTATTGAAAGCTTCATGAGCAACTTAAAATTTACAATGCTGAAACTGTAAAGTACAAGGCTAGGTCTGTCTAAAGGTTAGGTTTAGACGGCCCGGTTTCATATGGGTTTGGTTAATGATGGGTGTGGGGGCTGTGTTGGGCTTGATTCTCTTCACCCCATGGTAGATGAGTCTAGCTGCCCCACCAAAGATCAGTACATCACCCGACTTCAGGGGGATCTTGGTAGCAAGGTCCATCCTCCTTTGATCACCAAATAGGAACTCCGCATCGTCTCCAAGTGATATGGACACTACTGGAACTCCTCTAGTGACAGACTCTGGCGATTCATCCTTGTCTTGGTGCATCCCTAGCTTACCCTCCTTTCCATAGAAGTTGATGATGCACACGTCGGAGGTTAGGTCTGGGACGGGCTCATCCAATTCTTGTGATGCCTTAACTGTAGCTCTAACGATGGTCTGCAGTTCCTCCGGGATTGGTGGCACCTCCACCTCTTCATAGCTCTTGGTGGTGACAATATATGTTAGTGGGGAAACCTTTGCGTACCAGAAATTCTAAATCATGTTCCATACCTGTAGGGTCATCCCTCTGGTGGAACCGATCATAGTCATGATCCTGAAATTCAAGCCGGTGTGGAATTTATCCACCAGATACCTCGGAGGTTAAGCTCCCTCTCCAATAACAGCGAGCAGCTCCACAAATTTATTATAATATTCAGCAACAGAGGAACTTCCTTGCTTCAGCTGCTCGAACTCACTCCTCATCCTCTTCTGCTGGTAGGATGGATAGAACTTGGCTCTTAGGGCCACTAAGAAGGCTGGGAAGCCGAAGTCCACCTGGGGAGTCAGCTCAGCTCTTGCGGTCTGCCACCATCGATGCGCGGGTCCCTGGAGAAAGTAGGCCACTATGTCCACCTGGCGACCTGCTGGAACATGCAGAGAGGTGAAGTCCTTCTGCATCGCGTCGATGTATCTCTCTAAGGTATTCGGTTCTGGCTGGCCTTCGTAGACTGGGGGACGAAGGTCGTTGACTGCCTTCAGCCAGTTGAACTCCCGGGGACCATTAGGTGGTGGCGGTGGTGACTGTGGGATCTGAGCCTGCTGCTGGGCTAATGCAGCTATCACAATCTGCGCTATGACCTCTGGGGTGACAGCGTCGGGTCCATAGCCTCCTGAGGGACTAGCTACTCCTCTTCCTTCTCTTCGAGACATCTAGCTGGTATGACAGTTTTGTTACTCAGAAGGCGTATTGTTGAGTCTAATTATCTATGTAGTAATATATGAAATATTTATAACGTCCTAAGGACGGTTCGTAGGTACGTGAAGTAAAACATAAGAAGTAAAGTAAGTATGGGGTAAGGGTCACACACCTTTCTGGAATTATCACTTCCCAATTCTACCCCGTTCCCCAGTTTTAAGTGCACCTATAATCTAAGTATTTCACTCGGCTTGTTTTCTCAGGTTCAGAGCGTAACTACGCTCTGATACCAACTTCTGTAATGCCCCTATTTAACATATTTATAGCGGAAATAAAATACTAAAGGCGTACAGACCATCGGGTTCCAAACACCCGCTCCAAACCTCACCAATTACAACTTAAAGATTACAATTGTCACGGCCTGAACCTCGAGAGAACTTAACAAAATAAAAACAGTAATAAAACATATAAACTCTCCTCAAAACCTAACCCCATCCCAATCACTCGTACTCTTCGTGGCCACCTGTAAAATAACTCGTACCTGCAAGATAAAACCAAGCAGCCCACCCCGAGAGGGGTGGCTCAGTTCCCTGGAATGGAACTGGTGCGATCCTCCAAAATAAACTTATAATACAACCCTTAAATAAATAATAGCAGGAAAACAAATACTTAAACCACACAGAGGAACAAGGCATTTCACAAATCACCAAATCAAGATAACAAGGTAAGAATAAAGGTTAATAACAGAAAAGTAAAGTTAGTGAAACAAAACCACATCATGTGTTAGTGAACATCCATTGCCTTAGTTAAACCCAATTCCCGTTAGGAGTAGAAAGACTCAGATAGTCACAAAGGACTAGGAATGATAAGATAGATCCAAGAACCAATAACTCAAGAGTGGAATAATTCAACTGGGAGAGATGGCCCCCACCGCCAAGTACGTCCTTTTAGGACAGGGGATATACTGCCCCTCACTGTCTACAACATCCCTTTTGGGACAGGGGATATACAGCCCCTCACTGTCTACTACGTCCCTTTTGGGACAGGGGATATACAGCCCCTCACTGTTACCATTGAAGACGCACGCACGTCGAAACCTCAAGAACCAGCTCATGGATGAAACGATATCCAGAGTCAAAAGAGGAATTTCCAAAATTGACCTTTTCCACATTCCCACTAGATCACTAACTACCCAGAGCAATACCAAAACACTCAGTCCTACAGAGTGCAGAAGCGTAAACCCTAAGCAGTTAATGTCTAACGGGATAACCAAATAGAAGGAAACAATACCCATATAAGTTTCACATTCAAGGCTCAG
This sequence comes from Limonium bicolor, assembly GCA_023374045.1. Classification (NCBI taxonomy): domain Eukaryota; kingdom Viridiplantae; phylum Streptophyta; class Magnoliopsida; order Caryophyllales; family Plumbaginaceae; genus Limonium; species Limonium bicolor. The sequence goes on from CM041779.1 coordinate 232,756,202, forward strand.
TTAGTCACACAAGCTGAGTTAGTCACACAACCATTTCCTTTTAGAAATTCCCCTTAAACTCAGTTAGCGTTTTTCGAAAACGTCTCATAAGTCAATCAGCAAAAGTATCGGAGTACGAGAAATCGTACATGGTATGTGAAGAACAATAACTAACTCGAATAAGTGATTCCCCAATAGTAACCTATAATTAAGGTGTCCCAAGTGTCGATTAGTTAAGGGACTCATAAACTAAACAACCTTCCATTCTCATTAATTTATAGTTCCAGGTTTAGCATTATTCTCTCATAATGGTTTGGGCTCGTTTTTGTTAATTAAATCCTTTGTTAGGCCCATTTCGTTTAATTTGGAATGATTTAGGATTTACCCCTGAGAGTGGCCCAAACTCTCTTTGAATTGTTTAAGTGGGCTTTTGAAGTTCATAGACTTGGGCTTAGTAGGTTAACCCAAGACCGTGTTACGATTATGTTGTATAATTAAACCCTTAAGTTAAAAGTGACTATTTAATTACACACCGATTAAAACCTAAGGTTTAGCATATATATATTCTACTTATTATAACTATCACAAGGAATATTATTTCCCTCATCTATTTTAATGTATTTACATACATATATATTTATATATATCTTTATGTATTAAGATTTATCCATAACATTTTTAGGAAATTTTATTATATTTAATTATGTTTAATAACTTTTAGGCACACCACAACCGATATATGGTTTATAAAATAAAGTGTTCTCCTTCTATTTATTTAATATATATATATATACGTATACCCGTATTAGAATTTAATTAAGACATCCCCTATGTAACTTATCGTATTTAAACTATCTTATTACTACAACATCTAACTGCATTCCATGTATGTTTCATATAGTATTTCTTTAACTATATCTTACGATACTAGCTCTTATAATATTTAGTTATTATATGTGTTAATTTATTAGCTCCCTGTTTTACTCTAAGTTACTACTTTATTCCCTTTTGTATATGTGTAAAAATATATATATTCCTTAGTTTAAATTAAGAGTATTAACTCCCATATAATATAATAAATAAAATGTAGAATAATTAAATTCCTTGATTTAACATAAGTTTCTATTTTAATTCTACCATATAAGTATATATACATATATGTAAATAATTTCACTTCTCATAAAAGCTAATACCCAAACATTTATGAACTTACTGTTATAAAATGTTAATTTAGTTTCCCTTATTTTCCCCAGCTTAAAAAGTTTATTAACAAGCCATACTTTAATTTTTGGTTACATTAAAAACTATATATTATGAGTTATTCTTATAAAAAACTCACAAACACAATTTTTAAACCCATTTACCATAGTCCAAAAATTCACAAATTTAATATACAGTAACTATAACATTTTATACATATTATAAAATTTTTATTTCACAAAAATATCTTTTTAAATTAGCCAAATAATTCCAGAAAACCCGTAAATTGCAAAAAACATAACTTACGTTTAAAACCTCCAAAACCATAATAATTTACATCAAAATAAACTAGATGTTGTAAGGAATCTATGGTTAAAATTTCAAGTCAAAACACATTCGGGAAGGCCTTTAACTAAATTCTACAAGTTAGAGCTAAATTCTGAAATATTATAAACTTAAAACATTCTTTAATAAACACAATCTAATCTCGACCGTCCAATCTTTTAAAACGTGATTGGACGGTCCCTGAAAGCCCAGTTCTTCAGCGAATTCCAAATCGAGCTCGAGTACTAAATCGACAATATCTCACAATCTACAGAACCAAATTGAGTGATTCTTGTTTATATGGCTTCGAAATTCAATTACGGTTCCATTGATACTAATTTCGCTAGCTATAATGCAGGATTCATCGGTTTTCGATTTCGGTTTCGAATTCGAATCTCTCAAATTCACTTAATCTAATGCGTAATTGATGCAATTGAAACATGGTTCCGACGATAATGTAATATAGATTAGCAAGGTTGAAGGAATTTAAAGAAAACTTACCGGAATTCCTCGAATCTAAAGGATTCAAAATCGAATTCTGGAAAAACGCCCCCTTTACAACCCGATTGAGTAGCCTACTTTGCAACGCTATAATTTCCAGTACAGAACGATTTAGAACTAGTTCTTGGGCTTAATGTAAAGAGGAAACAAAACTCTACACAATGATAGCAAGAACTCACCCTAACTTGCACTACACAGAAAGGAATCGAAGCTGGAAGTTGCGAGTTTACCTTGCGTTTTCTGGAAAGAAAACTATGATTTTATGTGGTGACGAATCCGAAACTTTAGACACCTCGTTCTTCCAAACGGTTCGGAATTGGGTTTGGTCATCAACATGAAAGTTGTAGAGGGATTAGAGATCTTCAAAACTAGCTAAAGAAAATGAAATTTGGCTGAGAAACGAAGAATTTATGGCAAGACAAGTTACCTGAAATCGAAGGAAAAACTGAAATCTGCAATTTCGGTTTTGCAGGGTGGCTACTTTGGAACGAATTTCTGGTTGATTTAGGATGAATTAGGTTTAGTGTGAGTTATGGTTGCTTAGAGGAAGTGTAGGAGAAGACAACAAAGAAGACGGCACTCAAAAATTCCAAAAGATGAGTAAGTTATGAAGGTGACAAGTTAGGGCAAAGACTAGTATCTGTTACCGGAAAAATAGGAGATAGAATTGACTAAGTACTGGGGCGTGTATCCCGAGGCGCGCGATGAGTTAGCAAACGTTGCCACATCAGCTTTTTTTCAAAATTTTGGCTCTAAACTTCATTTGATCATAACTTTGGCTAGGATGATCCGTTTTTGACGTTCTTTTTATCGATCTTCATGGTTTTCCATAACCTATTTATTGGTATAGGTTTCATGGGCTGGTTTGACCATTCTCACAAAGTCAACCCTAGCAAGGCTTAAAAGGCTTTAGGGTTTCTATAATTTTATATTGACTTTTATGTTTCAGAACAATGTTCCAACTCTTCCTAAAATCTTTATAATATACTTGGAGTGTTTATAAATTTTTCCAAGATTTATTGACTTATAATTCTTATTATTAAATTCATAATACTATATAATAATATATGGTAATCCAATATTTTATAGTTTTCTTTAGGATTAAATGGGAGAAATCCCATGATTTAATTACCATAACTCCATATAAGGATATAATGATTTATTATTCACCATTCCATACTATAATATAATAATTAATGGTATTATTTACAGTTTTAATAAAAGAAATCCCCTAAATTAATTTAGGGGTATTTCATATATACATAGCAGCGAAAGGAATAATCAGAGGATAGACCACGTGATGCATAACAGATTAACATTAACCAAGAAAGCACACCCAGACATCAACAGAATCGGTCTCATTTCGGCATCATTGACAATCAGGTAAATGAATTACAACAGCAAATTTTGGAACCTAGTGCTACTAACTTTAGAAGTAAACAAGCTTATACTGAGCCATCATTAGATACTACATTTCCGTTCTAATGCCTTTTAGAAACGAAAGGGAGCTCTACAAAGGGATCTAAGACTTTTTGCTACTAGTCTCGGTTATCAGGCCAAATATAAACCAGTTTTCTCCTCTAGCTATTTTCTCGGTTATTTCTAAATCCTCATCTACTGTTTAAAGGCTGAACTCTTCATTAAACCACTCTGAGGTATTATAACAATATGGATTATGCAGAAATGGCCTAAACAAAATCACCCGCCCTTCTCCTATTTAATAAGAAGTCTCCAATCACGGAAAGCAGTGGGGTATAAACCTCTATTCTTAGGTTGCTAAATTACCTCTCCCTTATCAACTTCTGTTATTGACATGATCAAGCAACCAAAGAATAGACCAGAGCAAGTTTTGCGTTATCGACACTATGCCTAAACAGAGAAGGGACCAACCAAGGTGTCCAAGGACCGATTTGAAATAGACAGATACATATTCAAGCAGGATGAAATGACCATCAAGGAGCCACGGGAATCTCACAATGCCAGGCAGACTTCATGCAAAACATGTACATGGATACCATATATATTGCTCAAACTACCGCATCAATGAACAGAGAGCACAAAAATTTTTAGTTAAGGGATAAATACCAGAGATGGAGACAAAGGAAATCTCCTGCAAGATAACCAATGGAAAGTGAAATAACACCAACACAAATCGGCGGTTAGTTTCTGTAGTTTGAACAGGGAGAAATCTAAAGGCAACTAAGGGTTTAGAGATACAACTTTACTCATATGTCTCGCAGTTACCTGTCACCCATTCTCACTGTAATGCAACTTTTGATTCATCAGTAAACTCAGGCAAGCATAATTCGTGAGGTTAATCACCATGAAAACATATAGACAGAAAGTAGAATGGCCTTGTAACAATCGGAAAGAAGACCGCATGACACTATCTCACAGACATTTCCAAATCGGTATCTGTCGAATGCAAAAAAATAATACCCAGGCGTGGTGTAACATCCGAGATGATTCAAAGAGTAACAACCACAAAATGGACTCACAATATACAAGATGAATTTCATGGCTAGGGAAGGGGCCAGTTCACGAATCCGACGTCTGACCACAAGAGAACAGATGGGGTCATCACTAGGGGTGGACCAGTTTATGGATCAGAAATACAATAGCAAGAGGATAGATAATAACCGACACTGGAAGTGGACCAGTCTGGTGACATTGTGGGGGTGTGTTCAGAAGGTTAACATTATACATCTCACCCGACCTGTTCGTAGACTGCAATGTCCATACCAGGCTACATATTCTACCGAAAAAATGAAAACGGGAAGAGCATCGGGGCATACAGAGGGATAATTTTGCTTAGTCACTGGAATGCTTTCAAAAACAGAATGTACGGGTAGTAGAGAAGATAAAAAACGACAAACATTTCTTAGCAGTCTTGATACTCGTTTGTGATTGACATACACAGCGAGAATTGAGAGTTTATTTTTAGGCGCTGATGGTGTTCAAGCAGAAATGAGACGACAGGATAGCAGGGAAGAAAAATTGAGTGCGAGAAAAATGTAAAAACGAACTCCCATTTCAGGACCAATGTCCCGATAGAGTTGTGATTTCCCTAACCATCCCCGATTTGGGTTCATTTGGTTGACGGATTCGCCATCGAGAGAATATAGTAAAGAAACAAAACTTAGAACTGGAGAAGCAAGGATTTGAAGGTGGAGAGAATGGCGGAATCCACTTATTCTGTTAATCTCTGGAACAAAATGAAACTGAAATAGCGAGAATGGGCAAACTTGGTGGATTAATGGAGATGAAGATTCGAGCAGAAAGTCCTGGTTCTTTTGGGAAGAAGGCTCAACATCTGGGTTTTTTTCTTCGAGTTTGAAACTGGAGAAGGGCGAAGAACTGATAATCAGACAATAGGAATTGAATCGGGATTAGTGTCGGCTTGTAAGAACGTCTCCTCACTGTAGGGTTTTTGAGGATGTTTTTTATAATGGGAAGGTGTCACCAGATATCAATCTAGGGCTTTGTTTTAAACATGGGCTCATTATTTGGGTTGTTTGGTTTTTTTTTAAAAAGTCAAAACGGGCCTATAGGCCAAGGAGGTGGACTGCAGATGGGTAAAAAAACGGGAATAAAAGTCACCCAAAACCACGCCTGCTTGTGCTGAGACTCGAACCTGTAACCTCAAGCATGCCTCATAGAGACTCTAGCCGACTATGCTACAACAGAATTTAATACACTAGTGTCGAAGGTAAGACTAGAGTTTTAAGGCAAGCCGCAAGGGAAAACGGAAAACACATGTGCACTTGCAAGATTCGAATCCCAGACCTGTAGAGTCTCAAAAGTGAGCATCCTAACCAATCAGGCTATGACAGAATTCATTATATACGTGCGAGAAATAATACAAGAGCTCTAAGTTCGACTGGATAACTCTTCAAAAAACGCGACGAATCCAAAAGGAAGTATATGCAATAAAAGGAGATGATTAATCTAATGACGTGAAAGTATGGAATACAATAAAAAAATAAGATTCAAAAACGTAATGAGATACAAAATAAAAGAATAGCACATGTACATGAAATAATGAAAATTAATGCTCGTATTGAAGATAAAACACTTAAAATAAATGGAAAATGATAGTAGTCGAAAGGACACATGAAATAATAAAAATAATGACGATAAAACGGAGAAAGTCAAAAGGAAATAATAAATAATAGTAAAAATATAAATCGATCGAGCACATAAAATAACACTAGGTGACAACAAAACCATGAAATATTTTAAAACAAAAGCAACAATATATGTATACAAAATGAAGTAGGTTAAAAAGGATTACAATAAAAGGCTCGTGCTCTCTTTTTCGTAGGAATGTGAGATTTAAATGCCGGGGAAAAGAAACTCCTTTGGTTGAAAACAGGGACGACCGCCTTGTTTCTGAAAGCATGTTTATTTTTATATTTTAGTTTTAAACTAAAACGGGTGAGAATTTTTGGTGTCTACAGATGGTATAAAGGTCAAGGTTGCAATTGAATTTAAGAGGTAGGTGTTCTCACCCTTAGGAGGTGCAGATCTCAGAGGCTGAGCATCTATAACTGGGCCGGTCAACCGAAGGACGGGCTCTTTTCCATTCGCTCTCTGGTGACCCTGCTGCCCTTTCTTCTGAAAGAATTTCCTGTTTAAGGTTCGGGTCAGCATTCATAAGGTATTTAATATGGTAACAATTTAGAATGGGATAAGTCCTTACTTTCCCTTCTTCTGGCCATCGCCTGGAGATGCTCCTCCACCCTCAGACTCTCCCTCAGGGTTCTTTCTCTTCTTGGCCCCGAGAGTCTCTTCCCGAGTCTGGAGCATTAGCTCCGTCCTCGAGGCAGCGTCATAACACTCCTGGAATCCCATTGGTAAGTTCTCACAAAGTTAAACGGTAGTGTAGTAAGTAAAGAATTTATGGCTTTCATGTTAATACCTGGATGGTAGTGTTGAGGGTAGCACCCATCGCCATCTGGATGCGAAACAACAATCCCCCCCGGAACTTCTCGACCTTCACGGTCTCTGAGTAATCAACTCCAGGGATAAAGTCCATGATAAGTCAGGAATTTACCTACTTTTGCATGGTCTTTTGATACCAAATTCATTGCTATTTACTGCTAAATTCCTGTCTTATGAGCATTTTTATGTTTCTTGTTGCAATTGTTTTCTTTTATGGTTTTTTATGTGCTTTTTCAGGTATTTAATCTCAAGGGAGCATGTTCATATCATTGTTGGGGATCATGGTTTTTCAAACAAGCTAAATGGAGTCAAAAAAGTCATCTCTCGACCTAAATTCAGATATGGTCCGGGACTTGTTGCATAACTTAAGTCCCGGACCACAAATTGACACTACGCTCCACCTAAATTCAGATATGGTCCGGGACTTGTTGCATAACTTAAGTCCCGGACCACAAATTGACTCTACTCTCAGCTTAAACTCAGGCATGGTCCGAGACTTGTTCAATAACTTAAGTCCCGGACCACAAGGCAGAGCAGATCTCGGGTTGTTTTTATACCATGGTCCGGGACTTCATACAGGACCTAAGTCCCGGACCATGACCTGGAAGTAGACGTCTGTAGCGCACTCGCATTGTGTTTTCTTCATATTAAACAAACCGCCCATGCACTACCGATTTCCTTTCCAGCTTTGTCTTCCACACTCGTTTTTGTCCCTTCCATTGCTACTTTCCATCCCCATCTCCACTAATCTAATTATCTCCCCAAATCCAGCTGAACACCCACGTTAAACACCCACCATTCCACTTACAAATTCCAGCATCACTATCCACCACCATGATGCTTCTGCTACGTGTTCAACAAACAAGTTCTATAAATAGAACTCTCTTCCTCTCATTCAACACACACTCTCACGTAGAGAAAATACCACACCACACACTATCCATCCATCATACTCCTCCATTTAATTACATCCATCATCCATATTTCACACAATCCTCTATATAATTGATAAGTGCAAAACATATAGACTTATTAAGGTTTAATCACCTTATTAATTGCAGCATTTCTAGTAATGTTTCTCACTTATCTTGGTTTTTTCCTATATTTATGTTGTTATATTAACTGATGTATTATATGTGTTGAAATGTAGGAAAAATGACAAACAAAGACATATATTAAAAGGATTAATCTAACTTGTCACGCGTGAAGCACGCGTCCGCCTTGTACCGCCACATAACATGCGGACGTGACACAGAGGAAACCGCTTCTTTACAGGCGGACGAGATAGAGCAGTACCGCCTCATAACATGCGGACAAGAGACAATGAAACAGAGAGGAGACCGCCTATTAACATGCGGACAAGAGAGGAGATGAGAGAACCGCCCCTTATCTAGCGGACACGTGTAAATGTCCAGAAATCAACGGGTTATCTTCGCCGACTCCCTCTGCAAGTTGCCTCCGCCATATCCTTTAAGCAGTCGGCGCCTACCAGAAATCACGCACGCGTTGCAGCCCTGTCCCCTGCGCAATCAATTAGCTGCAATCAATGGGGAGCTGCAATCAATGAGCTCAATCAACTGAGCTGCTGCTCTACTTCTTCTTCCTCTATAAATACAACGCTCAAAACACCTTCTCCAGTGTCCTTCCAGAGGTTCCGTCCGTGGTTCCTCTGGAGTTCCAATTCACACCATCATTCCATCTTCGTACCACTACACTTTCACTCACTCGTTCATTTTCATGCTAATCTCCCGCTTCTCCATTTGTTTTCTTTTCATCTCATTAGTTTCACCTCTAGTCTCACGTATTTAATTAGCAGATCACTATTAAATATGTTAGGCTAGTTTACGTATATTCTGGGAATAATTATTATGTATCTGTATTAATTATGCAATATGTTTTACTGGTTTTAATTTTAATAAAGTTTGTTTCGGTTAAAGGTTTTCTCGCCATCTTTTTAATAAACCTCATGAATTTGTTAAAATGCTTTACTAAGTCTGTTTTTGATTTCATCGGTTGGAAACAGATGGGTTGATTAAGCCGTAAAACTGGGGGAAACTTATTTTCATCGTTTAAGTTAGTACTCAGTTGCAAATGTAATCCCTCAACACTCCTCTGCCGTTTGCAAGCTTTTGCTTGAGTTTTCATCGGACCTTGCATTACAGGTAAACGAGTTCTTATGAGTTTTCATCGGACCTTAAGAAAATAACAGGAATCTTGCCAAACAGTTATAATTAAACCAGTAGACCTAGCATGAAAGAGCAGATATTATATTAATGTGAACCAGAGTCCCGTTTAGTTTATCTGTTAATTTAGTCGTTTTATCTTCCCTTTTATTTATAAAAACAAGTCAATTAATCCCCCCTTTCTGTGACACACTTAGGTATTATAATATGCACATTAGTCCCACGGTTCGACATCCGATCGCTTACATTTTTACTATACTACTACGACCGGGATTTTGTTTGCAGCCCGACGTTTATTTTGAGTTTTAATTTCTTTTCTTTTATTTTATGTTAATTACACCCGATATAACCACTCATTTTACAACGTCTGCAAAATGGCGCCGTTGCCGGGGACTAGATTTATTCTAGTTCCTAAGCCCCGGATTATTCACCTGTTAATTATAAATATTTTGTTCTCTTAATTCTGTTAATATTATGTCTATAATATTTTGATTATTGTTAATATTAATTATCTACTATATTTTGTTAATAATAATTATCTAATAATCTGCTAATATTAATTGGACACCTGACTTTGGACATATGACTATGGACAACTGACTTCTGACATCTAACTTCTAACTCTTATATTTTTGTCATTTAATTTCCATTGTCTCTAACATTTAATTTCCATTGTCCTTAACATTTAATTTCCATTGTCTCTAACATTTTAATTTTATGTCTACTAACTACTATGAAATACCCCGAAAAATTATCACTTCAAAATTTGTGGAGTTTAAAATAAATTATGATCACACTCAAAAAGGAAGGAAAATAAGTATAATAAATAATAATAACATTGTATGTGCGCATCGGTACGTAATATGCAATTATAAGTTCATATTTATGAATACACACTTCTAGACCGTAAACGTGAATGTAGTTCACAACCGTACATGTATAAGTAATAACGTGACATAATAAAATAGTCACATGTATATATATATACGTAGATATATATAACTAATAACGTGAAATAATAAGATAGTCGTATACATATATACATATACAAAATGACATGTATATTGCATACACGAGTAACAACGTGACTTGATAAAATAGACGCGTACATGTATGTATAACTGATAACGCGACATATTAACATAGTCGCACGTATACAAGAAATAGGCATGTATCTAGATGATACAAAAAAAAAGAGAGTGAAATGCGGTCCTACCGGGATTCGAACCCGGTACCATGGATATCTCTAGTGAATGTCTTAACCGGTTGAGCTGAGCTCGTACTCAGTATCAAACTGCGCCTCTAGTAATAATACATGTCGTAGCACTTCCAAGCTACTAGGCCATAAAAAAAAACGGGCAATTTCTGGACATGCCATGTCCGAAGATATCTACCCCACAAGTGTCCATTTCTTCCCTTGAAAATTGCTGATTTTAGTATGTAATACAGCCAGGCTTACCAATCTTTGTGTCGATCTCCAGCACTTACTAATTTAACCACTAACTATTTTCTACTCACTTCCCTGGCCAGCCATGTTCACAAAAAGAAAAAAATAAGAAGGAGCTGGTCCCTGCTGCATTGCTGCTGTCGATACAGTTTTAAACAAAAAAAAAAGGAAGAAACAGACCTCCAGTCCACAAGCGCAAGTCAGTCATGGACCATCCCTCTTACTGATTTCCTTGTCTCAAAATCTGTCAAGGAGACACTCTCCCTTGGAGACTACAACCCCACTAAATCACTCCTTTATGTCCTCACTACCGTGCTGCCTTATTGGAAGTTACACAAGAAAACAGAATAGACACGAGTCACAAAAAATTGCTATGTGAACAGGCATGCTCTATCAGCTTCGGAGCATGCAGATCAGGACCTCATGTGCACGCCTCAAGGCTGAGTTCCCTGACTCCCGTACATGCCTCTTGGGGATGATTACCACTAACTCTCATTCCCACCTATTCTATCCAGTAGTAGTGAAACCAGACAACAGAATCCTGCATGTCTCGATGAATGCCATTCAGACCCTCTTTCACTCTCTGCTCTCTTCATCTTTCTTTTCTGGAAAAATAGTAACTGGCAAACAAGGGAAGTATACGTTCTGCTCTTCTCTCATTCTTCTTCTTGTGTTACGCCATCAACTTCATTCTCCTCTTGCCCATGGAAGCCTCCGCATCTAGCACACCAGATTGCACTATGCTTCATCCTTTCTTTTTTCGAGTCTCTACTCTTCACCGTTTCCTTGTGGCTGTTGGCTGTTGGCAAACGAGGAACACCACCTTCAATTCACGTCTTTTTTACTCTGGCACCTGAACTAAATACTTCATTATTCCCTGCTCAAGTTACGAACAGCAACAGACTCCAACTCCCCCTTCTTTCCAAACTGGCACTACCTGTTTTTGCTTGCACTGCTCCAACAACTGCGTGCTTCTGTTTTCACTTCTTCCATGGGCGGTTACCAACAAGTGTCTCTGCCCCCATCGATGCTAGCAGAGGAATAGGCTACAAGAAAGGGGACACGGTGAGTTCACTGATCATCTTCTTTTCTTCCTCCGGTTTCAAGTCTGCGCTCCTAAACCGCAAGAGAAACGTTTACCTTTCTCTTCTTGTTGCAGCGAACAACAGCAACATCTGTTGCAGTGGGGGCTCTTCCCTCTTCTTGCAACAACACATTCCTTGTTAAGAAACACAGCACGGACAGCAACAGAGGTGAGCTCCTGTCACTCTTCTCTTCCTTTTTCCTTACGGTCCCATAAATGCGAGCTGGATGACAGAAGAACAGTGAGAAAACTCACAAGAGATCATGCCTCTTCTTCCGTTTTTTTTTTCTATCTGACAAACCTTCTGTGTCGACCTTCCCTTCAGCCTCTTGATGCTCACATTCGAATCTCCATCTCAGCCTTTCTGGTGCTGAAACCATGCGCCTGAATCACCTCATGAAAGGAGCTTAACGTCAAGCTGCCGTAGAGACCTCCCAACTACAGCAAGAACCCCAAGGTAATGGCTACTCCTTAATGTCTAAATATATGAGACAGAAACGTATCTACTGAAGCACTTTCCCTGCTGGTTTAACATACCGAAACTTACCAAGTAAGCGCAGCAAAACGAAACCGGAAAGGGATGAGTATGACTGAGTTATAACGTGTAGAAATGAAGTGTTTACATGTGTACTGCTGAGTATATACATGGGTATGGGTATATCATCTGAGTTCTAAAATGCATAAAAACGATAAGCATATGTATGTATATATACATATTTGTATCGCATGGGTTGGATTTTCGTAAGAGCCATGAATATGGGTATATATATATATTTACGTGAGTTAGCAGTATGTAAGAGAACCGAAAGTTGAGATGTTTGGATAGATGAGTTGAACTATAAAAGCATATTAGAAGGAGGGGATATGTACATGGGAGAAAATGATGGAAAAATAATCGAGGAAAAATGTATGTAAAACCGTAACATATGTATATATATTTATATGTGGGTGTTAATTGAGGTAATATTGCTGAACTAATTTCTGTTGCAAGTTAAATATGGGAGGGGATTAAGTTGAAAGATATTTTGTTAAACTCTGCATAACCGCGGTCGGATTTTAGAGACATTTTAACACTATCTTAAAATAGTTATTTTGCTATTATTAAGGCCATATATGTAGGCCATGTCAAGATAATTATTTCTGGGGTCCTAAATAACCATTAATAAATTTATAAGTGGATTTTAAGGCTATGTAAATTTCTGATGCAAGACCATATTTCTCGCAATTGTAACTACTTAGTACTACCTTAGAAAATATATAGGCGTAATTATAAATTTATGTAATGGCTAAAATGATTTTAAAACTTTGTACAAGTATTCGATATAAATGAATATATTGAAAAAGGGGCAAAATATAAATAAATGAAATATGGGTTATACAAGGTATTGGTAACGTAAATAGATATAGATATATACGTATTTGAACAATGCTAAACTATAATGCGAGTACAAACAACGGGTATACGTATGTAGGTAAATATACATTATTTTGATTTGATAGTAAGTAACCAATGGTGGATATAAGTTAGGAAAGAAATATATAATGAAAAGTAGATTAAGTGTTTTTGATTATTAATACCAAGAATATAGGAAATGTTTAAAAGACAAAAACAAAGAAAAATTAATTATGTATAAATCGTGATTTTCAGTGAAGTTTGGAGACGTTATAATGTCACTATGAAAAGTATTTTGTGTGTGCTATTTTAAGGCCATATATTTAGGCCACGTAAAGATAATTATTTTGTGATCTAAATAGTTATTAATCAATTGATTTATGAGGATAATTATTCTAAGTATTTAAATTGATATTAAGTAAAAAAAAAGAATAACAAAAATTATTATTACGGGAGTATATGTAATTATCAAAAAAAAATTGGGCATCAATGGAGATCTTAATATTTGATGAGATTAGTATATAATCCTAGGGAGGTTTTGGAAATTTAAGTGATAATATAAATTAACTCAGGAGTATAATATAAGGGTTTAAATAATTAAAGTGTTGGGTATAGAATAAAAGGGGGCTACAGTGTAATTATGAGGAAAAGATGGGAGAATGGTCAATTTAGACAAACTTGTTACTTGTTAGTGCTCATAATACTCTAAGGCACTAGCTAGAGGAGGGGACGTAGTAAAGTATGAACTGACAATGTAAATGTCCGAGGAGTTGATAAAGTCTAAGGTAAATACTTGGAAGGTTTCTAAGGGAAAATATTAGTTGAACATTAAAAAAATACACTAGGGAACAACACTTGAAAAAATGAGATAACCTAGGAAGATGTCACAACGGTTGTCACATAAAATCATAAACTGACAAGTGGTTTTAATAACGATAGGGCTGTAACGAACGCCAACCGGGACCCCGTGTGTGTGAGACAACTCTGGCTTCTGAACCAGGTATGGACATGTGTGGTTCGTATGTTGCCGTGTTACACGGCTTGTGTGCTGTGTGCTCTGTGTGAAAAGACTACAAGATTAAAGCATGAAACTGGTTTGCTTGCTTATTGTGTTGTATGATTGATATATCATTATTGTATGTTATTTGCGCGCACACAGTAGTTTAGTCCCTTCGCGTTTATGGAAATTGAGATGAAACACTGTGAACTGCGAAAACAAAAGAAAACTCTATAAAAGGGGAACTCCTCTCTAACCATAGAGGACATACCTCGACACCCACTATGGTGTCTATTCATGAATGATAATGAAGAGAAAAGCTCAATTGGTGGGACATGAGGATAACCCGGGAAGACGACATCTCGGGCCGCGCGGTATGGAATATTCGGGAGTTGGTATCTGCATCAGATCCTTCGCCCTTCTATGTGGAGCACATCCTGGAGTCTAGAGGCGACTCCGCTTTCCCGGCGCATGACGTCAGGAATGGGGGAGTGACAACTTGGTGGAGCTTATCCTGGAGTCAAGAGGCGACTCCGCTTTCTCGGCGCATGACGCCGGGAATGGGGGACTAGCTATGGAGGAGACGTCCTCCAACGTGCGGTGATAAAAGAAATCACAAATAACCCTTAAAGAAACAAGGAATGATTAGCACCTATATAATAAAGTCTCGGGATCTAATCTATATTCCCTGACTCGGTGCCAGAGAATAGAGGAAAACATGTGTAATGAGACCAAGCAAAGAAGAAAATTCACAAATGTGATTCTTTAAGAAACAAGGAAAGATTGGCACCTATATGATATGGTCACGGAATCTAAGCTATATCCCCAGACCTGGTACAAGGAAAGAGAAAGAAAATACACATCTTGGGAACAAGAGAAAAGAAATGAAAACACACAACGCTCGAACGATCCCATAGTGAGGATCATTAGTAAACATACCTATGCACACGTCTGATGACTTATATGATTGTTGTTGCTATTTTAGAAGCTTGTTGTGCTTGGTTGCGTGTTTGATGTGCTATGATGCCAGCCTGTTATGCTTGGATGTTTGTTGATATTGCTATGCTACCTTAAAGTGTGTTTGATATTATGATGTATTGTGATGTGCTTTACTGCTTAATTATAGCATGTAAATTGACTTAATAATATTCGACCAAGTAGTCGTGTGGCCCGGCAACATACGGGCTACACACGTTCATACTCAGCGTAGTTTGCTGAGTCCTTCCCAACCAAATTTTTACAGGTATTGTGCCGGAAAATAACGGAGCGTAGGCGGAATGGCTACCATGGGGGTAGTCCACATGGCAAGACTTTAAGTAGTATGCTTTCTTATGTATGAGTTATGTTGTTTAAGTTGTTAACTAAACTGTAGATGCTCGGTACTTGAGTTGTGCTTTATATTGTATTTGGATTTCGTTAAAGTTGGACTTCCAGTCATACAGACCGTAACTTGGAGTTGGTAATGAGGATTGTCAACCACGTGGGTGGTTGGCGTCTGTAGCACCCGAATAGAGTTCGAAACCGCTGCGTAGACATCTCATATCACCGTTAGGCTCGGCGTTTAATTATTGATGTTTTATTCGGGGGTGTTACATACTAACTTATAATTTCTGTCATTTCTTTCCATTTTCTCTAACTACTAACGTTTAATATTCTGTCAACTAATTACTAACATTTAATTTTCAGTAAATTAAACTTCTAATTTTATGTCATTTTTATTACTAACTTATGATTATATATTATTCTGTTACGAAACATGTTTCGTTTAAATAAATAAAAAAAAGAAACGCAGGCCGTGTCCGCCTCCTGACAAGCGGACACCACACAAGGCCTACCGCCTCTTTACAAGCGGACGCGCCCAGTCATTTCCGCCTAATAACAAGCAGACGCAGATAGGCATGACCGCCTAATAACGAGCGGACGCTTCACAAGTCAGTACCGCCTAAAAACGGGCGGACGAGTCTCGCAATTAAAAAAAAAGAAGCTAACGACGCGTTTTGGTGTTCTTCCCCAAATTCTCAAAATTTCCAAACTCGACCCGACGAAGGAGAACACCAGCCGCGCGACTCCCCTCCTCTTCAAATCAACACATCTTCTTCAATTCTTCATCAAATCACTCAAGGTTAGTACCGAAATCTTCGTTTTTCAATTCTCTACGTTTCTATAGCTTCAAATCTGTAAATGATGAACTACACTAGGAGAAATTAGGGACTGAATTTTCGAAACCCTAGGTCGACCGTTTCGGAAATTTCAAACTTAATATGCGAATTTGTCCTCGAATTTGACTTCTATTAATCATAATATACATGCACAAGGTTTAATCTACACTGATTATACTTAAATTTGATCTTTTGGGTGAATTCCAAATTCAAGTATATGTAGATACGAGAATAGCTTGTTAAAAATGCATTTTTCGAAATCTGTAATACCTTGTTGTTATTAACTGAATAATTTATGATTATAGGTTGTTATTTATGGATTTGTTTGATGACGGTATTAGAATACCTTGAATCTGACTGAATTAATTGTGGAGAAACGAAGAATTTTAGGGGAGGTTCTGTCGAATTTTCAACAGAATTTATGTTGTATAATTATTCTGTTTATATTTCACATTCTTTGTTCATCTTATTTCTATTTTGCCAAGTTGTTTATGTCAAATATTAATGTTCTGTTTATTAACGTTTTTGTTGTTATTATTTGCTAATTTTTATGATGTTGTTGTCTATTTAATTTTTATGTTGTTTTTGTGTTTATTGATTTTTATGTTATTCTTACTCTGTTTAATATTTAATATTTTATTGTTATGCTGTTAATGTTTGTTTGCTTTTAATTTTAAAAATATATTAGTATGCCTCGTATTCGGGGTGGCGACTGTCCCGGTGCTTCTTCTTCTGCACCTTGTCTTCGGGACGACGGCTTTATCTCAGCAGAGGCTCGTGCCTGGTTCGATCTAGGCAAGGATTTTATTATGGAGAGGAAATTTGAGCCTGCGGTGCTAGAGGCTGCAGGGGTGGATACTCTGTTTGCCAGACTAGGACTTTCGTTGGTCCTAAGGATAGGGCAGGGAGTCTTTTGTCCGGAGCTGGTTATAGAGTTTTATGCTAATGCCCGGGCGGGCAATCTGAGCATCACCTCTTATGTACGCCATCACCCCGTGGAGATCACACCCTCGACATTCACTTCTCTCCTACAGATCCCGGATGGTCCTGACGATATCCGAGGATTCACAGAGGAGTACTTGCAGAGGTCGAAGTCTAGGTGGCTTCAGGTTGTAGGTCGGAGGAGAAGGATGTCCTCCCTTTCGCGAGCTTCCCCACGCTGATTCAGAGGCTTCTCCTGGAGATCCTCAGTCATCAGATTCGCCCATCTGGGGCGCACGATGCTTCTGATGAGGATTGCGCTTTACTAGACTACTTCCTAGGTCCATCTCCACCCGCTCAGCGCATCTCCTTCAGCCACATCATGTTCGGCCAGCTCCATAAGGTGGTCTCCTACCTGAGGACGAAGAAGAAGAAGATCACTCCCATTTTTCCCTTCTTCATCGGGCTCCACCTTATCGGTTCAGTCCCACTCCCAGCAGAGGTCAAGGAAGGTTTAGAGCTCCGAACAGGAAAGCGCCCAGTCACACTGCAGACTGTGCGGAGCTGGGGCATTACGCGCTCAGATGACGGTACTTGGGTCAGGGGTACCGCTGCTCAGTCTTCCACAGCAGCGGGGCACTCTACTGGAGCTACACACTCAGCTGATCCCGACCCACCGTCCGCTGACACTGCACAGGGAGAGGAGCCCTATGTGCCGACTACTGCCGTGATGCAGATCCCTGCTCCTGTACCTATCCCGACAGATCTCCAGACTCAGTTCCAGGCCTTCCATCAGAGGTTTGAGAGCTTTGAGCAGTCTCAGCAGAGGATTCTGGCTGAGCAGTCACGGGTGATACAGCGCATGGACCGGAGTGATGAGTTGCATGCACAGACAGCTCAGCTCATGCAGCATCTCCTTGCTCAGATAGGCCAGGGACCAGTGCAGCCTCCACCACCACCACAGTGATTTTATTTTATTTTATTGTTATCTTTATTTTATATTACTCTGTTATTTACTGACTTTTTTGTAGACTCTTACTGTTATGACATTGACTAACTTTTGTTATATTCAGGAAGGTAACAGTTTGGTTTACTTTTTGTTTTTGTTTTATGCAATGAATTATTATTTATGTTTTTCATATTATAATTCTCTTTTGGTGCCATTTGAGTTCTCCTGGCTATATTATGTGTTCCTTTTCAGAACAAATTCTATATTCCAACATATAGCTGAACTCGCCTATGGGAGCAACCTCAGTTGCTCTAGGAATTTCGATATCTTCGGTTGAACACTTGCGCAAACTTAAGTGTGAGGAACGTCTCACCCCTACCACAGCTCTAAGTGTGAGGAAGGATACCTTCCTCAATTTACGATACAAGGGGAGTTTCAGTTCTTCCTTTATTTTATTAATGTTCAACCTATATTTAATCCTTTATGAGTCTGGCATAATTTGAAAGGTCATTTTCTTGAATTTAATTCTGAACAATGAGGACATTGCTCCTCTTAAGTGTGAGGAAGGAAAGACCTTTTCCCTGAAAATATGACAGTAGTTCGATAATGCCACACTCACTTTTTGCTACTCTAAACTTCCTAAATTTAAAAAAATTGATAAAAAAATGAGATAAAATAATTGTAGAAGTGTCTGAAATTATGTCAAGTGACAACTGAAAGATGGTTTTATTTAAAGGAGTTTGTATAAAATTATTTTCCTTCAAAATACTCTATTTTCACTCGAAAAATGATAGATCTGCTAATTGTAAAAACCAATTAAGTTTAGCCTGGGATTATGGAAATATGTGGAAAGTCAAGGAAAGAAAAGGATAAAGACAAGGTACTCCACTGTTTATGAATTTTTCTTACCAAAAACAGGCCTCGTCTATCCGGTTATTAAGTTCTTCGGGGTGCTTTAACACCTATCTACCTAAGGTCTCGTGACCTGGGATAGAAGACCCAACACCGTTACAAGGATAGAGAGAAAAGTCTGGGGTACAGAAAAATAATGCAATTAAAAAAAATGTATGCTTTGTATATACAATTTACACATTCAAAAAAAAAAAGATGTAAATAATAAATTGCAATTTATATTTATAAACATGAGTACGTGGTGTTGAAAGGTATTGCGGAATAAGGCATTACTTCACACCCCTTGTCATCCCGGGTTAGAGAATAGAAATTGGTTGAAATCCCAGGTTAATCTAACTTGTTTTCTGCAGTTCAGTTTTTCTATGCTTTTATTAAATTGTTCTTCTTCACTGTATATAAAAACCTACTTCTAAGAGCAGAATTATTCTTTCAATTGTCACTTTGTCTAAATTCCCTCCTACACTTATTTAATCTTGTTTTATTATTATGGCTTAGAGATAATTTTATTCCTTATTTGCTTGAGGACAAGCAAAAGTCAAGTGTGAGGAAGTTTGATAAGTGCAAAACATATAGACTTATTAAGGTTTAATCACCTTATTAATTGCAGCATTTTTAGTAATGTTTCTCACTTATCTTGGTTTTTTCCTATATTTATGTTGTTATATTAACTGATGTATTATATGTGTTGAAATGTAGGAAAAATGACAAACAAAGACATATATTAAAAGGATTAATCTAACTTGTCACGCGTGAAGCACGCGTCCGCCCTGTACCGCCACATAACATGCGGACGTGACACAGAGGAAACCGCTTCTTTACAGGCGGACGAGACAGAGCAGTACCGCCTCATAACATGCGGACAAGAGACAATGAAACAGAGAGGAGACCGCCTATTAACATGCGGACAAGAGAGGAGATGAGAGAACCGCCCCTTATCTAGCGGACACGTGTAATTGTCCATAAATCAACGGGTTATCTTCGCCGACTCCCTCTGCAAGTTGCCTCCGCCATATCCTTTAAGCAGTCGGCGCCTACCAGAAATCACGCACGCGTTGCAGCCCTGTCCCCTGCGCAATCAATTTGTTGCAATCAATGGGGAGCTGCAATCAACGAGCTCAATCAACTGAGCTGCTGCTCTGCTTCTTCTTCCTCTATAAATACAACGCTCAAAACACCTTCTCCAGTGTCCTTCCAGAGGTTCCGTCCGTGGTTCCTCTGGAGTTCCAATTCACACCATCATTCCATCTTCGTACCACTACACTCATCACTCGTTCATTTTCATGCTAATCTCCCGCTTCTCCATTTGTTTTCTTTTCATCTCATTAGTTTCACCTCTAGTCTCACGTATTAATTAGCAGATCACTATTAAATATGTTAGGCTAGTTTACGTATTCTGGAATAATTATTATGTATCTGTATTAATTATGCAATATGTTTTACTGGTTTTAATTTTAATAAGTTTGTTTTGGTTAAAGGTTTTCTCGCCATCTTTTAATAAACCTCATGAATTTGTTAAAATGCTTTACTAAGTCTGTTTTTGATTTCATCGGTTGGAAACAGATGGGTTGATTAAGCCGTAAAACGGGGGAAACTTATTTTCATCGTTTAAGTTAGTACTCAGTTGCAATGTAATCCCTCAACACTCCTCTGCCGTTTGCAGGCTTTTGCTTGAGTTTTCATCGGACCTTGCATTACAGGTAAACGAGTTCTTATGAGTTTTCATCGGACCTTAAGAAAATAACAGGAATCTTGCCAAACAGTTATAATTAAACCAGTAGACCTAGCATGAAAGAGCAGATATTATATTAATGTGAACCAGAGTCCCGTTTAGTTTATCTGTTAATTTAGTCGTTTTATCTTCCCTTTTATTAATAAAATCAAGTCAATTAATCCCCCCTTTCTGTGACACGCTTGGGTACTATAATATGCACATTAGTCCCATGGTTCGACATCCGGTCGCTTACATTTTTACTATACTACTACGACCGGGATTTTGTTTGCAGCCCGACGTTTATTTTGAGTTTTAATTTCTTTTCTTTTATTTTATGTTAATTACACCCGATATAACCACTCATTTTACAACGTCTGCAATAATATCATCTCATTACCCATCTCATTACCCACCTACGTATCCATACACCTCCACAGAAGTCTGGAGTACACAAACAAGTTAGACTTCACCATTTTCTGGAGAATGAGCAGAAGAAAATGCTGATTGTGCACAGAGACTCCATCAAAGAATCTTAAATCAGAGTTTCTTCTTCTCTTCTTCTTTAATGTTATTTATATATTTTTACAGTATTTTCATTTCCATGGCTGAGTAGTTTTTATAAATTTCGGTTTACTATGTAATCCAAATTCAAGGTTCCATTATCTTTGTGATTTACAATTTTAATAGATTAAAGTGTTGTTCCTTATTTATTTTTATAAATCTTGTGATCTGGAAAATTACTTGATTTTATCAGTTTATCTGCTTATAAGTGAGAACTGCGGTAGATAATAGACAACATGAACAGCACCGGTTAATTTAGAGATGGTAATTCCTCTAGGATATTAACTGATCATTAACTGGATTATTCTTAAAGCTGTTAGCAATTAGTAAATTTGTAATGAGAGTTAAGATTTATTAGCTGTTAATTAGATTCCACCGAGCGGGAGACCGAACGTGGAATATTTCAGATCTGGGATTTTAATCTAAATTTTGGTAAACACATCGAGAAAGGAACCGAAGAATTAGGAGGATTAGTAAACCGGAATTTCCCTTTTTTTATTAAATCAAAAATATCATTATTTTGCCCACTGTCTTGCATTTATTACCTTTGCTCTTATTTACATTCTTGTTTCGTACATTAGTAATTCAACAAACAAAACCCCCATGTTACTGGAGTAAACCGATTTATTAGTTTGTTCTTAAATATTAATTAAACTAAAACGCTGCCTCCCTTGGATTCGATAACCTGGAGGGGCACTTCTAGGAAAACATGCTATAATCGACCGGTATACTTGTCGTTAGGTTTTTACCCAACAAGTTAATGGCGCCGTTGCCGGGGAGGCACGGTTGCTTAGTTTAATTTTTATATTGGTATTTCAATTTCTTTTATATTGTTTTGTTTTTGCTTTTTAGTTTAGTTATTTTTGTTTTGTTTTATTTTATTTTATTTTCCTTTGTTTATTTCTTACCTTTGTGCAATTTGTCTCTTATTTTTGGTTCCAGTATTATTTTGGTTTTACTTGATTGAGTTTACTTTTACACACACTGTCAGTTATCTGATTTTGGTTTATGGTTAAAACTCGTTCTAAAGGAAACCCTG
The DNA here is from genome assembly GCA_023374045.1 of Limonium bicolor. Classification (NCBI taxonomy): domain Eukaryota; kingdom Viridiplantae; phylum Streptophyta; class Magnoliopsida; order Caryophyllales; family Plumbaginaceae; genus Limonium; species Limonium bicolor. The sequence goes on from CM041779.1 coordinate 232,778,506, forward strand.
AATTTGAAATTGAACCAGAAATAGACAGAGTAACAACAAGGATTCGAAATAGGTTAGTGCTGGATCCTCCAATTGAGCAGGAGGTGCCTCTAAAAGATTCACCAGCAGAGGGAATTGTTGAAGAAGAGTTTCTAAACAACCACTCAAGAACCAATATGGAGAATTTGAATCCGGAGAGGCACATGAAGGATTATACCCGCCCAAGCGTCGAAGGGCTTATTTCACCAATAGTAATTCCTGCGTTGCCAACAGGAGTGTAGTGGCAGCTCAAGACGCACTATGTTACTATGGTCATGAACGCACCCCAGTTCAGCGGGACAGTCACCGAAGATCCCAATGTCCATCTCACCACTTTCGTGAGATTGGTAGGAGCATGCTCTACACCAGCTTCACAAGAAGTTGCTAGATTGACTCTCTTCCCATTTTCCCTGAGGGACAGAGCTGCAGAATGGTTAAACTCATTAACGCCCAACAGTATCACTACCTGGACGGAGTTAGCAAATGTATTCTTGGCGAAGTGTTTCCCTCCTTCTCGAATGCTGACTATGAGAGGAGAGATTACCAACTTCAAGCAGTTAACCGGTGAGACATTATCTGAGGCTTGGGAGCGTTTCAAAGGGATTGTGCGCAGAGTACCACACCATGGCTTGGGATAGGAGGTAATTCTGCAGTCCTTTTACAAAGATTTAGATCATTCAAGCCGTTTATTGGTAGACACTTGTGCAGGAGGAAGCCTCATGGAGTTACCAATAGCTAGAATCAAGGAATTATTGGAGACCATTGTCAATGCATCAAATCAGTCTTGAGGTGCGAGAACCGGAGAAGCTGCACCGAAGAAAACTGCTGGAGTTTATGAAGTGGACTCGAGTACTTTTCTGGCTGCCAAGATAGAAGCGATGTCAAAACAGTTTGAGCGTATGTGTAACACCCCAACACAATCCAAATGTGGTCTCGCAACTTAACAGCATATATATATATACGTGTCACAGCGGAATTCCTTACACTCTAGGACCTTGCCACGGTCTGACTATAGAATATACTGAACATTAGTACATAACAACCTTAACCAAATACATATTCTTCTTACAATCCTCTCACAACCTATACATCTTACTAACTCAACTACCGTACGAGTGTACATGCACAACTCGTAGGTCACACTTAATCCTTAACACTTGTATCCTCTTCTTACTCTTGCGAAGGCCGCCTCCTGATGTACACCTGTGTAGTAAAAACAGCCCCCAAAGGGGGTCAGCACGAATGCTGGTACGATCCCCTCATGGCCCCCAAGCTAACGTGGCTACGACGACTAATTGTCGATAGCATGGAGGTTGGTTAAATGCACAACATAATAGTAAATGCTATAAACAACAATCCATATATGAACAATCAAAGTTCACACACAATGAACGACTTAAATGCATTCCCTTAATTAGAGAGTTAGTTATTTAACTCCTTAAGTAATGTTCCCTCTTAATCTTAGTCCATCCTCATCTCACCTCAATCTTAGTCTTAACTTAATCTTAGAAACAACCATCCTTTAATAAGGAGTGGATGTAGCTTATCTTAATCTTAATAATACAAACCATCCTTTCAAGAGGAATGGTTGCAACTCATCTTCACCTTACCTTAATCTTAATCTCAACTTAATCTCAGAATATAAACCGTTCCTGGAAGGGAATGGTTGTAGCTTAATTCAAACCTGGGATTTAGGTGATCCCACCGCACCATCTTAATGCCACCTACTCTGGACGGGAGTCCAGCGTAGCTGAGCCGGCAACCGGCCCTAGGCTACAAGTCCGAAGACAAGTCCTTAATCGGAAGTCGAATCTGCTATAGATAACGACCCCCTTTCCTTAGCATGCATGACCGGAGATCGGTCCCGGGTTTCCTCACTCAAATTCCAGTTAGTAGTAATCTCAAGACCCTGTTTGTTGGTTAACCTCTTTCGGTTCATATCGTCCCTTATTAGGGGGCGTTCCTTAGTCTCACTCAATTCCTTACTAAACATTGGTTAGTAAGTTCTCACGGTATGTTGTGTTAGTTTTCAAACATCACACAACAATACAATAAGTATAATATATTCCGGTTGCATGCTTTATCTTGTTTAGTGAGCACACAAAACAATTAGCACACAAGCCGAGGGACACCTCGTTAGCAAGCAGGTCACAAGAGAACTGTACCGTTCACCGTTGGTCGTTCGGCTGCTTACTCTCTTCCGGAGTCCAAACTCCCAAGTCCTAAAACATTCATTCAGTTTTAGGTTGTTAATCACTTAACTTAATTCAACTTACTTAACTTACTTAACTTGCTTAACTCACTTAACTTACTTAACTCTTAATGATCCCCACCTAACACCTCTTAAGTCTTACAACTTAATCTTACAAACTTAATCTTAAACTTTTAAGTTTATTCTTAACTTAATCCCTTAGGTCTCCATACCTCTAATCATCATTGCCCCCTTAATGGGGTACCATTAATACCACTAACTCTCTTAGGGTTTCTTTCTTTTTTTTTTAAAGTGATAAGGGTCGACCGACCCACCGACCGACTCAACCCCTAGGTCGGTCCGTCCCAGAAAGTTTTCCGTCTTTTGAAACCCATCCGTCCGACCCAGAGCTAGACTGACCGACCCAAACCCTCTGGGTCGGTCCATTACAGAACCCATTTCCTACGTTAAATTTTTGCCCGACCGACCCATAGCTAAGCCGACCGACCCAAGCCCTCTGGGTCGGTCCAGTCCGGAGACATTCCGGCTGGCTCAACATGGCCCGACCGACCCAAAACTGGGTCGGACCCTGGGTCGGTCCACTACAGATTTTTCTCTTAAATTGCTCTTTCAATTCCAAACTCTTCCTCAAGTGTCCTAATAGGTCCAACACCATCTTGGCACTTTAAACCCACCTTATAACCTCCACCAAACTCATTAAAACCACTTCCAAAGATCTTCTCAAACATGTACTCAATTCTTACAAAGCTCCCAACACTTAGCACTTATTTTCTTACATTTCTCACATGGATTTTGCCTAAAACTTCAATTAACCAAAGTGTTTTTTTCAACCCATATAACTCCTCCTTAACATCATTGCACTCCATCTTTGCTTGTTAAACCTTCCAAGGTCATCTTGCATGTCCATGCACAATTCCTCTTCTTTTCACTTGTTACTCATCACTCTTAAACTCTTAAGCTTGCTCATACATTTTTCCATTACCTTAATACCTTGACATGGTTCTTCATCTACCCTGACCATGTAACACCCTCTTTAGACATTTCCACCTCTTTTATGCATCTTACTCACCATTCTCATGATCATACGTCCTCATACGTTTCTAGTCATTTTCCTTGACGACTTACAACCTCCTCCTACAATTTTCACTTCCATTACCCAAGTCCACACATTACCATTCAACTAAACCTTACTAGTCCACCACTAACATCACCACCTCTTACACAAAATTCTCGAACTCTCATTGTTCTTCTCTTAGTTCATACCTAAATCATCTCAAAGCATTACACATCATTTCCTCCAGATTTGCACTAGTCTTACCATTCCTCATACCATGACTTTGGTGTGTTCAATGCACCCATCTAAACTCTAATTTCCTCATAGACATCTCTAGGTCATTCTAAACCTCAAGAACTCCTTAGTTAACTCATTTCCACTCAAATTCCTCATAGTGACTCCTAGTAAATCCTAGGTCATATTAATTCACCACCATCACCTAAACACTTATTTTCTACTCAAATTTCGCCATAGCTCCTCTAGTATCTTATCATGCCCAAACACATTATTTTTCCTCATTCAACCATCTCACACACATCAAGTTCTTCTCATCATATCTCATCTCCCAAACCAACTCATTCACAACAAACTCAATATATTGCAATAATCTTAAATTACATAGCACTAAGGCTCTTAAATGACATGGCTCTTAGGCCCTTAAATGACTTAAACTTAAACACTGAATTTCCCACATATAAAAGCTTTCAACCTGCAAATACACCCATCAATCTCATAGTAATTATAATGCTCTTAAAATCCACCTTAAACTTATATTACTAACTCATTCTCATTAGCTCTTTAGTCACAAGTTCATAAGCTTGTTTAAGTTCTTTTTCTTAGGTTACATAACCCATTACCTAATGTAAGCCCTAGGCTACATTGGTACTCATCTAAACTCATTTCTTAAACCTTAAACCACCATTAGGTAAATAAATTACCTTGTTTTCTCAAGCTTATCTTAACTTCCTCCTTAGACCTTCTTCTTGCATGAATCCCGGCCACCACTTAAATTCCCCTTGCCAATGTTCTAATCAATATTTAATGACTCATATGAGTACTAAACTATACACTAACCTCAAGGAATGAAAACCTAGGTTAGAAATGTGTTCTAAGGCATAAAAGTGGATGATTACCTTTAAAGTCTCAAGATAGACTTTGGCATTGTAAAAAATAGGACCTCCACCAGTCCTTGGTGAATAAATCAAGCTAGAACAAGGCATAAAAACAAGGCCCCATGAGTAGAAATTTTCGGCCATGTAGAAGAAATGATGGAAACATGGTTTTTCTTACATTTTCTTTACCTTAAGAGAATGGAGAAGCTAATGAGCTCTTCAAACTTGATTTTCCTCCATCAATGGAGTTTCCTCTTGGAACCAAAATGGAGCTTTGAAAGATTTGAAAAGATAGAAAGATAGGTTTTGGCCTAACTAAGAGAAATATGTGTTTAGTTTTTGATTTGGAGCTAAAATGAGTAAGTTGTTGCCAAAGCAAGGTGGTGGTGCCATGGGTGCTGCTCCTACGTGGATGAAGGGAGGAAGAAGATGGTGAAATCGTTGGAAGAAGATAAATGAAGAGAGAGAAGAAGAAAGGTGGCTAATATAAGATATTTGCTTTAATAAAGCAAATAGTACTCTTTTACTTATCTATTCTTTTCTTCCTTATTTGACTACTTATGGTGACTCATCCTCCTTTAGAAAACCGGCCCCCTATCTTAAATAAGGCTAGTCATGGTCTTTGTTGACCAACTAATTAGCTTATATTGATTAAAACTTAAACTAGTCACTATTTGACACTATTCACTAATCAGTGCACATATTTCTGAAATTTTTGATTTCCCATTGATTTAGGCTTCCTAATGTGATACTAATTAGTACACATGTTGATTAAAGAGTAATGATGGACATTTAGCCACTCAAAACCCAATTCTAAGACAATTACACAAAAATGTGCTTTAAGACTTCTTAAAGCACATTTTGTGTTTTAACTTGTTTTCAAGCTTGGTTTTCTTTGGTAACTGGTTTAAAATTATTACTAAGGTCTTATCATGATATTTGGGTACTCACCCAAGTCTCTCCAAGCTTAGAGCACATTTTTGCCCTAATTGCCCTTAAGGCACTTTTTTATGTTTTCCTTGGTTTAAATTGTCTACCAATCTTTCTAAGGCATATTTTAGCCTTTCTACATCATGATTTGATGTTTACTTAGCATACTTAGGTTTGGGGTATTTCAATCTACCCCCCTTAAAAGAACTTTGTCCCCAAAGTTCCCATGGATCTTATCTTATTAGAATACATGTCTTACCTCATTTCTTAGATCATACAGATCATACTTATGTATACTTAATCTCATTGGATCATTAGATCCGCCATATTCTTATACTTAAATATCACACAACATGCTTAAGCATGTATAGCACTCAAAATTCTTTTTATTTCTTTTGATGATTGAAACATTCACATAATTTCCAACGTATTCTCCCATGTCACCGGTCCGTAGACAATGGCTCATTCGTCCTCGTCACCATGGGCCAGAATACAAAACACTCTGCTCTCCCCATGTCACCGGTCCGAAGACAAAGACTCGTGCGTCCTCGACTTCATGGGCGAGACTCAGTAAAAAGGTAATACTTTTTACGAGGTCATGTGAGAAATAATTCCTCTAATTAAAAATACAAGCAACTCCAATTTTGTTTTATCCTAAGGCCTCTATCCTTAGTGTGATTTAATTGTGACCACTGGTAGGGAGTTTCAGGAATCATCCAACCCTGATGTGATCAGCATCAGTGTAGAACTATCCTTCCACCCCAATTTGTGTTCGGTTTCCCTTGATCCCTAGAAAATCAAGTTCCACCTCCCACGTCATTTTCAAACATCCAAATAATTCACTCATTTCCAATTTTCTATCTTTTTGGTTCTTCTAATCATAATCAATACATCTCCAAAGTGTGGACTCATTCCATCAAACATTCCCAATTCATCTCTTAGTAATTACCTCAAGACTTAAATTCCTACTAAGTTCTATAACTGTCCCATACCAACTTCTACTGTCTCATACCACATAGCATTACTATTTCCTAACTCATAATCATATCAAATTGTATCTCATAATGTTATCTTATTCTTATCTCACACATAGTCTCATATCGACTCATACCTCATATATTCCTTATTTCTTAAGTCTCCTTAATCCTCTTCCTTAATTCTCTTAACTTGTACTCACACCGGAGTTAACAAGATAGGTACTTAATATGTATGGTATTCACATCATCTGTGTGCAATAGCCATGATTTATCTCAAAATGTTTATGTAAAACATATTCTCAAATTATTTTGTGCTATGCACACCGTAGTTTATGTACTCAGTACACAAACATACGCTAAGCGGTTTTCGCTCTACCCCCCTTAAAATGGATTACACCCACGTAATCAGCGTTACATCATTTTTGAACATAAGTTCAAGATGTCTAATTCTCACCAAGCATTCTAGCTTCCACGTCATCTATGTTACTTATAATTCGATCAGAAATGACTTAGTCTTTGTATCGAGGGTTCTTACGGTACTTATACCGTTTTCTTAACTTAGTCGGGTCTAATCTCAAAGGTAGTGGTCTGCTAGCTTCCACTGCGCGACTCTGATAATCTTAGGCATAATTGTCTCAATGGACACGTGTTATCTTTATATATACACGGCCTTAATGAGTTGTAACTCGTCTATCTATTCTCCTTGAAGATCTTATGCTCATACTCTTAGTATTTTCTCGAATGTCTAAATTGTTCTCCCCAACTGACCTTTGGTCTGAGGATGATTCTTAGTCTGAAACTACTGTTTAGTGCATATTGCGCTTTACAGTCTCAATCCCTTACATCTTAAGACATGTCCAATGTCTGTACTTTACAATCCGTGCTCTTCGCACTTCATAGTCCTTAATTATATGTTCTCTGGTTCCTCTGTGTTGCTGGTTCAACTGAATTATTCTCTTCGACTGTTTGTGGTAATGGCTGCTCTTGTCTGATCTTGCGCCGTTGTCCGTAGTACGGAGTCGACTACCTCCCGTGTTCCTTACACTACTCGTCTACATGCATGGGGTACCTTACTGGTACATTACTACTTACCCAGCTAACTCATAAATGAGCGTGTCAGGCCTGCAAGCCCCTATGGGGTGCAGTCGTCCCACGTCTCGTTTTAGTAAACTCATAGTGTCCGTCACACGTTTAGCTATTGCTAATTATGAAGTATTCTGTTGTCGATCTCCTCTTTCATCGTTCCATAATAACATTTATTGTTCTTCTTGAAGTTAATCAAGGGAAATCCATTATCGTGTTCTTGGTATTGTATGCTCTAGCTCTTTCTGTATCCCGTACTGATTCGGTCTCTTAATAATTGAGGTCTCTTTCCGTAGAGCCTCTTATTTTGTTTCTCATATTTATGCTACTTGGAATGCACTTCCAGTCCCTTAAGGAATGGGTAGTGTGCTTCCTGCGAAATCTTACCTAACCAGGTCCAGACTACTGGCATCAATGCTCAGTTCGTCTACCATCTTATTTTCTTACTTATATTGGTCTTAACTCATAAATCTCATTGCCTCTGTGTCAATACTTGACGGCTCATACCTAACGGTCGCTTACCGCGCACCACGACTTAATTCCCCTTATATAACTATTGTGCTCACGTCCACTACTACCGTGGTAGTTGGCTCTTACCATGTTGCCCATTGATGGTGCAACCTCTTACTCATTTATTCTAATGTCTTACCTTATACTCAATCCCTTCTTGGTGTAGACACACTGGGAGTTCTCTCATTCCGGTGTACGACAGTTGTCATACCGTGCTGTAAAATAGTTAACTCTTAATATGAAGATGTTCTGTTCCAATCTTAGATTCGTAAGTAGGCTAATTTCTCTCGCTTTCTTTCATCCTTAGTGATGTTATCTACCATGTAATTTAACTGGTTACTGAAGAAGTCATCCACTGAATCACAAGCTCTTCGGAGCATTGGTCACTTGACGTGCCATAAGGTGCACACACAATGTTTATCTCTGACGATCAATAATTCTTACATCCTAGGTGTTGGATGAGGGGTCTATCTCTGCAACCTTCCTTATTACTCATGTGTATCTGACATGTTCCAAGGTAATCCCAAGTTTACAGTTTCCATTCTCTAACAAAAGCGTATTGCATCTCTAATAAGTGAAAGCCCTTTTGAGGGGCTCATTCCCACTCATGGCCTCACAACAAGGAGAGGTATCCCCACCCTAAAAGGTATGGTTCGTTCTCCGCTCCTATCCTCAGCATTATCTCAATATTCTCATTGGTACTCTTCCTTGGTAATATCTTCCCCAATCTAAGTTATAGGTTTGTAACCGTTCACATCTACACATTGTAGTCCCTTCATGGCTTAAACAAGCTCTCTTATGACTTACTGCACCTCGGCTCTGATGTGGTTAACATCCTTGGCTCATAGGTTCTTAATGCTTAATGTCTTAGTTCATTTTTTTTGTACTCTCACTCATCTGCAGGTCATCCTTATAAGATTCTGGTTCTTTGAGCACTATCCACCGTTAGGTTACATACTAAATGTAGTATCGGGTTTCATGGTAAGTTGCTGCATCCTGCTTCCTGCTATGGAAGTTGTTCAGGTGATCTGAGGTTACTTATTGTCTTTGACAATACTGTCATTTTACTAGACTTATGTCTTTTAGTAGTCAAGGATAAGTTCGTATTAGGCGTTTGCCTTATAGTGTCCAAGTCGGATATCATCCTGTCATCTTATGCTCCCATCTCAATGCTTCGTTCAACTTCCGTTGACTACGCCACCCGTTGATGATCAATCATACTTGGGTGTTAATGAGTTAAACAAACAGTGTTAACTGTCATTCATCAGTTGTTCGGCTCGACTATGCCCGCTCTGTGGGGGTAGTCCTCTGAGCTTTCCTTTTCCAGGGTTGTACGACCTTAATCCATAGTAGGTTATAGCTTACATTTATTTCTTTTATCCTTGTTTTCTAGGTTTTCCAACATCTTCATTGAAGAATGCTTATTACTGGTATTCTTAGTGATCAATCTGGGAGTCTTATCCCATCCTTGTTGGAAGTCGTTCAGTCGACTGCCTTTATTGTATCTCCTGATACATTCCATGAATGTTGTTACTTACGTAGTGTATTTTCTCGGATCGTTGAGCGATCTTTTAGGTTCCTCTTTGAGATCCGGGTTGGTGTTCTTACCGCACTGTCGGTTGTTGCTGTCGTAGTATGTTGTACTGTTGCTAACATCCATATGGTCTAATATTATGTCCAAGTTCTGCTCCCGGCTGACTGGTCTGTCACCTCATCTCATCATGGTCAGGCCGTCGGGCCTTTCCAAGGTCTTATTCTTCTGTCCTTTAGATTGCAATCCGATGTTAATGCGTACTACGACTGTAGCGTTCGGTTACCTCGCCATGATGGCTTTCCGTGTAGCCTAACTGTGGTAGCACTTGCTATGGCAAGTGCGCCATGCAGGATGGGCTATTGGTACAAGGTACATTGGTAGTGATACTTCCTTCTACTTTCCATGTACTTGGTAGTCCTCGGGACTACTTCGATAATCTCCTATTTTGGATAACTGACCATCCGGCAGTTTCCTTGTTGTTTGACAGTACTGTCATCTATTAGGGCGTTCCTCTTTCTGAGGGAATCCCTTAATATTTTCTTGTGTTTTAATCCTCGCTCCTATCTCCACACATTTTGTTGTGGTTACTCAGTAATGATCCTCCTTTAGGCACTACATCGTAGTCCTATTTCGGTAAACAATTTATATGAGTTCCTATCGTCGTCCGCATTATGTTGGCCCGGTTTTATAACCTTCCTCATGGTATGGGGTTTGGAGTTCCCGTTTCTAGCTGGACTTTCCAGTAATCTCAATCCTCATGCTTTGTATTATCCCACTGTTATGCTCACTCGGACCGCTGTCCGGTACTCATGTCTCTTATCATTTCCTTATCCATTGCACGCGTAGTGCTTTCCTTACCATTAGTATTGCGGGTTATTTCGACTGCGTAGCATGTCGACCCATGTTGCCGGTAATTTCCGTTCCCTTACTGGTAGAATTCCCTTGATAGCGCCTGTTTCACCGCTGCGCCTCAGTTAAAACGTTCAAGTTCTCATAAACAGTTGTTCAACAAGATGTTTCTCGTATTGCTTACTGTTAGCTAACTGCCAGATCGGGTTTCCCCGAGCAAGAGAAGGCTTTCTTCTCTCAGGCGTTTGTTCCACATATTTAGGGTTAGGGATGTGGAGGGCGGGCCTAGGTACTATGGATGTCCGGTAAACACCGGGAAGTCCTGACTAACGCACCTCTCACCTATCTCTCAACCCTTAACCCATAACTCAAACTCAACCTCAGTTTTCACCTAAGTTCTGTAATTCCTGGTCTTCAGAGCGTAACTACGCTCTGATACCACTTTTTGTAACACCCCAACACAATCCAAATGTGGTCTCGCAACTTAACAGCATATATATATATATATACGTGTCACAGCGGAATTCCTTACACTCCATGACCTTGCCACGGTCTGACTACAGAATATACCGAACATTAGTACATAACAACCTTAACCAAATACATATTCTTCTTACAATCCTCTCACAACCTATACATCTTACTAACTCAACTGTCGTACGAGTGTACATGCACAACTCGTACGTCACACTTAATCCTTAACACTTGTATCCTCTTCTTACTCTTGCAAAGGCCGCCTCCTGATGTACACCTGTGTAGTAAAAACAGCCCCCAAAGGGGGTCAGCACGAATGCTGGTACGATCCTCTCATGGCCCCCAAGCTAACGTGGCTACGACGACTAATTGTCGATAGCATAGAGGTTGGTTAAATGCACAACATAATAGTAAATGCTGTAAACAACAATCCATATATGAACAATCAAAGTTCACACACAATGAACGACTTAAATGCGTTCCCTTAATTAGAGAGTTAGTTATTTAACTCCTTAAGTAATGTTCCCTCTTAATCTTAGTCCATCCTCATCTCACCTCAATCTTAGTCTTAACTTAATCTTAGAAACAACCATCCTTTAATAAGGAGTGGATGTAGCTTATCTTAATCTTAATAATACAAACCATCCTTTAAAGAGGAATGGTTGCAACTCATCTTAACCTTACCTTAATCTTAATCTCAACTTAATCTCAGAATATAAACCGTTCCTGGAAGGGAATGGTTGTAGCTTAATTCAAACCTGGGATTTAGGTGATCCCACCGCACCATCTTAATGCCACCTACTCTGGACGGGAGTCCAGCGTAGCTGAGCCGGCAACCGGCCCTAGGCTACAAGTCCGAAGACAAGTCCTTAATCGGAAGTCCAATCTGCTATAGATAACGACCCCCTTTCCTTAGCATGCATGACCGGAGATCGGTCCCGGGTTTCCTCACTCAAATTCCAGTTAGTAGTAATCTCAAGACCCTGTTTGTTGGTTAACCTCTTTCGGTTCATATTGTCCCTTATTAGGGGGCGTTCCTTAGTCTCACTCAATTCCTTACTAAACATTGGTTAGTAAGTTCTCACGGTATGTTGTGTTAGTTTTTAAACATCACACAACAATACAATAAGTATAATATATTCCTGTTGCATGCTTTATCTTGTTTAGTGAGCACACAAAACAATTAGCACACAAGCCGAGGGACACCTCGTTAGCAAGCAGGTCACAAGAGAACTGTACCATTCACCGTTGGTCGTTCGGCTGCTTACTCTCTTCCAGAGTCCAAACTCCCAAGTCCTAAAACATTCATTCAGTTTTAGGTTGTTAATCACTTAACTTAATTCAACTTACTTAACTTGCTTAACTCACTTAACTTACTTAACTCTTAATGATCCCCACCTAACACCTCTTAAGTCTTACAACTTAATCTTACAAACTTAATCTTAAACTTTTAAGTTTATTCTTAACTTAATCCCTTAGGTCTTTATACCTCTAATCATCATTGCCCCCTTAATGGGGTACCATTAATACCACTAACTCTCTTAGGGTTTCTTTATTTTTTTTTTAAGTGTTAAGGGTCGACCGACCCACCGACCGACCCAACCCCTGGGTCGGTCCGTCCCAGAAACTTTTCCGTCTTTTGAAACCCATCCGTCCGACCTAGAGCTAGACCGACCGACCCAAACCCTCTGGGTCGGTCCATTACAGAACCCATTTCCTACGTTAAATTTTTGCCCGACCGACCCAAAGCTAAGCCGACCGACCCAAGCCCTCTGGGTCGGTCCAGTCCAGAGACATTCCGGCTGGCTCAACATGGCCCGACCGACCCAAAACTGGGTCGGACCCTGGGTCGGTCCACTACAGATTTTTCTCTTAAATTGCTCTTTCAATTCCAAACTCTTCCTCAAGTGTCCTAATAGGTCCAACACCATCTTGGAACTTTAAACCCACCTTATAACCTCCACCAAACTAATTAAAACAACTTCCAAAGATCTTCTCAAACATGTACTCAATTCTTACAAAGCTCCCAACACTTAGCACTTATTTTCTTACATTTCTCACATGGATTTTGCCTAAAACTTCAATTAACCAAAGTGTTTCTTTTCAACCCATATAACTCCTCCTTAACATCATTGCACTCCATCTTTGCTTGTTAAACCTTCCAAGGTCATCTTGCATGTCCATGCACAATTCCTCTTCTTTTCACTTGTTACTCATCACTCTTAAACTCTTAAGCTTGCTCATACATTTCTTTCCATTACCTTAATACCTTGACATGGTTCTTCATCTACCTGACCATGTAACACCCTCCTTAGACATTTCCACCTCTTTTATGCATCTTACTCACCATTCTCATGATCATACGTCCTCATACGTTTCTAGTCATTTTCCTTGACGACTTACAACCTCCTCCTACAATTTTCACTTCCATTACCCAAGTCCACACATTACCATTCAACTAAACCTTACTAGTCCACCACTAACATCACCACCTCTTACACAAACTTCTCGAACTCTCATTGTTCTTCTCTTAGTTCATACCTAAATCATCTCAAAGCATTACACATCATTTCCTCCAGATTTGCACTAGTCTTACCAATCCTCATACCATGACTTTGGTGTGTTCAATGCACCCATCTAAACTCTAATTTCCTCATAGACATCTCTAGGTCATTCTAAACCTCAAGAACTCCTTAGTTAACTCATTTCCACTCAAATTCCTCATAGTGACTCCTAGTAAATCCTAGGTCATATTAATTCACCACATCACCTAAACACTTATTTTCTACTCAAATTTCGCCATAGCTCCTCTAGTATCTTATCATGCCCAAACACATTATTTTTCCTCATTCAACCATCTCACACACATCAAGTTCTTCTCATCATCTCATCACCCAAACCAACTCATTCACAACAAACTCAATATATTGCAATAATCTTAAATTGCATAGCACTAAGGCTCTTAAATGACATGGCTCTTAGGCCCTTAAATGACTTAAACTTAAACACTGAATTTCCCACATATAAAAGCTTTCAACCTGCAAATACACCCATCAATCTCATAGTAATTATAATGCTCTTAAAATCCACCTTAAACTTATATTACTAACTCATTCTCATTAGCTCTTTAGTCACAAGTTCATAAGCTGGTTTAAGTTCTTTTTCTTAGGTTACATAACCCATTACCTAATGTAAGCCCTAGGCTACATTGGTACTCATCTAAACTCATTCCTTAAACCTTAAACCACCATTAGGTAAATAATTTACCTTGTTTTCTCAAGCTTATCTTAACTTCCTCCTTAGACCTTCTTCTTGCACGAATCTCGGCCACCACTTAAATTCCCCTTGCCAATGTTCTAATCAATATTTAATGACTCATATGAGTACTAAACTATACACTAACCTCATGGAATGAAAACCTAGGTTAGAAATGTGTTCTAAGGCATAAAAGTGGATGATTACCTTTGAAGTCTCAAGATAGACTTTGGCATTGATAAAATAGGACCTCCACCAGTCCTTGGTGAATAAATCAAGCTAGAACGAGGCATAAAAACAAGGCCCCATGAGTAGAAATTTTCGGCCATGTAGAAGAAATGATGGAAACATGGTTTTTCTTACATTTTCTTTACCTTAAGAGAATGGAGAAGCTAATGAGCTCTTCAAACTTGATTTTCCTCCATCAATGGAGATTCCTCTTGGCACCAAAATGGAGCTTTGAAAGATTTGAAAAGATAGAAAGATAGGTCTTGGCCTAACTAAGAGAAATATGTGTTTAGTTTTTGATTAAGAGCTAAAATGAGTAAGTTGTTGCCAAAGCAAGGTGGTGGTGCCATGGGTGCTGCTCCAACGTGAATGAAGGGAGGAAGAAGATGGTGAAATCGTTGGAAGAAGAGAAATGAAGAGAGAGAAGAAGAAAGGTGGCTAATATAAGATATTTGTTAATAAAGCAAATAGTACTCTTTTACTTATCTCTTCTTTTCTTCCTTATTTGACTACTTATGGTGACTCATCCTCCTTTAGAAAACCGGCCCCTATCTTAAATAAGGCTAGTCATGGTCTTTGTTGACCAACTAATTAGCTTATATTGATTAAAACTTAAACTAGTCACTATTTGGCACTATTCACTAATCAGTGCACATATTTCTGAAATTTTTGATTTGCCATTGGTTTAGGCTTCATAATGTGATACTAATTAGTACACATGTTGATTAAAGAGTAATGATGGACATTTAGCCACTCAAAACCCAATTCTAAGACAATTTCTCAAAAATGTGCTTTAAGACTTCTTAAAGCACATTTTGTGTTTTAACTTGTTTTCAAACTTGGTTTTGTTTGGTAACTGGTTTAAAATGACCATTAGAATATTACTAAGGTCTTATCATGATATTTGGGTACTCACCCAAGTCTCTCCAAGCTTAGAGCACATTTTTGCCCTAAGTGCGCTTAAGGCATTTTTTATGTTTTCCTTGGTTTAAATTGTCTACCAATCTTTCTAAGGCATATTTTAGCCTTTCTACATCATGATTTGATGTTTACTTAGCATACTTAGGTTTGGGGTATTTCAGTATGTGTGCAGTGATGAACCCACAGTCAAATGCAGCAGCATCTCCTGAAGTTTATCCACCTTGTGAATACTGTGGTAGAAGCTCAAACTTGTGTCAATGTACATCTCCACCAAGTGAAGAGGTAAATTACCTGGGGAACAGACAAGGAAATTTCTATAACAACCAAAGCAATCAGGGATATCAGCAGCAAAGATTTCAGAACAACAACTACAATCAGAAGGCACCACAACAATATAATCAGTCCTATCAGAGACCCCCTCAAAACCAACAGATGCAAAGTCAAGGAGCTAGTAGTTCCTCAGACTTGGAAGCCATGATGAGCAAATTCATCACATCAACTAAAGCCAGATTCAATGAGCAAGATGAAATCAACAACAACCAAAAGGCATTCATGCAAGAACAAAAGGCTTACAATAAGAGAATGGAAACTCAATTGGCTCAAATTAGTCAGAAGCTTTCAGATAGACCTGCAGGGTCTTTGCCTAGTCAACCAGAGATGAATCCAAGGGAGTATGCTAAAGCTGTTTTTACTGTGGAAGAAGATACTCCACTTGTCGCTGCAGTTTTACCTGTTCAACAAGAGGTTAAGGACTCCATTAAAGTTTTTGAAAAACCAAAGGAGAAGGAGTCTCCTGAAACTCAACCTTCTTACTCTTCTATTTCCAATCGCAAATTTGAAGAACCTATTCCTTTTCCTGACAGGTTAAAGAAAAGAGATCTTGATGAACAACTTGGAAAATTTCTTAAAATTTTTAAGAAATCAACTAAAGATTTTCCTTTTTTTGATATGCTTAAGTTAATGCCAAATTATGCTACACTGGTGGATGATATCTTGGCTAACAAATGTCCTTTGCAGGAAAAGGAAACAACGAAGAAGGTAACTACTAGGAGTAGTAAAGGTAAAGCTACTGAGCCTGAGGTGAGCATAGAGCAACCGGTGCTGGAGAATGAGCGGAATTATGAAGTTACCAAATCTCCTTCACCTACATCACCTACAGTTGAAGTTGCTCCTCCAGTTCCATTGCCGAACAGAACCAAGCGTTCCAAGGAGGATAGTGAGTTTGATAAGTTTCTTACTTTACTTCGGCAACTATCTGTTGATATCCCCTTTGTTGATTTAATTGCGAAGGTGCCTAACTATGCCAAGTATTTAAGGAAGCTTTTATCTAATAAGGCAAAGTTAGTTGAGATAGGAACTATTCAGCTCACAGAGACTTGTTCAGCGATCATACAGAAGCGCTTACCAGAAAAATGCAAAGATCCTGGAAGCTTCACAATTCCATGTAGAATAGGAGACATCGACTTCGACCACTGTCTTGCTGATTTAGGAGCATCGATTAGTCTCATGCCATACACTTTAATTTGAAAAGCTTGGAATTGGAGACTTACAGCCTACACGAATGACGCTTCAGCTAGCAGATCGCTCAATGGTTTACCCTTGTGGAATTGCAAAGGATGTGATGGTTAAGGTGGAGCATCTGTATTTCCCTTGTGACTTTGCCATACTCGACATGGCTACAGATCCGACGGTCCCTATTATCTTTGGAAGACCCTTCGTAGCAACAGCCAACGCTCGAATCGAAGTTGCTCATGGTACGATCACGTTGAATGCAGAGGGGGAGAAGCTACTGTTTTATGCTGGTAGGTCTTCGAAAAATGTTTTGGAAGCTTCTAGGAGTTCGTGTCGCCAAGTTTCAAAGACGGCTCAATCTTCTGAAATCTCTTAAAAGAACAAAACCATGGTCAAGCCAAAGACCGAAAAGATGGGCAGCTCATTGGGAGGCAACCCAATCTCCTTTCTTCTTGTTTTTCGTTTTAATTCATGTTTTTACTTATTCTAATTCTTTTGTTAGCTATTTTTCTTTGTTTGGTTTTAATTAAGTTGTAGGTTTGGTAAAAGAAGAGGATCAGAATGCTAGAAGCAAACCTTCGGTGGATTCATAGGGGGTGGTCCGGCACATTGTCCATAACTTAAGTCCCGGACCAATCAAAGAGCACACTTACGACGGGATTCAATGGGGTGGTCCGGGACCTATTACAGGACTTAAGTCCCGGACCAGAGGAGCGGCAAACTCTCGAACAGAAAAATACACATGGGCTGGGACTTTACCCATATCTTAAGTCCCGGACCCAAGGCGATGGAGACTTTCGGGCTATTTTAATATAGTGGTCCGGGATCTTAGAGACCTTAAGTGACCGCATTCAAAGAAAATTCTCGGAAAAATATGTATGAGTGGTCCGGGACCTTACACATACCCTAAGTCCCGGACCGTTATCACTGAAAACCCTCGGCCCGATTTATACCTTGGTCCGGGACTTCAACCATACCCTAGGACCATCTATCGCTGTTTAAAAATAAAAAGAAAAAAAAAAACTCGTCTTCAACCTCCGCTCCGCCCAATTCTCAACCCTAACCCGTACTCACACCACCACCGATTTTACCACACCCACTCGCCACTCCCGACATCATCCCGACCACCGCACCCTACCTACCTGTCCTCGCTACCGCCTTCGCCACCCCACCCACGCATCGACCACGCTTCATCACAACCGTAACACCAGACGACCGTCATCATCTCCATTCGCTCCTCGACACCATCACGCACCACGGACCACCTCACCACCATCGACGCTCACAACACCATCATTTCACCACCACATCCCAGACGACGCCACTCACCAGGTCACCGCCTTCATTTTCTTCACCAATCCACCGATGTACCATCTCACCACCGTCTCCATTAGCTTCCATCGACCATCATCTTCATTTTCGACACAAATTCACCCCATTTACCCAAACCAAACGCGCCCCTGCTCACACCAAATTCAGACCATTTGCCTAAACCAAACACACCCTTTACCACTACATTAATCCCACATCTCGATGGCCCCTAAACGTGCTCGAAAACACACCACTGCCGGTGCATCATCATCTTCTGATGCTCCCCTACTTCGGATCCGCGAGACGGACCGTTCGAAATTTCTAACTGACACTGCTTGGGATTGGTTCCAGGCTAAGGAACGCAAAATAATTCCTGAAAGGTCAGTTTGTCCTACATTAATATCTGAATTTGATTTAGAAAGGATATTTAGCGATAGAGGTTGGGTATGTCTGCTAAACCGAGGTGGTACATTTTATCCGCGACTGGTTAAATTATTCTATGCTAATGCTGCGGTGTGTGCTGATAGTAAGGAAATTAGGTCAAGGGTTAAGGGGAAGGATATTGTAGTCGATCCCGCCCATATTAGACGTGCTCTGAATATACCTAATCGGGCTACGGTCCCGATTGAGGCGGACCGGGAGAATCACGAACTCCGTGAGAGACAAGCTAAGGAGCATTATATAAATTTGATCGTGAATGATCCTACTGTTCAGAACCGCCAGAGGCACAACCACCGGGTGAAATACCCAAAGTTTCTAAAGGATGATTTACTTTGCTAATTAGGTCCTAATGAGCTATTAAGCATATTTAAATCCTAATATTGGCATACGTACACATTAGGACCAGAAAAGTCCTCAATAGCACTTCTTGTATTGTTTTAAAAGTAGCTAGCTAGAATGCTCCAATAACATTGTGACAACCAAGTTAGTAGGTGATGCAGCAGCTAGCTTATGTAGTAAACACACAAGTAGGTGATGCAGCTGATTGGGCAAGCTAGCAAGCAAGTAGGTGACTCATCAAGCTAGCAAGCAAGTAGGTGACTCATCAAGCTAGCAAGCAAGTAGGTGACTCAGCAAGTTAGCAAGCTAGTAGGACGTCTTAAGCACGACCAAGCTAGGAGGCAAGTAGGACGTCTTTAAGCACGAGGTGGCATGATGAGTTGGCACCTACTTAAACACTTGACACATACTATAACCAATAGGAGCTTGACACCTAAGTAGCCTGGTAGGAGGTGGCAACATCCCATTGGAGACGTGACATGGCTTAGGAATCAGCCACACACACCTTTCCTTCACCTTAAGTAACTTTAACCGCCCCTTTGCTTATATAAACCGTCCTCCACCTCCATTCAGCCCTTTAGCACGTTAAAAAGAGAAAAAGAAAGAGAGAAAAGCTTACCACCACCACCTGGCCGAGAGCAAAGAGAAGGAGGAGAGCTACTATCTTCATCTTCTTCCAATCCTATAGGTAAGGCTGTTCTTGGTGTGTTCTTCATCCTTTCCTAGTCTATTCTCAGCCGAAAACCAGAGGAGAAACCAAGGGAACTCACTCCTTTTCCATGTCCATTTTAGGAGCTTAAAAGCTGTCTTAGGGTGTTCTAACTTCTAGCAAGCTTTCCAAGGATTTAAGGAAGGTTTTCTTTAGCAATCTGCAAGGTAACTTCATGGTTACCATCCCTTAATAAATCTGTATGTTTTACAGGAGTATTATCCCTATATTATCTAATTAAAATTCGTAGCTATTTATTAGCCTAAAGCTAGAAGAGTTAGAAAAGTGTTTTAAGGAAGAAAAGGATGTGTTTGCAACCTACCTTTGATTACTGATTGCTTAAGAGTTTGTTTATGGTGTTTTGCTGCTGTTTAGTAAGTGGGAATAACCTAGAGGTAATTATGTTTGTTCTGGATAATCTTTAGTCTAATCTGGTGTTGTTATAATCTAGGATAAATGGTGTCTTAAGAGTTTTGTTTAATCACCAGATTTGTGAGTGGAATTCTAGAGCATTAATCAAGTGTTTTAGGTGCTTAATAACCTAGAACCTATCTGATTATTATGGCCGAGTAACATAGGTGAAAGTATAGAATTTGTTAAAGATGTTAAGTGTGATTACTAGAAGAGCTAATCTGATGAATTAGATGTCTAGTACAACCGCTTTCAGTTGGAAGTTAATTAGTGTAAACTAGATGTGTCCTAGGGCTAAAAACATGATTGTTGATTGTTCTGGTCATTAGTAACCTATTATGGCAGAATTGGCCATGAACTATTAAAGAGATGTATATCATGATTTTAGGATGAAGATGATAGTTTAAACTAAGCTAGGACTTAAAGTCTTAAAGTCTAGTATGTCGGGAACTTATATGTACAGTCTTAGAAGGTTGTTTATGGTGGCATAAACTCCTAAGCTAATCTGGTTAATATTGTGTTGTTATGACCGAAAATGTTAGGAACCAATTATGATTTGATTCAGGTTGTAATCTACAGTTAAATTATGTCTTAAGCTGATCTAGATGAGATTGTTAATAATAGAACTGAAATGGATATTATTTGTTTGTTTGATCAAGACTTGGTCTTAAGGTATGATTTATGGTTGTTTGAACTGTTAAGCTGAGATATTTGATGTTGTATGATCTGGCCGAAGGTGCCATGTAAGATTATGTGATCATAGCCTTTCCTTAAGTGCTATTTGATTATTGTTATGTTCCTTGTGTTTGAAATTATGAAATGGGCTTTGTTAAGTGACTTGACTGTTGATTCTTGTTATACTTTAAATTGCTATATTCTAATTAATGAAGATTCAATGAGTAACTCATTGGAATGGATTGAGATATATGGCCATATGTGGAACTTGAGCAGTAATTGCCTTCTCATGAATTATTGGACTCATGGTATGCCTTGGCTCCATGAGATGTTCATGGTTTCCTACTCTATAGTTTAAAGGTACTATAGGGGGTGTGCACATCTTTTAGGGCCTGGAGTGCGTTTGGGAAAGGTTGGATCGCCTCAATGATCGGGATTCGTCCCTAGAACTGATTTGTGTGGAATGGAGAAATTGATGACTAAGGAAAATATGTGAATTGATTAACATGTACTTGTGCAGGTTTGGATGCCTTATTGTTAATGCTTGAACTCTTGGTTGAGCAAAGTTTGTGTATATACCATCAAGTACTTTACTAAGTTATTGTCTGATGGTAGCTTTGATTTTACTCAGCTTTGCTGACTTTTTGGCTTTATGCCCCGTGGTCTTTTCTCTGTGATTGTATGAATGGCCACAGATGCTGGAAATGAAGGAGCTTCTCCCTAGTTGTGGAGACATCCGAGAGTGTGGGCTTTTGGGGCTAGAAGACCATCATTTTATTCTCTTTTGGTTTCTAGACTAATGTATTAGGTTGTTCTATAACCTATGTAATACAAAGTTAGTTTGGTTGTAAGTTAAGCCTAAGCATTCACATGGTTGTGAGTGTGGCGGTAACGTCCTATAAGACTTATGCTTCCGCTTTATTAATCTGAGCAAGTTTATTATCATATTATGGTTAGTAATTTAGGGGCGTTACAACGGGATAAGTAGGTGGTTACCGGTGATAAGCCTACCACACCTCTTGAGCGTCTGATCTTGGGGATTATAATGTATAATGTCCGACCCGGGAGTGTGCGGACCTGAATGCAATCGACTACTATGTTCTGCGCTTCCTCCTGGATGACGAGCTTGCCCAGGCAGCATTCCCCATTGCCCTGCATGGATTACTTTTTCTGTCGATGCTTCGGGTGATTGATGTAGACAGTAGCTCCTCTCTTCCCTTCCCGTACCTCCTCCAGTCTTTCTTCATCGATGCTCAGGTAGACTTCTCGGATGAGCAGCCCCAGTACCCCCGGTCTCCCATAGACATGACGATGATGCGCTTTTATCAGTGGGAGAAGATAGATGATCAGTGGGTGAAGCGCCGACGCGCACAGCCGGGTGCACGAGCCCCCAGACCTGATGACGTCGCTGAGGTTGAGCCCCCCGCTGCTGCCGCTAGTGGTGACATCCCAGACATACCGATGACCACTGCTCCTACACCGGGATATGACGAGATGTTTCGTTAGTTTACTGATTGGCAGGGGATGATCACTGCACGGGTCGATGGTCTTGCTGCTCATATGACTCAAATGGACATTCGTGTAGACGGGATGAGTACGACCCTGTACGATTATGGAGCACGGATCTCAGCTTTGGAGACCCAACAGAGTGAGTATGAGGCTAGGCAGGAGGCACGGTATGCGGAGTATACAGCTGGACAGGACGCACGGTTTGCGGAGTATGCGGCTCGCTATGAGGCACGCTTTACTGATTATGACGCCCGCTTCGCTCAGCTGGAGTCCTGGCGTCTACCTCAGGATCATCCACCACCTTAGTAGATCTTATGCTGGTTTATGATCTGTTCTTTTCAGACTCTTTATCTTGTTATTGCTGTTTCGGATTCTCTTTTATTTCCTAACTCTGGTTGTTTTAATGTCTTTTAGCTTGTTAGGTTGCATATTATGGTACTTTTCATTTTCTTTTTGGATTGTTATGGATACTTTGTTACTTCTACTACTGCCACTGCTTGGTTATGTTCCTTGACTTTATTGCAACATAGTGTCTGCTGCTGCTTCATTCCAACAAGATTGCCATCTCTTGTGTACGATATCGAAAGAATACAAAGGAGACTCTGCCGAAATTTTTCCAACACTCCATAAGTCTCTCGTTCCTTTTCATAAGTGTGGGGACGTCATCTTCACCCATTTTTCAGGGGAGTTCTATTCTTTCTTTTGCACTATGATCATACTCATGCAGCAATGAGGGCATTGCTATTTTCTAAGTGTGGGGAAGTTGGTAGTAAGGGGGGCTGTGCGTTTATTGCTTATTTTCTGTGGTTCCTGACACTACTAATTCTCACTTCATTAACCTTTGATGACCCTCCACAAAATTTTTAATTCGACATACTTGGTTTTCATTTATGGTCAGATGCATCAGTTGGGAATAACGTACGAGTAGCGAAATTTTTTGAGATTTAATCTGAAACTTCGGTCAAAAGAACTTTGGTTATACTGCTTGTATTGTCAGTTTTGGTTAAAATTTTCATCTATTTCTTCAATAAAAGGTGAGACCATTTTGTGACTATTTTGTTTGAACTAACTTGGGGCTTTGGGAAAGTTTTGGAATGAATGGAAGGAAAGGACAAAGGCAAGGTACTCCGCTAATCTATTTTGAACCGGAACAGACCTCTCCCATTCGGTAATTAAGCCCATGGAGTGCCTCATCACTTATCTACCTAAGATCATCTGATCTGGGATAGAAGGCCCAACACTGCTACAAGGATGGGGAGAAAAAGTCTGAGGGGATGAAATGAATAATGCTTACTCAGAAAAATTGGAAGGAAAGTTCTTTCATGCTAAACAGTTTATTGCAAATTCTTCCTTGATTATGAGTATGTGGCAATGAAAGGTAATGTGGAATATGACATTACTTCTTGCCCCTTGTCGTCCAATGAATTGTGGAAAGCAAATGGAAAGTAAAGCCCTGAGTACAGTTTGGATTAAATAGTTATGATGATAGTCTCATGCATTTGTAAAATACCCTAGCTTCACTGTTTAAGAAAACCTGCAGTACTAATCGTTGTTTCTTATGACTGTTGTTAGATTTCCTTGTACATTGTTCCTGACCTGATAAATCCCCGCTTTAGAAATTCTGGTACATTTTGATTGCAGTAATTGCTTGAGGACAAGCAAAGATTAAGTGTGGGGAGGTTGATAAGTCAGGAATTTACCTATTTTTGCATGGTCTTTTGATACCAAATTCATTGCTATTTACTGCTATATTCCTGTCTTATGAGCATTTTTATGTTTCTTGTTGCAATTGTTTTCATTTATGGTTTTTTATGTGCTTTTTCAGGTATTTAATCTCAAAGGAGTATGTTCATATCATTGTTGGGAATCATGGTTTTTCAAACAAGCTAAATGGAGTCAAGAAAGTCATCTCTCGACCTAAATTCAGATATGGTCTGGGACTTGTTGCATAACTTAAGTCCCAGACCACAAATTGACTCTACTCTCGACCTAAATTCAGATATGATCCGGGACTTGTTGCATAACTTAAGTCCCGGACCACAAATTGACTCTACTCTCGGCTTAAACTCAGGCATGGTCCGGGACTTGTTCAATAACTTAAGTCCCGGACCACAAGGCAGAGCAGATCTCGGGTTGTTTTTATACCATGGTCCGGGACTTCATACAGGACCTAAGTCTTGGACCATGACCTGGAAGTAGACGTCTGTAGCGCGCTCGCATTGTGTTTTCTTCATATTAAACAAACCACCCATGCACTATCGATTTCCTTTCCAGCTTTGTCTTCCACACTCGTTTTTGTCCCTTCCACTGCTACTTTCCATCCTCATCTCCACTAATCAAATTATCTCCTCAAATCTAGCTGAACACCCACGTTAAACACCCACCATTCCACTTACAAATTCCAGCATCATTTTCCACCACCATGCTGCTTCTGCTACGTATTCAACAAACAAGTTCTATAAATAGAACTCTCTTCCTCTCATTCAACACACACTCTCACGTAGAGAAAATACCACACCACACACTATCCATCCATCATACTCCTCCATTTAATTACATCCATCATCCATACTTCACACAATCCTCCATATAATATCATCTCATTACCCATCTCATTACCCACCTACGTATCCATACACCTCCACAGAAGTCTGGAGTACACAAACAAGTTAGACTTCACCCTTTTCTGGAGAATGAGCAGAAGAAAATGCTGATTGTGCACAGAGACTCCATCAAAGAATCTTAAATCAGAGTTTCTTCTTCTCTTCTTCTTTAATGTTATCTATATATTTTTACAGTATTTTCATTTCCATGGCTGAGTAGTTTTTATAAATTTCGGTTTACTATGTAATCCAAATTCAAGGTTCCATTATCTTTGTGATTTACCATTTTAATAGATTAAAGTGTTGTTACTTATTTATTTTTGTAAATCTTGTGATCTGGCCAATTACTTGATTTTATCAGTTTATCTGCTTATAAGTGAGAACTGCGGTAGATAATAGACAACAGGAACAGCACCGGTTAATTTATAGATGGTAATTCCTCTAGGATATTAACTGATCATTAACTGGATTATTCTTAAAGCTGTTAGCAATTAGTAAATTTGTAACGAGAGTTAAGATTTATTAGCTGTTAATGAAATACCCCGTAATTAAAAGCAGTGATTAATTAGGCTAATTATAATTTTAAAGGCTTAATTACACTTAAATAAATACGAGGGAACAAATCCCGAAGAAAACGGACCTTTAAAATGGGTTAAAAGCATAAACGAACCTTAAAGCGTGTTTTTCGAGGAAACCGGGAAAACACGACTTTAAGCGGGTCAAATAGACTCGTAATAATTTTGGTCAACTAAATAGTCACTAATAAATATTAGTGGAGCTTTAGAACCAATAAAATTAATTAAACGAGAGAATTCTGGAAAACAGGTACCGGTTAGTAAAAACTGTAACAACCGGGAAGTTGTGGGGTGAGAATGCAAATAAACAAAGTTAGTGTGTCCACCTTGCAAATAAAAAGTAAAAATATGTGTGTGTGTGTGTGTGTGCGGGATCCGATTTACCCCTCCCTCTCACACTCACCTAACACTCCCTTATTTACTAAAAGACAAGGGAAATAAGTAAAAGAAAAAAACACACTCTCTCTCCTACTCCCCCTCTTCCTCTCACGCATCCCCCTCCCTCTCTTTCTCTATTCTCTTCTTCCCTGCGATGACAATGGAGATTTGAAGAAAACCCCCACAAACCTCACCTTCTCTCCATTGTTGTGCCTTCATCCTTTGTCCAAAAATTATAAAAACCATACCATTGGAATCCCCTTGCAAAGGAGAACATTTTCATCCTTTCAAAAATCCAAAAGCTCAACTTTTGTTTTTATGGGTATCCTCCATTTGAAGATTCAAGTCCACCATTAGAAGCACCTTCACCTCCTTGTTACTTTGAGGTAAAAAGAATTTCGAAAATCCTTCATTTCTAGCTCTCATTGGCATTATAAGGATTTTCAGTTTTTGAACTCTTGGCCCTTTTTGTTCCAGCCGACTTTGGCTCTCTTGTTGGGCTAGGAATCTTGTTCTTTTGCTATTCAAGAACTTCATTCACCCATTGGAAGGTAACACCCTTTTCTAAACCCTAAAACCTAAATTCTAGGGTTAGTATAAAATGAATGCTAAATGGTATTGTGTATGTGTTATGGGCTGTAGCACTTTGTGTGTGTGAACCCATTGGAACCGAGAACAAAGGAGAAGAAGGGAAGAGAAGGAAAAAGGAAGAAAGAAAAACTAGCAAGACAAGGTAATTGCTCTTACCTTGAACTAGTTTTGTATGTAGTAGTGTAACAGATTTTAAGTAGTAAAATGAGTAATGTATTTGAGTAATGAGTAATGGTAATGTAGTAGTGTATTGGAGAAGAGAATGTAACAGTTTTTGAAGTTTTTAAACAAAGTTTAAAAGCTTGGGAAAACATTGGGTATTGATTGAGTATGTGCAGAATTTTATGTTGTTGTAGTAGTGTTGAATTGTGAGTATAATGTATTGCATAAAACAGGTTATGAGGATGAGAATATGTGAGCTGAAATAATGTGTGGAGAATGTTAAAAATATAGGGGAGACTATGTCAAATTTTGTGTAGGAAATGAGAGGACTTAAGTTGTTTAAGAAGAGGAAGTACTTGGAGAGTTTAAAAGGAGTGTTTTGTAGTTTGAAACTGATTTGGAAATGAGTTGTGAATGGGATGAAACTAGAGTGTAAGGTAATGTATTTTGGATGCTAGGAATAGCATTAGTTGAGGGAGTATTGGAGGACAAGTGTTGAGGGAAAAATCTGTAGCATAATGTGGGAACCAAAATCTGTAGCATTAGTGTGAAGAAAACCAATGTAAGTGTTGGAATTGAAATGAGAAAAATATTGAGTAAGTTGTGTAAGAATGGAGTAGTAAGTTTGGAGAATGAATTAAGGTGATTTAGAGCAACTAAATGAGTGGTAAACATGTGGGGAAGCATTGGTAAAGATTGGGGAAGTAATGGGTAAATAAATCAGTTGAAAACAGATTTTAAAACTGAAGTACTGGGCCGGACCGGACTTGCGACCGGACTTGCAAGTTCGGTCGAGCCCAGATTTACAAAGATGGGAAACCTTCTGGAATCGACCGGACTTGCGACCGGACATGCAAGTTCGGTCGGACCAGAAAATTCTCCCGTCTGAAACCTTCTGGAATGGACCGAACTTGCGACTGGACTTGCAAGTTCGGTCGGCCAGAAAAATTCCGCAGATGAAAGCTTCTGGAATAGACCAAACTTGCGACCGGACTTACAAGTTCGGTCGGCCAGAAAAATTTCCGTAACACAAGCTACTGGAATGGACCGAACTTGCGACCGGACTTGCAAGTTTGGTCAAGCCAGAAATTTCCCGTACTGATAGCTATTGGAATGGACTGAACTTGCAAGGTCGGTCGCAAGTCCGGTCGAGTCAAAAAAAAATGTTTTAATTATATGATTATAGTAATCATATATACATGTATATATGCCTATATACACATATGCATATATATGCAGTAACACACCATTAATGAAGTAGTAATGGTAAGAAAGTAAGTAAATGAGTAAGTGAGCAAGCTTAAGAAGTAATGAGGAAAAGAATGGTTTTATAACCAAGTATGAATGTAAAGGAGTAGTAAGTAAGCATTGAGAATATCAATGAAGGAGTAAGTTAGATCAATAATAGACCATTGATCATACTACTTCATATATGTATAGGAATCAAATAGTTGATCCTCGAAGGAGCCGGTAGTACGGATACAATGGTGAACGGTATGATTTCTTCATGCCCTGTATCCTAACTTGGTTACCCCGATTTGTGTGCTTATGTGCTCACCAACAAGATAAATGCACGAATCGGACTTATATTGCACTTAACTGTGTTTGAACTATTTCGTTCTTGTTGAATCTTCTTGAACATTTAGTTTGTATAATTCATGAAATGTATGAATGGAAATGAAGTGTATGTGTAAGTATGAGTACTTGTGTATTGTATGAATGTATGGAAAGAAAGTATGGACTTCTACTAATTCCTAACGATCTAACTCCTAACATGAGTGATGAGTAAAATGGAATGAGTAGAAGCCCGATATACTTTCGGCCACGCGTGAGGATAAGGAAACACAAGAGGTTGGATCTGAATCCTGGCTATAATCTTTTCCATGGACCAATTCCCTTGAATGGGCAGCATCCTGGATTAGTGGGCCACCCTAAAGCCCGGTGGTGGGATGTAGTAATCCCTGCCCGGAGGTCATACCGACTTAACTGGAAGTAAAGTATGTAAGAAGTAAGTATTGTATTTGTATTGGTCTTGACTATTGTAAGTCATTGACCCGGAGTAAAAAGTATTGAACACCCGATTAACCCGGGTGTGTAATGAGGCTAACAAGACCTTGTATGTATTGGAGAATTGTATCTCCGTAATGCGGTGAGTATGGTAAGTATGAATGAATGACTTGTATTGTACTTCTTGTATGTATTGTATGTATGTATGCTTGGTAAAATGAATGTATTGAATTGTATTGTAATAAGCATGTATGTATGTATGAATGAAACGAACCGCATGTATTCGACCAATTAGTTGGCGTACCCTCGCTAGTACGCGGGGTATGCGGTTATCATATTCAGCGTAAGCTGACCCCCCTCGGGGAATGTTTTTACTCCACAGGTACCCGCGAGGCGTGACGGAAGGGTAAGGACGGGATGTGATTCTTTTGGTAGTTAGTAGGATTGAAACGGTGTACTGAGTTGTACACGGCTAAGGCCTTTTTGTGTAGCCGGTGTACCATGTGGTACACCTTTTTGGATAATGGATTTTGATTGGATAGAAAGGAGTAGTGGTATAACTCTTAATTTTTGGGAAGTAGTATTGGAATGTAATTCATATCACTTGGATACTCGGTAATCAAATGTAAGTAAGTATTTGGTATTGTAAAGTAAGTAGTATGCATGCATTTTATTCTAATCATCAGACCGATACGGTAAGAGTAGTAGCCTTGTTAACCTTGGATGGTTAACGGCGTTGTATCACCCGCCGGGAGTAGGTAAGTATTCCGCTGCGAGTAAGGCAATTATGGGAACGAACAGAGGATAATGAAAGGATTAGCGGTTGGGGTGTTACAGTTAATTAGATTCCACCGAGCGGGAGACCGAACGTGGAATATTTCAGATCTGGGATTTTAATCTAAATTTTGGTAAACACATCGAGAAAGGAACCGAAGGATTAGGAGGATTAGTAAATCGGAATTTCCCTTTTTTTTATTAAATCAAAAATATCATTATTTTGCCCACTGTCTTGCATTTATTACCTTTGCTCTTATTTACATTCTTGTTTCGTACTTTAGTAATTCAACAAACAAAACCCCCCTGTTACTGGAGTAAACCGATTTATTAGTTTGTTCTTAAATATTAATTAAACTAAAACGCTGCCTCCCTTGGATTCGATAACCTGGAGGGACACTTCTAGGAAAACTTGCTATAATCGACCGGTATACTTGCCGTTAGGTTTTTACCCAACAAGTTAATGGCGCCGTTGCCGGGGAGGCACGGTTGCTTAGTTTAATTTTTATATTGGTTTTTTATTTCTTTTATATTGTTTTGTTTTTGCTTTTTAGTTTAGTTATTTTTGTTTTATTTTATTTTATTTTATTTTCCTTTGTTTATTTCTTAGCTTTGTGCAATTTGTCTCTTATTTTTGGTTCCAGTATTATTTTGGTTTTACTTGATTGAGTTTACTTTTACACCCACTGTCAGTTATCTGATTTTGGTTTATGGTTAAAACTCGTTCTAAAGGAAACCTTGAATTTGAAATTGAACCAGAAATAGACAGAGTAACAACAAGGATTCGAAATAGGATAGTGCTGGATCCTCCAATTGAGCAGGAGGTGCCTCTAAAAGATTCACCAGCAGAGGGAATTGTTGAAGAAGAGATTCTAAACAACCACTCAGGAACCAATATGGAGAATTTGAATCCGGAGAGGCACATGAAGGATTATACCCGCCCAAGCGTCGAAGGGCTTATTTCACCAATAGTAATTCCTGCGTTGCCAACAAGAGTGTAGTGGCAGTACAAGATGCACTATGTTACTATGGTCATGAACGCACCCCAGTTCAGCGGGACAGTCACCAAAGATCCCAATGTCCATCTCACCACTTTCCTGAGATTGGTAGGAGCATGCTCTACACCAGCTTCACAAGAGGTTGCTAGATTGACTCTCTTCCCATTTTCCCTGAGGGACAGAGCTGCAGAATGGTTAAACTCATTAACGTCCAACAGTATCACTACCTGGACGGAGTTAGCAAATGTATTCTTGGCGAAGTATTTCCCTCCTTCTCGAATGCTGACTATGAGAGGAGAGATTACCAACTTCAAGCAGTTCACCGGTGAGACATTATCTGAGGCTTGGGAGCGTTTCAAAGGGATTGTGCGCAGAGTACCACACCATGGCTTGGGAGAGGAGGTAATTCTGCAGTCCTTTTACAAAGATTTAGATCATTCTAGCCGTTTGTAGGTAGACACTTGTGCAGGAGGAAGCCTCATGGAGTTACCAATAGCTAGAATCAAGGAATTATTGGAGACCATTGCCAATGCATCAAATCAGTGGGGAGGTGCGAGAACCGGAGAAGCTGCACCGAAGAAAACTGCTGGAGTTTATGAAGTGGACTCGAGTACTTTTCTGGCTGCCAAGATAGAAGCGATGTCAAAACAGTTTGAGCGTATGTGTGCAGTGATGAACCCACAGTCAAATGCAGCAGCATCTCCTGAAGTTTATCCACCTTGTGAATACTGTGGTAGAAGCTCAAACTTGTGTCAATGTACATCTCCACCAAGTGAAGAGGTAAATTACCTGGGGAACAGACAAGGAAATTTCTATAACAACCAAAGCAATCAGGGATATCAGCAGCAAAGATTTCAGATCAACAACTACAATCAGAAGGCACCACAACAATATAATCAGTTCTATCAGAGACCCCCTCAAAACCAACAGATGCAAAGTCAAGGAGCTAGTAGTTCCTCAGACTTGGAAGCCATGATGAGCGAATTCATCACATCAACTAAAGCCAGATTCAATGAGCAAGATGAAATCAACAGCAACCAAAAGGCATTCATGCAAGAACAAAAGGCTTACAATAAGAGAATAGAAACTCAATTGGCTCAAATTAGTCAGAAGCTTTCAGATAGACCTGCAGGGTCTTTGCCTAGTCAACCAGAGATGAATCCAAGGGAGTATGCTAAAGCTGTTTTTACTGTGGAAGAAGATACTCCACTTGTCGCTGCAGTTTTACCTGTTCAACAAGTGGTTAAGGACTCCATTAATGTTTTTGAAAAACCCAAGGAGAAGGAGTCTCCTGAAACTCAACCTTCTTACTCTTCTGTTTCCAATCGCAAATTTGAAGAACCTATTCCTTTTCCTGACAGGTTAAAGAAAAGGGATCTTGATGAACAACTTGGAAAATTTCTTAAAATTTTTAAGAAATCAACTAAAGATTTTCCTTTTTTTGATATGCTTAAGTTAATGCCAAATTATGCTACACTGGTGGATGATATCTTGGCTAACAAATGTCGTTTGCAGGAAAAGGAAACAACAAAGAAGGTAACTACTAGGAGTAGTAAAGGTAAAGCTACTGAGCCTGAGGTGAGCATAGAGCAACCGGTGCTGGAGAATGAGCGGAATTATGAAGTTACCAAATCTCCTTCACCTACATCACCTACAGTTGAAGTTGCTCCTCCAGTTCCATTGCCGAACAGAACCAAGCGTTCCAAGGAGGATAGTGAGTTTGATAAGTTTCTTACTTTACTTCGGCAACTATCTGTTGATATCCCCTTTGTTGATTTAATTGCGAAGGTGCCTAACTATGCCAAGTATTTAAGGAAGCTTTTATCTAATAAGGCAAAGTTAGGTGAGATAAGAACTATTCAGCTCACAGAGACTTGTTCAGCGATCATACAGAAGCGCTTACCAGAAAAATGCAAAGATCCTGGAAGCTTCACAATTCCATGTAGAATTGGAGACTTCGACCACTGTCTTGCTGATTTAGGAGCATCGATTAGTCTCATGCCATACACTTTAATTTGAAAAGCTTGGAATTGGAGACTTACACCTACACGAATGACGCTTCAGCTAGCAGATCGCTCAATGGTTGACCCTTGTGGAATTGCAAAGGATGTGATGGTTAAGGTGGAGCATCTGTATTTCCCTTGCGACTTTGTCGTACTCGACATGGCTACAGATCCAACGGTCCCTATTATCTTTGGAAGACCCTTCCTAGCAACAGCCGATGCTCGAATCGAAGTTGCTCATGGTACGATCACGTTGAATGCAGGGGGGAGAAGCTACTGTTTTATGCTGGTAGGTCTTAAAAATGTTTTGGAAGCTTCTAGGAGTTCGTGTCACCAAGTTTCAAAGACGGCTCAATCTTCTAGAATCTCTTAAAAGAACAAAACCATGGTCTAGCCAAAGACCGAAAAGACGGGCAGCTCATTGGGAGGCAACCCAATCTCCTTTCTTCTTGTTTTTCATTTTAATTCATGTTTTTACTTATTCTAATTCTTTTGTTAGCTATTTTTCTTTGTTTGGTTTTAATTAAGTTGTAGGTTTGGTAAAAGAAGAGGAGCAGAATGCTAGGAAGCAAACCTTCGGTGGATTCATAGGGGGTGGTCCGGGACATTGTCCATAACTTAAGTCCCGGACCGATCAAAGAGCACACTTACGCGGGATTCAATGGGGTGGTCCGGGACCTATTACAGGACTTAAGTCCCGGACCAGAGGAGCGGCAAACTCTCGAACAGAAAAATACACATGGGCCGGGACTTTACCCATATCTTAAGTCCCGACCCAAGGCGATGGAGACTTTCGGGCTATTTTAATATAGTGGTCCGGGATCTTAGACAGACCTTAAGTCCCGGACCGCATTCAAAGAAAATTCTCGGAAAAATATGTATGAGTGGTCCGGGACCTTACACATACCCTAAGTCCGGACCGTTATCACTGAAAACCCTCGGCCCGATTTATACCTTGGTCCGGGACTTCAACCATACCCTAGGACCATCTATCGCTGTTTAAAAATAAAAAAAAAAAAAAAAATAAAACTCGTCTTCAACCTCCGCTCCCCCCAATTCTCAACCCTAACCCGTACTCACACCACCACCGATTTCACCACACCACTCGCCACTCCCGACATCATCCCGACCACCGCACCCTACCTACCCGTCCTCGCTACCGCCTTCGCCACCCCACCCACGCATCGACCACGCTTCATCACAACCGTAACACCAGACGACCGTCATCATCTCCATTCGCTCCTCGACACCATCACGCACCACGGACCACTCACCACCATCGACGCTCACAACACCATCATTTCACCACCACATCCCAGACGACGCCACTCACCAGGTCACCGCCTTCATTTTCTTCACCAATCCACCGACGTACCATCTCACCACCGTCTCCATTAGCTTCCATCGACCATCATCTTCATCTTCGACACAAATTCACCCCATTTACCCAAACCAAACGCGCCCCTGCTCACACCAAATTCAGACCATTTGCCCAAACCAAACGCACCCTTTACCACTACATTAATCCCACATCTCGATGGCCCCTAAACGTGCTCGAAAACACACCACTGCCGGCGCATCGTCATCTTCCGACGCTCCCCTACTTCGGATCCGCGAGACGAACCGTTCGAAATTTCTAACTGACACTGCTTGGGATTGGTTCCAGGCTAAGGAACGTAAAATAATTCCTGAAAGGTCAGTTTGTCCTACATTAATATCTGAATTTGATTTAGAAAGGATATTTAGCGATACAGGTTGGGTATATCTGCTAAATCGAGGTGGTACATTTTATCCGCGACTGGTTAAATTATTCTATGCTAATGCTGCGGTGCGTGCTGATAGTAAGGAAATTAGGTCAAGGGTTAAGGGGAAGGATATTGTAGTCGATCCCGCCCATAGACGTGCTCTGAATATACCTAATCGGGCTAGGGTCCCGACTGAGGCGGACCGAGAGAATCACGAACTCCGTGAGAGACAAGCTAAGGAGCATTATATAAATTTGATCGTGAATGATCCTACTGTTCAGAACCGCCAGAGGCGCAACCACCGGGTGAAATACCCAAAGTTTCTAAAGGATGATTTACTTTGCTAATTAGGTCCTAATGAGCTATTAAGCATATTTAAATCCTAATATTGGCATAAGTACACATTAGGACCAGAAAAGTCCTCAATAGCACTTCTTGTATTATTTTAAAAGTAGCTAGCTAGAATGCTCCAATAACATTGTGACAACCAAGTTAGTAGGTGATGCAGCAACTAGCTTATGTAGTAAACACACAAGTAGGTGATGCAGCTGCTTGGGTAAGCTAGCAAGCAAGTAGTTGACTCATCAAGCTAGCAAGCAAGTAGGTGACTCATCAAGCTACCAAGCAAGTAGGTGACTCAGCAAGTTAGCAAGCTAGTAGGACGTCTTAAGCAAGACCAAGCTAGTAGGCAAGTAGGACGTCTTTAAGCACGAGGTGGCATGATGAGTTGGCACCTACTTAAACACTTGACACATACTATAACCAATAGGAGCTTGACACCTAAGTAGGCTGGTAGGAGGTGGCAACATCCCATTGGAGACGTGACATGGCTTAGGAATCAGCCACACACCCTTTCCTTCACCTTAAGTAACTTAAACCGCCCCTTTGCTTATATAAACCGTCCTCCACCTCCATTCAGCCCTTTAGCACGTTAAAAAGAGAAAAAGAAAGAGAGAAAAGCTTACCACCACCACCTGGCCGAGAGCAAAGAGAAGGAGG
Source organism: Limonium bicolor (assembly GCA_023374045.1). NCBI lineage: Eukaryota > Viridiplantae > Streptophyta > Magnoliopsida > Caryophyllales > Plumbaginaceae > Limonium > Limonium bicolor. The sequence continues at coordinate 232,813,405 of CM041779.1, forward strand.
AGAGCTACTATCTTCATCTTCTTGCAATCCTAGAGGTAAGGCTGTTCTTGGTGTGTTCTTCATCCTTTCCTAGTCTATTCTCAGCCGAAAACCAGAGGAGAAACCAAGGGAACTCACTCCTTTTCCATGTCCATTTAGGAGCTTAAAATCTGTCTTAGGGTGTTCTAACTTCTAGCAAGCTTTCCAAGGATTTAAGGAAGGTTTTCTTCAGCAATCTGCAAGGTAACTTCATGGTTACCATCCCTTAATAAATCTGTATGTTTTACAGGAGTATTATCCCTATATTATCTAATTAAAATTCGTAGCTATTTATTAGCCTAAAGCTAGAAGAGTTAGAAAAGTGTTTTAAGGAAGAAAAGGATGTGTTTGCAACCTACCTTTGATTACTGATTGCTTAAGAGTTTGTTTATGGTGTTTTGCTGCTGTTTAGTAAGTGGGAATAACCTAGAGGTAATTATGTTTGTTCTGGATAATCTTTAGTCTAATCTGGTGTTGTTATAATCTAGGATAAATGGTGTCTTAAAGAGTTTTGTTTAATCACCAGATTTGTGAGTGGAATTCTAGAGCATTAATCAAGTGTTTTAGGTGCTTAACTAACCTAGAACCTATCTGATTATTATGGCCGAGTAACATAGGTGAAAGTATAGAATTTGTTAAAGATGTTAAGTGTGATTACTAGAAGAGCTAATCTGATGAATTAGATGTCTAGTACAACCGCTTTCAGTTGGAAGTTAATTAGTGTAAACTAGATGTGTCCTAGGGCTAAAAACATGATTGTTGATTGTTCTGGTCATTAGTAACCTATTATGGCAGAATTGGCCATGAACTATTAAAGAGATGTATATCATGATTTTAGGATGAAGATGATAGTTTAAACTAAGCTAGGACTTAAAGTCTAGTATGTTGGGAACTTATATGTACAGTCTTAGAAGGTTGTTTATGGTGGCATAAACTCCTAAGCTAATCTGGTTAATATTGTGTTGTTATGACCGAAAATGTTAGGAACCAATTATGATTGATTCAGGGTTGTAATCTATAGTTAAATTATGTCTTAAGCTGATCTAGAGATATAGTTAATAATAGAACTGAAATGGATATGATTTGTTTGTTTGATCAAGACTTGGTCTTAAGGTATGATTTATGGTTGTTTGAACTGTTAAGCTGAGATATTTGATGTTGTATGATCTGGCCGAAGGGTCATGTAAGATTATGTGATCATAGCCTTTCCTTAAGTGCTATTTGATTATTGTTATGTTCCTTGTGTTTGAAATTATGAAATGGGCTTTGTTAAGTGACTTGACTATTGATTCTTGTTATACTTTAAATTGTTATATTCTAATTAATGTGGAGTTCAATGAGTAACTCATTGGAATGGATTGTTGAGATATATGGCCATATGTGGAACTTGAGCAGTAATTGCCTTCTCATGAATTATTGGACTCATGGTATGCCTTGGGCTCCATGAGATGCTTCATGGTTTCCTACTCTATAGTTTAAAGGTACTATAGGGGTGTGCACATCTTTTAGGGCCTGGAGTGGTTTGGGAAAGGTGGATCGCCTCAATGATCGGGATTCGTCCCTTGAACTGATTTGTGTGGAATGGAGAAATTGATGACTAAGGAAAATATGTGAATTGATTAACATGTACTTGTGCAGGTTTGGATGCCTTATTGTTAATGCTTGAACTCTTGGTTGAGCAAAGTTTGTGTATATACCATCAAGTTCTTTACTAAGTTATTGTCTGATGGTAGCTTTGATTTTACTCAGCTTTGCTGACTTTTTGGCTTTATGCCCTGTGGTTTTCTCTGTGATTGTATGAATGACCACAGATGCAGGAAATGAAGGAGCTTCTCCCTAGTTGTGGAGACATCCGAGAGTGTGGGCTTTTGGGGCTAGAAGACCATCATTTTATTCTCTTTTGGTTTCTAGACTAATGTATTAGGTTGTTCTATAACCTATGTAATACAAGTTAGTTTGGTTGTAAGTTAAGCCTAAGCATTCACATGGTTGTGAGTGTGGCGGTAACGTCCTATAAGACTTATGCTTCCGCTTTATTAATCTGAGCAAGTTTATTATCATATTATGGTTAGTAATTTAGGGGCGTTACACCGGGATAAGCAGGTGGTTACCGGTGATAAGCTTCTCACACCGCTTGAGCGTCTGATCTTGGGGATTATAATGTATAATGTCCGACCCCGGGAGTGTGCGGACCTGAATGCAATCGACTGCTATGTTCTGCGCTTCCTCCTGGATGACGAGCTTGCCCAGGCAGCATTCCCCATTGCCCTACATGGATTACTTTTTCAGTCGATGCTTCGGGTGATTGATGTAGACAGTAGCTCCTCTCTTCCCTTCCCGCACCTCCTCCAGTCTTTCTTCATCGATGCTAAGGTAGACTTCTCGGATGAGCAGCCCCAGTACCCCCGGTCTCCCATAGACATGACGATGATGCGCTTTTTCAGTGGGAGAAGATAGATGATCAGTGGGTGAAGCGCCGACGCGCACAGCCGGGTGCACGAGCCCCCAGACCTGATGACGCCGCTGAGGTTGAGCCCCCCGCTGCTGCCGCTAGTGGTGACATCCCAGACGTACCGATGACCACTGCTCCTACACCGGGATATGACGAGATGTTTCGTCAGTTTACTGATTGGCAGGGGATGATCACTGCACGGGTCGATGGTCTTGCTGCTCATATGACTCAAATGGACATTCGTGAGACGGGATGAGTACGACCCTGTACGATTATGGAGCACGGATCTCAGCTTTGGAGACCCGACAGAGTGAGTATGAGGCTAGGCAGGAGGCACGGTATGCGGAGTATACAGCTGGACAGGACACGGTTTGCGGAGTATGCGGCTGCGAGGCACGCTTTACTGATTATGACGCCCGCTTCGCTCAGCTGGAGTCCTGGCGTCTGCCTCAGGATCACCCACCACCTCAGTAGATCTTATGCTGGTTTATGATCTGTTCTTTTCAGACTCTTTATCTTGTTATTGCTGTTTCGGATTCTCTTTTATTTCCTAACTCTGGTTGTTTTAATGTCTTTTAGCTTGTTAGGTTGCATCTTATGGTACTTTTAATTTTCTTTTTGGATTGTTATGGATACTTTGGTACTTCTACTACTGCCACTGCTTGGTTATGTTCCTTGACTTTATTGCAACATAGTGTCTGCTGCTGCTTCATTCCAACAGGATTGCCATCTCTTGTGTATGATATCGAAAGAATACAAAGGAGACTCTGCCGAAATTTTTCCAACACTCCATAAGTCTCTCGTTCCTTTTCATAAGTGTGGGGACGTCATCTTCACCCATTTTTCAGGGGAGTTCTATTCTTTCTTTTGCACTATGATCATATTCATGCAGCAATGAGGGCATTGCTATTTTCTAAGTGTGGGGAAGTTGGTAGTAAGGGGGGCTGTGCGTTTATTGCTTATTTTCTGTGGTTCCTGACACTACTAATTCTCACTTCATTAACCTTTAATGACCCTCCACAAAATTTTTAATTCGACATACTTGGTTTTCATTTATGGTCCGATACAGTTGGGAATAACGTACGAGTAGCGACAATTTTTTAGATTTAATCTGAAACTTCGGTCATAAGAACTTTGGTTATACTGCTTGTATTGTCAGTTTTGGTTAAAATTTTCATCTATTTCCTTCAATAAAAGGTGAGACCATTTTGTGACTATTTTGTTTGAACTAACATGGGGCTTTGGGAACGTTTTGGAATGAATGGAAGGAAAGGACAAAGGCAAGGTACTCCGCTAATCTATTTTGAACCGGAACAGACCTCTCCCATTCGGTAATTAAGCCCATGGAGTGCCTCATCACTTATCTACCTAAGATCATCTGATCTGGGATAGAAGGCCCAACACTGCTACAAGGATGGGGAGAAAAAGTCTGAGGGGATGAAATGAATAATGCTTACTCAAAAAAATTGGAAGGAAAGTTCTTTCATGCTAAACAGTTTATTGCAAATTCTTCCTTGATTATGAGTATGTGGCAATGAAAGGTAATGTGGAATATGACATTACTTCTTGCCCCTTGTCGTCCAATGAATTGTGGAAAGCAAATGGAAAGTAAAGCCCTGAGTACAGTTTGGATTAAATACTTATGATGATAGTCTCATGCATTTGTAAAACACTCTAGCTTCACTGTTTAAGAAAACCTGCAGTACTAATCGTTGTTTCTTATGACTGTTGTTAGATTTCCTTGTACATTGTTCCTGACCTGATAAATCCCCGCTTTTGAAATTCTGGTACATTTTGATTGCAGTAATTGCTTGAGGACAAGCAAAGATTAAGTGTGGGGAAGTTGATAAGTCAGGAATTTACCTATTTTCGCATGGTCTTTTGATACCAAATTCATTGCTATTTACTGCTAAATTCCTGTCTTATGAGCATTTTTATGTTTCTTGTTGCAATTGTTTTCTTTTATGGTTTTTTATGTGCTTTTTCAGGTATTTAATCTCAAGGGAGCATGTTCATATCATTGTTGGGAATCATGGTTTTTCAAACAAGCTAAATGGAGTCAAGAAAGTCATCTCTCGACCTAAATTGAGATATGGTCCGGGACTTGTTGCATAACTTAAGTCCCGAACCACAAATTGACTCTACTCTCGACCTAAATTCAGATATGGTCCGGGACTTGTTGCATAACTTAAGTCCGGACCACAAATTGACTCTACTCTCGGCTTAAACTCAGGCATGGTCCGGGACTTGTTCAATAACTTAAGTCCCGGACCACAAGGCAGAGCAGATCTCGGGTTGTTTTTATACCATGGTCCGGGACTTCATACAGGACCTAAGTCCCGGACCTGGAAGTAGACATCTGTAGCGCGCTCGCATTGTGTTTTCTTCATATTAAACAAACCGCCCATGCACTACCGATTTCCTTTCCAGCTTTGTCTTCCACACTAGTTTTTGTCCCTTCCACTGCTACTTTCCATCCTCATCTCCACTAATCTAATTATCTCCCCAAATCCAGCTGAACACCCACATTAAACACCCACCATTCCACTTACAAATTCCAGCATCACTGTCCACCACCATGCTGCTTCTGCTACGTATTCAACAAACAAGTTCTATAAATAGAACTCTCTTCCTCTCATTCAACACACACTCTCACGTAGAGAAAATACCACACCCACACTATCCATCCATCATACTCCTCCATTTAATTACATCCATATTTCACACAATCCTCCATATAATATCATCTCATTACCCATCTCATTACCCCCTACGTATCCATACACCTCCACAGAAGTCTGGAGTACACAAACAAGTTAGACTTCACCATTTTCTGGAGAATGAGCAGATGAAAATGCTGATTGTGCACAGAGACTCCATCAAAGAATCTTAAATCAGAGTTTCTTCTTCTCTTCTTCTTTAATGTTATTTATATATTTTTACAGTATTTTCATTTCCATGGCTGAGTAGTTTTTATAAATTTCGGTTTACTATGTAATCCAAATTCAAAGTTCCATTATCTTTGTGATTACCATTTTAATAGATTAAAGTGTTGTTCCTTATTTAATTTTATAAATCTTGTGATCTGGCCAATTACTTGATTTTATCAGTTTATCTGCTTATAAGTGAGAACTGCGGTAGATAATAGACAACAGGAACAGCACCGGTTAATTTAGAGATGGTAATTCCTCTAGGATATTAACTGAACATTAACTGGATTATTCTTAAAGCTGTTAGCAATTAGTAAATTTGTAACGAGAGTTAAGATTTATTAGCTGTTAATTAGATTCCACCGAGCGGGAACCGAACGTGGAATATTTCAGATCTGGGATTTTAATCTAAATTTTGGTAAACACATCGAGAAAGGAACCGAAGAATTAGGAGGATTAGTAAATCGGAATTTCCTTTTTTTTATTAAATAAAAAATATCATTATTTTGCCCACTGTCTTGCATTTATTACCTTTGCTCTTATTTACATTCTTGTTTCGTACTTTAGTAATTCAACAAACAAAACCCCCTGTTACTGGAGTAAACCGATTTATTAGTTTGTTCTTAAATATTAATTAAACTAAAACGCTGCCTCCCTTGGATTCGATAACCTGGAGGGACACTTCTAGAAAAACTTGCTATAATCGACCGGTATACTTGCCGTTAGGTTTTTACCCAACAAGTTAATGGCGCCGTTGACGGGGAGGCACGGTTGCTTAGTTTAATTTTTATATTGGTATTTTATTTTCTTTTATATTGTTTTGTTTTTGCTTTTTAGTTTAGTTATTTTTGTTTTGTTTTATTTTATTTTATTTTCCTTTGTTTATTTCTTAGCTTTGTGCAATTTGTCTCTTATTTTTGGTTCCAGTATTATTTTGGTTTTACTTGATTGAGTTTACTTTTACACCCACTGTCAGTTATCTGATTTTGGTTTATGGTTAAAACTCGTTCTAAAGGAAACCCTGAATTTGAAATTGAACCAGAAATAGACAGAGTAACAACAAGGATTCGAAATAGGTTAGTGCTGGATCCTCCAATTGAGTAGGAGGTGCCTCTAAAAGATTCACCAGCAGAGGGAATTGTTGAAGAAGAGATTATAAACAACCACTAGGAACCAATATGGAGAACTTGAATCCGGAGAGGCACATGAAGGATTATACCCGCCCAAGCGTCGAAGGGCTTATTTCACCAATAGTAATTCTTGTGTTGCCAACAGGAGTGCAGTGGCAGTTCAAGACGCACTATGTTACTATGGTCATGAACGCACCCCAGTTCAGCGGGACAGTCACCGAAGATCCCAGTCCATCTCACCACTTTCCTGAGATTGGTAGGAGCATGCTCTACACCAGCTTCACATGAGGTTGCTAGATTGACTCTCTTCCCATTTTCCCTGAGGGACAGAGCTGCAGAATGGTTAAACTCATTAACGCCCAACAGTATCACTACCTGGACGGAGTTAGCAAATGTATTCTTGGCGAAGTATTTCCCTCCTTCTCGAATGCTGACTGTGAGAGGAGAGATTACCAACTTCAAGCAGTTCACCGGTGAGACATTATCTGAGGCTTGGGAGCGTTTCAAAGGAATTGTGCGCAGAGTACCACACCATGGCTTGGGAGAGGAGGTAATTCTGCAGTCCTTTTACAAAGATTTAGATCATTCAAGCCATTTGTTAGTAGACACTTGTGCAGGAGGAAGCCTCATGGAGTTCCCAATAGCTAGAATCAAGGAATTATTGGAGACCATTGCTGATAAGTGTCCAAATGAGCATGATTTATAGGTGTATTTCATATATTATATTAGCACTATTCTTGCTCATTTCTCCACTTCGGTTAGTTTTCCTCTAGTTTATGTTTTATTGTTTATCTCACTAATTTATTGGTTTAACATGAGGAAAACCAAGCTGGGACTAAAGTAGATAAAGAGACGAACGCATAGACGCAAACGGCTCAGAAAACGGACTTATAACGAAGAATGTAGAGCCGGTTGAAGATTGTTAGATATATATGTATATAATATACATAATATCGCATGGAGAAGGGCTGAAGCTACCGCCCATGAAGGAGGCGGACGTCAGAGGCGCTACCGCCTCGCGGTACACATAGAGACAACCGCCTGTCTCCAAGGCGGACAACACAGAGTGTACCGCCTAATAAGTGGCGGACACCATAGGCGCAACCGCCTCGCGGTTGATCAAGAGAGTACCGCCTCTTTATAGGCGGTTTTGGAGGCGGACAACAGGGGGCAACCGCCCCTTAACCAGGCGGACCTAGATGCGGTCGTGAATAAAATCAGCGCGAGCTTATCTTCTTGCTCGCGCCGCCTGCAAATTGCCTTCGCCGACTTCGCTGCAACTCGTCCACTGTCTTCGATTTATCCATCTACTCTGCACGCTCTGTCCCCTGCAATTAATGAGGAGCAATCAGAGAAGCAATCAACGAGCTCCTCACGCGTCTGTCTATCTTCTCTGCTTCCTCTTCTTCCTTTCCCTATATAAACCCACGCAACTTCACCACAAAAATCATACAATTCCATCCACGACCACTTCACCCACACGCTCCATCTCATTTCTCTTTCTCCCGCATTCTCCATTTTATTTATTTCTACATTCCACAATTCACCTCTAGCCCTTCGTACATAAAATAGCAGAGTGAGAGGAGTGATTACGGATGATTTCTATCATTCTTGTTCTCTTTATCTATTTAATATGTTAGGCTAGTTTACGTACGCTCTGGGAATAGTTATTATATGTTTGTATTAATTATGCTATATTTTTACTGGTTTTATTTATATACAGTTTGTTACGCTTAAAGGTTATCACGCACCTTTTTAATAGATCTCGCGAATTTATTAAAATGCTTTACTAAGTCTATTTTGATCAGACCAGGTGATAAATAGACAGGTTAGTTAAGACGTAAAACTGGAGAAAGCTTTATTATGATTTAATGAGTTAGTATTCAGTTGCAAATGTAATTCCTCAAATACTCCTCTGCCGTTCGCAGGCTTTTGCTTGAACCTTGATTAGAACCTTGCATTACAGGTGAACGAGTTCTTATGAGGCTATGACTTAGTCCTTAAGATATTTACAGGAACCTTGCCAAATTATTAAACCAGTAGAGATAGCTTAATTATGCAGATTATAATAACCTGACCCAGAGTTCCATTTTATTTATCTGTCAACTTAGTTTATTTTATCTTTTCTTTTTATTTATTTTACAAGTCAATTAATCCCCCCTCCTGTGACACGCTTAGGTACTATTATATGTATATTAGTCCCACGGTTCGACATCCGGTTGCTTGCATTTTCACTACTACTGCGACCGGGATTTATTTGCAGCCCGACGTTTATTTTTGGGTTTTAATTTCTTTATTTTCTTTATATTAATTACACCTGCTCTAAACCACTCACTAAATATAACATCTGCAAAATGGCGCCGTTGCCGGGGACTAGTTTATTCTAGTCCCTAAGCCCCGGATTATTCACTTGTAATGTTAGAATATTTTGTCTATATTATTTTTGTTTAATTTTCTTTTATATTTTGTTTATATTATTATGTTTGTTTCTAATCCTTTTATTTTCAAATCTGTTTCAGTAGTTTTGTTTTATACAGAAAAATACAAAAAAAAAATATATCTGTACGTGGCAAATGGAAGAAGCGTTTGAATTTTGGCAGGATTATATTGCTCCGAATGTGGGGGAGCTCATGACTTTGAGGATTGTCTGATAGTCCAAGAGCAACTCTGGTTAGAAGATCAACCAGACTACCTGGAGAGAATCGCTCAACTACTAGAGCAATCAATGAGCGAAACAGTTCAAGAGGTAAACACCCCACTACAGACGAGCCATTCATAGAGATCCCTCCCTCTGAAATCAAATACCACTATTTTCCATCCTTCTCTATAATATACCCAGATAATGAGGATACTTTTATCCTCGAAAATGAAGAGAAGGAATTGCCATCACCTCCCGCCAATTTATCCAAACAAAACGCCACTATCACTTTCAAAGAATTAACTTTCTCTGAAGATGATAACGAGCGTTCTTTCTTCGAGCCTCACCTACAAGAGGAGGAAGTTTACATCCTCCAATTTGAGGAAGAGAATCTGCACCGCCGGGTCTTCTGTTAGAACTACGTTCCCGGCAATACCTCCTCAAACACCTGATTTTGTGGAGTATTAATTTTATTATTTATATGCCGAGGTAACGTTTTGTTTTGATCCAGGATAACAAGCAGGCGTCTAGCCAAAGACGTTAAAGAAGGGCAGCTTCTGGGGAGGCAACCCGGGTGCATTTTATTTTATTACTTTATTGTCTTTTTAATTTCAGGTTCTCTTTAAATATTATTTTGCTTTAACTTGTTAACCCCGTTTTTAGTATGGTTGCTTCTAGTGTCTTCTGCAGGTTCACCTCCATGTGGACACGCAACCAAGCTACGCTACTTGAGGCTGAAGCTCAAGTGTGGGGAACTCCTAAACGCAAGCAAAAATAAAATCAGAGTAAGGAGTACCAGTTTCTTTACTTTGCTTTTATTTAAATAAAAACGCAGAGGAGGTTATGTGCTTAAATGTTTATTTGTGATCTTGTGTGTGATCTCTGTTTTGTCTATTTTAACCGAAAAGGTCTTCTAAAAACCTTCCCTTGTTTTTCTGGTGAACAATGAGGACATTGTTCAATTTAAGTGTGGGGGAGTGTGCCCTTTTCGGTGACACTTTGTGCTTAAATATTTAATCCTCTCCTATCTTTCGCTTGTCCAAATTCAATATTATAGACCCTTTTAATGTAGGTTGTTCTCTTTAAAAATAAATACTATTATGAATTGTAGGAGAAATGGTACAAATTTTAAAATTTTGATTACTTTTGAGGAGCATTTTAATATGCAGTGTGACCAAATAATCTGCAAATGGTTGGATTTTATTGCTCAGGGTTTCTTTCTGTTCTCTCTTAGGGATTGCTAAGGGGTACTTCTCGTTTTTGAAAGAGAAGAATACAAAAAAAATAATAATAATAAGGGATTTCGAGACACCTTGGTAACCAACAAAGAGAGTTGAGTGTTCTTAAATTCAAAAGCTTGATGCTTATCTCTTATCTTCTCATCTCTTATGCAAAAGGAAACAAATGCATGAATCTATTTTTCCTTTTGTTTTCTCCTCAATGCCATTCTTGAGAGAAGTTGGCCATGGTAAAAGTTCTAGAGTCACCTAAAAGAAACATTGAAGTACCTTGGATCATACCCGAAACTCTATATTTTATTTTTACCCTGAGCACACCTATGCCACCAGCAGTTAATTCTTTTCACTCTCAATAAGTTTAAAGATCATGTTTATCTACCCTTCATAATAATATTTGTTAATATTGAGCATTCCCTACTACTTGGGAACGTGATTTTGCTTGAGGAAGCAAAAAGATAAGTGTGGGGGTGTGATAAGTGTCCAAATGAGCATGATTTATAGGTGTATTTCATATATTATATTAGCACTATTCTTGCTCATTTCTCCACTTCGGTTAGTTTCCTCTAGTTTATGTTTTATTGTTTATCTCACTAATTTATTGGTTTAACATGAGGAAAACCAAGCTGGGACTAAAGTAGATAAAGAGACGAACGCATAGACGCAAACGGCTCAGAAAACGGACTTAAAGAAGAATGTAGAGCCGGTTGAAGATTGTTAGATATATATGTATATAATATACATAATATCGCATGGAGAAGGGCTGAAGCTACCGCCCATGAAGGAGGCGGACGTCAGAGGCGCTACCGCCTCGCGGTACACATAGAGACAACCGCCTGTCTCCAAGGCGGACAACACAGAGTGTACCGCCTAATAAGTGGCGGACACCATAGGCGCAACCGCCTCGCGGTTGATCAAGAGAGTACCGCCCTCTTTATAGGCGGTTTTGGAGGCGGACAACAGGGGGCAACCGCCCCTTAACCAGGCGGACCTAGATGCGGTCGTGAATAAAATCAGCGCGAGCTTATCTTCTTGCTCGCGCCGCCTGCAAATTGCCTTCGCCGACTTCGCTGCAACTCGTCCACTGTCTTCGATTTATCCATCTACTCTGCACGCTCTGTCCCCTGCAATTAATGAGGAGCAATCAGAGAAGCAATCAACGAGCTCCTCACGCGTCTGTCTATCTTCTCTGCTTCCTCTTCTTCCTTTCCCTATATAAACCCACGCAACTTCACCACAAAAAATCATACAATTCCATCCACGACCACTTCACCACACACGCTCCATCTCATTTCTCTTTCTCCCGCATTCTCCATTTTATTTATTTCTACATTCCACAATTCACCTCTAGCCCTTCGTACATAAAATAGCAGAGTGAGAGGAGTGATTACGGATGATTTCTATCATTCTTGTTCTCTTTATCTATTTAATATGTTAGGCTAGTTTACGTACGCTCGGGAATAGTTATATATGTTTGTATTAATTATGCTATATTTTTACTGGTTTTATTTATATACAGTTTGTTACGCTTAAAGGTTATCACGCACCTTTTTAATAGATCTCGCGAATTTATTAAAATGCTTTACTAAGTCTATTTTGATCAGACCAGGTGATAAATAGACAGGTTAGTTAAGACGTAAAACTGGGAAAGCTTTATTATGATTTAATGAGTTAGTATTCAGTTGCAAATGTAATTCCTCAAATACTCCTCTGCCGTTCGCAGGCTTTTGCTTGAACCTTGATTAGAACCTTGCATTACAGGTGAACGAGTTCTTATGAGGCTATGACTTAGTCCTTAAGATATTTACAGGAACCTTGCCAAATTATTAAACCAGTAGAGATAGCTTAATTATGCAGATTATAATAACCTGACCCAGAGTTCCATTTTATTTATCTGTCAACTTAGTTTATTTTATCTTTTCTTTTTATTTATTTTACAAGTCAATTAATCCCCCCTCCTGTGACACGCTTAGGTACTATTATATGTATATTAGTCCCACGGTTCGACATCCGGTTGCTTGCATTTTCACTATACTACTGCGACCGGGATTTATTTGCAGCCCGACGTTTATTTTTGGGTTTTAATTTCTTTATTTTCTTTTATATTAATTACACCTGCTCTAAACCACTCACTAAATATAACATCTGCAAAATGGCGCCGTTGCCGGGGACTAGTTTATTCTAGTCCCTAAGCCCCGGATTATTCACTTGTAATGTTAGAATATTTTGTCTATATTATTTTTGTTTAATTTTCTTTTATATTTTGTTTATATTATTATTATGTTTGTTTCTAATCCTTTTATTTTCAAATCTGTTTCAGTAGTTTTGTTTTATACAGAAAAATACAAAAAAAAAAATATATATCTGTACGTGGCAAATGGAAGAAGCGTTTGAATTTTGGCAGGATTTATATTGCTCCGAATGTGGGGGAGCTCATGACTTTGAGGATTGTCTGATAGTCCAAGAGCAACTCTGGTTAGAAGATCAACCAGACTACCTGGAGAGAATCGCTCAACTACTAGAGCAATCAATGAGCGAAACAGTTCAAGAGGTAGAACACCCCACTACAGACGAGCCATTCATAGAGATCCCTCCCTCTGAAATCAAATACCACTATTTTCCATCCTTCTCTATAATATACCCAGATAATGAGGATACTTTTATCCTCGAAAATGAAGAGAAGGAATTGCCATCACCTCCCGCCAATTTATCCAAACAAAACGCCACTATCACTTTCAAAGAATTAACTTTCTCTGAAGATGATAACGAGCGTTCTTTCTTCGAGCCTCACCTACAAGAGGAGGAAGTTTACATCCTCCAATTTGAGGAAGAGAAATCTGCACCGCCGGGTTCTGTTAGAACTACGTTCCCGGCAATACCTCCTCAAACACCTGATTTTGTGGAGTATTAATTTTATTATTTTATATGCCGAGGTAACGTTTTGTTTTGATCCAGGATAACAAAGCAGGCGTCTAGCCAAAGACGTTAAAGAAGGGCAGCTTCCTGGGAGGCAACCCGGGTGCATTTTATTTTATTTACTTTATTGTTCTTTTTAATTTTCAGGTTCTCTTTAAATATTATTTTTGCTAACTTTTAACCCCGTTTTTAGTATGGTTGCTTCTAGTGTCTTCTGCAGGTTCACCTCCATGTGGACACCGCAACCAAGCTACGCTACTTGAGGCTGAAGCTCAAGTGTGGGGGAACTCCTATAAACGCAAGCAAAAATAAAATCAGGGGAGTACCAGTTTCTTTACTTTTGCTTTTATTTATAAAAAAACGCAGAGGAGCGTTTATGTGCTTAAATGTTTATTTGTGATCTTTTGTGTGATCTCTGTTTTGTCTATTAACCGAAAAGGTCTTCTAAAACCTTCCCTTGTTTTTCTGGTGAACAATGAGGACATTGTTCAATTAAGTGTGGGGGAGTGTGCCCTTTTCGGTGACACTTTGTGCTTAAAATTTAATCTCTCTCCTTATCTTTCGTTGTCCAAATTCAATATTATAGACCCTTTAATGTAGGTTGTTCTCTTTAAAATAAATACTATTATGAATTGTAGGAGAAATGGTACAAATTTTAAAATTTTGATTACTTTTGAGGAGCATTTAATATGCAGTGTGACCAAATAATCTGCAAATGGTTGGATTTTATTGCTCAGGGTTTCTTTCTGTCTTCTCTCTTAGGGATTGCTAAGGGGTACTTCTCTGTTTTTGAAAAGAGAAGAATACAAAAAAAAATAATAATAATAAGGGATTTTCGAGACACCATTGGTAACCAACAAAAGAGAGTTGAGTGTTCTTAAATTCAAAAGCTTGATGCTTATCTCTTATCTTCTCATCTCTTATGCAAAAGTGAAACAAATGCATGAATCTATTTTTCCTTTTGTTTTCTCCTCAATGCCCATTCTTGAGAGAAGTTGGCCATGGTAAAAGTTCTCAGAGTCACCTAAAAGAAACATTGAAGTACCTTGGATCATACCCCGAAACTCTATATTTTATTTTTACCCTGAGCACACCTATGCCACCAGCAGTTAATTCTTTTCACACTCCTCAATAAGTTTAAAGATCATGTTTATCCTACCCTTCATAATAATATTTGTTAATATTGAGCATTCCCTACTACTTGGGAACGTGATTTTGCTTGAGGACAAGCAAAAAGATAAGTGTGGGGGTGTGATAAGTGTCCAAATGAGCATGATTTATAGGTGTATTTCATATATTATATTAGCACTATTCTTGCTCATTTCTCCACTTCGGTTAGTTTTCCTCTAGTTTATGTTTTATTGTTTATCTCACTAATTTATTGGTTTAACATGAGGAAAACCAAGCTGGGACTAAAGTAGATAAAGAGACGAACGCATAGACGCAAACGGCTCAGAAAACGGACTTATAACGAAGAATGTAGAGCCGGTTGAAGATTGTTAGATATATATGTATATAATATACATAATATCGCATGGAGAAGGGCTGAAGCTACCGCCCATGAAGGAGGCGGACGTCAGAGGCGCTACCGCCTCGCGGTACACATAGAGACAACCGCCTGTCTCCAAGGCGGACAACACAGAGTGTACCGCCTAATAAGTGGCGGACACCATAGGCGCAACCGCCTCGCGGTTGATCAAGAGAGTACCGCCTCTTTATAGGCGGTTTTGGAGGCGGACAACAGGGGGCAACCGCCCCTTAACCAGGCGGACCTAGATGCGGTCGTGAATAAAATCAGCGCGAGCTTATCTTCTTGCTCGCGCCGCCTGCAAATTGCCTTCGCCGACTTCGCTGCAACTCGTCCACTGTCTTCGATTTATCCATCTACTCTGCACGCTCTGTCCCCTGCAATTAATGAGGAGCAATCAGAGAAGCAATCAACGAGCTCCTCACGCGTCTGTCTATCTTCTCTGCTTCCTCTTCTCCTTTCCCTATATAAACCCACGCAACTTCACCACAAAAATCATACAATTCCATCCACGACCACTTCACCACACACGCTCCATCTCATTTCTCTTTCTCCGCATTCTCCATTTTATTTATTTCTACATTCCACAATTCACCTCTAGCCCTTCGTACATAAAATAGCAGAGTGAGACGGAGTGATTACGGATGATTTCTATCATTCTTGTTTCTCTTTATCTATTTAATATGTTAGGCTAGTTTACGTACGCTCTGGGAATAGTTATTATGTTTGTATTAATTATGCTATATTTTACTGGTTTTATTTATATACAGTTTGTTACGCTTAAAGGTTATCACGCACCTTTTTAATAGATCTCGCGAATTTATTAAAATGCTTACTAAGTCTATTTTGATCAGACCAGGTGATAAATAGACAGGTTAGTTAAGACGTAAAACTGGAGAAAGCTTTATTATGATTTAATGAGTTAGTATTCAGTTGCAAATGTAATTCCTCAAATACTCCTCTGCCGTTCGCAGGCTTTTGCTTGAACCTTGATTAGAACCTTGCATTACAGGTGAACGAGTTCTTATGAGGCTATGACTTAGTCCTTAAGATATTTACAGGAACCTTGCCAAATTATTAAACCAGTAGAGATAGCTTAATTATGCAGATTATAATAACCTGACCCAGAGTTCCATTTTATTTATCTGTCAACTTAGTTTATTTTATCTTTTCTTTTTATTTATTTTACAAGTCAATTAATCCCCCCTTGTGACACGCTTAGGTACTATTATATGTATATTAGTCCCACGGTTCGACATCCGGTTGCTTGCATTTTCACTATACTACTGCGACCGGGATTTATTTGCAGCCCGACGTTATTTTTGGGTTTAATTTCTTTATTTCTTTTATATTAATTACACCTGCTCTAAACCCTCACTAAATATAACATCTGCAAAATGGCGCCGTTGCCGGGGACTAGTTTATTCTAGTCCCTAAGCCCCGGATTATTCACTTGTAATGTTAGAATATTTTGTCTATATTATTTTTGTTTAATTTTCTTTTATATTTTGTTTATATATTATTATGTTTGTTTCTAATCCTTTTATTTTCAAATCTGTTTCAGTAGTTTTGTTTTATACAGAAAAATACAAAAAAAAAAATATATCTGTACGTGGCAAATGGAAGAAGCGTTTGAATTTTGGCAGGATTTATATTGCTCCGAATGTGGGGGAGCTCATGACTTTGAGGATTGTCTGATAGTCCAAGAGCAACTCTGGTTGAAGATCAACCAGACTACCTGGAGAGAATCGCTCAACTACTAGAGCAATCAATGAGCGAAACAGTTCAAGAGGTAGAACACCCCACTACAGACGAGCCATTCATAGAGATCCCCCCTCTGAAATCAAATACCACTATTTTCCATCCTTCTCTATAATATACCCAGATAATGAGGATACTTTATCCTCGAAAATGAAGAGAAGGAATTGCCATCACCTCCCGCCAATTTATCCAAACAAAACGCCACTATCACTTTCAAAGAATTAACTTTCTCTGAAGATGATAACGAGCGTTCTTTCTTCGAGCCTCACCTACAAGAGGAGGAAGTTTACATCCTCCAATTTGAGGAAGACTGCACCGCCGGGTCTTCTGTTAGAACTACGTTCCCGGCAATACCTCCTCAAACACCTGATTTTGTGGAGTATTAATTTATATTTTATATGCCGAGGTAACGTTTTGTTTTGATCCAGGATAACAAAGCAGGCGTCTAGCCAAAGACGTTAAAGAAGGGCAGCTTCCTGGGAGGCACCCGGGTGCATTTTTTTTTATTTCTTTATTGTTCTTTTTAATTTTCAGGTTCTCTTTAAATATTTTTTTGCTAACTTTTAACCCCGTTTTTTATGGTTGCTTCTAGTGTCTTCTGCAGGTTCACCTCCATGTGGACACCGCAACCAAGCTACGCTACTTGAGGCTGAAGCTCAAGTGTGGGGGAACTCCTATAAACGCAAGCAAAAATAAAATCAGGGGAGTACCAGTTTCTTTACTTTTGCTTTTATTAAATAAAAACGCAGAGGAGCGTTTATGTGCTTAAATGTTTATTTGTGATCTTGTGTGATCTCTGTTTTGTCTATTTAACCGAAAAGGTCTTCTAAAAACCTTCCCTTGTTTTTCTGGTGAACAATGAGGACATTGTTCAATTTAAGTGTGGGGGAGTGTGCCCTTTTCGGTGACACTTTGTGCTTAAATATTTAATCTCTCTCCTTATCTTTCGTTGTCCAAATTCAATATTATAGACCCTTTTAATGTAGGTTGTTCTCTTTAAAATAAATACTATTATGAATTGTAGGAGAAATGGTACAATTTTAAAATTTTGATTACTTTTGAGGAGCATTTAATATGTGTGACCAAATAATCTGCAAATGGTTGGATTTTATTGCTCAGGGTTTCTTTCTGTCTTCTCTCTTAGGGATTGCTAAGGGGTACTTCTCTGTTTTTGAAAGAGAAGAATACAAAAAAAAATAATAATAATAAGGGATTTTCGAGACACCCATTGGTAACCAACAAAAGAGAGTTGAGTGTTCTTAAATTCAAAAGCTTGATGCTTATCTCTTATCTTCTCATCTCTTATGCAAAAGTGAAACAAATGCATGAATCTATTTTTCCTTTTGTTTTCTCCTCAATGCCCATTCTTGAGAGAAGTTGGCCATGGTAAAGTTCTCAGAGTCACCTAAAAGAAACATTGAAGTACCTTGGATCATACCCCGAAACTCTATATTTATTTTTACCCTGAGCACACCTATGCCCACCAGCAGTTAATTCTTTTCACACTCCTCAATAATTAAAGATCATGTTTATCCTACCCTTCATAATATTTGTTAATATTGAGCATTCCCTACTACTTGGGAACTGATTTTGCTTGAGGACAAGCAAAAAGATAAGTGTGGGGGTGTGATAAGTGTCCAAATGAGCATGATTTATAGGTGTATTTCATATATTATATTAGCACTATTCTTGCTCATTTCTCCACTTCGGTTAGTTTTCCTCTAGTTTATGTTTTATTGTTTATCTCACTAATTTGGTTTAACATGAGGAAAACCAAGCTGGGACTAAAGTAGATAAAGAGACGAACGCATAGACGCAAACGGCTCAGAAAACGGACTTATAACGAAGAATGTAGAGCCGGTTGAAGATTGTTAGATATATATGTATATAATATACATAATATCGCATGGAGAAGGGCTGAAGCTACCGCCCATGAAGGAGGCGGACGTCAGAGGCGCTACCGCTCGCGGTACACATAGAGACAACCGCCTGTCTCCAAGGCGGACAACACAGAGTGTACCGCCTAATAAGTGGCGGACACCATAGGCGCAACCGCCTCGCGGTTGATCAAGAGAGTACCGCCTCTTTATAGGCGGTTTTGGAGGCGGACAACAGGGGCAACCGCCCCTTAACCAGGCGGACCTAGATGCGGTCGTGAATAAAATCAGCGCGAGATCTTCTGCTCGCGCCGCCTGCAAATTGCCTTCGCCGACTTCGCTGCAACTCGTCCACTGTCTTCGATTTATCCATCTACTCTGCACGCTCTGTCCCCTGCAATTAATGAGGAGCAATCAGAGAAGCAATCAACGAGCTCCTCACGCGTCTGTCTATCTCTCTGCTTCCTCTTCTTCCTTTCCCTATATAAACCCACGCAACTTCACCACAAAAATCATACAATTCCATCCACGACCACTTCACCACACACGCTCCATCTCATTTCTCTTTCTCCCGCATTCTCCATTTTATTTATTTCTACATTCCACAATTCACCTCTAGCCCTTCGTACATAAAATAGCAGAGTGAGACGGAGTGATTACGGATGATTTCTATCATTCTTGTTTCTCTTTATCTATTTAATATGTTAGGCTAGTTTACGTACGCTCTGGGAATAGTTATTATATGTTTGTATTAATTATGCTATATTTTTACTGGTTTTATTTATATACAGTTTGTTACGCTTAAAGGTTATCACGCACCTTTTTAATAGATCTCGCGAATTTATTAAAATGCTTTACTAAGTCTATTTTGATCAGACCAGGTGATAAATAGACAGGTTAGTTAAGACGTAAAACTGGAGAAAGCTTTATTATGATTTAATGAGTTAGTATTCAGTTGCAAATGTAATTCCTCAAATACTCCTCTGCCGTTCGCAGGCTTTTGCTTGAACCTTGATTAGAACCTTGCATTACAGGTGAACGAGTTCTTATGAGGCTATGACTTAGTCCTTAAGATATTTACAGGAACCTTGCCAAATTATTAAACCAGTAGAGATAGCTTAATTATGCAGATTATAATAACCTGACCCAGAGTTCCATTTTATTTATCTGTCAACTTAGTTTATTTTATCTTTTCTTTTTATTTATTTTACAAGTCAATTAATCCCCCCTCCTGTGACACGCTTAGGTACTATTATATGTATATTAGTCCCACGGTTCGACATCCGGTTGCTTGCATTTTCACTATACTACTGCGACCGGGATTTATTTGCAGCCCGACGTTTATTTTGGGTTTTAATTTCTTTATTTTCTTTTATTAATTACACCTGCTCTAAACCACTCACTAAATATAACATCTGCAAAATGGCGCCGTTGCCGGGGACTAGTTTATTCTAGTCCCTAAGCCCCGGATTATTCACTTGTAATGTTAGAATATTTTGTCTATATTATTTTTGTTTAATTTTCTTTTATATTTTGTTTATATTATTATTATGTTTGTTTCTAATCCTTTTATTTTCAAATCTGTTTCAGTAGTTTTGTTTTATACAGAAAAATACAAAAAAAAAAAATATATATCTGTACGTGGCAAATGGAAGAAGCGTTTGAATTTTGGCAGGATTTATATTGCTCCGAATGTGGGGGAGCTCATGACTTTGAGGATTGTCTGATAGTCCAAGAGCAACTCTGGTTAGAAGATCAACCAGACTACCTGGAGAGAATCGCTCAACTACTAGAGCAATCAATGAGCGAAACAGTTCAAGAGGTAGAACACCCCACTACAGACGAGCCATTCATAGAGATCCCTCCCTCTGAAATCAAATACCACTATTTTCCATCCTTCTCTATAATATACCCAGATAATGAGGATACTTTTATCCTCGAAAATGAAGAGAAGGAATTGCCATCACCTCCCGCCAATTTATCCAAACAAAACGCCACTATCACTTTCAAAGAATTAACTTTCTCTGAAGATGATAACGAGCGTTCTTTCTTCGAGCCTCACCTACAAGAGGAGGAAGTTTACATCCTCCAATTTGAGGAAGAGAAATCTGCACCGCCGGGTCTTCTGTTAGAACTACGTTCCCGGCAATACCTCCTCAAACACCTGATTTTGTGGAGTATTAATTTTATTATTTTATATGCCGAGGTAACGTTTTGTTTTGATCCAGGATAACAAAGCAGGCGTCTAGCCAAAGACGTTAAAGAAGGGCAGCTTCCTGGGAGGCAACCCGGGTGCATTTTTATTTTATTTACTTTATTGTTCTTTTTAATTTTCAGGTTCTCTTTAAATATTATTTTTGCTAACTTTTAACCCCGTTTTTAGTATGGTTGCTTCTAGTGTCTTCTGCAGGTTCACCTCCATGTGGACACCGCAACCAAGCTACGCTACTTGAGGCTGAAGCTCAAGTGTGGGGGAACTCCTATAAACGCAAGCAAAAATAAAATCAGGGGAGTACCAGTTTCTTTACTTTTGCTTTTATTTAAATAAAAACGCAGAGGAGCGTTTATGTGCTTAAATGTTTATTTGTGATCTTTGTGTGATCTCTGTTTTGTCTATTTAACCGAAAAGGTCTTCTAAAAACCTTCCCTTGTTTTTCTGGTGAACAATGAGGACATTGTTCAATTTAAGTGTGGGGGAGTGCCCTTTTCGGTGACACTTTGTGCTTAAATATTTAATCTCTCTCCTTATCTTTCGTTGTCCAAATTCAATATTATAGACCCTTTTAATGTAGGTTGTTCTCTTTAAAAATAAATACTATTATGAATTGTAGGAGAAATGGTACAAATTTTAAAATTTTGATTACTTTTGAGGAGCATTTAATATGCAGTGTGACCAAATAATCTGCAAATGGTTGGATTTTATTGCTCAGGGTTTCTTTTGTCTTCTCTCTTAGGGATTGCTAAGGGGTACTTCTCTGTTTTTGAAAAGAGAAGAATACAAAAAAAAAATAATAATAAGGGATTTTCGAGACACCATTGGTAACCAACAAAAGAGAGTTGAGTGTTCTTAAATTCAAAAGCTTGATGCTTATCTCTTATCTTCTCATCTCTTATGCAAAAGTGAAACAAATGCATGAATCTATTTTTCCTTTTGTTTTCTCCTCAATGCCCATTCTTGAGAGAAGTTGGCCATGGTAAAAGTTCTCAGAGTCACCTAAAAGAAACATTGAAGTACCTTGGATCATACCCCGAAACTCTATATTTTATTTTTACCCTGAGCACACCTATGCCACCAGCAGTTAATTCTTTTCACACTCCTCAATAAGTTTAAAGATCATGTTTATCCTACCCTTCATAATAATATTGTTAATATTGAGCATTCCCTACTACTTGGGAACGTGATTTTGCTTGAGGACAAGCAAAAAGATAAGTGTGGGGGTGTGATAAGTGTCCAAATGAGCATGATTTATAGGTGTATTTCATATATTTATTAGCACTATTCTTGCTCATTTCTCCACTTCGGTTAGTTTTCCTCTAGTTTATGTTTTATTGTTTATCTCACTAATTTATTGGTTTAACATGAGGAAAACCAAGCTGGGACTAAAGTAGATAAAGAGACGAACGCATAGACGCAAACGGCTCAGAAAACGGACTTATAACGAAGAATGTAGAGCCGGTTGAAGATTGTTATATATATGTATATAATATACATAATATCGCATGGAGAAGGGCTGAAGCTACCGCCCATGAAGGAGGCGGACGTCAGAGGCGCTACCGCCTCGCGGTACACATAGAGACAACACGCCTGTCTCCAAGGCGGACAACACAGAGTGTACCGCCTAATAAGTGGCGGACACCATAGGCGCAACCGCCTCGCGGTTGATCAAGAGAGTACCGCCTCTTTATAGGCGGTTTTGGAGGCGGACAACAGGGGGCAACCGCCCCTTAACCAGGCGGACCTAGATGCGGTCGTGAATAAAATCAGCGCGAGCTTATCTTCTTGCTCGCGCCGCCTGCAAATTGCCTTCGCCGACTTCGCTGCAACTCGTCCACTGTCTTCGATTTATCCATCTACTCTGCACGCTCTGTCCCCTGCAATTAATGAGGAGCAATCAGAGAAGCAATCAACGAGCTCCTCACGCGTCTGTCTATCTTCTCTGCTTCCTCTTCTTCCTTTCCCTATATAAACCCACGCAACTTCACCACAAAAATCATACAATTCCATCCACGACCACTTCACCACACACGCTCCATCTCATTTCTCTTTCTCCCGCATTCTCCATTTTATTTTTTCTACATTCCACAATTCACCTCTAGCCCTTCGTACATAAAATAGCAGAGTGAGACGGAGTGATTACGGATGATTTCTATCATTCTTGTTTCTCTTTATCTATTTAATATGTTAGGCTAGTTTACGTACGCTCTGGGAATAGTTATTATATTTTGTATTAATTATGCTATATTTTTACTGGTTTTATTTATATACAGTTTGTTACGCTTAAAGGTTATCACGCACCTTTTTAATAGATCTCGCGAATTTATTAAAATGCTTTACTAAGTCTATTTTGATCAGACCAGGTGATAAATAGACAGGTTAGTTAAGACGTAAAACTGGAGAAGCTTTATTGATTTAATGAGTTAGTATTCAGTTGCAAATGTAATTCCTCAAATACTCCTCTGCCGTTCGCAGGCTTTTGCTTGAACCTTGATTAGAACCTTGCATTACAGGTGAACGAGTTCTTATGAGGCTATGACTTAGTCCTTAAGATATTTACAGGAACCTTGCCAAATTATTAAACCAGTAGAGATAGCTTAATTATGCAGATTATAATAACCTGACCCAGAGTTCCATTTTATTATCTGTCAACTTAGTTTATTTTATCTTTTCTTTTTATTTATTTTACAAGTCAATTAATCCCCCCTCCTGTGACACGCTTAGGTACTATTATATGTATATTAGTCCCACGGTTCGACATCCGGTTGCTTGCATTTTCACTATACTACTGCGACCGGGATTTATTTGCAGCCCGACGTTTATTTTTGGGTTTTAATTTCTTTATTTTCTTTTTATTAATTACACCTGCTCTAAACCACTCACTAAATATAACATCTGCAAAATGGCGCCGTTGCCGGGGACTAGTTTTTCTAGTCCCTAAGCCCGGATTATTCACTTGTAATGTTAGAATATTTTGTCTATATTATTTTTGTTTAATTTTCTTTATATTTTGTTTTATTATTATTATGTTTGTTTCTAATCCTTTTATTTTCAAATCTGTTTCAGTAGTTTTGTTTTATACAGAAAAATACAAAAAAAAATATATATCTGTACGTGGCAAATGGAAGAAGCGTTTGAATTTTGGCAGGATTTATATTGCTCCGAATGTGGGGGAGCTCATGACTTTGAGGATTGTCTGATAGTCCAAGAGCAACTCTGGTTAGAAGATCAACCAGACTACCTGGAGAGAATCGCTCAACTACTAGAGCAATCAATGAGCGAAACAGTTCAAGAGGTAGAACACCCCACTACAGACGAGCCATTCATAGAGATCCCTCCCTCTGAAATCAAATACCACTATTTTCCATCCTTCTCTATAATATACCCAGATAATGAGGATACTTTTATCCTCGAAAATGAAGAGAAGGAATTGCCATCACCTCCCGCCAATTTATCCAAACAAAACGCCACTATCACTTTCAAAGAATTAACTTTCTCTGAAGATGATAACGAGCGTTCTTTCTTCGAGCCTCACCTACAAGAGGAGGAAGTTTACATCCTCCAATTTGAGGAAGAGAAATCTGCACCGCCGGGTATTCTGTTAGAACTACGTTCCCGGCAATACCTCCTCAAACACCTGATTTTGTGGAGTATTAATTTTATTATTTTATATGCCGAGGTAACGTTTTGTTTTGATCCAGGATAACAAAGCAGGCGTCTAGCCAAAGACGTTAAAGAAGGGCAGCTTCCTGGGAGGCAACCCGGGTGCATTTTTATTTTATTTACTTTATTGTTCTTTTAATTTTCAGGTTCTCTTTAAATATTATTTTTGCTAACTTTTAACCCCGTTTTTAGTGTATGGTTGCTTCTAGTGTCTTCTGCAGGTTCACCTCCATGTGGACACCGCAACCAAGCTACGCTACTTGAGGCTGAAGCTCAAGTGTGGGGGAACTCCTATAAACGCAAGCAAAATAAAATCAGGGGAGTACCAGTTTCTTTACTTTTGCTTTTATTTAAATAAAAACGCAGAGGAGCGTTTATGTGCTTAAATGTTTATTTGTGATCTTTGTGTGATCTCTGTTTTGTCTATTTAACCGAAAAGGTCTTCTAAAAACCTTCCCTTGTTTTTCTGGTGAACAATGAGGACATTGTTCAATTTAAGTGTGGGGGAGTGTGCCCTTTTCGGTGACACTTTGTGCTTAAATATTTAATCTCTCTCCTTATCTTTCGTTGTCCAAATTCAATATTATAGACCCTTTTAATGTAGGTTGTTCTCTTTAAAAATAAATACTATTATGAATTGTAGGAGAAATGGTACAAATTTTAAAATTTTGATTACTTTTGAGGAGCATTTAATATGCAGTGTGACCAAATAATCTGCAAATGGTTGGATTTTATTGCTCAGGGTTTCTTTCTGTCTTCTTTCTTAGGGATTGCTAAGGGGTACTTCTCTGTTTTTGAAAAGAGAAGAATACAAAAAAAAATAATAATAATAAGGGATTTTCGAGACACCATTGGTAACCAACAAAAGAGAGTTGAGTGTTCTTAAATTCAAAAGCTTGATGCTTATCTCTCTTCTCATCTCTTATGCAAAAGTGAAACAAATGCATGAATCTATTTTTCCTTTTGTTTTCTCCTCAATGCCCATTCTTGAGAGAAGTTGGCCATGGTAAAAGTTCTCAGAGTCACCTAAAAGAAACATTGAAGTACCTGGATCATACCCCGAAACTCTATATTTTATTTTTACCCTGAGCACACCTATGCCACCAGCAGTTAATTCTTTTCACACTCCTCAATAAGTTTAAAGATCATGTTTATCCTACCCTTCATAATAATATTTGTTAATATTGAGCATTCCCTACTACTTGGGAACGTGATTTTGCTTGAGGACAAGCAAAAAGATAAGTGTGGGGGTGTGATAAGTGTCCAAATGAGCATGATTTATAGGTGTATTTCATATATTATATTAGCACTATTCTTGCTCATTTCTCCACTTCGGTTAGTTTTCCTCTAGTTTATGTTTTATTGTTTATCTCACTAATTTATTGGTTTAACATGAGGAAAACCAAGCTGGACTAAAGTAGATAAAGAGACGAACGCATAGACGCAAACGGCTCAGAAAACGGACTTATAACGAAGAATGTAGAGCCGGTTGAAGATTGTTAGATATATATGTATATAATATACATAATATCGCATGGAGAAGGGCTGAAGCTACCGCCCATGAAGAGGCGGACGTCAGAGGCTACCGCCTCGCGGTACACATAGAGACAACCGCCTGTCTCCAAGGCGGACAACACAGAGTGTACCGCCTAATAAGTGGCGGACACCATAGGCGCAACCGCCTCGCGGTTGATCAAGAGAGTACCGCCTCTTTATAGGCGGTTTTGGAGGCGGACAACAGGGGGCAACCGCCCCTTAACCAGGCGGACCTAGATGCGGTCGTGAATAAAATCAGCGCGAGCTTATCTTCTTGCTCGCGCCGCCTGCAAATTGCCTTCGCCGACTTCGCTGCAACTCGTCCACTGTCTTCGATTTATCCATCTACTCTGCACGCTCTGTCCCCTGCAATTAATGAGGAGCAATCAGAGAAGCAATCAACGAGCTCCTCACGCGTCTGTCTATCTTCTCTGCTTCCTCTTCTTCCTTTCCCTATATAAACCCACGCAACTTCACCACAAAAATCATACAATTCCATCCACGACCACTTCACCACACGCTCCATCTCATTTCTCTTTCTCCCGCATTCTCCATTTTATTTATTTCTACATTCCACAATTCACCTCTAGCCCTTCGTACATAAAATAGCAGAGTGAGACGGAGTGATTACGGATGATTTCTATCATTCTTGTTTCTCTTTATCTATTTAATATGTTAGGCTAGTTTACGTACGCTCTGGGAATAGTTATTATATGTTTGTATTAATTATGCTATATTTTTACTGGTTTTATTTATATACAGTTTGTTACGCTTAAAGGTTCACGCACCTTTTTAATAGATCTCGCGAATTTATTAAAATGCTTTACTAAGTCTATTTTGATCAGACCAGGTGATAAATAGACAGGTTAGTTAAGACGTAAAACTGGAGAAAGCTTTATTATGATTTAATGAGTTAGTATTCAGTTGCAAATGTAATTCCTCAAATACTCCTCTGCCGTTCGCAGGCTTTTGCTTGAACCTTGATTAGAACCTTGCATTACAGGTGAACGAGTTCTTATGAGGCTATGACTTAGTCCTTAAGATATTTACAGGAACCTTGCCAAATTATTAAACCAGTAGAGATAGCTTAATTATGCAGATTATAATAACCTGACCCAGAGTTCCATTTTATTTCTGTCAACTTAGTTTATTTATCTTTTCTTTTTATTTATTTTACAAGTCAATTAATCCCCCCTCCTGTGACACGCTTAGGTACTATTATATGTATATTAGTCCCACGGTTCGACATCCGGTTGCTTGCATTTTCACTATACTACTGCGACCGGGATTTATTTGCAGCCCGACGTTTATTTTTGGGTTTTAATTTCTTTATTTTCTTTATATTAATTACACCTGCTCTAAACCACTCACTAAATATAACATCTGCAATTGCCAATGCATCAAATCAGTGGGGAGGTGCGAGAACCGGAGAAGCTGCACCGAAGAAAACTGTTGGAGTTTATGAAGTGGACTCGAGTACTTTTCTGGCTGCCAAGATAGAAGCGATGTCAAAACAGTTTGAGCGTATGTGTGCAGTGATGAACCCACAGTCAAATGCAGCAACATCTCCTGAAGTTTATCCACCTTGTGAATACTGTGGTAGAAGCTCAAACTTGTGTCAAAGTACATCTCCACCAAGTGAAGAGGTAAATTACCTGGGGAACAGACATGGAAATTTCTATAACAACCAAAGCAATCAAGGATATCAGCAGCAAAGATTTCAGAACAACAACTACAATCAGAAGGCACCACAACAATATAATCAGTCCTATCAGAGACCCCCTCAAAACCAACAGATGCAAAGTCAAGGAGCTAGTAGTTCCTCAGACTTGGAAGCCATGATGAGCGAATTCATCACATCAACTAAAGCCAGATTCAATGAGCAAGATGAAATCAACAACAACCAAAAGGCATTCATGCAAGAACAAAAGGCTTACAATAAGAGAATGGAAACTCAATTGGCTCAAATTAGTCAGAAGCTTTCAGATAGACCTGCAGGGTCTTTGCCTAGTCAACCAGAGATGAGTCCAAGGGAGTATGCTAAAGCTGTTATTACTGTGGAAGAAGATACTCCACTTGTCGCTGCAGTTTTACCTGTTCAACAAGAGGTTAAGGACTCCATTAAAGTTTTTGAAGAACCCAAGGAGAAGGAGTCTCCTGAAACTCAACCTTCTTACTCTTCTGTTTCCAATCATAAATTTGAAGAACCTATTCCTTCTCCTGACAGGTTAAAGAAAAGGGATCTTGATGAACAACTTGGAAAATTTCTTAAAATTTTTAAGAAATCAACTAAAGATTTTCCTTTTTTTGATATGCTTAAGTTAATGCCAAATTATGCTACATTGGTAGATGATATCTTGGCTAACAAATGTCCTTTGCAGGAAATGGAAACAACGAAGAAGGTAACTACTAGGAGCAGTAAAGGTAAAGCTATTGAGCCTGAGGTGAGCATAGAGCAACCGGTGCTAGAGAATGAGCGGAATTATGAAGTTACCAAATCTCCTTCACCTACAGTTGAAGTTGCTCCTCCAGTTCTATTGCCGAACAGAACCAAGCGTTCCGAGGAGGATAGTGAGTTTGATAAGTTTCTTACTTTACTTCGGCAATTATCTGTTGATATCCCCTTTTGTTTTTAATTGCGAAGGTGCCTAACTATGCCAATTATTTAAGGAAGCTTTTATCTAATAAGGAAAAGTTAGTTGAGACAGGAACTATTCAGCTCACAGAGACTTGTTCAGCGATCATATATAAGCGCTTACCAGAAAAATGCAAAGATCCTGGAAGCTTCACAATTCCATGTAGAATAGGAGACATCGACTTCGACCACTGTCTTGCTGATTTAGGAGCATCGATTAGTCTGTTGCCATACACTTTAATTTGAAAAGCTTGGAATTGGAGACTTACAGCCTACACGAATGACGCTTCAGCTAGCAGATCGCTCAATGGTTTACCCTTGTGGAATTGCAAAGGATGTGATGGTTAAGGTGGAGCATCTGTATTTCTGAAATACCCCGAACCTTGGTATGTTGTGTAAATGTTAAACTATGGTATTAAAAGGCTAAAAAGTGCCTTAGAAACATCAATGAACCATTTAAACCATGGTAAAACAAAATAAAACACTAAGACACGGTTTGAGCAAAAACATGCTCTAAGCTATGAGTGAACTTGGTTAGGACCCAAAGAGCCTACCAAGACTTAATAATATTCAATTATGATTTTATAAGGCTAATTAAGTCCTTAGGAAACCTTGGTGGACAATTAAACCAAACAGAACACAAGA
Source organism: Limonium bicolor (assembly GCA_023374045.1). Taxonomy (NCBI): domain Eukaryota; kingdom Viridiplantae; phylum Streptophyta; class Magnoliopsida; order Caryophyllales; family Plumbaginaceae; genus Limonium; species Limonium bicolor. Next base: position 232,842,584 of record CM041779.1, read on the forward strand.
AAATACCTTAAAGTCAATATGAGCAAAAATGTGCTCTAAGCTTGGGATAAATTTGTATAAGACCTAAAGGTCATATCTATACCTTATAAATATGTTCATGAACATATTAAATCAATTACCAAAGAAAACCAAGCTTGAAAACAAGTTAAAACACAAAATGTGCGTTAAGGAGTCTTAAAGCACGTTTTTGAAAAATTGTCTTGTAAATGAGTTTTGAATGGCTAAATGTCCATCATTACTCTTTAATTAACATGTGTACTATATAGTATCACATTTGGAAGTCTATATCAATGGGAAATCAAAAATTTCACAACAATGTGCCTTGTTTTTATGAATAGTGACTTTAATAATATTTTGTAACATATGTTATTATAAGTGAGACAATTGATTAATAAAGTCTAAAATACCCCTAGGTACTATTGGGGGCCGGTTTTTAAGGTGTGGTGACTCACCACCATTGTTAACATGCTAAGGAAATAAAGAATGACTAACTTAAGTACTATTTGCTTTTTAAGTACAAATATCTTCCAAAAAGCAAAACTTATCTCATTCTCTCATTTCCTTCTTCATTTCCCACGTATCCAAGCTCTCTTCTACCTCTCTTCTTTCTGTTCTCACGGTGATGCTACAGCAACAGCACCAAATGCCTTCTTCCATTGCCAATTTTTCCTAGCTCACTTAACCAAATAAAAAACAAACACCACCATTCTCTTTGTCTCATCAAGCTCTTCAATTCTATCCTTTCAAAATTCCAAGAGCTCCATTTCGGTGCCAAGAGGAATCTCCATGGGAGGAGCTTGAGCTCACCTTTTCACATATTATTGTTCTCCTTTGCTCTAAGGTAAGGAAACTCAAAGAAAAATGACATTTCCTTCATGTTGGTGTGATGTCCGAAAATCACCATTAATGGTGCTCATTGTGTTGCTTTGTTCTAGCTCCATTTGAATCTTTCAAGGACTTGGTGGAGTACTCTCTTCATAGATATTAAAACTCTCTTCAAAGATCAAGGTAAAACAACTACATTAATGTTTTGAAACAATGTAAACCTAGGGTTTACAATGAGTTTAAGCTTGAAGCTTGTATACTCATTTCATTGCTTGTATATTGTTTAGTAGTTGACAAAGAATCAAATACCTTGCCGGTTTTATAAGGAAACAAGAAAGAAGTTTGAGTGGAAAAGAGGTAAATATACTAACCTAATGTGGTTAATGCCTTAGGAGAAGTGAGCTTATATTGCTTGTTAAAATGATCTAAGGAGCCAAAGGTGAATGACCTAGTGAAATGCTCTCAAGGAGTTTATTAAGGGCATATGTATTGTTGGGTGTAATTGCAGGTCAAAGGCATTATTTATATGGGAAATTCAGTGTTTATGGTTTATGCAATTTAAGGGCCTAAGAGCCATGTTATTTAAGGGCCTAAGTGCCAAGCAATTTAAATTGTGCACTATATTGTGATGTAGTGTAAATTTGGTGAAGTCTTGTGGGTGATGGTGTTCTTGATGGTTTTAGGTGTTCTTGAATGAAATAAGGTAAAAACCTAAGTGTTTGGATGTGAGAATATACAAGAGAAGTTATGGCAAAATTTGGAAAATGTATAAGGAGTTCAAAGTGTTTTAAATGAGTTTTGGTGAACTAGGAAGTGTTAAGAGATTTATAAGAAAAATGAGTGACAAATTGGACAATGTTTAAAGGTGAATCAAAGTGATATTTTGGGTATTAGAATATGCCTAAGTTCATGTATGAAGTTTGGGTAATTTGTGGATGAAGAGAATAGATGAAACAGGACTTGAAATTGTCAAATTTGGGATTCTGTTATAGAGGTCCGGGACTTAGGTATTGGAAGATGTCCCGGACCATACATGAAAAACAGCCGAGAGTCTCTGTAAGTATTGGTCCGGGACTTAAGGTAAGGACCAAGTCCCGGACCACTCTAAAAATGTTGTTTAAGGAATGAAAATGGTAAGAAGGGAGTAAGTGTTCAAGGAGTTATAAAATGAGTTTTTATGGATGTTATATGAAGGATTTAAGGTGCCAAATGATGTTAGAACATATTAGGATATTTGAGGTGAAGTTTGGAGTTAAATGGGCAAGGGGAAATAAAGGTCTGGGGCAGACCGACCTTGCGACCGAACTTGCCAAGGTCGGTCGGGCCCAGTTTACCCTGCGAGAATTAGTTTCTGGAATGGACCGACCTTGGGGACCGGACTTGCAAGGTCGGTCGGGCTTGTATTTTCTGTACGGATTAAGTTTCTGGAATCGACCGAACATGCGACCGAACTTACAAGATCGGTCAGAGTAGAAAGTTTTGACGGTAATGTGTTCTTGAATGGACCGACCTTGTTCAAGGTCGGTCGGTAAGGTCGGTCGGACCAAAAATGTTGTTTATGGTTATAAAATGATATGTAATGATGGGGATTGATAAGTAATGATGTTATAAAGTTGTTAAGGACATGTTAGGTGAGTTTCAATGACAATTAAGTGGGTGAAAAGTTGTATAAAATGTGAGAGTAAAACAAGTTAAAAATGTCAAGTTATTTAACTAAGTTAACGGGAAAGTTATAAGCATTAGACTTTAAACAATCATGTTACCTCGATGTTAATAAAAATACATGTAATGTTATCAGTTGTTCGAGAATTGCTCGAGGAACATAGGTGGACATGATAAAGTGGACTCCGGTGACAGGTATGGTTTTCTTGCAACCTGTGTCCTACCGGATTACACCGGCTTGTATGCCAATGTGTTTTTCTGAGTGTTTGCCACCTTGTAAGATTAAAACATGTAATGAGTTTATAGTAATTCATTTATGTGGCGCATCTGGTCTCCGATACGTTTAACCTCAAATAAGTGTTAAACCTTAGCTAACTAGAACTAGGAACACTTGAGAGATCGGTATTCGGAGTTAACGGCCCAAACCTTGGGAACGTTCTAACCACGGCTATGTGTGAGTTAGTTGGATATTGTTTTTGAATGCAAGTGTGTGAACCTCCTTTGTGTGCTTAACTCGGTCATGATACCGTATGGTGTGAGGATGTGATAGGTTCCATAGTGGATCTCTAACTACTATTTATAAGTTTATATGTACTAATGGGGGGTGAGGAGTCCGGTCATGTTCCGGCCACGCGTGTGAGGATGGGGGTCGTTGTCATTCCAGGTTCGACCCCCTGATATGTTAAGATTGAGTTCCTTTCCCGGTCTTCAATCTCCCACAAGCTTACTCCAAAGCTTTCCTATTCTGACTTATGATTGGTTTAGGGGGAACATGTGTTTTGTGGTGTGTTCGGGCCTCCAACCTGAACCATCTTAACTTAAGTTACTCGTCCGACTATTAGGACGGTAATGAGTGTTGTTGTTATTGTATAACGAGCTTACCATGAGGGTGACACCATTCTCTAGGCTCACTAGTGAATTAACAATGTCTGGGTCGGTTCCTAAGAGGACCGTCCCCGTTATGTTATGGGATGTTGTTGTGATGCATTTACTATTGCGATGTTATTAGGTGCACGTTGAAACGTGAAGAGTGTTGTTATGTATGTTATGTGAGGAATGATATATGTTGTACGATATGGAGTGTGTGGATCATGGAAATGAATCCCAGTTTGTGACAAGAGACGTTTAAGGATAACCCGATTTAAGGGTAGGTGTCGTCTATTAAGGAGTAGCTCCATTAGAGGAGGAACACTCTAGGGATAATGAATACCATGAGTGACTTATCAAGTAAGGATGTATTATCCGTTTGTTGAGCCCATTGAGGCGAAATGTTTTGTTGTGTGTTTACAGTTACATGCATGATTTAAATATAATCAATCGCATGCTAAAACGATAATTAGTTGTGCGTGGCCCGGTAGCATGTGGGCTGCGGGATTACCATACCAGCAAAGGTGCTGAGCCCTTGGGGGCCACCCTTTCTCTCCTTTCTATTTCAGGTACAAGGAGCTGGAAGCCGTTCGAGAGTAGGACGGGGTAGATGTTTATACATGGGTAGCCATTTAAATGGCGTAAGCATTGTAGGTGTAGTAAGACCGAAATTGTTATCGGCATTAGTTTTGTAAATACTCGGTACGGTTGGAATGTATAAAGTATATGGGTTGTTGTTAAGGGAAGCAAATGTAACGTGTAGTTGCTCGGGAATCTAGTCCATCAGACCGATACAAAGTACATGTATTAGCCTTATTAGCCACGTGGGTGGTTAACGGCGTGTAACACCATTGAAATAAGTAATGTGATGAGTTGAATTTTCCGCTGCAGTTTGATGTTATGTGTTCGGTGGTAGTTGGGGTGTTACAATTCCCTTATGACTTTGTCATACTCGACATGGCTACAGATCCAACGGTCCCTATTATCTTTGGAAGACCCTTCCTAGCAACAGCCGACGCTCGAATCGAAGTTGCTCATGGTACGATCACGTTGAATGCAGAGGGGAGAAGCTACTGTTTTTATGCTGGTAGGTCTTCGAAAAATGTTTTGGAAGCTTCTAGGAGTTCGTGTCGCCAAGTTTCAAAGACGGCTCAATCTTCTGGAATCTCTTAAAAGAACAAAACCATGGTCTACCCAAAGACTGAAAAGACGGGCAACTCATTGGGGGCAAACCCAATCTCCTTTCTTCTTGTTTTTCGTTTTAATTCATGTTTTTACTTATTCTAATTCTTTTGTTAGCTATTTTTTTTGTTTGGTTTTAATTAAGTTGTAGGTTTGGTAAAAGAAGAGGAGCAGAATGCTAGGAAGCAAACCTTCGGTGGATTCATAGGGGGTGGTCCGGGACATTGTCCATAACTTAAGTCCCGGACCGATCAAAGAGCACACTTACGGCGGGATTCAATGGGGTGGTCCGGGACCTATTACAGGACTTAAGTCCCGGACCAGAGGAGCAGCAAACTCTCGAACAAAAAAATACACATGGGCCGGGACTTTACCATCTTAAGTGTAACACCCCTCTCCATAATCTCGTAATAATCTCTCACGTAGCAATAAATAAAAACGTCTCGTAGCGGAAAATAAATAACAATTACAACACTCACTCGGGTGTCACCGGCCATTACTCGCCCATGCGAGCAACGAAGCCAAACTACATCCAATCTTCCAACATAAACAAAGCTAACCGCCTTGATAACGAGAAACTCCTATACATCATACTAAGTCTATGAACCATTAACATCGACAAGTGAGCGTCTACCCCCAGAAAATACACAACCTTACCATAATACAATTCACCATCCTCATTGCTATACAACATCTCCATGTGTAGTAACGAAAGTAAAGCTCCAATTACCCTGCTCCTGCTCTTCGGCTTTGACAATGATCAACAACCTGTAATGGTGTAGTATCAGCGATAAACGCTAATGGTCACTTGTCATTTTAACCATCTTATTATTAGATTGGTTTCATGCTTCACCATTTTACAGTTATAATCAGTACTATAATAAACATGCATACTATATGAAACGGTATTGAAGATGCTCCACACCGATCCGTTACCACACCAAGATGTATAGTGGTTCGGCCAATAATCCGGCCTACGTCCACTTCTAGACAGAGCTATTATTCATCATTTGGTTTACAACGCTAGAGAGGTTTTGGGATGAGTCCTCTCTTTTCTAACTTGACCCTTTACAAATGAACCTCTCTACTCCTATTTATAGACTTTCTATTAATAGGTTCACCCTTTTGCCCCTATACATGTGATAGTATTACATTAATATAGCTATCAGTCCTTTTACGAGTAGTCTCTCCGGACTGAAATACCGCTTCCGCATTGGACTAACTCTTCCGGACCGTCACTTTAACAATAATCCCTCCGGTAGTTACTCTATCGGTAGCGATCCTTTAGATAGCAGCTCTTCCATAGCGAGTCCTCCGGTAGTGGGGCTTCCATCGATAGGCCATCCGACAATTGGTCTCCGATAGGCTCTCTTGGTAGATCCTTCCGCATCGGGGCCTTTCGGTAGCAGGCCTTCCGACAATTGGTCTCCGATAGTAGTCCTTCCGCTAGCAGGCCCTCGGTAGACGCTTTGACCTTCCGCATGGTATATTTCATACCATTACATCAGTCCCACAAGTTCTACTTTTTAACACTTAAAAAGTGGAACTTATAAAAAGAAGAAAGATGAAATTTACACTTTGTACTACTTTCTTTTCTACTATATATCTCCTAGTCCCACAAGTTCTTTTTCTTTTGCCTAAAAAAGGAAATGAACTTAAAAACTTTAGCCTACGTAAGAGCTTGTCTTCCGGAAACAAAGAAGTCCCACGTGTTCCGAGGGCGATGAAGTCCCACTTGTTCTCCTGAGAAAAGGTCTCCGTTCCTTGACCGTGCCATAATAAGAAATCCAGAGATCTGGAATTCCGAAGGCCATAATAATCCCAGAAGACCATAATAATTCCAGAAGACCATAATAATCTCAAGAAGTCCGAGATAATAATAATAATAGGATATTACTTCATAATCAGATTCCTGGTTGAATCACTTTATTCCTTGGACCTGCGTACCTAGATCTAACAGATTAAAAGATACTTGTCTTTTGGGCTGCCCGGAGCGACCGGACTTCCCAAAAGTTTTTTGTTAGTTAGAGTATATTAATCACGGGGATAAAAAACCCAAATATACAGCTTATAGGTTGCCTTAGAGCAGCCCTTCTAAGTACATGGATAGCATAAGTCTGAACTGAACAAAAGGAATTACTATAAATTTGTAACACCCCATCCAACAACAAACACACAATAACAATCTGCAGCGGAAACTCAACTCATCACATTACTTATTCCAATGGTGTTACACGCCGTTAACCACCCACGTGGCTAACAAGGCTAATACATGTACATTTTTATCGGTCTGATGGACTAGATTCCCGAGCAACTACACAATACAATACTCATTCCATCTTCAACATTTAATATATACATACATTCCCACTGTACCGAGTATTTACAAACTACTGCCGATAACAATTTCGGTCTTACTACGCCTATCATACTCACGCCATTTAAATGGCTACCCATGTATAAACATCTGCCCCGTCCTACTCTCGAACGGCTTCCAGCTCCTTACCTGAAATAGAAAAGAGAAAGGGTGGCCCCCAAGGGGCTCAGCACCTTTGCTGGTATGGTAATCCCGCAGCCCACATGCTACCGGGCCACGCACGACTAATTGTCGTCTTAACATGCAGTTGATTATATTTAAATCGTGCATACAAGCCATAACCATACAACCCATAATATTTCGCCCCAATGGGCTCAACCTATAACCAAAACATCCACACTTAACCAACCATCCAATGATTCCTTAAACCCTAGAGTGGCTCTCCTCTAAAACGGAGCTACTTCCTTAACGAGCGACGTGTACCCATTAATCGGGTTATCCTTAAACGCCTCTTGTCACAACTGGGATTCATTTCCATGATCCACACATTCCATATCATACATCATACCTCATTTCTCACATAATAAAACATAACGACACCTTACTTGTTTCAACGTACATATGATGACATCGCATCCATTTAGAACATCGATTATATATATATATACCATAGCATAGCAAGGTAATTTGCATAGCACAACAACAATAAATATCACCTCGAGAACGGTTCACATTAAGATCCTTCCTCCATTGTTAGTCCATACCATGAGCATAGAGATTGTTGCCAAACTCATACCAAGCTCGTTAATTACCTCATCACCATCCCGTTATTTGAACGGTTGACTTAAACCCAAGGTGTGTCGGATATAGTGATCCCAAGCACACCAAACAACACAGTATGCCCCTATGGCCCGACGTGAGTCAGTAAACTAGCTTTGGATAAGCTAAGGGAAGGTTGAAACCAAATTGGAATACCACCTAAACATACACCAAGGGAGCCGAACTGGATATGATAACGACCCCCATCCATCACACGCGTGGCCGGAACAACCGGACTCCTCACCCCCCATTAGCCATACTCTTATAAATAAGTAGTTAGAGATCCATTATGGAGCCTACCACATCCACAACCATACGGTATCATAACCGAGTTAAGCACACAAGGGAGGAGAGAGTCATACATTCACATACAAACATCACGCACAAGCATCACATAACCAACTCACGCATAGCCGTGGTTAGAACGTTCCTTAAGTCGGAAACGTTGTTACCAGATACCGTTCTCCTACGTTTACCTAATAGAGGTTAACTAGCCCTTCAAGCGCATTCGAGGTTACCGGTATCGGCACGTAAACATACAATAACAATAACGACTGTAAACTCGTTTCATGATTTATCTCATAACGTGGCAAACATACAGAAAAACACATTGGCATACAGCCGGTGTAATCCGGTAGGACACAGGTTGCAAGAAAACCATACCTGTCACCGGGGTCCACTTTACCACGTCCATTTATGTTCCTCGAGCAAATTCTCGAACAACTGTTAACATCACATGTGTTTTCATTAACATCGGGGTTTGCTTGATTATTTAATGTCAATGCTTAATTTTTTCCCGTTAACTTAGTTACATAACTTAACATTTTTAACTTGTTTTACTCTCACTTTTAATACAACTTGTAACCCACTTAGGTGTCATTAAAACTCCCCTAACATGTCCTTAACATCCTTATAACATCATTACCTACCAATCCCCTTCATCACATATGATTTCATAACCTTAAACCATGTTTTTGGTCCGACCGACCCACCGTCCGACCCACAACTGGGTCGGTCCATTACAGAACCCTTTTACTTCCTTACAAACATGCCCGTCCGACCCACGTCCGACCCACCATTCTGGGTCGGTCCATGTGCGAACATTTCCCTTCCTTTGAAACTTGACCGACCGACCCATGTCCGACCCACCCTTTTGGGTCGGACCTTCACCGAGCACTTCCCTAACATTTAACAGAGGCTCGACCGACCCAAAAACTGGGTCGGCCCCTGGGTCGGTCGCCTTCTAATCTTACCCAAACTTTGCCAAATCTTCACCAAACTTCTCCTAAGACCTCTTAATGTGTTCTAACATCATTTGGCACTTCAAACACACCCTTATTCTTAAACACTCACAAAACTATTTTTCCTAATTCCTTAAACCTTTACTTATATCTCCACAAAATTCCTAACACTTACAATGTTTTCTCCTTATGATTTCTAGGTGGCATTCCACCTATTATGACCACAATACCAAGGTGTTTCCTCTACACCTTAACATCATCTCCCAACTTCTTTTCTTACTAACTAAATCTCCTTTTTACAACTTCTTGAAACTCTTTACTCAAAACCTTACCTAAACCTCATTTATTCCTTGAATATCAACATTACCTAAACCTTAAACAACTCCTCCAAGACTTAAACACATCCACTAAACACACATTGAATTCCTAGAACTTCCAAGACAACACCTAAATCCTTGCATCACTCTAAATCACCTTAATACATGTTTTCTTCTCAAGTAAACATTCATTCACTTTTAACACTTCCTAGTTCACCAAAACTCACTTACAACATTTAGAACTTCTTACACATTTCCCAAATTTGGCCATAGCTCCTCTAGTATATACCCACATCCAAACACTTAGGTTTCTACCTTAATTCATCCAAGAACACCTAAAATCCATCAAACACATTTTATACACAAACTTCGCACATTAAGCACTACATCACAATATAGTGCATAACTTAAATTGCTTGGCACTTAGGCCCTTAAATGCATGGCTCTTAGGCCCTTAAATGCATGGCTCTTAGGCCCTTAAATTGCATAAACCTTAAACACTGAATTTCCCACATAATAATGCCTTTGACCTGCAAATACACCCAACAATACATATTCCTTTAATAAACTCCTTGAGAGCATTTTACTAGCTCATTTACCATTTGCTCTTTAGGTAGTTTTAACAAGCATCATAAGCTTATTTCTCCTAAGGCATTAAACCACATTGAGATAGCTTGTTTACCTCTTTTCCTCACAAATTTCCTTCTTGTTTCCTTGTAAAACCGGTAAGGCATTTGGTTCCTTGCCAACAACTAAACAATATACCAACATTGAAATGAGTATATAAGCTTTAAGCTTTATCTCATTGTAAACCCTAGTTACATATATTATCTTAAGGTATTAACATAATTGTTTTACCTTGGAATGGAAAGAGAGCTTGAATATATATCAAGAGAGGACTCCTCCTGGCCCTTGGAAGATTCAAATGAAGCTAAAACAAGCAAGATAAATACACCATGGTGAGGTGAATTTTCGGACAACACAAAACATGAAGGAAACTTGATTTTTCTTTGAGTTTCCTTACCTTGAAGCAAAGGAGAATGTCAAGGCATGAAAAGATGAGCTCAAGCTCTTCCCATGGAGGTTTCTCTTGGCACCGAAATGGAGGTTTTGAAGTTTTGAAGAGACAAGATTGTAGAGCTTGGCTTAACTAAGAGAATGGTGGTGTTTGTTTTTGATTTGAACAAGTGAGCAAGATTTTACATGTGTTCAAAGTTGGAACTTCCATGGTGGTAGTAGCATTACCGAGAGAGAACAAGAAGAGAGAGGAAAGGAGAATGGGACCGTGTGAAATGAGAAGGCAAATGAGAGAATGAGGTTTGCTTTTGCTTTTAGAAGATATTTGTACTAAAGTGTATAGTAACTTTTGCTTTACCATTTAGTTAACTCATTTGTTTGTGTAGGTGTGGTGAGTCACTAAGGAAACCGGCCCCAAATAGTTAGAAGGGTGCTTTGGTCTTTGTTGACCAACTTAATCACTTATAACATTATATGTTACAAACTAGTTATAAAAATCACTATTCACCAATAACAAGGCACATAGAAGTGAAATTTTTGATTTCCCATTGATATAGCCACCCAAATGTGATACTATATAGTACACATGTTAATTAAAGAGTAATGATGGACATTTAGCCATTCAAAACTCATTTACAAGACAATTTTTCAAAAACGTGCTTTAAGACTTCTTAAAGCACATTTTGTGTTTTAACTTGTTTCCAAGCTTGGTTTTCTTTGGTAATTGATTTAATATGTTCATTAACATATAAATATGGCATAGGTATGACCATTAGGTCCTATACACATTTATCCCAAGCTTAGAGCACATTTTTGCCCATATTGACCTTAAGGTATTTATTTGTGTTTTGTTTGGTTTCATTGTCTACCAAAGTTTCCTAAGGGCTTAATTAGCCTTATAAAGTCATAATTAAACATTATCAAGTCTTGTAGGCTCTCTGGGTCCTAACCAAGTTCCTCAACCTTAGAGCATGTTTTTGCTCAAACCGTGTCTTAATGCTTTATTGCATTTATTATGGTTTAAATTGTTCCATTTATGTTTCTAAGGCACTTTTAGCCTTTAAATACCATAGTTTAACATTTACACAACATACCAAGGTTTGGGGTATTTCAATCTACCCCCCTTAAAAGAACTTCGTCCTCGAAGTTCACATTTCCTCGCATCATTGGATTAGAATACGGGAATTACTTATAGCCATAACACTTCCATTACCAACCACCCTTTACATCCAACCTCGGACTTAATGGTCCGGGCAACATATCCACATCATTTGGACACATAGGTCCCCATAACATAACAGTCTTTAGACACATAGGCCTTGATAGTATACACTTTAGGAAATCCAAGTCAAAACAACATTCATTACACATACCACACAACATGTCAGAGCATGTATAGCAATCAAAAATATCCTTGATATACACTATGATCCCGCAGAACCCGGTCGCGATGGACGCCTTCCGTCCCCGTGCCTTTGGGAAATTAAAACAATCACTTAAATTTAAAATTTCCTTGTGAGGTTAAGTATAAGAAGATCTTTTATTCAAAATATTAATCGATTGTTTGAAAATACCAATTGAAAATCCTTTTGAAAACACCACACAACTCCAAGTCCAATTTATGCTCCTTATATTTTTCTTAACATGGTTGTTTGTGACCACCTACAGGGAGCTTCAAGAGTCATCCAACCCTGATGTGATCAGCATCAGTGTTGAACTATCTTTCCACCCCAATTTGTGTTCGGCTTCCCTTGATCTCATGATAATCAAGTTTCACCTCCCACCTCATTTTCAACCAACAACTAATTCAAGCATGTACCATTTTCTATCTTTGAATCCTTCTAGTCATAATCATAACATCTCCAAGGGATAGAACTCCGTCTATCTATCATCATCCAAATCCAAGAGAATTTAATTCTCACTAGGTTCTATGTCGGTCTCATAACCCTTCATAAATCACAACATTGTATATATATACATATATTTTTATCAAAATACAATACATGGCTTACATTTATGCACCATCGGGGTTTTAGATCCCCGGGAGTTTCTTTACTCCCTTCCACTTGTACTCTCACACACCACTGTTAACAAAATAAACACACTTCCCACAATGGTATTCGCATCCTCTGTGCGCAAATGCACAACCCCATTCACGTACACTTGTACGGTAGAACACACTAAGTGGTTTTGCGCTCTACCCCCCTTAAAAGGGATTACGCCCACGTAATCAATCACTAAACCTTGGCTAAAAATGTTCTGCCGTCGTGAAGTGTTTTAACTTCCACGCGGTCTATTACACAATGGATTCTGATTAGAGGATCTTAACCATATTTACGGTTTAGTTCCTACTAACCAAGAATCCGCATTGGAGTTGTAAACTCATAACCGGTTCGGTCCTGGCTTGTGAGGCTTTTAGGCATTGATATCTAGCCATCCATTCGTATTCACAATGTATACCCGGTACCTGACGCATGGGCTCAATGGCCTCTGTTGCGCAACCCTGATAATTATAGAGCTAGTTTGCTCCATTCGTTACTGTACTGTATTGTACATCTCCAATGTATTGCCTTATCGAGGGTAACAATGGTTTCAACCGACGCATGGTATCTTTTACCTGAGCGAAGTCGGTGAGTTTCACGATTTTCCATCCACTTCTCCAACAGCTTACAGCGTATACTACTAGGTAATCACAATGATTGACTTGCTTCTACCGACTTACTGTCGGGGTTGAGATTGAGCTACTACCTAGTGTGTAGTGCGCTCTCAGCTATTTACAATATTTGGGGTATATTCCATACCGATATTTGGCAGTTAGTGCTATTGTAGTCACTTACTGTTAATCATGTCCCCACATTCGGTTTTGTACAAGTATTCTTTCATTCCTACGGCCTTGCATTACCTATGCATCGGCCATTACAACATTATTCCTCCACAATTACCATGCTTCTGATTCCTAGCTATCCCACTGATCATTACTGCGCAAGTGCATACCAAAACACTCAGTCATACAGAGTGCAGAGGCGTAAACCCTTGACAGCAACTCTTCATGCGATTGCGATAGGAATTTTCACTGAAATTATCATCTAACACTTGCCACGGTTTACTGCTCGGTTCATTTGCTATCACTTACTGTTGTATCTCACTGGGGTTAACTCACAACTCTGCTTACTCACCATTTTATCATCTAACCATCCTCATACAACGGTCGCTTATTGCGCACCGTGTCCTTACTCATTATACAACATCAACTTATACTGCATCCGCTATTATATTAGCTTCTGCTATCACGCTGGGTTTATCTGGCCACTTATTGGCTGATTTTGAATATACTACTATTTTTCCTTGAGCGTTGTTCGCTATACATTTAGCTTCACACACCTATGGTGATTGCTATCAAGTTATCACACTTCCTGCGTACACAATGGTACGAGCACTTCCTTTCGTTTATTTTATTTAAATCACCCTGGGGTAATGAAACGTGGTCCTTCCTCCACATATCTCTTGTACTTGTTTCACATAACTACCGCTTCTGCGGTCTGACAATATCAAGAGATATCCCCACTCTTAGTGTAGTGGTTCTCTTACCACTTTAATCACATATACAATATAAACTTCTACAATCAATCGAATTTATGTAACATATCTTGCTTATGGTTTATAAGCCTTATTTGCCTTGAGCTGGGCTCATTGCAGGCTGTCCACACACTTGTACCTCTCTGTACAATATTACATGTTTAGAGGTTGTATTGGCATCCATGACAAGGTTGTTGCATCACATTTCCTTTCATGGGATGTCCCTTAGGATTGTCAGTCCGTCTCCTGACAACTTATGTCTAAACTGGGTGTTAATTTCAACCCTTGTGTTTTCTGTCATGTCATTTGTTCAACAATGTTGATGCGCACACCCTTCAAGGATTTCTCCTGGGTGTCGTTAAGTTATGCCTTTACATCTGGTTCACAATTATTGGTACATCTAGTTAGCCACGCCTTTTTGCGGTCTATCTGGGTACTATCTTCTTCTGGAAGATCAACATTCCTGATAGTGCAGATACTCATTCTGGGATCTTCATCCCGTCCATGCACATTAATTGTCCACATAGGCATTTGCTTGCCTGTACAGGCTGGGTCGCCGTTCCAGCTAACATGTTTATCCCTAGGATCCTTAAGAAATATGTGATGCTTCACAAACAGTTGGTGCCTTCGCACTTAACACATTCCTTTTCTGTTGTAATTTACGTTCCTTAACAAGGCATTTGGTAACCTCATCATGGCCGTCCTTTAGTCTCGTTAATTAAACTGAGACACCTTAATGATGTCCCGCTTATCAAGTCACTATTCTTCTTCGGTATTGATCTTTATCCTTGTACCGTGAGTCGAGAGTCGTTAACCACTCTACGCGTCCTTCTTCTGAAGATGTCTTATTCATTTGGTACGTTACAGCCCTATCTAGCTTTACCTTAGCTCCTATTGCTCGCTTTAATAGGGTGGATCCGTATACTAGTGAGTATTTTGCGACTTCCACTTTCACTGTTCCCTAATCTTTAACAGTGCTGCTCTGTTAGGATCTCTACGTCTTTGTGGTTAATGGTTTATCACATTCCGGTATTTTCTAGCTCCTGTTTGATTGTACTGCTGACCGTCACAGTCGATATTCCCGTGTTCTGGACTCTATCGTATACATCTAGGGGTATCATACTGTACATGCTACTTACCCAACTAACCTATAAGTAGGTCTGTGGCCACATCTCCTATGGAGTGCGGTCGTCCCACAACACAGTTGGTACACTCGTAGTGTCCGTCACACGCCTAGGTGAAGTATTCTGTGTCAACTCCCTTATATTGTCCGTGACAATATTCATTCTTTACTTCCCGAATAATCGAGGGAAGGTTTATCTACTGTTGCATCCTTGTCCGTTGCTCTGGTTTCACTGGTTTGGTTTAAAGAAGGTTGGAAAGAAGTGTTGGTTTGAAAGAAAATCTGGTTTGAAAAGAAAAGGGTTTGTGAAAATTAGGTTTGAAAGAAAAGATTTCCATGGTTTTACAACATTTCTTACCTTAGCCAAGTCTAGCTTCTTGCTAACTGGTGTGTTTCCAATTACAAGGTTAGGCTAACAGGCCCTTCCACTGTTATGACATTCACATTAACTCCATGGTACTTTTCCAAGTACTTGTAGTGGTTATGAATTCCCGAACAGCCCTGTTATGGCAGCACTTGCTATGGCAAGTGCGCCATGCTAACTGGCTATCGGTTGACACATACCGATTGTGGTATTTGTTTCGCCCATATTGTCATCAGTGGCTTGTTGGCCCTCACTGATCTTACTGCCTTGATAAATACTCCTCTAGGTAACTTCTCACTGTTTTCACATGATAATCAGTAGCTAGGGTGTTTCCCTTTCTGGGAGACCCCGTTCTCCGTATTGTACTCACTTATAGTCCATTCCACGTATTTGGCACTACCTTGTAGTTCCTTCGGTTGGTATACCGTTGGTGTTTTATTTATCAACTGTGGTCCCATAGACATTCGTCTCGGGTTTTATTATTCCACTTCTTGCCTTGCACGGTTGGGTGCGTTGCAAGCTGATTGTTTTCGACTGCTCGGCATGTCGACCCAGGTTGCCGGAAATTCTATTCTTCTATACACAAAATCCTTCATTCTTCGCTACTAAGTGCGGTTAACATCATCCAGATGGAGACGTCCCCGGGATTCCCAGTTTCGGGATCTACCGTATGACAGATTCTCCGTACCCTTAAAGGTACTTACTAACAGCCAGATCGGGTATTCCCGAGTAAGAGAGGACTTTCATCTCTCTGGCGTTGTTTCCCCAAGTACAATAGAAATCATCAAAGCTCAACAACTTATTAACAAAATCATATTAAAACAAGCGTTACCGTACCGTATTATAAGTAGAAGTAGAGTAACCAGATTTGAACGAGCACTCTCATGGACAAAGAACCACTGTAACAAGTTTTTTTGACAGTTGTGAAACCGGAACAAACTTGGGATTAACAGAAAAAACAGAAATAAGGAACGAGCATAGCTTTGCAGGTTATAAACCACCGAAATAATCCTCTATGTGATTTATGATACTTTTACCCCGAGTTACACAAATTGTGTTATTGCTTTTTGAAGATCCCACAGAAACTCATAGTCTAGGACTACTATCAATTTGTTTCAGATAAATTTAAGCAAATGCTCAAATATAGCCATTTAAGCTTGTGTAACAGATGCAAAATGACAACTTTAAAGCAAGCAAGCATAATTGTTTATCCTATATTACTGAGTGTGCAGACAGGTGCAAATCTTGCCCATAAAACCATTCAAAATGAAACAGTGCAGAAGAGTGTGAATTGCAGTTTAACATCTGACCATAAACTCCAATTTTAGTTTGGAATTTTTAAGGATATGCTCATTTTTAATAGATCTGGAATAGGGGGAAAGGGAGTTAGAAGCTAAATGAATATCATTCTGTAATTCGAAAACTGTCTTTAAAATCCAGCAGTATCTGTCTGGGAAACGGAACATCACAGATCTTGGATAATGGCACAGCTGGTTGGTATGTAGTTTTTGCAGAAGGTTAATCAAGATTCTGATCAATATTGCGCATAGAAACAGTTTTCACCTAGTGGGGACACAGAATACTGTAACCAACACAACTCAGCTAAACAACATAATACTGCCCAATGTGATATTGATCGATATGCGCCAGATAACAGCAGAGTCATTTGTCAAAGACAGATGAATTTTGTTCATTCATTCATACGGTAAACAATCAACATTAGATTGGATCCTTGAATCAGCAATAGTGAAGAAACTTGAGTAAGCAGAAACTTATCTTTAGTAATTGACTTCGGACGTTTTCCTCCTTTATCTTGCCATCGGTTGTTTGTTTAGAATTTTTTGCTGTAGGGGATTCGTGCTTCGAGGTTGAATTTGAAACCCCAGCCTAGCTTGGAATGAAGTGGTAGAATTTTTCGTGAATTTCCCAGTCCTTTGATCCTGAGAGAACCTAATAAATCCTTCATAAAGAGAATTCTCCCAGAAGCAACAGTCTTCTCTGATAACCGCTTTCTCTAGCTTGGCCGTGGGCTTCCCAGTGTCGAATGGGACCAGATAGAACCAATGCATTTTCACTGTACTGGGACACCGATTGTTACGAGAATGCGGTCGGAGTGTAATGAGTCAAGAACAAGACAGCAACAGCAGACATTTCGAGGCCGAGATCAGATCGCGGTTATGCTCCATTATTGTGTGTGCGCAGCGCAGATCTGGGGGAGTTAATTTCTATTCATAGTCGTGTTACAGCAATGTCGTGTCGGCTCTTTATCTATCTGTCGACGTTGTAGTTCATGGTTCCAGCGGAATGCAGGCTGAGACTTGTGATTGCAGCTAGGGGTAGTACCTTTTCTTCTTTACTCTAGGATGACAACGGAGAGATCTTATAATCTTCCGG
The DNA here is from genome assembly GCA_023374045.1 of Limonium bicolor. Taxonomy (NCBI): domain Eukaryota; kingdom Viridiplantae; phylum Streptophyta; class Magnoliopsida; order Caryophyllales; family Plumbaginaceae; genus Limonium; species Limonium bicolor. The sequence goes on from CM041779.1 coordinate 232,860,288, forward strand.
TAACATTCTTTCGATAATTGAATCGGTCTTCTTTATTCCTGATGGATCTTTGATTGGTATGTCCCCGCTGAGGACCGCTCTACCTGATTGAAAATGTTCCTTCGATGATTTGAGGGCAACTTGCCTTGACTGGATTCGATATTAATATTGAGATCGGAACACTAGTGTTGATTGCGCGCATAGGTCGGGCTCGAGCTTTTCTTCTTGATCTAGACTCGGCATGAAACTCGGAAACTCTGTAGATGAATCTGTTGAATCCTCTTGATCTTCTCCATTTGATTTTCTTGTCGATTCTCTTATCGTGACGCAAAAAATGGCTCAGTGCTCCTGATCTAGGGCATCCGACATCGCTCTCTCTAACTCCTTTGATCTTGACTTGCTGTTTCGAAATCCTCATTCTCTGATTTTGAATGGAAGAATCCATCAAATAGGGATAAGTTCTTACGCCCGCGTAGTCCTAGATCGTTCGCTTCGATCGCGATCCTCAAGTAGTGTCGCCTTCTTCATCGATCTATCTTCATACAATATTTTACTCTTCACAAAGTGAAATTGCTTCTCGCATGACTTCTTGAATTGTTGGAGGAGAAGTGCTATCGATGTGATTCACCGGTTCTTCTCAATCAAAGTTTGACGTGAATCTACTTTTGTCGAATGTGTGATTCATCGCTCCCTTGCGCTGATTTAATACTTAGCAGATGGATCCCGCCAAACGCCTTCAGCTTTTTTTTCTCTCCGATCAAAATAATGCGGTTAAACCGTGGTGCCTCGCTGCTCGATTCTATGAAAGTTGTTGAGATCTCCCTGCTTCCGATGAGTTGAACAATCCATTGAATTCGAGGTCAGATTGAATCCGTGTAGACATTTTTCAGATTGCGATGAACAATCCTTAACCTTCGGTCTCACCTTTGGATCCCAAGCCGTAAATCGATGGCGACCGCGGACGGTGGATGAATCGTGGTTGCCTGTTCTTTCCCACAGACGGCGCCAAATGAAACGGTATTGAAGATGCTCCACACCGATCCGTTACCACACCAAGATGTATAGTGGTTCGGCCAATAATCCGGCCTACGTCCACTTCTAGACAGAGCTATTATTCATTTGGTTTACAACGCTAAAGAGGTTTTGGGATGAGTCCTCTCTTTTCTAACTTGACCCTTTACAAATGAACCTCTCTACTCCTATTTATAGACTTTCTATTACTAAGTTCACCCTTTTGCCCCTATACATGTGATAGTATTACATTAATATAGCTATCAGTCCTTTTACGGGTAGTCTCTCCGGACTGAAATACCGCTTCCGCATTGGACTAACTCTTCCGGACCGTCACTTTAACAATAATCCCTCCGGTAGTTACTCTATCGGTAGCGATCCTTTAGATAGCAGCTCTTCCGATAGCGAGTCCTCCGGTAGTGGGGCTTCCATCGATAGGCCATCCGACAATTGGTCTCCGATAGGCTCTCTTGGTAGATCCTTCCGCATCGGGGCCTTTCGGTAGCAGGCCTTCCGACAATTGGTCTCCGATAGTAGTCCTTCCGCTAGCAGGCCCTCGGTAGACGCTGCCTTCGGTAGACGCTTTGACCTTCCGCATGGTATATTTCATACCATTACACTATATATAATCATTCATCCAAATATCCATAAACATTCAGCCATCCATCCAATCCAAACATTCATTTAATATCACAAACCACAATTGTATATCGACGTATCGAAAAATAACAATATAATGTACCATGTACAATCGCCGTAGCGTATGCCATCCTTTATTAGTTTAATTTAGTTTGGCCTTCAAGGCCCCGTCCATGTGTACAATGTACATTCGCCGTAGCGTACAGTTCCATAGTTAATTTGACTTGGCCTTTAAGGCCCCATCCAAGCCATGTTTAATTATTAATATCAGTTGGGCGTCATGTTAGGACAACCCGATAACCTCACCATGGACAGTAGTCCTCCCGTATACACAAAGGTGCTCATTTCGCCAGAGGTCCGGAGGCCCCTGACTCTCTTATGCCTCGTAAGACGTCCATATAAAGGTCGTAGCCACCTGATCCACGATCCAGTTTGGGCTCGTTGGATATAACCTGGAGCGGAATCCAATTAGGAAACCCCTCAGTGATCACAAATGCGCAACCAAGTAGTTCGTAAACTACCGGGATTCCTCACCTCAACTCATACCATCTCTCCCTCATAATGTTTAAGATATGCTCTTAGTCTTATGGAGAATAATTATTAGTTAGCTGCCCAATGGGTCTCACGCATACCTAGAAGTAATCTAGGTTATATTCATGTTCGAGATCCATGCTCTAGAGACCGACAATGTCGTGACTCATACCTAAGTGTTTTACTTAGGTTACCTTATACTTAATATTAATACTATGGTATTATATCAAGTAGCCGTAATTTTATCACAACAACGTATATGTATGTTTATATAAGTCGATCTATAGTCGACGTAGTGTTAGTCCCGTAGGACGCTCGTGCATAAATAAATTAATGCAGTAACACTTAATCACATACATGTATCCACACACATAACACACAAGTTATATCAACCAAATCCGAGCCCGAGGAGCAACCTTAGGACAACTCGGATCAAACCCCTTTACATACCGTTCACCCTGATCGTATTACGGTGGAGTATGAATCAGCAAGATCCTACGCTCCGTGTAGTCCACTAGCTCGTCAAGCGTCTTGTCAGAAGTACTCTAAACGGTATTAAAACTATAAGTCAGTCTCCATGACTAACTACATCCGGTATTTCCGAATAATAAGTAACCCCGACAGTTCACCCCTATTTTCTACAATTGTTTGTTACGGGTTTCTCTAAACCGGTCGGCTTTGTTACTTTAAAACTCGTATGTCAAAGCATTTCGACTGTTAAGTTTAATTCGTTACATTTCTTTTAATCTTATCCACCATCTAGTTTAGGTACATAACCTACAGTTGCATGTATGCATGCATTCTTATATTATACTGTATCCTTTTTCATATTGTATCATTTTCCACCTTCCATTATAATACATTGTATTATATTATCTATTATCCTAGCAAATTATATTTGCATTCAAAAACTCGTAACATATAGTTTGTAACTATATATATTTTTTTAAAATAACCACCACCATTACATTATATGGTTTCCAACCATATATATATCCATCCTTATATACATTATTCTTGTGTATGTATATATTTACCACGTAGGTAATTCCCATAAGTTTAATAAACTCTTATATTTTATGTTACATTTTATCATCCTTTATTAGATGATTATTCCCATTAGTTGTATTATATTATACAACTTATATTAAGATTTATTATCCTAATATTATGTAACATTTTATGTTATATATTTACAACTCCTAAGGTTTAAATCAACACACACCTTAGTTTATAAATCCCATTTTTATAGTTCATCACATTATTTTATGTGAATATCCTTACTTATATTAATTCCACCTAAACCATATAATTGTTATAACATTTATAACATTATAGCCCTTAGTCTAAAATTCATTTTCCAACTCTTGTTAATTCGGTATAGCCCTTGAATTTATTTTAAATTCTATTTGACCACATAACATCATGTAATGTTATACCATATGCTAATATCATTTGATATGATATTTTTTTATTTCCTTTAACTTATAACCTATAGTTTTTATACAAAACTATTATATATTGCCTCATAGGCATATATATTAAACCTTATACTTTTCCATAAACCATAGTTTCCTTTATTTATAAAATCATCCCATAACTTATACCATGTTATATATTCCATTTAATATAACATTCTAACCTTAATATAAATATAACCTATGGTCAATATTATAAAATACCGAACAGACCCAAAACGTTCAAAATTGCCATTGGCCTATTTATAATATAATTATAATTCATAATTAAAACTATATAACATATCTTAATAATGCTCTTATATATATTCTAAAAATCTCCAAATTTCTCCAAAGGGTTATAAATGCCTTATTAACCCATATATTTCCGGTATTCACATTTCCACCACCTATATTTCTCCAAGGTGTCATAATGACATAATAACTATATATTATACATATATAGTTCATTTTAATTCCAAAATCAACCCAATAAATTCCTAAAAATTCCTAATATCCCATGGGTGTTTATAATACCATTATTCACCTTTATTTTTGGTAATAACATATTCACCATATATGTTATAAAAATATTACCATAAGATACTTATCTTTATTATAAAACCTTAAATAAGTTATTAACTTATCTAATTTGGTCAAAACCTACCATATGGTCAAGGTTGACCTCCTAATATTTCCTTGACCATTAATTTCCTTATATTTCGGTGTTAACCCCTAAGTTTCCAAAATTCACCATAACCCCAAAACTTTATAAAATCTTGCAGAAGGTTATTTTCTGAGTGGTTAAACTGGTGTAAAATTAAAGAAAAGAAATTAAAAACTCAAATTATAAACGTCGGGCTGCAAACAAATCCCGGTCGTAGTTAGTAAAACAAGTGTCGTATCCACAGGGAGATTGTTCAATTTATCCTAGTCTTGGTAGTTACTCAAAAACTGTAAAAAGGGGTTTAGCCAGAGGCAAGCTTGATTTGTTGTTTGATCAGTGCAAATATAATAAAAACAGTAAAAAGGTGAATTAAGTGATGTGAATGGAAAAATGTATCCTAGGATAGCGGGGGAATTTCCTAAATTACTTAAACATATTTATAACCATGTCTCAATTATTTATTGCCTATTAGAGTTAATAATTGTCGGTTACGAACTCTTAATAAAAGCCTTAGTATTTTCCTGCTCAGTCCGGAGTGAATACTAAGATTAATTCCTGTGGTACCTTCTATCTCAAAATCGTTGATAGTTACCAAATAAATAGCAGTCGTTTGTCGCGCAAAACATTTAGCAATATTAGTTGAAAGGAATTAAAACAAGTTAAATGAGAGAAACAGGTGATAAATATTAATTTACGTAATATTAGAAATCAAACCCCCATCCTAGGATACAAAAGAAAATTACTCAGACATTAACGGAGATAAGAAGATTACACAGATAGATTTTGACATTAATTCAGAGGAAGAACTGGTCTGCTCTCCTCTCACTGCTGCTCTTCTATTTCTTTTGTTACTGCGTGAGTGTGGACTGATGTGGTGTTACGGGAGAGAATTAAATGGAAGCGAATGGATGAGTGTGGTGAACAAATTCTTCAGACTCCCGTCGTGTGTGTCTGTTTTGCAGTATTGGCGCTGGGTTTATATAGAGAATTAGCAGAGGCAGATCCGTACGTGATTGAGCATTGATTGCTCTCATTGATTTAGTTCATTGATTGCAGGGGACAGAGAGCTGGATGCGTGAGAGATTTATGGTAGGCGGTGCGGGAGTAGATAGATAACGGAATCAAGTTGAAGACGACGACTGCGCGAAGAAGAAACTGGTCGCGACTGTAATCAGCCTTGAGTCCGCCTACATAACTGCCCAATAAGTGGCGGTTTGGTTCTTCACGTCCGCCTGGACAACCGCCCATTAAGTGGCGGTCTCCTCTTGTTTGTCCGCCTGGACAACCGCCCATTAAGTGGCGGTTCTATGTGTGGTGTCCGCCTCTAAGGGAGGCGGTTGAGTGTGAGACGTCCGCCTCGTGTACCGCCCAATAAGTGGCGGTTGCTTGTGTCTTGTCCGCCAGGCGGTTGCACGTGAGACGTCCGCCTGATATCGCGATGTACGGGTCGATGTACAAGCTTATTCTTCTACTAGCTCTAGATTCTTCGTTTGGGCTCCGTTTTCTGAGCCGTCTGCGCCTACGCGTTCGTCTCTTGTCTACTTCACTCCCGGCTTGGTTTTCCTCATGTTAAACCAATAATTTTGTGAGATAAACAATAAAACATAAACTAGAGGAAAACTAACCGAAGTGGAGAAATGAGCAAGAAAAGTGCTAATATTATACATGAAATACACCTAAATAACATGCTCATTTGGACACTTATCACACCCCCACACTTATCTTTTGCTTGTCCTCAAGCAAAACCATGTACCCAAGCAAGTAGGGAATGCTCAATATTAACAAATACTATTATGAAGGGTAGGATAAAGAAGTCAATAGTACACGATCTTTAACTTTTTAGAGGAGTGTGATCCATCACCTACTGGTGGCATAGGTGTACTCAGGGCAAAAATAAAAATTAGAGTTTCGGGGTATGATCCGGAGTACTTCAATGCTTCTTGATTTAAGGTGACTTTGAGAACTTTTACCATGGCCAACTTCTCTCAAGAATGGGCATTGAGGAGAAAACAAAAGGAAAAATAGATTTATGCATTTGTTTCACTTTTGCATAAAAGATGAGAAGATAATATGTAGGCATCAAGCCTTTGTATTTAAGAACACTCAACTCTCTTTGTTGGTTACCAATGGTGTCCCGCAAGTCCTTTATTATTATTTTATTTTCTTTTTTTTTTGACAGAGAAGCACCCTTAGCAATCCCTAAGAAAGAAGACAGAAAGAACCCCTGAGTAATAAAAATCCAACCATTTCAGATCATTTGGTCACACCGCATAAAAATGCTCCTCAAAAGTAATCAAAATTTTAAAATTTTTGTACATTTTTGTACCATTTATCCCACAATTCATAACATATTTATTCCTAAAGAGAACAACCCACATAAAAGGGTTCACGATATTAAATTGGACAAACGCTAGATAGGCAGAGAGATTAAGCATTTTAGCATAAAATGTCACCGAAAAGGGCACACTCCCCCACACTTAAATGGAACAACGTCCTCATTGTTCACCAGAAAAACAAGGGAAGGTTCAGAAGGCCTTTTCGGTAAGTAGATAAAATAGAGAGAACACGAAGCTCACGAATATTCATTTAAGCACATAAACTCTCCTCTACAGATTTTATTTAAATAAAAGCAAGGTTAAAGAAACTGGTACTCCCCTGATATTATTTTTGCTAGCGTGTATTGAACTTCCCCCACACTTGAGCTTCAGCCTCAAGTAGCGTAGCTTGGTTGCGGTGTAGACATGAAGTTGCACCTGCATAAGACACTAGAAGCAACCATACTATAAACGGGGTTAAGAGTTAGCAAAAATAAAATTCAAAGGGAACCTGAGAATTAAAACAGCATAAAAGCATATAAAAGATAAGTTCGTCCGGGTTGCCTCCCGGAAAGCTGCCCTTCTTTAACGTCTTTGGCTAGACGCTTTTGTGTTAGATCGATCCTGGGGGGTGGTTATGAGGAGTAGATCCAAAGCATGACTCGATGGTTTTTTTGAGAGTCCACCTGGATGCATGTTTTCTTTTCTTATCCCGCTCTTCGTCCGGGATTGGTGGTGGTATCTCTGTAATAGACATGCCGTCTGGAAGGGTAATAAACAGAAGTGGGGATGATGGTGATTGAGTATCCCTTACGAACTTGAGATCTTTGGATTTGCTATCTGGAGATCTTCCTGATGCAAACTCCAGCTTTTCGTTATAAGCTTGGAGGGTGATTTTCCCCTGGGCTACCCAAATGTGCACATCGGCTGTGGCAAGGAATGGTCGTCCAAGGATGAGAGGTGTAGTGGAGTTCTCTTCGATGTCTAGAATGACAAAATCGCATGGGAAGTATAAGTGCTCCACTTTGATGATAACATCCTCCACCACTCCGCTTGGGTATGTTACTGAACCATCTGCCAGTTGCAGGGTCATCTTAGTCTTTTTCATCTCTCCAATTCCCAGCTTTTTGAAAGTGGAGAGGGGCATCAAATTAATGGAGGCACCCAGATCGCATAGGAGTATGGAAATGAGGTGCTACCAATTGTGACTGGAATGGTGAAATGCCCGGATCATTGCATTTCGACGGTAGTGGTTTTTGTAGAGTAGCTGAGCAAGCTACATTGAGTGGTACAGTACCGACTTCGGCAATTTGGTTTTGTTGGATATGAGGTGTTTGAGGAATTTGGCATAGTTTGGCATTTTGGCAATGAGGTCTACAAACTGTATGTTGACGTTTAGCTGCTTAAGCATTGCTAGAAACTTACCATATTCATTATCCAACTTCTGCTTTGGAGTCGGTGAGGAAATGGTATAGGCGGTTCTTGTGAAGAAGGTTCTGAAGCTGATGGAATTGTGAGGACGTTGGAGATGTCTTTTCTGTTGGAACCTCAACTTTTTCTTCACTATCCTCTTTGGATTCTTCTGACCTTGGCGGGATGTGAATTTCGTCAGTTTTCTTACCGCTTCTCAAGGTTATCGCCTTAACCTCTTCTTCTTCTTCAAAGTCGAGCTTTTTTTTCATAACCGGCCACCAAGTGCTCAAGGTAGGTATTCTCAGATTGAATGCGATTTTTATAGACTTTGGCGGTGCTTTCCAATTCAGCTACATTCCTTTTGGAAGTTTCGATTGCTACAACCCACTCTGGAGGGAAGGGTGTAGTTCTGGAACTTTAGCTGTTTTAGCCACCTCTGTCTTTTCTGCATCGTGCTCCTTCACATAGATGCACTTGGCTTGCTCTCTTGGATTTGGTTCATTTTGGCTGGGGAGAGCCCCTGGCGGTCTGCGAGCAAGTTGTTCTGCGATTTGATTGAATTTACCTTCGATTTTCTGGTTGAAAGCTTCTTGTGCAGAGAGCTGGTTCTGAGTTATGGAAATGTAACCTTTCATCATCTCTTTGAGTTCTGCGTTTGGATCAGAAGAGATGATGGGTTGTTGTTGTTGTTGTTGGAAACCTGGAGGGGCACCTAGTGCTCTGTAACCCATATTAGAGTTTGGTTGGGGTCGGTTCCCCTGATAGGCATTGGAATTGTTGTCCTGCCCTCCTTGGTTCTGATCATTATTTTTCCATGAGAAATTCGGGTGATTTCTCCATGGGTAGTTGTTGTTGATGTTATTGTTGTAGGAATTACCAGGGCGGTTTCCTATGAATTGTACTTCCTCGTACTGGCCTTTACCTTCGCACTGATGGGTTTCATGAGGACCGGCGCATATGACACATCTTCTGTAGGTGGAACTGGTGATGAACTTGTAGGTGGGGAAGCTATTGTTTTTACGATTTCGTTCTGTGATGTCGTTAGCTTTTCCACCATCTTTGCAAGTGACGAGATCTGAGCTGATAAATGATCTGTAGGCTCAACGTGGAGTAGGCCTGCTGCTCGTGGCGTTCTGCCTTTGGATCTCGTCCACTGTCTTGTATTGCTCGTCATGGTTTCGAGAAGATCCATTCCTTCTTTAGGAGATTTCATCATGAAACTTCCTCCTGCAGAGGAATTGACGAGTAGTCGGTTCCCATCATCCAGACCGTTGAAGAATGACAAGCAAGGGATTGATCGTCAAGACCATGGTGGGAACATTTCATTAGCATATCTTTGAATCTATCCCACGCGTCGTACAACGTTTCTCCCGGCTCTTGACAGAAAGTGTTGATTTCACCGATCAATTGCCTCGTTCTACTGGTTGGGTAGTATTTGGCAAGGAATTTTTGGGCCATTTGCAGCCATGTGGTGATTGATCGGGAGGGAAGGCTTCGGTACCACCGGTTTGCTGAATCCGATAATGAGTGAGGAAATAGTTGGAGTCGAATTCTTTCTTTGACGTTGCCGGTTGACCAAAGGAATTGCAAAAGTCTAGGAAGAGACTCAGATGATTTGGGGCTTCATCTGGGTTCGCTCCACTAAACTTGCCTAAATCCCGGACGGCGGTGATGTAGTGGGTTTTGAAAACCCATCGTCCGGCTTCTTCTGGTGTTAGTTCGGGGAGAACTATAGCTGATGCTCTCCCTTCGGTATCCGGTTGGTGGTAGTCAGATAGGGCTTGGTGTTCTGGTTGATTTGCCTGGTCTATTTCATTTATAACTTCGTTATTGGCCATGGCTTGATTTCTCAGGTTTCTTTGTGCTTGTAATAAAGTGCGCTCGGGTTCGGGGCTCGGACTGATTGGTGGAGAGCCTCGGGTTCGAGTATTTGGCATGCACAGAAGATAACTTGTGGTTTGTCAGAAACTGCAAAATTAGTTAGTAGATAGAATAAGAAAGGCAGAGATATTGGTTAGGCTGATAAGCAACACAGATATATATTTTTTCGTATTTTTTTTTTGTATTTTTTTATTTAAACAAGAGTAAAATGACAGAATATTAAATGACAAGGGAAAGAAATGACAGAAAATTAAAGTTAGGAGTTAGTATACAGAAATTATAAGTTAGTAGTTAGTATACAATGGAAAGAAATGTTAAGGACAATGGAAATGAAATGTTAAGGACAATGGAAAGAAATGACAGGAAATTTTAAGTTAGTAGTTAGGGACAATGGAAAGAAAGGACAATGGAACGAAATGACAATGGAACGAAATGACAGGAAATTTTAAGATGTTAGGAGTTAGATGTCCAAAGTCCGAAGTCAAATGTCCAAGTCAGGTCAGAAGTCCGATGTCCAATTCAGATGTCCGAGGTTAACAATTTAATAGTATTAACAGATTATTTTAATACAGCGAGTGAACTACCGGAAACTAGGGAAATTGATGGAATCAATCTCCCCGGCAACGGCGCCAATTTGCAGAGGGTTATTTTCTGAGTGGTTAAACTGGTGTAAAATTAAAAGAAAAGAAATTAAAAACTCAAATTATAAACGTCGGGCTGCAAACAATCCCGGTCGTAGTTAGTAAAACAAGTGTCGTATCCACAGGGAGATTGTTCAATTTATCCCAGTCTTGGTAGTTACTCAAAAACTGTAAAAAGGGGTTTAGCCAGAGGCAAGCTTGATTTGTTGTTTGATCATAATGCAAATAATAAAAACAGTAAAAAGGTGAATTAAGTGATGTGAATGGAAAAATGTATCCTAGGATAGCGGGGGAATTTCCTAAATTACTTAAACATATTTATAACCATGTTCAATTATTTATTGCCTATTAGAGTTAATAATTGTCGGTTACGAACTCTTAATAAAAGCCTTAATATTTTCCTGCTCAGTCCGGAGTGTAAATACTAAGATTAATTCCTTGGTGGTACCTAGACTATCTCAAAATCATATGTTGATAGTTACCAAATAAATGCAGTCGTTTGTCGCGCAAAACATTTAGCAATATTAGTTGAAAGGAATTAAAACAAGTTAAATGAGAGAAACAGGTGATAAATATTAATTTACGTAATATTAGAAATCAAACCCCCATCCTAGGATACAAGAAAATTACTCAGACATTAACGGAGATAAGAAGATTACACAGATAGATTTTGACATTAATTCAGAGGAAGAACTGGTCTGCTCTCCTCTCACTGCTGCTCTTCTATTTCTTTTGTTACTGCGTGAGTGTGGACTGATGTGGTGTTACGGGAGAGAATTAAATGGAAGCGAATGGATGAGTGTGGTGAACAAATTCTTCAGACTCCCGTCGTGTGTGTCTGTTTTTGCAGTATTGGTGCTGGGTTATATAGAGAATTAGCAGAGGCAGATCCGTACGTGATTGAGCATTGATTGCTCTCATTGATTTAGTTCATTGATTGCAGGGGACAGAGAGCTGGATGCGTGGAGATTTATGGTAGGCGGTGCGGGAGTAGATAGATAACGGAATCAAGTTGAAGACGACGACTGCGCGAAGAAGAAACTGGTCGCGACTGTAATCAGCCTTGAGTCCGCCTACATAACCGCCCAATAAGTGGCGGTTGGTTCTTCACGTCCGCCTGGACAACCGCCCATTAAGTGGCGGTCTCCTCTTGTTTGTCCGCCTGGACAACCGCCCATTAAGTGGCGGTTCTATGTGTGGTGTCCGCCTCTAAGGGAGGCGGTTGAGTGTGAGACGTCCGCCTCGTGTACCGCCCAATAAGTGGCGGTTGCTTGTGTCTTGTCCGCCAGGCGGTTGCACGTGAGACGTCCGCCTGATATCGCGATGTACGGGTCGATGTACAAGCTTATTCTTCTACTAGCTCTAGATTCTTCGTTTGGGCTCCGTTTTCTGAGCCGTCTGCGCCGACGCGTTCGTCTCTTTGTCTACTTCACTCCCGGCTTGGTTTTCCTCATGTTAAACCAATAATTTTGTGAGATAAACAATAAAACATAAACTAGAGGAAAACTAACCGAAGTGGAGAAATGAGCAAGAAAAGTGCTAATATTATACATGAAATACACCTAAATAACATGCTCATTTGGACACTTATCAAATCTTATAAACTTTATTTTAAATCCTTTTAACCTCTAATTTTTGGCCTTTTTTTATAAAGCCCCCAAATTAATTTAATTACATCTAAGACCCCTTTCTTTTCGTAATAATTGTATACACCTAAACTTAAATAAAAGCTTGTAAATGCATAAATAAAATGGCCTAAAGTACATGGCCTTATTACAAACATTTGCTCACAAAATAAATACACATAAATGTCCCAAAAATACTTATAAATCTCGGCCTCACCATATATTCTTCATTTAATTACCAAACTTCCACATAATGTCTTAAATTTGACAATTATGCTTGTTAAATTAGTTATAAAATTTATTAAACCATTCCTTAACCACCTAATGTCAAAATAAGACCCTAATACACATGTTCACTCATGGCATTTAATATACACAAGCTTAAACTTGTGTTAATGTACCAAGTTAAGGTTTTAAGTAATTTATACCTTGATTTAGCTTGGATAAATCCTTGTTTGGATTCGCCACCTTAAGGAGAATTTCTCCACAGCTTGATTTACTGTCTTCATGTAGAAAACAAGACATGATTAAAGTCCAAACATGAGCTAACCATGAGAAGTAATTTAAGTCATGAAAATCATGAATTTTTACCTTAGATCTTCAAGCTTGTTATAGATCTGTCTCGGCCCTATTTTTCCAGTAAAGAAAGAGTATCAAAACACTCTAAAAAAACAAGGAACAAAACCATGGGTAACTAGCTTGGAAGATGGCTAAGTTTTACCTTGTTTAAGATGCAAAAATGGTGTTTTTGGCTTGGATCTAGCTACTCCTTGTAGATCTTGGTATACCAACTGAATCCACATGACAAGGAGAAGAAAATAAGGCTAGGGAAACAAGGTTTACAACCGAAATTCACAAGGAAGAAGAGATATGTGCTTAAAGCACATTTTTACCTTAAATGGTCAAAACTTGAACTTTCCTCCTTAGATCTTGTTATGGCCGAAAATAACTCTTACTTTAACCTCCAAAATACTCTACATAGATGTATAGAAATGGTTGGAGTCTAGATCAATGGAAAAGGAAAGAAAGATGAAGAAAATGGGCATTTTTATGCCTTAGGAGCTTACCTAGAGTTTGAGCTCTCTCCAATGGAGCATGGACACTTATTTCGGTCAAGGAGAAGCCAAAGAGAGAGTTTGGCAAGGAGTCCCCACGGTTGGAATGGGACTAATGAGAAAGAATGACCTAATTTGGCTTAAAACACATTTTTTGCATTTTTTATGATTTTAGTGACTTGATGACTCATCAAGGCTTGATTGAAGTTGTAAATTCATTGGAGACAAAGCAAGGAGGCAGCCGGCCTCCATTGAGAAAGGTGGGGAATTATTGATTCCAATTTGATTGAATAATGGGGTAATAATGTGACTTTAAGCAATTAACTAAGGAAATGAGTCATCATGTTTTGTCTTGTCTTGCTTGGAGTCTTAGAATCAACCGTGTAATAAGGAGGGAGGAGGCTCCTCAAACGGCTGCACTCACATGGGGTAAGCAAGTGGTAAGCTCACTTTATGTTTAAATAAGTTAAAGTTTACTTTTCCTTATTTTATGTAAAATTAAGGTGTATATTTAATTGTCACATGGGACTTGTCTCTTGGTCTATTAGGAGACTCACTCCACCGATTTTATGTAGTCCAATTCGTGGTCAATGGTTTAAGGAGGGAGGAATATAACCTTTAGCCCATTTAAAAATCAATTTAGAAGCAATACACAAAAATGGCTTTAAGGAGTTTAGGCACATTTTGTGTTCAAGGAGTTTCTGAGCTTGTTTTCTTTGACAATGGTTTTGGTGTGTTGGTTACTTACAAGATATTTGATCATGGTATCCAATTTTATATCATTTAGAGGTCATTAGACCTTTAAGGTTTCTTAGAGCACATTTTTGCCCTTTTTGACCTTGAAGCATGAAAGTGCTTGTTCTTTGTGTTGGAGTGTTGTCCAACAATTTTAATGTGTTTAGTAATGTGTTAATATGCTTAGGACAAATTTTTAGGTCCTAAGAAGTTCATTTGGGTATTTATTTACCCTTAACAGTCAAAGGGTGCAACATCTTGTTTTGTGTTGACCACTGTTGTTCTCAATTGACTTTTAAGGCATGTTTAGGCCTTAATTAATGTGATTAAATATTTAATCCATGTTTAATAAGTTTGGGGTATTTCAATCTACCCCCTTAAAAAGACTTCGTCCCGAAGTCTCCTAATCAAATAGGTAAGTATATATAAATGTATAACTACCCATTGTTCCCATAATGTATATCTATGTGATATATCATTTACACACATTGTATTGCGCTATACAGCACATAGCCATCACGTTGTGGCGTTAGTTCAAATATATGGATATAGGTGATCCATCAGCACCATCATTCCTATCAGTTCTATAAACCCTGACAACCTCCCTGAGGTGTCCACAACATTCCATTGTTCCACATTCCATATCTAATGATTCATTTCGTATCTAGGCGATACCATATGTAATCATTCTATAAAGCAATATGAATACATATCACAAATAGCATAAGAAAGGTACTACACACATGGTGTAAATACAACATTCAAACAAGTATCTCATAAGATACATACATACAAGTGCACATTACACAAAACCAACCAAACAACGTACGCCCCGCGTACCAACATAACCAACAAAACCAATTCACTGTATGCCTTGCATACGTAACAGTTCACTGTATGCCATGCATACTAAACAAATAAACCTCGTATGCCCCGCACACCACCAATACCTTGTATGCAATGCATACGAAAACAAACAAAATTTAGTGCACACATGTGCACATCCAAGAGGCTCTACCCCCCTTAAAAAGGGTTACGCCCCCGTACCCCACAAGTGTACAACAGCCGCTCAACAAGGAGCGCTGGATACTTGGCTCTCAAAGAGTTTACTAACTCGTGGATTATCCTCATATCAGAGAGAGGGGTATGACTCTAGCCTTTCTAGGCTCCACAATACATAAAGGGTGAGGCACTAAACTATTTGTGCTCTCTCCCAAGTTCGTTTTTATGGGCCCACTCGCTCCGTATGAGGTGTGATAAGTGTCCAAATGAGCATGATTTAGAGGTGTATTTCATATATTATATTAGCACTTTTCTTGCTCATTTCTCCACTTCGATTAGTTTTTCCTCTAGTTTATGTTTTATTGTTATCTCACAAATTTATTGTTTAAACATGAGGAAAACCAAGCTGGGAGTAAAGTAGACGAAAAGACGAACGCATAGACGCAAACGGCTCAGAAAACGGAGTCCAAACGAAGAATCTAGAGCCGGTCAAAGTTTGTAGAAGAAAATAAGTCACGACCACATGACGTCCGCGTTGAGTCTAGGTGGACAGAGGCGCGGTCGACAGAGACGTCCGCGTGAGAACTGGGCGGACGGCAGGGCGGACGTGAGTGAGTGGCCGGGCGGACGGCCGCGCGGACAGAACAAGTGACCGGGCGGACAAGGCGAGGTGGACAGTCACGTCCGCGTGAGAATTAAGGCGGACGCAGAGGCGGACGCGACTAAAATCGCACGTATAACAGTTTTTCTTCTTCGTCGACTTCGCCCGTCGACCTGCAACTTATCTATCTACTCTTCGCGTTCTGTCCCCTGAGCAATCAATGCTCTTCCACCTCTGTCTGCAGTCGTTCTTCTTCTTCTTCTCCTCTATAAAATACCACTGCTACTTCAAACAAATACACACGTTCCACCCCAAACTCAACACTCAAAATCTCTCATTCCATTTACAAAAATCTTACGTATGCTCCCACTCTTCTTCCTCTTCATTTTCTCCATTCATCATCCACGCATCTCATATTGTTATTACGTCCAACCTCTGTCTGACTTATTACCAGTTTATATGTCAGGCTAAGGAGGATTTGCTCCGGGCAAGGGTTTTAATTATGGTTTGTTTAATTTTGTAATCAATATTTCAACCGGTTAAAATAAATACAGTTTGTTACGCTTAAAGGTTTCCTCTCACCATTTTAATAAATTACATGAATTTATTAAAATGCTTTCCTAAGTCTATTTTGATCAGACCAGGTGATAAATAGACAGGTTAATTAAGCCGTAAATCTGGAGAAAGCTTATTATGATTTAATAGGTTAGTATTTTCAGATGCAATTATAATTCCTCGAATTTAACGTCCGTTTACATAGTATTGCTCGAACCTTGATTAGACCGAGCATTTTCTGGTAAACGAGTTCTTAAGGGTCTATGACTTAGTCCTTAGGATAATAACAGGAATTTAGCCAAACTAATAAATTAAACCGGTAGAGATAGCATAATTAATCAGATTATATAAACCTAAACCCGGAGTTCCATTTAATTCATCTGCACTCAGTTTTCTAATCTGATTAATATTTCCTCTAAAACAAGTCAATTAACTTCCCCCTTTTGTGACAAGCTTAGGAACTATTTTATTCGCTATAAGTCCCACGGTTTGACCCCGGCCGCTTCTGTCTTCTATACTACTGCGACCGGGTTTTTATTTGCAGCCCGACGGATATTTTGAGTATTAATTTCTTTCTTTTATCAATTTCACCAGTACTAATCACTCACGATAAATCCACTCTGCAAAATGGCGCCGTTGCCGGGGACTTGATTTATTCTAGTCCCTAAGCCCCGGTTAATTCACCAGTTATATTATAATAATCTGTTAATATTAATTTGTTGTTAATCTAATTATGGACATCTAACTTTGGACTTCGGACTTCTGACTTCTGACATCTAATTACTAACTCTTATTATTATTGTCATTTAATTTCCATTGTCCTTAACATTTAATTTCCATTGTCCTTAACATTTAATTTCCATTGTCCTTCAATTTCCAGTATACTAACTTATAATTTCCAGTATACTAACTACTAACTTTAATTTCTGTCATTTCGTTCCATTGTCATTTCGTTCCATTGTCATTTCAATTTCTGTTATTTCTTTCCATTGTCCCTAACTACTAACTTTAAATTTTTGTCTACTAATTCCTAACATTTTTATTATTCTAACCCATAACCAGTTCTTTTCTCTGTTTTGAGTGGTGAATGCCTTTTACCAGGTCACACAGCTACCCAGAAAATATTAATAATCACACGGTGGTTACAATCCAGAGATCGAGAGAACCTTTCTGCGCACTCTAAGGCAGAACCGTACTCAACAAAACATTACCACCACAGTGATAAAATCTGACCCGGAAACTGACATGGCATCTACACCAGCGACAGTTCGAAATATCAACAGGCCGTCTAACCAAGGACAACAGCCTGCTATCATCCTTCCTCACCTTAGCCCATCCGAATACGATGAGTGGCAGAAGCTGAAGCCATATCATCAAATCAGATGTGTGAAAAGAGTTGGGCATGTTTGATGGCACCAGTCCAGACGAAGCCCTGTTACATGTTACAAAATTCTTGCAACATGCCAATAGTCTTACTGCGACCGACGCAGTACTCCAATATGCAAGATTGTCATTATTCCCTCACAGCCTGACGGGAAACGCGAGCAAGTGGTATCATAGCCTAACACCAAGTACCATCGGTACCTGGGATGACATGGCCACCAAGTTCTACGATAAATTCCTACCCCCGAGCCGAACATGGAGATGATTGCTGAAATCTATAATTTCAAGCAACTTGGGTCGGAAAATATTTGTGAAACTTGGGATCGTTTCAAAGGTCTACTACTTACTTGTCCTCACCATGGTCTGACGAAAGAACAAGTATCACAATTGTTCTACAAAGGCTTGATCGGTCCGTGCAGAACAATGGTATTATCCTCCTTAGGGGCCGATATTCTGAAAAAGCCAGGAGCACAATTTCTGAACAGCATGGAATCTCTTGTGAGGAAATCAGAGACTGGGCCTCCGGTGGATCAAGGAGCGGTACTCCAGGATTATATCATGTTGGGGAAAGTGATAACAAGTTCGACCAATTGATGAAAAGCCATGAGCAACTCATGGAGAGCAATGCTCAGCAGGCAACAAAAGTCAGCACTCTGCAGAAAGTGGTTGAGCAGATGGCTATGAATTCCTACCCCCAGCAAGCCAAGTCGATGATTTCCCGATCATCTACAATCCCTCCAGGCTATGCTCCTCTTTCCCAATCTTCTCCTGTTATTTCTTGTACACAATGTGGTGGGCCTCATGACTATGAACAATGCCCCCAGCTACAAGAATTAAAAGCAGCGGAGGAGGCAAACTACATCACCAACAATCAAGGATACAGACAACCATGACAACGTAACATGCAATCTAACCTTTGCTACTCAAACATAAAATATCCAAAACCCCATACCCTTCAACCATCTCAAAACTACAGACCTCAGTCCAATTTCCAAGGAGGCCAAAGGCAATATCAACAACAGCCTTATGGCAATGAAGCTTCTTCGAGTTGACCGGCTCACCTCCTTCGAATCCTGAGTCTGAAATGTCTCAAATGCAAGAGATGTTCAAGGCTATGATGGGTAAATCCAGAGATACGCAAGAAGAGGTCGCAGCGCTGCGCAAAGACCAAAAAGCCTTGCAATCTCAGATTCAACAGTTACTCACTCAACAAAGGCCACCTGGTCAATTCCCTTCACAGACTAACCCCAATCCAAAGGAACAAGCGAATTCAATCCTTATAGACGATGGCACATTTCAATCAACAAACTTGTGTGCAGTCTCCTTAAGGAGTGGAAGGGAACTTGCCGCCGGCAAAGGAAAAGAAAAAGAAAATCATGAAGAGGCCTATATCAATGTTGAAGAAAATACCAAACCAGCTTCACCTCCCTCAGAAATCCAAGTTCCTACTCCTGCAACTCCACCTCCATCTCGAGTCACAATCGACATCCCAACTTCCACTCATAAAAACAGTGACCTCCCATTTCCAAACAGAATGAAAAAGAAACACCTAGATGAGCAGTTCTCCAAATTCTTGAGCATTTTCAAGATACTTGATGCTTTGCAAGAGATGCCTAACTACGCCAAATTCCTAAAGGATCTCTTGACAAAGAAGAAAAAGAAACCTGGAAAAGACACAGTGCACCTCACGGAGAATGCTCTGCGGCCCTTCTTCGAGCACTCCCTCCAAAACAACAGATCCGGGAAATCCCGTGATTCGTGTTTTATAGGTGGGGTGGACTGTGGGAGTGGTCTATGCGACCTAGGAACCAGCATTAATATCATGCCATACGCCACCTTCTTGAAAGTTAAAGGAGGAGAAATGCAACCGGTTCCTTTCAAACTCCAACTAGCAGACAGATCAGAGATCAAGCCCATGGGCATAGTCCGGGATCTGGTAGTTGGAGTATCTCGCTTTATCTTTCCAGCTGATTTCGTCATTCTAGAAATGGATGATGATGTTGAGGTCCCCTTGATTCTAGGTCGACCGTTTCTAAGTACCGCCAAAGCCATCATTGACGTCCATGATGGGAAAATCACTCTTCGGTACGAGGATGAAACGATTGAATTCGACATGCAGAGAATGATGAAGAAAAGTTCTAACTTTTCTCCTCATGCTAAGACAGTGGGATTCACAGATGATGAGGAGGAGGAAAGCGATTTTGCTATAGATGAGGACATGTATTCCCCATCTTCCATCTTGGAAGCTGAAACTGAACCGCTAGAGCAAGTATTATTTACTTCTCTAGAAGAAAAGGTGGAGGATCCGGAAGTTAACGCCATGCTGGCGTACGTAGAGAAAGGAAGGGCTGGTTATCAAGCGTACCAGCCACCAATCGAAGAACTAGACAAAAACCTCAAAAATCAATTCCATCAGTGGAACAACCACCTAAACTCGAGCTTAAAGAAATACCCTCTAACCTCAAGTATGCCTTCCTAGCTGAAAATGACCATTTGCCTGTCATTATTTCCTCTTCTCTGAATTCCGGGGAGGAAACAAGGTTACTTGAGGTATTAAAGAAGCACAAGACAGCAATCGGGTGGACTATTGCTGATATCAAAGGAATTGACCCCTCCTATTGCACGCACCACATCTATATGGAGGAAAACTACAAGCCTATCAGGCAACCCCAACGTCGGCTAAACCCTAACCTAAAAGAGGTGGTTCGAAAGGAGGTTCTGAAACTCCTTGACACGAACATCATTTATCCAATTTCTGATAGTCCATGGGTCAGTCCTGTTCAAGTTGTCCCCAAGAAAGGGGGCATTGAAGCTGTTATTAATGAAAAGGGAGAGACTATCCCTCAGAGAAAGATCACAGGATGGCGCATGTGTATTGACTATCGGCGTTTGAACTTGGCGACCAGGAAGGATCATTTCCCTCTCCCCTTTATCGACCAGATGTTGGAGCGGCTAGCAGGGCAAGAGTACTACTGTTTTCTAAATGGGTTCTCGGGTATTTCCAAATACCAATTGCACCAGAGGACCAGGACAAGACAACCTTCACTTGTCCTTACGGTACCTTTGCTTACAGACGAATGCCTTTCGGTCTATGCAATGCCCCTGCTACCTTCCAGAGATGTATGCAAGCAATATTTGCTGATTTCATCGAGCAGAGCATAGAAGTCTTTATGGATGACTTCTCAGTCTATGGCTCTAGTTTCGACAAATGCTTGGCACAACTTGATTTGATCCTAAGACGGTGTGAGGATACGAATCTCGTTTTAAACTGGGAGAAATGTCATTTTATGGTCAAGGACGGGATTGTCCTTGGACATAAAATATCAGCTAAAGGAATAGAGGTGGATAAAGCCAAGGTAGAGGTTATCGAGAAGTTACCAGCACCAACTACTGTTAGAGATATACGAGCGTTTCTAAGGCATGCAGGATTTTATCGGTGGTTTATACAAGACTTCTCCAAAATCAGCAAACCATTGACCGACCTGCTACAGAAAGATGCCCCGTTTCATTTTGATGAAAGGTGTTCAGCTGCCTTCCAAGCTATAACACAAAAATTGGTGTCAGCACCTGTTGTCATACCACCTGATTGGTCTCTTCCGTTTGAGATCATGTGCGATGCAAGTGACTACACGTGGGGGCAGCTCTATGCCAGAAAAAAGAGAAAATCTTGAGAGTGATCGCTTATGCTAGCAGAAAACTAAACGACGCCCAGAAAAACTATACGACCACCGAAAAAGAACTTCTGGCTATAGTTTTCTCCCTTGATAAGTTCAGATCATACTTATGGGGAAGCAAAGTCATCGTCAATACAGACCACTCCGCTCTCAAATATCTATTTACAAAACAAGAAGCCAAGCCTCGCTTGTTGTGCTGGATTCTTCTACTTCAAGAGTTTGACATCGAAGTCAAAGATAAGAGCGGAAAATTGAATGTTGTCGCTGACCATCTCTCTAGATTGGTGACTCCTAAGGATAGTGTGCCTATCAACGAATTCTTCCCCGATGAGACTGTCTTCTCAATCACCAAGGTACAGGAGCCATGGGTATGCGGACCTGGCCAATTATTTAGTCTCTGGAACAGTACCCTATGATCTATCCTACTCCCAGAAGAAGAAATTTCTTTCTGACTCAAAGCATTATTTCTGGGAGGATCCGTATTTGTTCCGAGTTAGTACTGATGGGTGATTCGTCGATGTCTCCCAGAAGATGAGGTTCCAAGTGTCATACATTTTTGTCACTCACGGGAAGCCGGAGGTCACCATGGACCCACAAGGACCGCAGCTAAGATCCTGGCCTCAGGATTTTATTGGCCGACCCTTCATAAAGATGTGTACCAATTCTGCAAACAATGTGATAATTGTCAGAAAATGGGTAACACATCCAGGAGACATGAAATGCCACAACAAGGGATACTAGAAGTGGAGCTTTTTGATTGTTGGGGCATTGATTTTATGGGACTGTTCCCTTCCTCGCAGGGCCACCAATATGTTCTAGTGGCAGTTGATTACGTGTCGAAGTGGGTAGAAGCCATACCCTGTCATCATGCTGATGCAAAGACAGTAACCAGGTTCCTTAAGAAGCACATCTTTACCCGTTTCGGCGTGCCTCGAATTATTATCAGTGACGGAGGATCTCACTTCTGCAACCGTTTATTTGAAGCGCTTATGGTTAAGTACGGGGTACGTCACAAGGTAGCTTACCTATCACCCCCAGACAAACGGCCAAGCAGAAGTTTCCAACCGTGAGTTAAAATGGATCCTCCAGAAGACGGTTAACTCATCACGAAAGGATTGGGCACTTAAGCTGGATGATGCGCTTTGGGCTTACCGCACTGCATTCAAGACTCCCATCGGGATGTCTCCTTTTAAGCTGGTCTATGGGAAAGCATGCCACTTACCTGTAGAGATGGAACATAAGGCATATTGGGCAATCAAGGCCCTAAACTTTGACTTAATTTCTACGGGAGAGAAAAGGAAATTCCAACTTTCCGAATTAGAAGAGCTGAGAGATCAGGCTTACCAGAATGCAAAGATTTATAAAGAGCGCACCAAAAGTTCCATGACAGGATGATCCTCAAAAGGGACTTCGAAATTGGTGATTGGGTTCTCTTATATAACTCAAGATTAAGGATCTTCCCTGGGAAACTCAAGTCTCATTGGGCCGGCCCTTTCCAGATTGTTAGTGTGACCCCGTACGGTGCCTTTGAACTCCAGAACAAACAATGCGAAACTTTCAAAGTCAACGGGGCACGTCTTAAAAGGTATAATTCTCATTCTAATATTTCAACTGACTTCTCTCCAACTTATTTTGTCCAAGAACAGCGGGACAACTCACCCTCGAACTCTTCTCCAAACTAAAGCTTGGTCAAATACGTCTAGCTAGAGACGTTAAACCCGGGCAGCTTGGTGGGAGGCAACCCACTATTTATCTTTTATCTTTCCTTTAAATTCAATGTTGTTTTCCTTTTTGTACTATATTTCCCTTTATTATGTTATAATAAAATGCAGGTTTCACTTGAGTTCTTCTCGCTGTGTAGAATATTCTTTACAGGTTCAAATCATGACATTCCACAGCTGCACTCAAGTGTGGGGGAGCTCTACACACTCTACGAAATCTGGGGAGTACACTCTTTCCTTTATTAATTGCATGCCCTATTAATTTTATTTCATCTATGCAATGAGGGCATTGCTTAAGCTTAAAGTGTGGGGGAAGAGCCTTTTAGGGCATTTTGTGCTTTAATTGTTTGAATCTCTCTGCTTATGTTGAAGACTTAGGTTTTGCAGATGATTGCCTCCTCAGTGAAAGTAGCGATGCAGAGATACTAGGCGCGATACAGAAAGATGTTCCAGCTCGAGTACCTCTGCAGAAGCATCTGTCCACGATCTCTTGTATGCCAAGAAGCGCGACGTTGCTGAAGTAGTTGCGGAAATCTCGCATCGTTGGAGCAGTAGCAAGACGTGAGATCGTGACGCACAAGGAGGACCATAACTCCGATACTTGCGGAACCAACCCAAGGAGTCGTTACACTTGAAGACTCCACCGAAGATTTAGGAGATAGTTGACAAGTATATAAGCATGCGAATGTAATTAGTTAAGGCGTGCATTCGAGATTATTCAGAGAGATACACCGCCCTTGAGAGAGAAAATATTCTTGAGAGATCTTAGTTAGATAGTGTCAATTAGCTTAGGTATTTATTACCTAGAGAGCACACATAGAACATTCCCCTTTACTCCTTGTGACGCATTAATCAAAGCCGAGAGTAGAGCGAGTGTTGGATGAGACAGAGTACCTCTGTCGAATCCCAAGATAGGAAGCTAGGTTGTAATTCACATTGAGTTTCAATACAAGCAGAATCCTATCTTGTTAAGTTTAAACAAAAGCTTCCGCGTTACTTTTACACACCTTTATTCTTCAGCAGAGTTGATCTGAGATTAACACCTCAGACCTACTCGGTCAGCACCCCGATCCCATCAAGTGGTATCAGAGTCTGCGTTGGCTGACAAATCTCTCAAAATGGCGGAAATCTCAAACACCAACAACAACAACAGAATGCAAGTGGAGAATCCAAAGCTAACTTCCACAAACTACAACATGTGGAAAAATGAGATGGAGTCACACCTCCAGTCCTTGAATCAACAACTCTGGACCGTAGTGACGAAAGGCAACTTCCCAGTACCTGAAGGGAAAGATCCTAGCTCCTATACTGCCGAGGAGCGCAGATGCGTTGAGCTAAATGCCCAAGCCGTACGAGTCATCTACACCAGTCTCTCTCCACCTGAAAGAAGAAGAGTGTATCACATCAAAGTAGCCAAAGACATCAGGGATCACCTTCGAGCTGTTCACGAAGGAAATACTGAGCTTCGAAAATCAAAGATACAAGAACTGAAGATGGACTACGAAAACTTCGTAGGAAAGCCTGGAGAATCCCTCAGCGACATGCTCGCTCGATTTACTGAACTTACCGCTACTATGGAAGAGCTACAGATTGGAGAGTCAAATGAAAACATCAACAACAAATTTCTGGACAGTCTGGGTGAGGAATGGACCGAGAGCGTTATCTCCACGAAGGCGTCCAAAAGTCTAGAGAAATGGACTCTGACCGACTTGGGATCCTATCTTCAGTCCATCAACAAGTACAAGATGAATATCAAAAACAGAGGTAATAATTCTCACCAAACCATGTTGTTTCGTTTTCCAATGTGAATCAAGCTTTGCAGGTAAAGACTACGCCCAGCCAGATAGCAGCTCACCAGAATGAGTCATTCCACTATGACGCTAACTCTCCAAATCAGGAGTTAATCCAGCAGCTTGGGACACTCTGATTGACGGCATAATAGAAGAAGGATCAGCGAACACCTTCGAAGACATGGCCATGCTGGTCAAGAACTTTAAGAGATTCATGCGAGATCGATCAGAAGGGAACAATCCAAACGGGTTCAGTCAAAAAAAACCGACAATATCAATCCTACAATCGTAATCAGCAAGGTACTACGGGAACTGGAGACCGAGTATGCTTCAAATGCCTGAAGCCGGGGCACTACGCCAACAACTGTCCTCTCAAGAAGAAAGATGATCGCGAGCAATCATCACTAATGGCAAATTCAGCATGGGGAGACTCTGACTCAGAAGAACCTGAGATAGGAACGAAGCCTAATATGCCTCATGGCTCACAAAAGTCAGGTATGCAAGAGTCCCTCTTCAGAGGTAACTGAATATTTCTCAGATTCATGTGCTATTTCCTCTTTAGATTTATCTACTTACTACATCAACCAAATCATCCTGAATTTGAATTAACTGAAGAACAAGACAGGATAGCCTCTTTTATGAAGAAATCCATGTGCTAAAAGGTCATGTCAACAACGATCATCTAAAATTGCAAAAATCTGAAGAAAAGGCCGAACGACCTTGAAAAAGAGCTAAAAGATGCTCACACCTCATCAACTCCTTACAAAATCAAGTCTCCTCTCTACAGAAAAATCGTTCCAAAATTCCACAAAAATTCTTCAAACCAATCACCTTTGTTCGTGAGGTTGCTGCAATGCAAAAGCCAAAATTCTTTGAAAACGAACTCCGTGAGTCAAAAGAAAGACAAGTTCGACTTGAGAAAGAGGTCGATTCCCTGAACATCGCCCTTAAAAAGGCACGGATGGAATCGGTCTCATCATCTAATCCTCCTCGTTGGCTGAGAAAAAAGGCAAAGTAAACCTACCAAAAATAGCCACAAACCCAATGATCTTCAAAGAAGGAACTCCAAAAAGAAAAATTTGAAAACAAATTCCGTTGGCAAAAGAAGTACGTTCATCTACCTTCTTTATTAATTTGTGGTTACTGTGGTTACGACGGGCATATTCACTCCTCGGGTCATAAGCTTGGCAAAGATTTGTCTTTTAATATGCAACGTTTACATACTCTGTCTAAAGCACGAGATGGTTATAGCTCTCTTTCAAAGAGGGAACCCAAGTTCGCCTGGGTTCCCAAGTCTAACTTTTGATTATCTTGTAGGGAGAGACCGTGGACAATGACTCTTGGTTTCTGGATAGTGGATGCTCACGACATATGACAGGAGACCCTGACAAGTTCACGACTCTCTCTCAACACAACGGGGGAAAGTCACTTTTGGCGACAATGCTCATGGTGAAATCATTGGTATTGGAACCGTCGGTAATCCCTCTCTCTTTAAAATAGAAAATGTTAATTTAGTAAATGGACTTGGACACAGCCTTCTAAGTATCTCTCAAATCTGTGATCTCTCTAATGTTGTTCTTTTCTCGGCCTCTGACTGCAAAATTTTTGACGAGCAAACAGGTCTTCTGAAAGCCACTGGTATAAGGGTGAACAATCTTTAAGCTATCTCTTGAAAACCCTAACCTAGATGGTACTCTCTGTCTTAGTGTACAGGACAAGAATATCTCCTTATGGCATTTTCGCCTAGGTCATGCACACGGCAAACTACTAAACAAAATCAAAAACAGAAATCTTGTAGTGGGACTTCCTCAGACGAACTTCTTCCAGACCGACATCCTCTGTCCTGCGTGCGTACAAGGGAAACATTCTAGATCAAGCTTTCCAAGTAAAACAGATATGTCTACATCATCTTCACTGGACATGCTACACATGGATCTATGTGGGCCAATGCGTGTTCAAAGCAAAAGTGGTAAGAAGTACGCTCTAGTCATCGTCGATGACTATTCGCGCTGGACATGGGTACTATTTCTTAAGAGCAAGTCGGAAACTTTTTCCGAATTCGAAACCTTATTTAACTGATCACTAACAAAATGTCCACCTCTGTCAAGACAATTCGATCTGACAACGGTACAGAATTTTGCAATATTCAGTTTTCAGAATTCTGCAGGAAAAGGGAATCATGCATCAAACATCAGCTGCTCGTACTCCACAACAAAATGAGTTGTAGAACGAAAGAATCGCACGCTTGTAGAAATGGCAAGAACAATGCTCATCGATAGTAACCTTCCAGCCACATACTGGGCAGAAGCTATCAACACTGCAGCATACATTCTAAATCGAGCATCAATTCATCCCTTCATCGGCAAAACCCCATATGAAATTATCAAAGGCCGTCCTCCTTCAGTCACACATCTACGGCGCTTCAGATGCAAGTGCTTCATACACAACAATGGAAAAGATAATCTCGGCAAGTTTGCTTCTAAGAGTGATGAAGGAATCTTCCTCGGCTACTCATCACAAAGTCGAGCTTATAGAGTCTTCAATAAACGTTCAGCCTGTCTCGAAGAAAGCCCTCATATTCGTTTCGAAGAGCTCTCTAACTCCAGTGACTGTGACCACAAACAAAAACCACACGAAGATGCCGCAGATACTACCTTCATTGAAATACCAGTAGCTACTATCCCTGCACCACAAACACCTCTTGCAACAGACTCATCCTCTGACAGCGACGACGACCCTGACGACTCATTCAAGGATGCCTCACCTACTCCCACACAGGAACCACTACCTCCTCCACAAAACACAACGACACCCACACCTAACGATCACTCACCACCAGATCACTCCAATAGTATTGCATCATCCTCCGCAAGAAAATTTCAACAAGCCTCCGCTCACCCCATTTCTCAAATCCTGAGTGATCCATCCAAAGGCGTGCAAACACGTAGTGAACTGCATCAGAATCTATGTGCCTTCAATGCCTTTTATCCAAAATCGAACCTAAGAATGTCAACCAAGCTCTACAGGATCATGACTGGATACTCGCCATGCAAGAAGAATTACATTCTCTACAAAGACACTCTGTCTGGCGACTTGTTCCATGCCCAACCAATCATAAACCAATTGGTACAAAATGGGTGTTCCGCAACAAGGGATGATCAAGGAAATATCTCTCGCAACAAAGCCAGACTGGTAGTCCAGGGATATGCTCAAGCTGAAGGAATTGATTACGATGAAACTTATGCTCCAGTAGCTCGAATTGAGGCAATTCGAATACTCGTGGCCTACGCAGCACATCGAGGTATAAAACTCTACCAAATGGATGTAAAAACTGCCTTTCTACATGGATACATCGACAGAGATGTATATGTTGCTCAACCTCCGGGTTTCGAAGATCCACATCACCCAGAGTATGTCTACAAGTTAGATAAAGCATTATATGGCCTGAAGCAGGCACCTCGGGCATGGTATGAACGTCTTTCATCTTACTTATTGTCCCATGGATTCATTCGAGGTAAAATTGACAAAACTCTTTTTACTCTCACCAAAGGTGAAGACATACTCATTGTGCAAATATACGTGGATGACATAGTTTATGGATCCACTTCCTGAACTATGCTCATTCTTTTCTGATCTCATGAGTAAAGAATTTGAAATGAGTGCTCTTGGAGAATTGAAATTCTTTCTAGGTCTACAAGTCACCCAACAGGAAAACGGGACTCAAATTCATCAACAGAAATACATTCACGAGCTGTTAATCAAATACAAGATGCAGGATTCAAAAGACACACCCACTCCAATGACAACAACAGAGAAGCTACATATGGATGAAAAAGGAATTGCGGTTGATGCTACGCTATACAGAGGTATGATAGGTCCCTTCTTTATCTAACAGCAAGTAGGCCTGACATTCTATATGTTGTATGTCTCTGTGCAAGATTTCAGGCAAACCCAAAAGAATCACACCTACAAGGCGTAAAGCGAATTTTCGCTATCTGAAAAGTACCCAAGACTTGTACCTCTGGTACCCAAGTACTCCTGATTTCACTCTAATGGGTTATAGTGATTCTGATTTTGCAAGCTCCTTATTAGACAGGAAAAGCACGTCTGGTACTGCACAATTTTTAGGACTATGTCTTGTCGCTTGGAGTTCAAAGAAGCAAAACACAGTAGCACTGTCATCCGCCGAGCCGAATAGTCTCCGCCGCTGCTTGCTGTGCACAGATTCTCTGGATACAACAACAACTACAGGACTATCTCATTCCTCCGACTTGTACTACAATTTTTTGTGACAATAATAGTGCTATGACTATCTAAAAATCCTGTTCATCATTCCAGGACAAAGCACCATTGAATTCGTCACATTTCTTAAGGGATTGCGTTGAAAAAGGACAGATACAACTAGAGTATGTTCCTACTTCAGAGCAACTTGCAGACATATTCAAAAGCCACTGCAACGAGGTCCTTTTGAAGCACTACGTTCACAACTAGGTATGACCCGTATGACCTAGCTAAGGTCGTATCTCCTTCTCGTGTTTTGTTAATTTCGGGGGTGAATGAAATGTATGAATATGTCTGATGACCTAGTCTGTTGTTTAAGTAACAAAACACCAGCGTAAAAACAAGAGTGTTCAGTTTCTGATAACTAAACCCGCGAATTCTCGCCCTACTATCCGCAACACCCAACTCAACCAATCACCTCACATTACCCTGACACACGACGTCTGCCTATATTCCGACGTCAATATCTCTCACCCCCAATGTCCAATCACACCAAAGTCCGATTTCTTTGCTTCTATCGTCTTCTACACTCGCTGTCCACTCGATCAACCTCCGATCTCCATGGCTTCCAACCCTAACCCTAACACCATGTTTTCCGACGCCGAATTACCAACGACCCTTTGCTCCTCCAAGCTCTCATCAACAAACTCCATCCTCCAAGCCCAACAAACCCTACCTCCACCTCTGACTCAACCGCCATAGCCCCTGCAATGTCTGTCGACACTAACCCATCACCACCACACTACCCATCGACACAACTGAAAAAACCGCCATAGTTCACATACGGCATCCACAAAATCGGAAGATACCCCATCACCAACCAAACAAACATCCCCTCCCACCACCCGATCATACCAAACTCCCGACACTATCACAAAATCTCCGACTAAACTTCAGTTCGGATCTCTTCCACCCGCTGATGAAGAAGCAAAAGATCAACAAACCAACTCTCCTGCTAAAGAACCCACTGAGGTACTTGACCTCGAAGCCCAGCATCACCTGCTCACACATCCACCACCACAGAAAACCCCCCGTGCTACCCAACCCAAGCCCCCCGCCCTCCCTACCAGTCCCGCCCTCCACTACTCGAACTCTTCGTTCTCGAGCCAAAACCCTCAGTCATCCTCAAAACCCACTTCTGATGCTCCTGTTCCTGCACCATCTCCTGTCGTCACGGCACCAACTACTGAAGAAAAGCCGCGCAGTACCACCAACTCTTCAACCCAGGCAGACTCCGACACGGCAACGACTTCCACAAGAAAGCGACTCCGTCCTCGCTCCGAGTCTGTCCCACCTACACCTGCTACTCGACTAGGTCTGATCGACACCCACTCTGCCGTCTATTCCCTACCAGCCGACGATTCTGCTGAGTCCCGACACTTGGTAAAGGGAAAGCTACTCGACCTGGACTGGCTCCAATCGATGGCCTTCGACATGTTCGAGGAGATGCTCCGCTTTCAAAACTGGATCCATCTCTTCCACGGCATTCAGACCTACCATGAGGCAGAAGCGTATGAGTTCTACCAAAATTGCGTCATTCAAGGGAAGATAATGACAGAGGTACACGGCAAACCCATCCTTCTCGACTCAAACTCAATAGCAACCCATCTAGAAATTCCAACTAGCGGATTAGAATTTTATGATAGGGCTGGTTTTCCTGATCTAGGGTTTATAAGTGCAAAAAGAAGTCTATGACTTCTTCCTACCAAACAGCAGAGTCGGTCACTCCTTTGAGCGACCAGCTCTGTCCAATACCCACCAAATGCTCCATACATTGGTGATCAAAAACTTAGTCCCTAGAAAGGAAGGAAATCAGTTTGTTCGTCCGCTTGATCTTGCTATTATGTACTGTCTGATCCACCACCAAAAGATAAACCTCTCAAAGTTAATCCTCAACCACATTGCCTCAACCATCTCCTCACCCCGACACAGCCTGGGGTACGTATTCTGGCTCCCAAAAATCTTTACCCACTGTGATGTTGTCCTCGATCCCTCCAAAGCCAGTCGGATAATGGATACCGACATACTTGGTCAGATCCTGTACAACAAAACCCCGTCTTTCCAGATCAAATCGGTCTCCAAGACAAACCCTCCCTCCAAAAATCTAGCCCCACCAAAACCCGCATCACCCCCTGACTCCGTCTCTTTATCTGAAAGGGTAGCAGCGGTAGAGAACAACCTCGCCACTCTATCAAGAAAGATAGACATGCTCATCGACGTCCTCAACAAGAACCACAAACAGACGATGAACATCATTGCAGGGGGAGTCGAGAAGCTGGCAGAGGAGTTCCGGGAAACATTTGCTGAAACTCTGGAAGCGGCTAAGCGATTGGATGGCGCTGGGACTTCGGGGGAAGATGGAGCACGGGATGAGGACACAGGAATGGCTGGAGGAGATGACTGACTTTGTTACCCCACCCCTTTAAGCCTTAGGCAGTAGTGATTCTTGAATACTTTTGACTTACGCTGGTGGTTTGTTTAACTAACTGTTTCAGATAATGGTTTTTTTGATATTTTTGTGCGTTTCCCCTGATATTGGCAAACGGGGGAAGCGGTGTATCCCGCGGGGGGGTGGTGCCTTAAGGGGGATATATGTTTTAAGGGGGACAAACAGCAAGTTGTTCTCCCAAGATAGTTGCTCCGCTTTGTTGTCTGTTCTTCTTGCAGGTACATCCTATACAAAACCTCAAGGTTACGCTGGATACACTGAGTTTGCCATCATCAGCAAAAGGGGGAATTTGTTGAAGACTTAGGTTTTGCAGATGATTGCCTCCTCAGTGAAAGTAGCGATGCAGAGATACTAGGCGCGATACAGAAAGATGTTCCAGCTCGAGTACCTCTGCAGAAGCATCTGTCCACGATCTCCTGTATGCCAAGAAGCGACGTTCTGAAGTATTTGCGGAAATCTCGCATCTGAAGTTAGCGAAATCTAATCGTGATAGCTAGGAGAGTATAGATAGTGAGAGAGATTGAGAATCAGATAGTAGATAGTTAGAGAGAGAATAGCACAGTTACATTACATGAGATAAGATAGATAAGTATCAGATATTAGGTTGATAAGTATAAATAATCAATCATTGCGTAGAAGGCGTGACATCGTAGCATTAGCAAGTGAGATCGACGAGGAGGACCATAACTCCGATACTTGCGGAACCAACCCAAGGAGTCGTTACACTTGAAGACTCCACCAAAGATTTAGGAGATAGTTGACAAGTATATAAGCATGAGTATTAGTTAAGGCGTGCATTCGAGATTATTCAAGATTACACCGCCCTTGAGAGAAAAATATTCTTGAGAGATCTTAGTTAGATAGTGTCAATTAGCTTAGGTATTTATTACCTAGAGAGCACACATAGAACATTCCCCTTTACTCCTTGTGACGCATTGATCAAAGCCGAGAGTAGAGCGAGTGTTGGATGAGACAGAGTACCTCTGTCGAATCCCAGATAGTTAAGCTAGGTTGTAATTCACATTGAGTTTCAATACAAGCAGAATCCTATCTTGTTAAGTTTAAACAAAGCTTCCGCGTTACTTTTACACACCTTTATTCTTCAAGCAGAGTTGATCTGAGATTAACACCTCAGACCTACTCGGTCAGCACCCCGATCCCATCAGCTTATCTTGCATTTGTTCAAAAATTAAAATTATGTACCCTGCTAATGTAGGTTGTTCTCTTTAAAAACAAATATTGTTATGAATTGTGGGATAAATGGTACAAAAATTTAAAATTTTGATTACTTTTGAGGAGCATTTTATATGCGGTGTGACCAAATAATCTGCAATGGTTGGATTTTATTGCTCAGGTTTCTTTCTGTCTTCTCTCTTAGGGATTGCTAAGGGGTGCTTCTCTGTTTAAAAAAAGAAGAAGAAGAAATAAAAAAAAACATGGGACTTGCGAGACACCATTGGTAACCAACAAAAGAGAGTTGAATGTTCTTAAATACAAAGGCGTGATGCCTACATTTTCTCATCTCTTATGCAAAAGTGAAACAAATGCATGAATCTATTTTTCCTTTTGTTTTCTCCTCAATGCCCATTCTTGAGAGAAGTTGGCCATGGTAAAAGTTCCCAGAGTCACCTAAAAGAAACATTGAAGTACCTTGGATCATACCCCGAAACTCTATATTTTATTTTTACCTTGAGCACACCTATGCCACCAGCAGTTGATGGATCACACTCCTCAATAAGTTAAAAAGATCATGTTTATCCTACCCTTCATAATAATATTTGTTAGTATTGAGCATTCCCTACTTACTTGGGTACGTGGTTTTGCTTGAGGACAAGCAAAAAGATAAGTGTGGGGGTGTGATAAGTGTCCAAATGAGCATGATTTATAAGTGTATTTCATATATTATATTAGCACTTTTCTTGCTCATTTCTCCACTTTGGTTAGTTTTTCCTCTAGTTTATGTTTTATTGTTATCTCACAAATTTATTGTTTAAACATGAGGAAAACCAAGCTGGGAGTAAAGTAGACGAAAAGACGAACCCATAGACGCAAACGGCTCAGAAAACGGAGTCCAAACGAAGAATCTAGAGCCGGTCAAAGTTTGTAGAAGAAAATAAGTCACGACCACATGACGTCCGCGTTGAGTCTAGGCGGACAGAGGCGCGGTCGACAGAGACGTCCGCGTGAGAACTGGGCGGACGGCAGGGCGGACGTGAGTGAGTGGCCGGGCGGACGGCCGCGCGGACAGAACAAGTGACCGGGCGGACAAGGCGAGGTCGACAGTCACGTCCGCGTGAGAATTAAGGCGGACGCAGAGGCGGACGCGACTAAAATTGCACGTATAACAGTTTTTCTTCTTCGTCGACTTCGCTCGTCGACTTCGCCCGTCGACCTGCAACTTATCTATCTACTCTTCGCGTTCTGTCCCCTGAGCAATCAATGCTCTTCCACCTCTGCCTGCAGTCGTTCTTCTTCTTCTTCTCCTCTATAAAATACCACTGCTACTTCAAACAAATACACACGTTCCACCCCAAACTCAACACTCAAAATCTCTCATTCCATTTACAAAAATCCTACGTATGCTCCCACTCTTCTTCCTCTTCATTTTCTCCATTCATCATCCACGCATCTCGTATTGTTATTACGTCCAACCTCTGTCTGACTTATTACCAGTTAATATGTCAGGCTAAGGAGGATTTGCTCCGGGCAAGGGTTTTAATTATGGTTTGTTTAATTTTGTAATCAATATTTCTACCGGTTAAAATAAATACTGTTTGTTACGCTTAAAGGTTTCCTCTCACCATTTTAATAAATTACATGAATTTATTAAAATGCTTTCCTAAGTCTATTTTGATTAACCAGGTGATAAATAGACACGTTAATTAAGCCGTAAATCTGGAGAAAGCTTATTATGATTTAATAGGTTAGTATTTTCAGATGCAATTATAATTCCTCGAATTTAACGTCCGTTTACATAGTATTGCTCGAACCTTGATTAGACCGAGCATTTTCTGGTAAACGAGTTCTTAAGGGTCTATGACTTAGTCCTTAGGATAATAACAGGAATTTTGCCAAACTAATAAATTAAACCGGTAGAGATAGCATAATTATTCATATTATATAAAACCTAAACCCGGAGTTCCATTTAATTCATCTGCCACTCAGTTTTCTAATCTGCTTAATATTTCCTCTAAAACAAGTCAATTAACTTCCCCCATTTTGTGACAAGCTTAGGAACTATTTTATCTCGCTATAAGTCCCATGGTTTGACCCCGGCCGCTTCTGTCTTCTATACTACTGCGACCGGGTTTTTATTTGCAGCCCGACGGATATTTTGAGTATTAATTTCTTTTTTTTATCAATTTCACCAGTACTAATCACTCACGATAAATCCACTCTGCAAGGTGCAGACCCATGAACATAGGCTCAGTTTGCCCCTTTCCATTGCTGTGTATCCTCTCATTTGGATCACTAGCATACATGCGTGTGGCTTCTCTCACTGGTATTCAGCTTGAGGTATAATATGGCATTGGCTATTGTTAGTACTTAGTGCTCTTTGCACTTGTCTTAGTAATATTAAGACGTACCAGCCTATATGTCCACAAAGATGATGTTTGTCATCCATGTCTCTTGGTGGTTTTGTTCCGGAGTAACACACTATTGTAGTTCCCCTCTTTTTTTTGATACACACTCGTGTTGATATCCATTATATCTTTTCGTATTCCCACTAGATTAATAACTGCACAAGTGCAATACTAAAACACTCAGTCCTTCAGAGTGCAGAGGCGTAAACTCTCAGCAGCTAATATCTAACGAGTCAAACAAATAAGATGTGTGAATTATCCTGTGAGTGGTACATTCCAAGTCCATTGTTCCTTGCTTAAGATATCTGCTATTATATAGCTTTGTCTTTTATCCTCGCGTAGTCATGCGTTTATGTCCATATCATCTGGTAGATTTCCTCTGGATAGCAAGAGTTTGCTTGATCCTTTTGAGGGTTTTACATACCATTCATCCATAATGGATTTTCATGTTTCTTTCCTTAGTGTTCACATCCTTGAAAGGTTTCCTTGTCTTCTCTTTATACTGTCTACTGTTCTGTGTGTTGAAAGTTCTTGATTTCACTAGCCCGTTGCTTTAACTACGGCTCTTCCCGTCCATCTTCGAGGTAATCCATCTTACTGTCCGTAGTATGGAGTTGACTACTTCTCGTGCTCCTAACACTACTTGTCTACTTGCATGGGGTACCATACTGATACATTACTACTTACCCGACTAACTCATAAATAAGTCTGTCAGGCCCACATGCTCCTAATGGAGTGCGGTCGTCCCATGTCTCGTTTAGTAAACTGGTAATGTCTGTCACACGGGTATTGTGAAGTATTCTGTTGTCAATCTCCCTCTGATGGATATCCTGTTTTCTTTTTTTTTCTTCTTTTTTCTCTTTTTTTTTGTTCATTAGTTCATGTTATCGGTTATCTTGTAATAAGTGCTATTGCCCTGGTGGCATCAGTGGTAATTCGTGTCATTAATCATAAGCCATAACGCCGGCTTGTAAGTAAATTCTGTGCTATATTTAGCAAACTTGGTTCTCCTATTTCGATCTCATTGAGAGCACACATATTCCTTTTCTTCCTGTTTCTCATGATCATATCTCATCCATAGTTCATATTCGTTCCCTCATCCTTTTAATTGGATGTATTGCAGATTGCACAATAGTTTGAGCAACTTAGCTCTTCACTTCCCAACCATCCTCACTGACGGTGGTGCATCTACAAAGGGTATGCTTGTCCATAAGGACTAAACATTTATCACTGGTAGTGATTAGCATTAAATGCGGGTATACATTGATGGTATTTGGCTAATAAGCCCTGTCTGAAACTTCTTCGAACGTATAAACTGGTGTGGTTTACAACTACAGTGGTTGTATAATTCTTCCAGTTGCAGTGGTCGGACTAATGGTCTTCCCAAAGTTGCATAGGTTTCTAATCTTAGGTTTGTATGAAAACGTTTGAAAAAAACATATTTTTTTGTATACATATAATAAAAGACTAAAAAGTAGTAGTTGTTGCAGTTGCATTTGCATTTGCAGTTGCTGTTGATGTTGTTGTTGCTGCACTTGCTATAGCAAGTGCGCAAGGCAGATGGAAATTTCAGTGGTTTACTTGTCATAGCGCTTGCAATAGCAAGTGCGCCGTGCAGGTAGAAATTCTGGTTCAGTAATCATTGGTCTCATTGACTCTGCGTCGTCGAGTATGGCTACATGATAATGTAAGATTTAACATCCTGTTCATATATATAATCCCTCAAGGGTTCAAGGTTACTCGTATCGAGTTCACAAAACTAGTTCCCAAAAGTCATACACAAAGAGGCAAGTGGTCAGTGACACACTCCCACATATTTATAACATAGCTCCGTCTAACATCCAAGGTAAGTACATAGAAAGTAAGCAAAGTCTTCCACCAGCGGTCTCATGGAGTCAGGGTACTCATGCCCTATCTACTCCCTTGCCCTTCTGGGCTCCAGCATCAGTAGATGTCTGGCCATCATGACAGCCTCGTGGTACTCTAGATCCTCCAACTGAGGTCTTCTGAGTATTCTTTGGTGGTCTGTAATTACGGCTCTCTGGGTTCATCCAGCACTCGAATTCCCTATGGCCCTCTTTGTGGCAGTACCGACACTCGACTTTGTGGCCTTCGCAGTCAACCCCAGGATGGTCCTTCCCACAACGCTTACAGTAAAAATGGCGTTGGGGCTGTCCGGTGCCTGATGATAGTATTTAGTTTAAGTCAATATCTGTTGATATAAAGGTTAAGGTAACAATTCAATTTAAGAGATAGGTGTTCTCACCCTTAGGAGGTGCAGATCTCAGAGGCTGAGCATCAATAGCTGGGCCGGTCAACCGAAGGACAGGCTCTTTCCCTTTCTTTCCCTGGTGACCCTGCTGCCCTTTCTTTGGAAAGAATTTCCTGTTCAAGGTTTCGGGTCAGCATTCATAAGGTATTTAGTGTGGTAAACAATTTAGAATGGGATAAGTCCTTACTTTCCCTTCTTCTGGCTATCGCCTGAAGATGCTCCTCCATCCTCAGACTCTCCTTCGGGGTTCTTTCTCTTCTTTGCCCTGAGAGTCTCTTCCTGAGTAAGGAGCATTAGCTCCGTCCTCGAGGCAGCTTTGTAACAAACCTGGAATCTCATTGGTAAGTTCTCACAACGTTAATCGGTAATGTAATAGGTAAAGAATTTATGGCTTTCATGTTAATACCTGGATGGTAGTGTAGAGGGTAGCACCCATCACCATCTGGATGTGAAACAATAGTCCTCCCCGGAACTTCTCGACCTTCACGGTCTCTGAGTAATCCACACCGGGGATGAAGTCCAGCAGACCAATGAATCGAGCATAGTACTCATCCACGGTCAGACCTCCCTGGGTCAAAGTCTCGAACTCCTGGCGCTTCTTTTGCTTAAGATGAGCTGGGTAGTACTTCCCCCTCAGCAACTCTACAAAGGCAGCCCATGAAAAGTCGGGCGTAGCCAGGTGATGGTCCTTGACCAACCTCCACCAAGTGCTGGCTGCATCCTTCAGATGGAAAGCAGCAATGGCGACCTTCTTGTCGTCCGGTACCTGTAAAGCTTCATATGCTTTCTCGTGTTCAACTATGTAACGCTCCAAAGCTACAGGGTCTGGCTCCCTGAATATGTAGGTGGTCGGGTCTCGCTAACTGACTTCAGCCAGTTCGTTTCCCTGGGCTGTGGCGGGTGGGCTGGTGCTCCTCCTATCTGAGTACCCAGCTGTGCAAGAACGGCTGCAACCATCTCAGCAACTCCTGGAATGCCGGGGGCACCGCCTCCACCTCTTCCAGTAGCACGCCCTCTAGTTCCCCCAAACATCTGTAGTACAGTATGTCACATAAATACTCGGTAAATTGCCGTACACAACCAATATATTGAATTGCCTTAAAGGCTAACCTACTACGCAATTTGCGTTACTAGACACAATATCTTTCTAAGACGAATCGTCTCGTACCTCCCAAATGTTTCCCATAATTTCCCAAGTCCTAAGCTCACTGTCTTAACCTATATCTCGTCATCAGAGCGGTACTCCGCTCTGATACCACTTTTGTAACACCCCTCTCCATAATCTTGTAATAATCTCTCACGTAGCAATAAATAAAAAACGTCTCGCAGCGGAAAATAAATAACAAATTACAACACTCACTCGGGTGTCACCGGCATTACTCGCCCATGCGAGCAACGAAGCCAAACTACATCCAATCTTCCAACATAAACAAACAGCTAACCACCGTGATAACGAGAAACTCCTATACATCATACTAAGTCTATAAACCATTAACATCAACAAGTGAGCGTCTACCCAATCCTGAAAATACACAACCTTACCATAATACAATTCACCATCCTCATTGCTATACAACATCTCCATGTGTAGTAACAAAAGTAAAGCTCCAATTACCCTGCTCCTGCTCTTCGGCTTTGACAATGATCAACAACCTGTAATGGTGTAGTATTAGCGATAGACGCTGAGTATGCCGGGCCTGGACCCTAATGGTCACTTGTCATTTTAACCATCTTATTATTAGATTGGTTTCATGCTTTACCATTTTACAGTTATAATCAGTACTATAATAAACATGCATACTATATATAATCATTCATCCAAATATCCATAAACATTCAACCATCCATCCAATCCAAACATTCATTTAATATCATAAACCACAATTGTATATCGACGTATCGAAAAATAACAGTATAATGTACCATGTACAATCGCCGTAGCGTATGCCATCCTTTATTAGTTTAATTTAGTTTGGCCTTCAAGGCCCCTTCCATGTGTACAATGTACATTCGCCGTAGCGTACAGTTCCATAGTTAATTTGATTTGGCCTTTAAGGCCCCATCCAAACCATGTTTAATTATTAATATCAGTTGGGCGTCATGTTAGAAGGCAATTACAAAAAAATGTGCTTTAAAGAGTTTTAGTGCACATTTTGTGTCTCAAGGAGTTTCTGAGCTTGGTTTTATTTGACAATGGTTTTGTTGTGTACCTTACAAGATATTTGATCATGGTATCCAATTTTATATCATTTAGAGGTCATTAGACCTTTAAGGTTTCTTAGAGCACATTTTTGCACTTTTTGACCTTGAAGCATGAAAGTGCTTGTTCTTTGTGTAGGAGTGCTGTCCAACAATTGTAATGCATTTAGTAATGTGTTAATATGCTTAGGACAAATTTTTAGGTCCTAAGAAGTTCATTTGGGTAGTTATTTACCCTTAACAATCAAAGGGTGCAACATCTTGTTTTGTGTTGACCACTATTGTTCTCAGTTGACTTTTAAGGCATGTTTAGGCCTTAATTAATGTGATTAAATATTTAATCCATGTTTAATAAGTTTGGTGTATTTCATTAAGTCCCGGACCCAAGGCGATGGAGACTTTCGGGCTATTTTAATATAGTGGTCCGGGATCTTAGACAGACCTTAAGTCCCGGACCGCATTCAAAGAAAATTCTCAAAAAAATATGTATGAGTGGTCCGGGACCTTACACATACCCTAAGTCCCGGACCGTTATCACTGAAAACCCTCGGCCCGATTTATACCTTGGTCCGGGACTTCAACCATACCCCAGGACCATCTATCGCTGTTTAAAAATAAAAAGAAAAAAAATAAAACTCGTCTTCAACCTCCGCTCCCCCCAATTCTCAACCCTAACCCGTACTCACACCACCACCGATTTCACCACACCCACTCGCCACTCCCGACATCATCCCGACCACCGCACCCTACCTACCCGTCCTCGCTACCGCCTTCGCCACCCCACCCACGCATCGACCACGCTTCATCACAACCGTAACACTAGACGACCGTCATCATCTCCATTCGCTCCTCGACACCATCAAGCACCATGGACCACCTCACCACCATCGACGGTCACAACACCATCATTTCACCACCACATCCCAGACGACGCCACTCACCAGGTCACCGCCTTCATTTTCTTCACCAATCCACCGACGTACCATCTCACCACCGTCTCCATTAGCTTCCATCGACCATCATCTTCATCTTCGACACAAATTCACCCCATTTACCCAAACCAAACGCGCCCCTGCTCACACCAAATTCAGACCATTTGCCTAAACCAAACGCACCCTTTACCACTACATTAATCCCACATCTCGATGGCCCCTAAACGTGCCCGAAAACACACCACTGCCGGCGCATCGTCATCTTCCGATGCTCCCCTACTTCGGATCCGCGAGACGGACCGTTCGAAATTTCTAACTGACACTGCTTGGGATTGGTTCCAGGCTAAGGAACGCAAAATAATTCCTGAAAGGTCTGTTTGTCCTACATTAATATATGAATTTGTTTTAGAAAGGATATTTAGCGACAGAGGTTGGGTATGTCTGCTAAACCGAGGTGGTACATTTTATCCACGACTGGTTAAATTATTCTATGCTAATGCTGTGGTGCGTGCTGATAGTAAGGAAATTACGTCAAGGGTTAAGGGGAAGGATATTGTAGTCGATCCCGCCCGTATTAGACGTGCTCTGAATATACCTAATCGGGCTAGGGTCCCGACTGAGGCGGACCGGGAGAATCACGAACTCCGTGAGAGACAAGCTAAGGAGCATTATATAAATTTGATTGTGAATGATCCTACTATTCAGAACCACTAGAGGCGCAACCACCAGGTGAAATACCCAAAGTTTCTAAAGGATGATTTACTTTGCTAATTAGGTCCTAATGAGCTATTAAGCATATTTAAATCCTAATATTGGCATAAGTACACATTAGGACCAGAAAAGTCCTCAATAGCACTTCTTGTATTGTTTTAAAAGTAGCTAGCTAGAATGCTCCAATAACATTGTGACAACCAAGTTAGTAGGTGATGCAGCAGCTAGCTTATGTAGTAAACACACAAGTAGGTGATGCAGCTGCTTGGGCAAGCTAGCAAGGAAGTAGGTGACTCATCAAGCTAGCAAGCAAGTAGGTGACTCATCAAGCTAGCAAGCAAGTAGGTGACTCAGCAAGTTAGCAAGCTAGTAGGACGTCTTAAGCACGACCAAGCTAGTAGGCAAGTAGGATGTCTTTAAGCACGAGGTGGCATGATGAGTTGGCACCTACTTAAACACTTGACACCTAAGTAGGCTGGTAGGAGGTGGAAACATCCCATTGGAGATGTGACATGGCTTAGGAATCAGCCACACACACCTTTCCTTCACCATAAGTAACTTAAACCGCCCCTTTGCTTATATAAACCGTCCTCCACCTCCATTCAGCCCTTTAGCACGTTAAAAAGAAAAAGAAAGAGAGAAAAGCTTACCACCACCACTTGGCCGAGAGCAAAGAGAAGGAGGAGAGCTACTATCTTCATCTTCTTCCAATCCTAGAGGTAAGGCTATTCTTGGTGTGTTCTTCATCCTTTCCTAGTCTATTCTCAGCCGAAAACCAGAGGAGAAACCAAGGGAACTCACTCCATTTCATGTCCATTTTAGGAGCTTCAAAGCTGTCTTAGGGTGTTCTAACTTCTAGCAAGCTTTCCAAGGATTTAAGGAAGGTTTTCTTCAGCAATCTGCAAGGTAACTTCATGGTTACCATCCCTTAATAAATTTGTATGTTTTACAGGAGTATTATCCCTATATTATCTAATTAAAATTCGAAGCTATT
The DNA here is from genome assembly GCA_023374045.1 of Limonium bicolor. Taxonomy (NCBI): domain Eukaryota; kingdom Viridiplantae; phylum Streptophyta; class Magnoliopsida; order Caryophyllales; family Plumbaginaceae; genus Limonium; species Limonium bicolor. Next base: position 232,902,385 of record CM041779.1, read on the forward strand.
TAATAGCCTAAAGCTAGAAGAGTTAGAAAAATGTTTTAAGGAAGAAAAGGATGTGTTTGCAACCTACCTTTGATTACTGATTGCTTAAGAGTTTGTTTATGGTGTTTTGCTGCTATTTAGTAAGTGGGAATAACCTAGAGGTAATTATGTTTGTTCTGGATAATCTTTAGTCTAATCTGGTGTTGTTATAATCCAGGATAAATGGTGTCTTAAAGAGTTTTGTCTAATCACCAGATTTGTGAGTGGAATTCTAGAGCATTAATCAAGTGTTTAGGTGCTTAACTAACCTAGAACCTACCTGATTATTATGGCCGAGTAACATAGGTGAAAGTATAGAATTTGTTAAAGATGTTAAGTGTGATTACTAGAAGAGCTAATCTGATGAATTAGATGTCTAGTACAACCGCTTTCAGTTGGAAGTTAATTAGTGTAAACTAGATGTGTCCTAGGGCTAAAAACATGATTGTTGATTGTTCTGGTCATTAGTAACCTATTATGGCAGAATTGGCCATGAACTATTAAAGAGATGTATATCATGATTTTAGGATGAAGATGATAGTTTAAACTAAGCTAGGACTTAAAGTCTAGTATGTTGGGAACTTATATGTACAGTCTTAGAAGGTTGTTTATGGTGGCATAAACTCCTAAGCTAATCTGGCTAATATTGTGTTGTTATGAACGAAAATGTTAGGAACCAATTATGATTTGATTCAGGTTGTAATCTATAGTTAAATTATGTCTTAAGCTGATCTAGATGAGATAGTTAATAATAGAACTGAAATGGATATGATTTGTTTGTTTGATCAAGACTTGGTCTTAAGGTATGATTTATGGTTGTTTGAACTGTTAAGCTGAGATATTTGATGTTGTATGATCTGGCCGAAGGTGCCATGTAAGATTATGTGATCATAGCCTTTCCTTAAGTGCTATTTGATTATTGTTATGTTCTTTGTGTTTGAAATTATGAAATGGGCTTTGTTAAGTGACTTGACTGTTTATTCTTGTTATACTTTAAATTGTTATATTCTAATTAATGAGGATTCAATGAGTAACTCATTGGAATGGATTGTTGAGATATATGGCCATATATGGAACTTGAGCAGTAATTGCCTTCTCATGAATTATTGGACTCATGGTATGCCTTGGGCTCCATGAGATGCTTCATGGTTTCCTACTCTATAGCTTAAAGGTACTATAGGGGGTGTGCACATCTTTTAGGGCCTGGAGTGCGTTTGGGAAAGGTTGGATCGCCTCAATGATCGGGATTCGTCCCTTGAACTGATTTGTGTGGAATGGAGAAATTGATGACTAAGGAAAATATGTGAATTGATTACATGTACTTCTGCAGGTTTGGATGCCTTATTGTTAATGCTTGAACTCTTGGTTGAGCAAAGTTTGTGTATATACCATCAAGTACTTTACTAAGTTATTTTCTGATGGTAGCTTTGATTTTACTCAGCTTTGCTGACTTTTTGCTTTATGCCCTGTGGACTTTTCTCTGTGATTGTATGAATAACCACAGATGCAGGAAATGAAGGAGCTTCTCCCTAGTTGTGGAGACATCCGAGAGTCTGGGATTTTGGGGCTAGAAGACCATCATTTTATTCTCTTTTGGGTTCTAGACTAATGTATTAGGTTGTTCTATAACCTATGTAATACAAAGTTAGTTTGGTTGTAAGTTAAGCCTAAGCATTCACCTGGTTGTGAGTGTGGCGGTAACGTCCTATAAGACTTATGCTTCCGCTTTATTAATCTGAGCAAGTTTATTATCATATTATGGTTAGTAATTTAGGGGCATTACACCGGGATAAGCAGGTGGTTACCGGTGATAAGCTTCCCTCACCGCTTGAGCGTCTGATCTTGGGGATTATAATGTATAATGTCCGACCCCGGGAGTGTGCAGACCTGAATGCAATCGACTGCTATGTTCTGCGCTTCCTCCTGGATGACGAGCTTGCCCAGGCAGCATTCCCCATTGCCCTACATGGATTACTTTTCAATCGATGCTTCGAGTGATTGATGTAGACAGTAGCTCCTCTCTTCCCTTCCCGCACCTCCTCCAGTCTTTCTTCATCGATGCTCAGGTAGACTTCTCGGATGAGCAGCCCCAGTACCCCCGGTCTCCCATAGACATGATGATGATGCGCTTTTATCAGTGGGAGAAGATAGATGATCAGTGGGTGAAGCGCCAACGCGCACAGCCGGGTGCACGAGCCCCCAGACCTGATGACGTCGCTGAGGTTGAGCCCCCCGCTGCTGCCGCTAGTGGTGACATCCCAGACGTACCGATGACCACTGCTCCTACACCGGGATATGACGAGATGTTTCATCAGTTTACTGATTGGCAGGGGATGATCACTGCACGGGTCGATGGTCTTGCTGCTCATATGACTCAAATGGACATTCGTGTAGACGGGATGAGTACGACCCTGTACGATTATGGAGCACGGATCTCAGCTTTGGAGACCCGATAGAGTGAGTATGAGGCTAGGCAGGAGGCACGGTATGCGGAGTATACAGCTGGATAGGACGCACGGTTTGCGGAGTATGTGGCTCGCTATGAGGCACGCTTTACTGATTATGACGCCCGCTTTCGCTCAGCTGGAGTCCTGGCGGTGTCTACCTCAGGATCACCCACCACCTCAGTAGATCTTATGCTGGTTTATGATCTGTTCTTTTCAGACTCTTTATCTTGTTATTGCTGTTTCGGATTCTCTTTTATTTCCTAACTCTGGTTGTTTTAATGTCTTTTAGCTTGTTAGGTTGCATCTTATGGTACTTTTCATTTTCTATTTGGATTGTTATGGATACTTTGGTACTTCTACTACTGCCACTGCTGGTTATGTTCCTTGACTTTATTGCAACATAGTGTCTGTTGTTGCTTCATTCCAACAGGATTGCCATCTCTTGTGTACGATATCGAAAGAATACAAAGGAGACTCTGCCGAAATTTTTCCAACACTCCATAAGTCTCCCATTCCTTTTCATAAGTGTGGGGACGTTATCTTCACCCATTTTTCAGGGGAGTTCTATTCATTCTGTTGCACTATGATCATATTCATGCAGCAATAAGGGCATTGCTATTTCTAAGTGTGGGGAAGTTGGTAGTAAGGGGGGCTGTGCGTTTATTGCTTTTTCTGTGGTTCCTGACACTACTAATTCTCACTTCATTAACCTTTGATGACCCTCCACAAAATTTTTAATTCGAAATACTTGGTTTTCATTTGTGGTCAGATGCATCAGTTGGGAATAATGTACGAGTAGCGAAAATTTTGAGATTTAATCTGAAACTTCGGTCATAAGAACTTTGGTTATACTGCTTGTATTGTCAGTTTTAGTTAAAATTTTCATCTATTTCCTTCAATAAAAGGTGAGACCATTTTGTAACTATTTGTTTGAACTAACTGGGGCTTTGGGAAAGTTTGGAATGAATGGAAGGAAAGGACAAAGGCAAGGTACTCCGCTAATCTATTTTGAACCGGAACAGACCTCTCCCATTCGGTAATTAAGCCCATGGAGTGCCTCATCACTTATCTACCTAAGATCATCTGATCTAGGATAGAAGGCCCAACACTGCTACAAGGATGGGGAGAAAAAGTCTGAGGGGATGAAATGAATAATTCTTACTCAGAAAAATTGGAAGGAAAGTTCTTTCATGCTAAACAGTTTATTGCAAATTCTTCCTTGATTATGAGTATATGGCAATGAAAGGTAATGTAGAATATGACATTACCTCTTGCCCCTTGTCGTCCAATGAATTGTGGAAAGCAAATGGAAAGTAAAGCCCTGAGTACAGTTTGGATTAAATAGTTATGATGATAGTCTCATGCATTTGTAAAACACCCTAGCTTCACTGTTTAAGAAAACCTGCAGTACTAATCGTTGTTTCTTATGACTGTTGTTAGATTTCCTTGTACATTGTTCCTGACCTGATAAATCCCCGCTTTAGAAATTCTGGTACATTTCGATTGCAGTAATTGCTTGAGGACAAGCAAAGATTAAGTGTGGGGAAGTTGATAAGTCAGGAATTTACCTATTTGCATGGTCTTTTGATACCAAATTCATTGCTATTTACTGCTAAATTCCTGTCTTATGAGCATTTTATGTTTCTTGTTGCAATTGTTTTCTTTTATGGTTTTTTATGGCTTTTTCAGGTATTTAATCTCAAGGGAGCATGTTCATATCATTGCTGGGAATCATGGTTTTTCAAACAAGCTAAATGGAGTCAAGAAAGTCATCTCTCGACCTAAATTCACATATGGTCCGGGACTTGTTGCATAACTTAAGTCCCGGACCACAAATTGACTCTACTCTCGACCTAAATTCAGATATGGTCCGGAACTTGTTCCATAACTTAAGTCCCGGACCACAAATTGACTCTACTCTCGGCTTAAACTCAGGCATGGTCCGGGACTTGTTCAATAACTTAAGTCCCGGACCACAAGGCAGAGCAGATCTCGGGTTTTTATACCATGGTCCGGGACTTCATACAGGACCTAAGTCCCGGACCATGACCTGGAAGTAGACGTCTGTAGCGCGCTCGCATTGTGTTTCTTCATATTAAACAAACCGCCCATGCACTACCGATTTCCTTTCCAGCTTTGTCTTCCACACTCGTTTTGGTCCCTTCCACTGCTACTTTCCATCCTCATCTCCACTAATCTAATTATCTCCCCAAATCCAGCTGAACACCCACGTTAAACACCCACCATTCCACTTACAAATTCCAGCATCACTGTCCACCACCATGCTGCTTCTGCTACGTATTCAACAAACAAGTTCTATAAATAGAACTCTCTTCCTCTCATTCAACACACACTCTCACGTAGAGAAAATACCACACCACACACTATCCATCCATCATACTCCTCCATTTAATTACATCCATCATCCATATTTCACACAATCCTCCATATAATATCATCTCATTACCCGTCTCATTACCCACCTACGTATCCATACACCTCCACAAAAGTCTGGAGTACACAAACAAGTTAGACTTCACCATTTTCGGGAGATGAGCAGAAGAAAATGCTGATTGTGCAGAGAGACTCCATCAAAGAATCTTAAATCAGAGTTTCTTCTTCTCTTCTTCTTTAATGTTATTTATAGATTTTTACAGTATTTTCATTTCCATGGCTGAGTAGTTTTTATAATTTCGGTTTACTATGTAATCCAAATTCAAGGTTCCATTATCTTTGTGATTTACCATTTTAATAGATTAAAGTGTTGTTCCTTATTTATTTTTATAAATCTTGTGATCTGGCCAATTACTTGATTTTATCAGTTTATCTGCTTACACTAGTGGAACGCGAGGCTTTAATGACGGTGGTTTAATCACGGCTTAAACAGACACCGTGATTAATAGGAAGGCGGATTTATTAGCGACGATGATTGATTAACCCGTAATCAATAATAGATCGGAGGTTGGCGCGCTTTTTTTAGGAGGGACTTTAGATGACGGTTTTTAGTAAACCGTAATCTAAAGTCCCGTGTTGACGCGCGCTTTACGGTCAACGGACTTTAGATTACGGTTTTACTAAAAACCGTCATCTAAAGTCCCTCCTAAAAAAGGCGCGCCAACCTCGTCAACGACGTCGTTTTGACCTGACGAAAAAATTTCCCGTATTATTTGATTTATTCGACTCCGCGCGTAATCTAAATTACAGTTAACGACGTCGTTCTAGTATTTTAGATTAATAAAAACTTTATATTAATGTGTTACCTAATACCTATGTTTGAAAATTGAAACCCAACATATGGCAAATAATTATCGCGCTATTTTTTTAATTTCGTTACACTTTAGATTACATTTAACGACGTCGTTTTACCAGTGTATTTTAGATTAATAAAAACTTTATATTAATGTGTTACCTATGTTTGAAACCCAACATATGCCAAATAATTATCGCTCTTTTTTTTTAATTTCGTTACACTTTAGATTACGGTTTTTGTGAGAACCGTCATGTAAAGTATGACTTTAGTTTACGGTTTACTTGTAAACCGTAATCTAAAGTCCATTTAAACATTTGCCTATACTCTGCACACTCTACTCACACTAACTCTTCTTCTCTTTCGCGCTATCTTCCTCACTGAAATTGCCTCCTCTCTCCCGTCACCTTGCTAACGGCCATCGCCGCCGTCACTCCCATTGCCGCCGGTCACCACCCATCTACCACTGGTCTCACCGTCGACGTCTCTATCGCGTATTGGGTATGCGATCGCGATTGATTGTCGTTTTTTTCTAACTTTGTTCATATACATGCATTTCGATTGCAAGTTCTAACCTCGTTTGTATCGAATCCTGAGAGTGTAATGGCAAATGTTCTAACCTTGTTCATATATTTGTGCCCAGATTCACAGTTAATTGCGACCTAGTTCGTGGGCTGATTTCTACACTACTTGCCCACTTCGGTGCTTACTTACGGTAACTTTGCAAACCAATCTGTAAACTGCTGTATTTATTTGTTCTTAGCATTTAGTATTACAATTAATACATAATAGTGTAGTTTTAAAAATGCTACTACTTAAAACTGCCACAGGAAAGAAGTAAGTTCAAGTATATCACCGATTCCTGAAAAATGAATGGAACCGAACTGTAGCATATCTCAGTTTCATGAATGGAACAGAACTGTAACAAGTTGTTTGAGTTTTGGTCTGGATTTAAAAGCTTAATGGAATATTTAAGTAACTGGGTAAGGTGTTAGGAGAAGTATAATCAGTTGAAAGGAAAAAAACAGACAGGGAAGAAAGCAAGAACACAACTCAGTTTCTGTTTTGATTTCAGTTTGGATTTCAGCTTCAGTTTCGTATCAGATCAGGTTCTGACTAATTCTGCATCTGTAACAAAGTTGCCTTGGGTTTAGTTGAGTTAGAAACTTTATAACACACCAAATTGACAGGATCGACAGTTTAGAAAGGTTTGAGAATTCAAACACGTGAACAAACAGAGAGGAGTCATACACCAGTCTCTGTCTGTCTGTTCTAGCTTTTCTTTCAGTTCTATTTCTGTTTGAGTTCTGTGTGAATCTGTTCAGTAGAGGCAACAGAAAGATGTTGTCGTTTTTCTGTTTCTGTAAACTAAATTCATCAGTGAAGATAAGTTTATGTATGTTACCAGTTCTAGATGGTGCGTGCGAATTTGACTTTGATAAAACTGATTTGGAGACGTTAGAAAATAGGGGAGATGGAGATGCGCTGTCGATTTTTTCCGCGGTTTAGCTAGCATTTAACCTTGATTTTTTGATGAATTCTAATGTTGTCGTTTTTCATTTATGCATCAGGACTACGACTTTATTTAGGCTTCCGACCTCAACCGTCTTAGCATCGGCTAATCGTCTACCAGAGGTAAGATTTATATATATACATATAATATTTGACAAACTACCAAACATAGTTATCCGCCCAAGATATACCTAATAGAGGTATATCTTCGGCAGTCCCTGTCGGGACTGTCCACGATTGTTAAATCACACACCTAGGGTGTGAATGTGCTTTTAATATGTACTTTATTGATTATTTCAGCAGTATCTCTTTATTGTTCTTCGAATGCATATATTATTGATTAATATCATAATATCGTGCATTTGAAGAACTGTAGGGAGATGCTGCCGAAATTTTCAATAAATTACATATTTAAAACACGTTCACCGGTGGGATTTAATACTCATGGATGGATTTAGGTTGATAAGATACAAAAGTGTAAAGACTCTGCCACGGGTGACGGTATGAAATGGCTGCCTTCATATAAATAGCTAGAAGGAGATGGAACGTTCGTGGATTTACAGCGGAAATTTGGACGACAAGTTTTTAGAAGGAGTTGATAAGTTATGCACGGTGTTGGCGAACAATCTGAAACCTACAGACAAGGGATACATATTTGCTGCTATTGTCCCATCCACATCTGCCGCTGATGCTGTTGGCCCTTCCATGAGTGCACCTTCTACGAGTGCTACTCAGAGACCCAGAGGTAGAGGTCCGACCCGTGGGTTGAAACTGCAGAAAGAGGATCAGATTAGTCTCTGTGGGACAAGTATGGGAGGTATGGTGGGGGCAGCAGGTCAGAGTTCGGTAGTATGCTAGGGACTCTGGCCAGATCACATTGCTGCATCAACCACACATGGAAACAAGTCCCGCAAGAAGTTAAGGAGACCATCTGGAAGAAGGTGCAAGAACGATACAAGATCCCAGAAGAAGTGAAGCAGACCGTTCTTTCTTTGGTCGCCGGCAAAGCTAAATCATTCCGCCACTACTTGGTTGAGCATTGGATCAACCAAGTGCCCCCACGTGAGCCTCCACCGTATGTTGTGTACAATGGCATGATCACTGAAGAGGAGTGGAAGGAGTTCGTTGAGCGGCACGCCACCCCCGAGTTCAGGGTATGTTTGTGTGTACTCTTTTCTTAATTAATGCTCATAATGCTTTATCCCTGATTTTCTAATTAATTTCTGTTGTACTTTCTTAACAGCAAGTACAAGAACAAGCACGGCAAAACCGTCAAGCTAATCTCTACCCCCACACCATGGGACGAAAGGGATATGTGGGCAGCCTCGAGGGATGGAAAGAAGCTGGTTTGCTGACACGGAGGAACGATGATGGAAGTGAATGCCCGATCGAGGATGTCTCTGAGGCGAGGAGGGTGCAGATGTACATACTGGGACGCCAGAAAACGACCAGCGAAGGTCAGAGGGTATTTCCTAATGCTGCGATGGAACAACTGGCTAACCAAATTGTAAGTATTTGAAAGTAGCTGTTAAATAATTTACTTATATACTCAAGTGTTTGTTGATCTTAAATTTAGTGTTAACTTCTTTGACAATTGGACAGTACGAAGCGGCACAGAGAAGAGAAGTAGACTTACACGCTCCTCCTTCTCAAGACGACGCGCTCAATCAAATACTTGGGAAGAAGGATCACCCAGGGCGTGTTAGAGGATTTGGGGGAGAAGTACGTCAGAAGAAAGTATTCCCGCCATCTGCTAGGAAGGGTCAGATGAGTGCTGCTGAAGTCGAGGCGATGGTAGAGCGTAAGTGGGCTGCTGAGCGCCAAGCTAATGAGGAGAAACTGGCTGCTGAGCGCCGAGCTTTCGAGGAGAGGCTGCAGGAAGCGTTGAATTCGATCGCACATGCGACTACACAGCAGCAGCAGCAGCAGCATGATCCTCCTCGACTGTCTTCCTCGTCTAGTTGTGCTCCGGCCGCTGACCCGTACCCATTTGCCAACATCCGGGTTAGCTTTGTTTAACTATTTTTCTCCTAAAATAAAGTCATTTAAATAGTATTAGATTGGGTTCACTTATTTATTTCACGTATTATCTCTGTTTATTGAAGGAGCAACAAAAATGCCGTCTCCAAATACCATTAGAAGGGCACCCTGTAGATGCGGCCTACGGGACAGTGTTGCCATCAGGTCCACTCACGCTCATCAGTTTCGTACGTCTACCCCCATTCTACGCGCGTGTGACCTTGGACCTGATCATTGATGGATTTGAGCATGCATACCTTCCAATGGCGTTTGACAACAAATGCACGCTGATCGAAGCGAAGGGAGACATATTGCCCTGGCCAGCATGTTATATTGTTGTCACCGATGAGGTAAGACTGTTTGACAACCATTTAGTATCTAATAAAATGCATTATTTAGCATTAAGTGTCTAATCTAATCTATTATAGATCCCTGAGCTTCCTCGCCGCGTAACCCGGCCCAGACTAGAAGAGACCAGCGCGCCGGCGAATCCTGAGATCCCTGAGCTTCCTCGCCGCGTATCCCGGCCCAGAGAAGAAGAGATCAGCGCGCCGGCGAATCCTGTCAGAAGTACAAGGGTATGTTCTAGATAAATGTTAATGTTACTATAATCAATTAGTAATTATCTTTACATTTATGCTTTACTGTTTGTGTGTGAAGGGTAAGAATCCAGTGAGTCGGGGTGGGAAAGGTAAGAATCCAGCGCCATCCGGGGACGTCGCACCAAGACTTCTCAGCGCCTAAAAATAAGCTCGAACTGCCAGAAAAACTTGTTAAGGTTTTGGGGGCCAAGCAGATGAATCTCTACGACAAGATCATATTGAAGTCATCTCAAACTAACAACTTCATGATGACGCTTCCAAAGTCGATGTTTCACTACGAAGAAGATATGATCACGACAATCAACTTTGAGGACATCAGAGAGATGATGTGTGGAGATTATCTGAACATTAACATTATTCAAGCTTATCTATTGTAAGTGTTCTTTCCTCATACTGTAAAAACATATAGAATAAGTATCTATGAAGTTGCATTGGCTAACTTTTATACTACATGTGATATAATAGATGTCTGCTTGAGAGATGTGCTGAGAAGGACATGACCTCCATTACTGCGGTGTGCCCGGAGCGTTTATCGTACGACAATGTCACTAGGGACCCGGGGAGGTTTGTAATTACATGATTCATTGCTTCAATGTTGTTGATGAACAGAATAAATTGTTCATTCTAATGCCGTATCACCAAACGTGAGTTCTGATATAAAATTACATACTAATTAGCTAACTTTTTTACCTTCATTTCTCATTTCATTTTGTATTTGACATTGTAGCCACCACTGGGCTTTGTTTATATTCTGCGCTGCCACCGCTACTCTGCTCGTTCTAGATCCACTAGGGCAGTGGACAGAATTCCACACTGAAGACTTAATCAAAGAGTAAGTTTTATTACTATTTAATTGTATGTAAGTTTTTTGAACCAAAATAAATGTACTTGTTCATTTTGCTAAACGCTTTTGTTAATATATGTAACAGTTGTTACAAAAAAAACCCCACAGGGAGAGTTTGGTGATTTGACCGTCGATTACATCAAGGTTTGGTAATTCATGTATTTCATTTGTGCTGCTATTATCTTTGTACAATTGTTTTACATTTGTGATTTTGAATTTTGGTGATTTAGTGCCCTACCCAAAAGGACTCTAGGAGTTGCGGGTACTACGTGATGCGGTATATGTACGAGTTCTGCGCGTACTTCCCAAGTTTTAAGAATGATAAAGACAAGGTAATAAGAACGCTGTCTTGTATTTAATTCTTTCGGCAGATTTTTTGTGTCTTTATCTTAATCTCATTATGTGTTCCATTCCTTTTCTTGTTGCAGATTAAAGAGCATTTTGCCAGATTCTCGACTTACAGTGCAAACGACTTGTGTTGCATGTCAGAGAGAGCATGTCATCCATGTTTATGAGAATGGAGTGGTAGACTAGCTATGATGGATTTTGTTTTTAACAGTTTTCTGCACCGTTTTTGTACTGTTTTACACTTCTGTTTTATGCTATTTCTTGCTGGGAGTAATCCTAGCTGTATCTACCATGTATAGGTTACACTGCTACCTTTGTAGCCCTCTGATTCTGCTGGTCTCTAGCTGCTGTAACAGATAATTTTTGTAATGAATTGCTAGTTGTTGTTGTATTGAATATTTTTTGTAATGAATTACTAGCTGCTGTATTGAATATTTTTTGTTGCTGTAACAGATTCAGCAGTAACAGATTTTCGATCTGGTGTATATTAGATGTTATCTCTGTTGCAATTGTGCGCAGAGAATGAATTTGTGTTGGTATTTGATTCAGGTGGTTCAATTGTGCAATTTCTGCACATTTGTTGGTCTGATGCCTCTGTTGCTTCTGGCTCTATTGCGATTGTGTAGATTTGTAAAAACAAAAAAAAACAAAAAAAAAATTACACTTTGATGACGGTTTTGACAATAACCGTCATCTAAAGTCTTTTACCGCGCGCGCGCCAAAGGACTTTAGATGACGGTTATTGCCAAAACCGTCATCTAAAGTGTACACTTTACATTACGGTTTTTGATAAAACCGTCATCTAAAGTCCTTTGGCGCGCGCGCGGTAAAAGACTTTAGATGACGGTTATTGTCAAAACCGTCATCTAAAGTCTTTTACACGCGGGAATGAAAAGGGCCTTTAATTACGGTTTTAAACCGTAATTAAAGACGTCGCAATCTTTATTGACCCCCGCGTAGATTACGGTCCAGAACCGTAATTAATCAGGGTTTTGGACCGTAATTAAAGGCTTCCGTTCCACTAGTGTTATAAGTGAGAACTGCGGTAGATAATAGACAACAAGAAACAACCGGTTAATTAGAGATGGTAATTCCTCTAGGATATTAACTGATCATTAACTGGATTATTCTTAAAGCTGTTAGCAATTAGTAAATTGTAACGAGAGTTAAGATTTATTAGCTGTTAATTAGATTCCACCGAGCGGGAGACCGAACGTGGAATATTTCAGATCTGGGATTTTAATCTAAATTTTGGTAAACACATCGAGAAAGGAACCGAAGAATTAGGAGGATTAGTAAATCAGAATTTCCCTTTTTTTATTAAATCAAAAATATCATTATTTTGCCCACTGTCTTGCATTTATTACCTTTGCTCTTATTTACATTCTTGTTTCGTACTTTAGTAATTCAACAAACAAAACCCCCCTGTTACTGGAGTAAACCGATTTATTAGTTTGTTCTTAAATATTAATTAAACTAAAACGCTGCCTCCCTTGGATTCGATAACCTGGAGGGACACTTCTAGGAAAACTTGCTATAATCGACCGGTATACTTGCCGTTAGGTTTTTACCCAACAAGTTAATGGCGCCGTTGCCGGGGAGGCACGGTTGGTTAGTTTAATTTTTATATTGGTATTTTAATTTCTTTTATATTGTTTTGTTTTTGCTTTTTAGTTTAATTATTTTGTTTTGTTTTATTTTATTTATTTTCCTTTGTTTATTTCTTAGCTTTGTGCAATTTGTCTCTTATTTTTGGTTCCAGTATTATTTTGGTTTTACTTGATTGAGTTTACTTTTACACCCACTGTCAGTTATCTGATTTTGGTTTATGGTTAAAACTCGTTCTAATGGAAACCCTGAATTTGAAATTGAACCAGAAATAGACAAAGTAACAACAAGGATTCGAAATAGGTTAGTGCTGGATCCTCCAATTGAGCAGGAGGTGCGTCTAAAAGATTCACCAGTAGAGGGAATTGTGAGAAGAGAGATTCTAAACAACCACTCAGGAACCAATATGAAGAATTTGAATCCGGAGAGGCACATGAAGGATTATACCCGCCCAAGCGTCGAAGGGCTTATTTCACCAATAGTAATTCCTGCGTTGCCAACAGGAGTGCAGTGGCAGTTCAAGACGTACTATGTTACTATGGTCATGAACGCACCCCAGTTCAGCGGGATAGTCACCGAAGATCCCAATGTCCATCTCACCACTTTCCTGAGATCGGTAGGAGCATGCTCTACACCAGCTTCACAAGAGGTTGCTAGATTGACTCTCTTCCCATTTTCCCTGAGGGACAGAGCCGCAGAATGGTTAAACTCATTAACGCCCAACAGTATCACTACCTGGACGGAGTTAGCAAATGTATTCTTGGCGAAGTATTTCCCTCCTTCTCGAATGCTGACTTGAGAGGAGAGATTACCAACTTCAAGCAGTTCACCAGTGAGACATTATCTGAGGCTTGGGAGCATTTCAAAGGGATTGTGCACAGAGTACCACACCATGGCTTGGGAGAGGAGGTAATTCTGCAGTCCTTTTACAAAGATTTAGATCATTCAAGCCGTTTGTTGGTAGACACTTGTGCAGGAGGAAGCCTCATGGAGTTACCAATAGCTAGAATCAAGGAAATTATTGGAGACCATTGCCAATGCATCAAATCAGTGGGGAGGTGCGAGAACTGGAGAAGCTGCACCGAAGAAAACTGCTGGAGTTCATGAAGTGGACTCGAGTACTTTTCTGGCTGCCAAGATAGAAGCAATGTCAAAACAGTTTGAGCATATGTGTGCAGTGATGAACCCACAGTCAAATGTAGCAGCATCTCCTGAAGTTTATCCACCTTGTGAATACTGTGTAGAAGCTCAAACTTGTGTCAATGTACATCTCCCCAAGTGAAGAGGTAAATTACCTGGGGAACAGACAAGGAAATTTCTATAACAACCAAAGCAATCAGGGATATCAGCAGATAAAAGATTTCAGAACAACAACTACAATCAGAAGGCACCACAACAATATAATCAGTCCTATCAGAGACCCCCTCAAAACCAACAGATGCAAAGTCAAGGAGCTAGTAGTTCCTCAGACTTGGAAGCCATGATGAGCGAATTCATCACATCAACTAAAGCCAGATTCAATGAGCAAGATGAAATCAACAACCAAAAGGCATTCATGCAAGAACAAAAGGCTTACAATAAGAGAATGGAAATTCAATTGGCTCAAATTAGTCAGAAGCTTTCAGATAGACCTGCAGGGTCTTTGCCTAGTCAACCAGAGATGAATCCAAGGGAGTATGCTAAAGCTGTTTTTACTGTGGAAGAAGATATCCACTTGTCGCTGCAGTTTTACATGTTCAACAAGAGGTTAAGGAGTCCATTAAAGTTTTTGAAAAACCCAAGGAGAAGGAGTCTCCTGAAACTCAAACTTCTTACTCTTCTGTTTCCAATCGCAAATTTGAAGAACCTATTCCTTTTCCTGACAGGTTAAAGAAAAGGGATCTTGATGAACAACTTGGAAAATTTCTTAAAATTTTTAAGAAATCAACTAAAGATATTCCTTTTTCTGATATGCTTAAGTTAATGCCAAATTATGCTACACTGGTGGATGATATCTGGTCTAACAAATGTCCTTTGCAGGAAAAGGAAACAACGAAGAAGGTAACTACTAGGAGTAGTAAAGGTAAAGCTACTAAGCCTGAGGTGGGCATAGAGCAACCGGTGCTGGAGAATGAGGGGAATTATGAAGTTACCAAATATCCTTCACCTTCATCACCTACAGTTGAAGTTTCTCCTCCAGTTCCATTGCCGAACAGAACCAAGCGTTCCAAGGAGGATAGTGAGTTTGATAAGTTTTTACTTTACTTCGGCAACTATCTGTTGATATCCCCTTTGTTGATTTAATTGTGAAGGTGCCTAACTAAGCCAAGTATTTAAGGAAGCTTTATCTAATAAGGCAAAGTTAGTTGAGACAGGAACTATTCAGCTCACAGAGACTTGTTCAGCGATCATACAGAAGCGCTTACCAGAAAAATGCAAAGATCCTGGAAGCTTCACAATTCCATGTAGAATAGGAGACATTGACTTCGACCATTTGTCTTGCTGATTTAGGAGCATCGATTAGTCTCATGCCATACACTTTAATTTGAAAAGCTTGGAATTGGGAGACTTACAGGCTACACGAATGACGCTTCAGCTAGCAGATCGCTCAATGGTTTACCCTTGTGGAATTGCAAAGGATGTGATGGTTAAGGTGGAGCATCTGTATTTCCCCTGTGACTTTGTCGTACTCGACATGGCTACAGATCCAACGGTCCCTATTATCTTGGAAGACCCTTCCTAGGAACAGCCGACGCTCGAATTGAAGTTGCTCATGGTACGATCACGTTGAATGCAGAGGGGGAGAAGCTACTGTTTTATGCTGGTAGGTCTTTGAAAAATGTTTTGGAAGCTTCTAGGAGTTCGTGTCGCCAAGTTTCAAAGACGGCTCAATCTTCTGGAATCTCTTAAAAGAACAAAACCATGGTCTAGCCAAAGACCGAAAAGACGGGCAGCTCATTGGGAGGCAACCCAATCTCCTTTCTTCTTGTTTTTCATTTTAATTCATGTATTTACTTATTCTAATTCTTTTGTTAGCTTTTTCTTTGTTTGGTTTTAATTAAGTTGTAGGTTTGGTAAAAGAAGAGGAGCAGAATGCTAGGAAGCAAACCTTCGGTGGATTCATAGGGGGTGGTCCGGGACATTGTCCATAACTTAAGTCCGCGGACCGATCAAAGAGCACAATTACGGCGGGATTCAATGGGGTGGTCCGGGACCTATTACAGGACTTAAGTCCCGGACCAGAGGAGCGGCAAACTATCGAATAGAAAAATACACATGGGCCGGGACTTTACCCATATCTTAAGTCCCAGACCCAAGGCGATGGAGACTTTCGGGCTATTTTAATATAGTGGTCCGGGATCTTAGACAGACCTTAAGTCCCGGACCGCATTCAAAGAAAAATTCTCAGAAAAATATGTATGAGTGGTCCGGGACATTACACATACCCTAAGTCCCAGATCGTATCACTGAAACCCTCGGCCCAATTTATACCTTGGTCCGGGACTTCAACCATATACCTAGGACCATCTATCGCTGTTTAAAAATAAAAGAAAAAAAAAACTCGTCTTCAACCTCCGCTCCCCCCAATTCTCAACCCTAACCTGTACTCACACCACCACCGATTTCACACACACCCACTCGCCACTCCCGACATCATCCCGACCACCGCACCCTACCTACCCGTCCTCGCTACCGCCTTCGCCACCCCACCCACGCATCGACCACGCTTCATCACAACCATAACACCAGACGACCGTCATCATCTCCATTCGCTCCTCGACACCATCACGCACCACGGACCACCTCACCACCATCGACGCTCACAACACCATCATTTCACCAACACATCCCAGACGATGCCACTCACCAGGTCACCGCCTTCATTTTCTTCACCAATCCACCGACGTACCATCTCACCACCGTCTCCATTAGCTTCCATCGACCATCATCTTCATCTTCGACACAAATTGCCCCATTTACCCAATCCAAACGTGCCCCTGCTCACACCAAATTCAGACCATTTGCCCAAACCAAACAAACCCTTTACCACTACATTAATCCCACATCTCGATGGCCCCTAAACGTGCTCGAAAACACACCACTGCCGGCGCATCGTCATCTTCCGACGCTCCCCTACTTCGGATCCGTGAGACGGACCGTTCGGAATTTCTAATTGACACTGCTTGGGATTGGTTCCAGGCTAAGGAACGCAAATAATTCCTGAAAGGTCTGTTTGTCCTACATTAATATCTGAATTTGATTTAGAAAGGATATTTAGCGACAGAGGTTGGGTATGTCTGCTAAACCGAGGTGGTACATTTTATCCGCGACTGGTTAAATTATTCTATGCTAATGCTGCGGTGCGTGCTGATAGTAAGGAAATTAGGTCAAGGGTTAAGGGGAAGGATATTGTAGTCGATCCTACCCATATTAGACGTGCTCTGAATATACCTAATCGGGCTAGGGTCCCGACTGAGGCGGACGGGAGAATCACGAACTCCGTGAGAGACAAGCTAAGGAGCATTATATAAATTTCATCGTGAATGATCCTACTGTTCAGAACCGCCAGAGGCGCAACCACCGGGTGAAATACCCAAAGTTTCTAAATGATGATTACTTTGCTAATTAGGTCCTAATGAGCTATTAAGCATATTTAAATCCTAATATTGGCATAAGTACACATTAGGACCAGAAAGTCCTCAATAGCACTTCTTGTATTGTTTTAAAAGTAGCTAGCTGCTTGGGTGCAGCTGCAAGTAAGTAGGTGACTCATCAAGCTAGCAAGCAAGTAGGCTCATCAAGCTAGCAAGCAAGTAGGTGACTCAGCAAGTTAGCAAGCTAGTAGGACGTCTTAAGCACGACCAAGCTAGTAGGCAAGTAGGACGTCTTTAAGCACGAGGTGGCATGATGAGTGGCACCTACTTAAACACTTGACACATACTATAACCAATAGGAGCTTGACACTGAAGTAGGCTGGTAGGAGGTGGCAACATCCCATTGGAGACGTGACATGGCTTAAGAATCAGCCACACACACCTTCCTTCACCTTAAGTAACTTAAACCGCCCCTTTGCTTATATAAACCGTCCTCCACCTCCATTCAGCCCTTTAGCACGTTAAAAAGAAAAATAGAGAGAAAAGCTTACCACCACCACCTGGCCGAGAGCAAAGAGAGAAGAGCTACTATCTTCATCTTCTTCCAATCCTAGAGGTAAGGCTGTTCTTGGTGTGTTCTTCATCCTTTCCTAGTCTATTCTCAGCCGAAAACCAGAGGAGAAAACAAGGGAACTCACTCCTTTTCCATGTCCACTTTAGGAGCTTAAAAGCTGTCTTAGGGTGTTCTAACTTCTAGCAAGCTTTCCATGGATTTAAGGAAGGTTTTCTTCAGCAATCTGCAAGGTAACTTCATGGTTACCATCCCTTAATAAATCTGTATGTTTTACAGGTATTATCCTTATATTATCTAATTAAAATTCGTAGCTATTTATTAGCCTAAAGCTAGAAAAGTTAGAAAAGTGTTTTAAGGAAGAAAAGGATGTGTTTGCAACGTACCTTTGATTACTGATTGCTTAAGAGTTTGTTTATGGTGTTTTGCTGCTGTTTAGTAAGTGGGAATAACCTAGAGGTAATTATGTTTGTTCCGGATAATCTTTAGTCTAATCTGGTGTTGTTATAATCTAGGATAAATGGTGTCTTAAAGAGTTTTGTTTAATCACCAGATTTGTGAGTGGAATTCTAGAGCATTAATCAAGTGTTTTAGGTGCTTAATTAACCTAGAACCTATCTGATTATTATGGACGGGTAACATAGGTGAAAGTATAGAATTTGTTAAAGATGTTAAGTGTGATTACTAGAAGAGCTAATCTGATGAATTAGATGTCTAGTACAACCGCTTTTAGTTGGAAGTTAATTAGTGTAAACTAGATGTGTCCTAGGGCTAAAAACATGATTGTTGATTGTTCTGGTCATTAGTAACCTATTATGGCAGAATTGGCCATGAACTATTAAAGAGATTTATATCATGATTTTAGGATGAAGATGATAGTTTAAACTAAGCTAGGACTTAAAGTCTTAAAGTCTAGTATGTTGGGAACTTATATGTACAGTCTTAGAAGGTTGTTTATGGTGGCATAAACTCCTAAGCTAATCTGGTTAATATTGTGTTGTTATGACCGAAAATGTTAGGAACCAATTATGATTAGATTCAGGTTGTAATCTATAGTTAAATTATGTTTAAGCTGATCTAGATGAGATAGTTAATAATAGAACTGAAATGGATGTGATTTGTTTTTTGATCAAGACTTGGTCTTAAGGTATGATTTATGGTTGTTTGAACTGTTAAGCTGAGATATTTGATGTTGTATGATCTGGCCGAAGGTGCCATGTAAGATTATGTGATCATAGCCTTTCCTTAAGTGCTATTTGATTATTGTTATGTTCCTTGTGTTTGAAATTATGAAATGGGCTTTGTTAAGTGACTTGACTGTTGATTCTTGTTATACTTTAAATTGTTATATTCTGATTAATGAGGATTCAATGAGTAACTCATTGGAATGGATTGTTGAGATATATGGCCATATGTGGAACTTGAGCAGTAATTGCCTTCTCATGAATTATTGGACTCATGGTATGCCTTGGTCTCCATGAGATGCTTCATGGTTTCCTACTCTATAGTTTAAAGGTACAATAGGGGGTGTGCACATCTTTTAGGGCCTGTAGTGCGTTTGGGAAGGGTTGGATCGCCTCAATGATCGGGATTCGTCCCTTAAACTGATTTGTGTGGAATGGAGAAATTGATGACTAAGGAAAATATGTGAATTGATTAACATGTACTTGTGCAGGTTTGGATGCCTTATTGGTAATGCTTGAACTCTTGGTTGAGCAAGTTTGTGTATATACCATCAATTACTTTACTAAGTTATTGTCTGATGGTAGCTTTGATTTTACTCAGCTTTGCTGACTTTTTGGCTTTATGCCCTGTGGTCTTTTCTCTGTGATTGTATGAATGACCATAGATGCAGGAAATGAAGGAGCTTCTCCCTAGTTGTGGAGACATCCGAGAGTGTGGGCTTTTGGGGCTAGAAGACCATCATTTTATTCTCTTTTGGTTTCTAGACTAATGTATTAGGTTGTTCTATAACCTATGTAATACAAAGTTAGTTTGGTTGTAAGTTAAGCCTAAGCATTCACATGGTTGTGAGTGTGGCGGTAACGTCCTATAAGACTTATGCTTCCGCTTTATTAATCTGAGCAAGTTTATTATCATCTTATGGTTAGTAATTTAGGGGTGTTACACCGGGATAAGCAGGTGGTTACCGGTGATAAGCTTCCCACACCGCTTGAGCGTCTGATCTTGGGGATTATAATGTATAATGTGCGACCCCGGGAGTGTGCGGACCTGAATGCAATCGACTGCTATGTTCTGCGCTTCCTCCTGGATGACGAGCTTGCCCAGGCAGCATTCCCCATTGCCCTGCATGGATTACTTTTTCAGTCGATGCTTCGGGTGATTGATGTAGACAGTAGCTCCTCTCTTCCCTTCCCGCACCTCCTCCAGTCTTTTTTCATCGATGCTCAGGTAGACTTCTCGGATGAGCAGCCCCAGTACCCCCGGTCTCCCATAGACATGACGATGATGCGCTTTTATCAGTGGGAGAAGATAGATGATCAGTGGGTGAAGTGCCGACGCGCACAGCCGGGTGCACGAGCCCCCAGACCTGATGACGTCGCTGAGGTTGAGCCCCCCGCTGCTGCCGCTAGTGGTGACATCCCAGACGTACCGATGACCACTGCTCCTACACCGGGATATGACGAGATGTTTCGTCAGTTTACTGATTGGCAGGGGATGATCACTGCACGGGTCGATGGTCTTGCTGCTCATATGACTCAAATGGACATTCGTGTAGACGGGATGAGTACGACCCTGTACGATTATGGAGCACGGATCTCAGCTTTGGAGGCCCGACAGAGTGAGTATGGCTAGGCAGGAGGCACGGTATGCGGAGTATACAACTGGACAGGACGCACGGTTTGCGGAGTATGCGGCTCGCTATGAGGCACGCTTTACTGATTATGACGCCCGCTTCGCTCAGCTGGAGTCCTGGCGTCTTCCTCAGGATCACCCACCACCTCAGTAGATCTTATGCTGGTTTATGATCTGTTCTTTTCAGACTCTTTATCTTGTTATTGCTGTTTCGGATTCTCTTTTATTTCCTAACTCTGGTTGTTTTAATGTCTTTTAGCTTGTTAGGTTGCATCTTATGGTACTTTTCATTTTCTTTTTGGATTGTTATGGATACTTTGGTACTTCTACTACTGCCACTGCTTGGTTATGTTCCTTGACTTTATTGCGACATAGTGTCTGTTGCTGCTTCATTCCAACAGGATTGCCATCTCTTGTGTACGATATCGAAAGAATACAAAGAAGACTCTGCCGAAATTTTTCCAACACTCCATAAGTCTCCCGTTCTTTTTCATAAGTGTGGGGACGTCATCTTCACCCATTTTTCAGGGGAGTTCTATTCTTTCTTTTGCACTATGATCATATTCATGCAGCAATGAGGGCATTGCTATTTTCTAAGTGTGGGGAAGTTGGTAGTAAGGGGGGCATTGCGTTTATTGCTTATTTTCTGTGGTTCCTGACACTACTAATTCTTACTTCATTAACCTTTGATGACCCTCCACAAAATTTTTAATTCGACATACTTGGTTTTCATTTGTGGTCAGATGCATCAGTTGGGAATAACGTACAAGTAGCGAAAATTTTTGAGATTTAATCTGAAACTTCGGTTATAAGAACTTTGGTTATACTGCTTGTATTGTCAGTTTTGGTTAAAATTTTCATTTATTTCCTTCAATAAAAGGTGAGACCATTTTGTGACTATTTTGTTTGAACTAACTTGGGGCTTTGGGAAATTTTTGGAATGAATGGAAGGAAAGGACAAAGGCAAGGTACTCCGCTAATCTATTTTGAACCGGAACAGACCTCTCCCATTCGGTAATTAAGCCCATGGAGTGCCTCATCACTTATCTACCTAAGATCATCTGATCTGGAATAGAAGGCCAACACTGCTACAAGGATGGGGAGAAAAAGTCTGAGGGGATGAAATGAATAATGCTTACTCAGAAAAATTGGAAGGAAAGTTCTTTCATGCTATACAGTTTATTTCAAATTCTTCCTTGATTATGAGTATGTGGCAATGAAAGGTAATGTGGAATATGACATTACTTCTTGCCCCTTGTCGTCCAATGAATTGTGGAAAGCAAATGGAAAGTAAAGCCCTGAGTACAGTTTGGATTAAATAGTTATGATGATAGTCTCATGCATTTGTAAAACACCCTAGCTTCACTGTTTAAGAAAACCTGCAGTACTAATCGTTGTTTCTTATGACTGTTGTTAGATTTCCTTGTACATTGTTCCTGACCTGATAAATCCCCACGTTTGAAATTCTGGTACATTTTGATTGCAGTAATTGCTTGAGGACAAGCAAAGATTAAGTGTGGGGAAGTTGATAAGTCAGGAATTTACCTATTTTTGCATGGTCTTTTGATACCGAATTCATTGCTATTTACTGCTAAATTCCTGTCTTATGAGCATTTTTATGTTTCTTGTTGCAATTGTTTTTTTTATGGTTTTTTATGTGCTTTTTCAGGTATTTAATCTCAAGGGAGCATGTTCATATCATTGTTGGGAATCATGGTTTTTCAAACAAGCTAAATGGAGTCAAGAAAGTCATCTCTCGACCTAAATTCAGATATGGTCCGGGACTTGTTGCATAATTTAAGTCCCGGACCACAAATTGACTCTACTCTCGACCTAAATTCAGATATGGTCCGGGACTTGTTGCATAACTTAAGTCCTGGACCACAAATTGACTCTACTCTCAGCTTAAACTCAGGCATGGTCCAGGACTTGTTCAATAACTTAAGTCCCGGACCACAAGGCAGAGCAGATCTCGGGTTGTTTTATACCATGGTCCGGGACTTCATACAGGACCTAAGTCCCGGACCATGACCTGGAAGTAGACGTCTGTAGCGCGCTTGCATTGTGTTTTCTTCATATTAAACAAACCGCCCATGCACTACCGATTTCCTTTCCAGCTTTGTCTTCCACACTAGTTTTTGTCCCTTGCACTGCTACTTTCCATCCTCATTTCCACTAATCTAATTATCTCCCCAAATCAAGCTGAACACCCACGTTAAACACCCACCATTCCACTTACAAATTCCAGCATCACTGTCCACCACCATGCTGCTTCTGCTACGTATTCAACAAACAAGTACTATAAATAGAACTCTCTTCCTCTCATTCAACACACACTCTCACGTAGAGAAAATACCACACCACACACTATCCATCCATCATACTCCTCCATTTCATTACATCCATCATCCATATTTCACACAATCTTCCATATAATATCATCTCATTACCCATCTCATTACCCACCTACGTATCCATACACCTCCACAGAAGTCTGGAGTACACAAACAAGTTAGACTTCACCATTTTCTGGAGAATGAGCAGAAGAAAATGCTGATTGTGCACAGAGACTCCATCAAAGAATCTTAAATCAGAGTTTCTTCTTCTCCTCTTCTTTAATGTTATTTTTATATTTTTACAGTATTTTCATTTCCATGGCTGAGTAGTTTTTATAAATTTTGGTTTACTATGTAATCCAAATTCAAGGTTCCATTATCTTTGTGATTTACCATTTTAATAGATTAAAGTGTTGTTCCTTATTTATTTTTATATATCTTGTGATCTGGCCAATTACTTGATTTTATCAGTTTATCTGCTTACAAGTGAGAACTGCGGTAGATAATAGACAACAGGAACAGCACCGGTTAACTTAGAGATGGTAATTCCTCTAGGATATTAACTGATCATTAACTGGATTATTCTTAAAGCTGTTAGCAATTAGTAAATTTGTAACGAGAGTTAAGATTTATTAGCTGTTAATTAGATTCCACCGAGCGGGAGACCGAACGTGGAATATTTCAGATCTGGGATTTTAATCTAAATTTTGGTCAACACATCGAGAAAGGAACCGAAGAATTAGGAGGATTAGTAAATCAGAATTTCCCTTTTTTTATTAAATAAAAAATATCATTATTTTGCCCACTGTCTTGCATTTATTACCTTTGCTCTTATTTACATTCTTGTTTCGTACTTTAGTAATTCAACAAACAAAACCCCCCTGTTACTGGAGTAAACCGATTTATTAGTTTGTTCTTAAATATTAATTAAACTAAAACGTTGCCTCCCTTGGATTCGATAACCTGGAGGGACACTTCTAGGAAAACTTGCTATAATCGACCGGTATACTTGCCGTTAGGTTTTTACCCAACAAGTTAATGGCGCCGTTGCCGGGGAGGCACGGTTGGTTAGTTTAATTTTTATATTGGTATTTTTATTTCTTTTATATTGTTTTGTTTTTGCTTTTTAGTTTAGTTATTTTTGTTTTGTTTTATTTTATTTTATTTTCCTTTGTGTATTTCTTAGCTTTGTGCAATTTGTCTCTTATTTTTGGTTCCAGTATTATTTTGGTTTTACTTGATTGAGTTTACTTTTACACCCACTCTCAGTTATCTGATTTTTGGTTTATAGTTAAAACTCATTCTAAAGGAAACCCTGAATTTGAAATTGAACCAAAAATAGACAGAGTAACAACAAGGATTCGAAATAGGTTAGTACTGGATCCTCCAATTGAGCAGGAGGTGCCTCTAAAAGATTCACCAGCAGAGGGAATTGTTGAAGAAGAGATTCTAAACAACCACTCAGGAACCAATATGGAGAATTTGAATCCGGAGAGGCACATGAAGGATTATACCCGCCCAAGCGTCGAAGGGCTTATTTCTCCAATAGTAATTCCTGCGTTGCCAACAGGAGTGCAGTGGCAGTTCAAGACACACTATGTTACTATGGTCATGAACACACCCCAGTTCAGCGGGACAGTCACCGAAGATCCCAATGTCCATCTCACCACTTTCCTGAGATTGGTAGGAGCATGCTCTACACCAGCTTCACAAGAGGTTGCTAGATTGACTTTCTTCCCATTTTCCCTGAGGGACAGAGCTGCAGAATGGTTAAACTCATTAACGCCCAACAGTATCACTACCTGGACGGAGTTAGCAAATGTATTCTTGGCGAAGTATTTCCCTCCTTCTCGAATGCTGACTATGAGAGGAGAGATTACCAACTTCAAGCAGTTCACCGGTGAGACATTATCTGAGGCTTGGGAGCGTTTCAAAGGGATTGTGCGTAGAGTACCACACCATGGCTTGGGAGAGGAGGTAATTCTGCAGTCCTTTTACAAAGATTTAGATCATTCAAGCCGTTTGTTGGTAGACACTTGTGCAGGAGGAAGCCTCATGGAGTTACCAATAGTTAGAATCAAGGAATTATTGGAGACCATTGCCAATGCATCAAATCAGTGGGGAGGTGCGAGAACCGGAGAAGCTGCACCGAAGAAAACTGCTGGAGTTTATGAAGTGGACTCGAGTACTTTTCTGGCTGCCAAGATAGAAGCGATGTCAAAACAGTTTGAGCGTATGTGTGTAGTGATGAACCCACAGTCAAATGCAGCAGCATCTCCTGAAGTTTATCCACCTTGTGAATACTGTGGTAGAAGCTCAAACTTGTGTCAATGTACATCTCCACCAAGTGAAGAGGTAAATTACCTGGGGAACAGACAAGGAAATTTCTATAACAACCAAAGCAATCAGGGATATTAGCAGCAAAGATTTCAGAACAACAACTACAATTAGAAGGCACCACAACAATATAATCAGTCCTATCAGAGACCCCCTCAAAACCAACAGATGCAAAGTCAAGGAGCTAGTAGTTCCTCAGACTTGGAAGCCATGATGAGCGAATTCATCACATCAACTAAAGCCAGATTCAATGAGCAAGATGAAATCAACAACAACCAAAAGGCATTCATGCAAGAACAAAAGGCTTACAATAAGAGAATGGAAACTCAATTGGCTCAAATTAGTCAGAGGCTTTCAGATAGACCTGCAGGGTCTTTGCCTAGTCAACCAGAGATGAATCCAAGGGAGTATGCTAAAGCTGTTTTTACTGTGGAAGAAGATACTCCACTTGTCGCTGCAGTTTTACCTGTTCAACAAGAGGTTAAGGACTCCATTAAAGTTTTTGAAAAACCCAAGGAGAAGGAGTCTCCTGAAACTCAACCTTCTTACTCTTCTGTTTCCAATCGCAAATTTCAAGAGCCTATTCCTTTTCCTGACAGGTTAAAGAAAAGGGATCTTGATGAACAACTTGGAAAATTTCTTAAAATTTTTAAGAAATCAACTAAAGATATTCCTTTTTCTGATATGCTTAAGTTAATGCCAAATTATGCTACACTGGTGGATGATATCTTGTCTAACAAATGTCCTTTGCAGGAAAAGGAAACAACGAAGAAGGTAACTACTAGGAGTAGTAAAGGTAAAGCTACTGAGCCTGAGGTGAGCATAGAGCAACCGGTGCTGGAGAATGAGCGGAATTATGAAGTTACCAAATCTCATTCACCTACATCACCTACTGTTGAAGTTGCTCCTCCAGTTCCATTGCCGAACAGAACCAAGCGTTCCAAGGAGGATAGTGAGTTTGATAAGTTTCTTACTTTACTTCGGCAACTATCTGCTGATATCCCCTTTGTTGATTTAATTGCGAAGGTGCCTAACTATGCCAAGTATTTAACGAAGCTTTTATCTAATAAGGCAAAGTTAGTTGAGACAGGAACTATTCAGCTCACAGAGACTTGTTCAGCGATCATACAGAAGCGCTTACCAGAAAAATGCAAAGATCCTAGAAGCTTCACAATTCCATGTAGAATAGGAGACATCGACTTCGACCATTGTCTTGCTGATTTAGGAGCATCGATTAGTCTCATGCCATACACTTTAATTTGAAAAGCTTGGAATTGGAGACTTACAGCCTACACGAATGACGCTTCAGCTAGCAGATCGCTCAATGGTTTACCCTTGTGGAATTGCAAAGGATGTGATGGTTAAGGTGGAGCATCTGTATTTCCCTTGACTTTGTCATACTCGACATGGCTACAGATCCAACGGTCCCTATTATCTTTGGAAGACCCTTCCTAGCAACCCGACGCTCGAATCGAAGTTGCTCATGGTACGATCACGTTGAATGCAGAGGGGGAGAAGCTACTGTTTTATGCTGGTAGGTCTTCTAAAAATGTTTTGGAAGCTTCTAGGAGTTCGTGTCGCCAAGTTTCAAAGACGGCTCAATCTTCTAGAATCTCTTAAAAGAACAAAACCATGGTCTAGCCAAAGACCGAAAAGACGGGCAGCTCATTGGGAGGCAACCCAATCTCCTTTCTTCTTGTTTTTCATTTTAATTCATGTTTTTACTTATTCTAATTCTTTTGTTAGCTATTTTTCTTTGTTTGGTTTTAATTAAGTTGTAGGTTTGGTAAAAGAAGAGGAGCAGAATGCTAAGAAGCAAACCTTCGGTGGATTCATAAGGGGTGGTCCGGGACATTGTCCATAACTTAAGTCCCGGACCGATCAAAGAGCACACTTACGGCGGGATTCAATGGGGTGGTTCGGGACCTATTACAGGACTTAAGTCCCGGACCAGAGGAGCGGCAAACTCTCTAACAGAAAAATACACATGGGCCGGGACTTTACCCATATCTTAAGTCCCGGACCCAAGGCGATGGAGACTTTCGGGCTATTTTAATATAGTGGTCCGGGATCTTAGACAGACCTTAAGTTCGGGACCGCATTCAAAGAAAATTCTCGGAAAAAATGTATGAGTGGTCCGGGACCTTACACATACCCTAAGTCCCACCGTTATCACTGAAAACCCTCGGCCCGATTTATACCTTGGTCCGGGACTTCAACCATACCCTAGGACCATCTATCGCTGTTTAAAAATAAAAAGAAAAAAACATAAAACTCGTCTTCAACCTCCGCTCCCCCCAATTCTCAACCCTAACCCGTACTCACACCACCACCGATTTCACCACACCCACTCGCCACTCCCGACATCATCCCGACCACCGCACCCTACCTACCCGTCCTCGCTACCGCCTTCGCCACCCCACCCACGCATCGACCACGCTTCATCACAACCGTAACACCAGACGACCGTCATCATCTCCATTCGCTCCTCGACACCATCACGCACAACGGACCACCTCACCACCATCGACGCTCACAACACCATCATTTCACCACCACATCCCAGACGACGCCACTCACAAGGTCACCGCCTTCATTTTCTTCACCAATCCACTGACGTACCATCTCACCACCATCTCCATTAGCTTCCATCGACCATCATCTTCATCTTCGACACAAATTCACCCCATTTACCCAAACCAAACGCGCCCCTGCTCACACCAAATTCAGACCATTTGCCCAAACCAAACGCACCCTTTACCACTACATTAATCCCACATCTCGATGGCCCCTAAACGTGCTCGAAAACACACCACTGCCGGCGCATCGTCATCTTCCAACGCTCCCCTACTTCGGATCCGCGAGACGGACCGTTCGGAATTTCTAATTGACACTGCTTGGGATTGGTTCCAGGCTAAGGAACGCAAAATAATTCCTGAAAGGTCAGTTTGTCCTACATTAATATCTGGATTTGATTTAGAAAGGATATTTAGCGACAGAGGTTGGGTAAGTCTGCTAAACCGAGGTGGTACATTTTATCCGCGACTGGTTAAATTATTCTATGCTAATGCTACGGTGCGTGCTGATAGTAAGGAAATTAGGTCAAGGGTTAAGGGGAAGGATATTGTAGTCGATCTCGCCCATATTAGACGTGCTCTGAATATACCTAATCGGGCTAGGGTCCCGACTGAGGCGGACCGGGAGAATCACGAACTCCGTGAGAGACAAGCTAAGGAGCATTATATAAATTTCATCGTGAATGATCCTACTGTTCAGAACCGCTAGAGGCGCAACCACCGGGTGAAATACCCAAAGTTTCTAAAGGATGATTTACTTTTCTAATTAGGTCCTAATGAGCTATTAAGCATATTTAAATCCTAATATTGGCATAAGTACACATTAGGACCAGAAAAGTCCTCAATAGCACTTCTTGTATTGTTTTAAAAGTAGCTAGCTAGAATGCTCCAATAACATTGTGACAACCAAGTTAGTAGGTGATGCAGCAGCTAGCTTATGTAGTAAACACACAAGTAGGTGATGCAGCTGCTTGGGCAAGCTAGCAAGCAAGTAGGTGACTCATCAAGCTAGCAAGCAAGTAGGTGACTCATCAAGCTAGCAAGCAAGTAGGTGACTCAGCAAGTTAGCAAGCTAGTAGGACGTCTTAAGCA
Source organism: Limonium bicolor (assembly GCA_023374045.1). Taxonomy (NCBI): domain Eukaryota; kingdom Viridiplantae; phylum Streptophyta; class Magnoliopsida; order Caryophyllales; family Plumbaginaceae; genus Limonium; species Limonium bicolor. The sequence continues at coordinate 232,931,333 of CM041779.1, forward strand.
TAACCAAGCTAGTAGGCAAGTAGGACGTCTTTAAGCACGAGGTGGCATGATGAGTTGGCACCTACTTAAACACTTGACACATACTATAACCAATAGGAGCTTGACACCTAAGTAGGCTGGTAGGAGGTGGCAACATCCCATTGGAGACGTGACATGGCTTAGGAATCAGCCACACACACCTTTCATTCACCTTAAGTAACTTAAACCGCCCCTTTGCTTATATAAACCGTCCTCCACCTCCATTCAGCCCTTTAGCACGTTAAAAGGAGAAAAAGAAAGAGAGAAAAGCTTACCACCACCACCTGGCCGAGAGCAAAGAGAAGGAGGAGAGCTACTATCTTCATCTTCTTCCAATCCTAGAGGTAAGGTTGTTCTTGGTGTGTTCTTCATCCTTTCCTAGTCTATTCTAAGCCAAAAACCAGAGGAGAAACCATGGGAACTCACTCCTTTTCCATGTCCACTTTAGGAGCTTAAAAGCTGTCTTAGGGTGTTCTAACTTCTAGCAAGCTTTACAAGGATTTAAGGAAGGTTTTCTTCAGCAATCTGTAAGGTAACATCATGGTTACCATCCCTTAACAAATCTGTATGTTTTACAGGAGTATTATCCCTATATTATCTAATTAAAATTCGTAGCTATTTCTTAGCCTAAAGCTAGAAGAGTTAGAAAAGTGTTTTAAGGAAGAAAAGGATGTGTTTGCAACCTACCTTTGATTACTGATTGCTTAAGAGTTTGTTTATGGTGTTTTGCTGCTGTTTAGTAAGTGGGAATAACCTAGAGGTAATTATGTTTGTTCTGGATAATCTTTAGTCCAATCTGGTGTTGTTATAATCTAGGATAAATGGTGTCTTAAAGAGTTTGTTTAATCACTAGATTTGTGAGTGGAATTCTAGAGCAATAATCAAGTGTTAGGTTCTTAACTAACCTAGAACCTATCTGATTATTATGGCCGAGTAACATACGTGAAAGTATAGAATTTGTTAAAGATGTTAAGTGTGATTACTATAAGAGCTAATCTGATGAATTAGATGTCTAGTACAACCGCTTTCAGTTGGAAGTTAATTAGTGTAAACTAGATGTCCTAGGCTAAAAACATGATTGTTGATTGTTCTGGTCATTAGTAACCTATTATGGCAGAATTGGCCATGAACTATTAAGAGATGTATATCATGATTTTAGGATGAAGATGATAGTTTAAACTAAGCTAGGACTTAAAGTCTAGTATGTTGGGAACTTATATGTACAGTCTTAGAAGGTTGTTTATGGTGGCATAAACTCCTAAGCTAATCTGGCTAATATTGTGTTGTTATGAACGAAAATGTTAGGAACCAATTATGATTTGATTCAGGTTGTAATCTATAGTTAAATTATGTCTTAAGCTGATCTAGATGAGATAGTTAATAATAGAACTGAAATGGATATGATTTGTTTGTTTGATCAAGACTTGGTCTTAAGGTATGATTTATGGTTTTTGAACTGTTAAGCTGAGATATTTGATGTTGTATGATCTGGCCGAAGGTGCCATGTAAGATTATGTGATCATAGCCTTTCCTTAAGTGCTATTTGATTATTGTTATGTTCCTTGTGTTTGAAATTATGAAATGGGCTTTGTTAAGTGACTTGACTGTTTATTCTTGTTATACTTTAAATTGTTATATTCTAATTAATGAGGATTCAATGAGTAACTCATTGGAATGGATTGTTGAGATATATGGCCATATATGGAACTTGAGTAGTAATTGCCTTCTCATGAATTATTGGACTCATGGTATGCCTTGGGCTCCATGAGATGCTTCATGGTTTCCTACTCTATAGCTTAAAGGTACTATAGGGGGTGTGCACATCTTTTAGGGCCTGGAGTGCGTTTGGGAAAGGTTGGAACGCCTCAATGATCGGGATTCGTCCCTTGAACTGATTTGTGTGGAATGGAGAAATTGATGACTAAGGAAAATATGTGAATTGATTAACATGTACTTCTGCAGGATTGGATGCCTTATTGTTAATGCTTGAACTCTTGGTTGAGCAAAGTTTGTGTATATACCATCAAGTACTTTACTAAGTTATTTTCTGATGGTAGCTTTGATTTTACTCACCTTTGCTGACTTTTTGGCTTTATGCCCTGTGGACTTTTCTCTGTGATTGTATGAATAACCACAGATGCAGGAAATGAAGGAGCTTCTCCCTAGTTGTGGAGACATCCGAGAGTCTGGGATTTTGGGGCTAGAAGACCATCATTTTATTCTCTTTTGGGTTCTAGACTAATGTATTAGGTTGTTCTATAACCTATGTAATACAAAGTTAGTTTGGTTGTAAGTTAAGCCTAAGCATTCACCTGGTTGTGAGTGTGGCGGTAACGTCCTATAAGACTTATGCTTCCGCTTTATTAATCTGAGCAAGTTTATTATCATATTATGGTTAGTAATTTAGGGGCATTACACCGGGATAAGCAGGTGGTTACCGGTGATAAGCTTCCCTCACCGCTTGAGCGTCTGATCTTGGGGATTATAATGTATAATGTCCGACCCCGGGAGTGTGCAGACCTGAATGCAATCGACTGCTATGTTCTGCGCTTCCTCCTGGATGACGAGCTTGCCCAGGCAGCATTCCCCATTGCCCTACATGGATTACTTTTTCAGTCGATGCTTCGAGTGATTGATGTAGACAGTAGCTCCTCTCTTCCCTTCCCGCACCTCCTCCAGTCTTTCTTCATCGATGCTCAGGTAGACTTCTCGGATGAGCAGCCCCAGTACCCCCGGTCTCCCATAGACATGATGATGATGCGCTTTTATCAGTGGGAGAAGATAGATGATCAGTGGGTGAAGCGCCAACGCGCACAGCCGGGTGCACGAGCCCCCAGACCTGATGACGTCACTGAGGTTGAGCCCCCCGCTGCTGCCGCTAGTGGTGACATCCCAGACGTACCGATGACCACTGCTCCTACACCGGGATATGACGAGATGTTTCATCAGTTTACTGATTGGCAGGGGATGATCACTGCACGGGTCGATGGTCTTGCTGCTCATATGACTCAAATGGACATTCGTGTAGACGGGATGAGTACGACCCTGTACGATTATGGAGCACGGATCTCAGCTTTGGAGACCCGATAGAGTGAGTATGAGGCTAGGCAGGAGGCACGGTATGCGGAGTATACAGCTGGATAGGACGCACGGTTTGCGGAGTATGTGGCTCGCTATGAGGCACGCTTTACTGATTATGACGCCCGCTTCGCTCAGCTGGAGTCCTGGCGTCTACCTCAGGATCACCCACCACCTCAGTAGATCTTATGCTGGTTTATGATCTGTTCTTTTCAGACTCTTTATCTTGTTATTGCTGTTTCGGATTCTCTTTTATTTCCTAACTCTGGTTGTTTTAATGTCTTTTAGCTTGTTAGGTTGCATCTTATGGTACTTTTCATTTTCTATTTGGATTGTTATGGATACTTTGGTACTTCTACTACTGCCACTGCTGGGTTATGTTCCTTGACTTTATTGCAACATAGTGTCTGTTGTTGCTTCATTCCAACAGGATTGCCATCTCTTGTGTACGATATCGAAAGAATACAAAGGAGACTCTGCCGAAATTTTTCCAACACTCCATAAGTCTCCCATTCCTTTTCATAAGTGTGGGGACGTTATCTTCTTCACCCATTTTTCAGGGAGTTCTATTCATTCTGTTGCACTATGATCATATTCATGCAGCAATGAGGGCATTGCTATTTTCTAAGTGTGGGGAAGTTGGTAGTAAGGGGGGCTGTGCGTTTATTGCTTATTTTCTGTGGTTCCTGACACTACTAATTCTCACTTCATTAACCTTTGATGACCCTCCACAAAATTTTTAATTCGAAATACTTGGTTTTCATTTGTGGTCAGATGCATCAGTTGGGAATAATGTACGAGTAGCGAAAATTTTTGAGATTTAATCTGAAACTTCGGTCATAAGAACTTTGGTTATACTGCTTGTATTGTCAGTTTTAGTTAAAATTTTCATCTATTTCCTTCAATAAAAGGTGAGACCATTTTGTAACTATTTTGTTTGAACTAACTTGGGGCTTTGGGAAAGTTTTGGAATGAATGGAAGGAAAGGACAAAGGCAAGGTACTCCGCTAATCTATTTTGAACCGGAACAGACCTCTCCCATTCGGTAATTAAGCCCATGGAGTGCCTCATCACTTATCTACCTAAGATCATCTGATCTGGGATAGAAGGCCCAACACTGCTACAAGGATGGGGAGAAAAAGTCTGAGGGGATGAAATGAATAATTCTTACTCAGAAAAATTGGAAGGAAAGTTCTTTCATGCTAAACAGTTTATTGCAAATTCTTCCTTGATTATGAGTATATGGCAATGAAAGGTAATGTAGAATATGACATTACCTCTTGCCCCTTGTCGTCCAATGAATTGTGGAAAGCAAATGGAAAGTAAAGCCCTGAGTACAGTTTGGATTAAATAGTTATGATGATAGTCTCATGCATTTGTAAAACACCCTAGCTTCACTGTTTAAGAAAACCTGCAGTACTAATCGTTGTTTCTTATGACTGTTGTTAGATTTCCTTGTACATTGTTCCTGACCTGATAAATCCCCGCTTTAGAAATTCTGGTACATTTCGATTGCAGTAATTGCTTGAGGACAAGCAAAGATTAAGTGTGGGGAAGTTGATAAGTCAGGAATTTACCTATTTTTGCATGGTCTTTTGATACCAAATTCATTGCTATTTACTGCTAAATTCCTGTCTTATGAGCATTTTTATGTTTCTTGTTGCAATTGTTTTCTTTTATGGTTTTTTATGTGCTTTTTCAGGTATTTAATCTCAAGGGAGCATGTTCATATCATTGCTGGGAATCATGGTTTTTCAAACAAGCTAAATGGAGTCAAGAAAGTCATCTCTCGACCTAAATTCACATATGGTCCGGGACTTGTTGCATAACTTAAGTCCCGGACCACAAATTGACTCTACTCTCGACCTAAATTCAGATATGGTCCGGAACTTGTTCCATAACTTAAGTCCCGGACCACAAATTGACTCTACTCTCGGCTTAAACTCAGGCATGGTCCGGGACTTGTTCAATAACTTAAGTCCCGGACCACAAGGCAGAGCAGATCTCGGGTTGTTTTTATACCATGGTCCGGGACTTCATACAGGACCTAAGTCCCGGACCATGACCTGGAAGTAGACGTCTGTAGCCGCTCGCATTGTGTTTTCTTCATATTAAACAAACCGCCCATGCACTACCGATTTCCTTTCCAGCTTTGTCTTCCACACTCGTTTTGGTCCCTTCCACTGCTACTTTCCATCCTCATCTCCACTAATCTAATTATCTCCCCAAATCCAGCTGAACACCCACGTTAAACACCCACCATTCCACTTACAAATTCCAGCATCACTGTCCACCACCATGCTGCTTCTGCTACGTATTCAACAAACAAGTTCTATAAATAGAACTCTCTTCCTCTCATTCAACACACTCTCACGTAGAGAAAATACCACACCACACACTATCCATCCATCATACTCCTCCATTTAATTACATCCATCATCCATATTTCACACAATCCTCCATATAATATCATCTCATTACCCGTCTCATTACCCACCTACGTATCCATACACCTCCACAAAAGTCTGGAGTACACAAACAAGTTAGACTTCACCATTTTCGGGAGAATGAGCAGAAGAAAATGCTGATTGTGCACAGAGACTCCATCAAAGAATCTTAAATCAGAGTTTCTTCTTCTCTTCTTCTTTAATGTTATTTATAGATTTTTACAGTATTTTCATTTCCATGGCTGAGTAGTTTTTATAAATTTCGGTTTACTATGTAACCCAAATTCAAGGTTCCATTATCTTTGTGATTTACCATTTTAATAGATTAAAGTGTTGTTCCTTATTTATTTTTATAAATCTTGTGATCTGGCCAATTACTTGATTTTATCAGTTTATCTGCTTACACTAGTGGAACGCGAGGCTTTAATGACGGTGGTTTAATCACGGCTTAAACAGACACCGTGATTAATAGGAAGGCCGGAATTTATTAGCGACGATGATTGATTAACCCGTAATCAATAATAGATCGGAGGTTGGCGCGCCTTTTTTAGGAGGGACTTTAGATGACGGTTTTTAGTAAAACCGTAATCTAAAGTCCCGTGTTGACGCGCGCTTTACGGTCAACGGACTTTAGATTACGGTTTTACTAAAAACCGTCATCTAAAGTCCCTCCTAAAAAAGGCGCGCCAACCTCGTCAACGACGTCGTTTTGACCTGACGAAAAAATTTCCCGTATTATTTGATTTATTCGACTCCGCGCGTAATCTAAATTACAGTTAACGACGTCGTTCTAGTATTTTAGATTAATAAAAACTTTATATTAATGTGTTACCTAATACCTATGTTTGAAAATTGAAACCCAACATATGGCAAATAATTATCGCGCTATTTTTTTAATTTCGTTACACTTTAGATTACATTTAACGACGTCGTTTTACCAGTGTATTTTAGATTAATAAAAACTTTATATTAATGTGTTACCTATGTTTGAAACCCAACATATGCCAAATAATTATCGCTCTTTTTTTTTAATTTCGTTACACTTTAGATTACGGTTTTTGTGAGAACCGTCATGTAAAGTAGACTTTAGTTTACGGTTTACTTGTAAACCGTAATCTAAAGTCCATTTAAACATTTTGCCTATACTCTGCACACTCTACTCACACTAACTCTTCTTCTCTTTCGCGCTATCTTCCTCACTGAAATTGCCTCCTCTCTCCCGTCACCTTGCTAACGGCCATCGCCGCCGTCACTCCCATTGCCGCCGGTCACCACCCATCTACCACTGGTCTCACCGTCGACGTCTCTATCGCGTATTGGGTATGCGATCGCGATTGATTGTCGTTTTTTTCTAACTTTGTTCATATACATGCATTTCGATTGCAAGTTCTAACCTCGTTTGTATCGAATCCTGAGAGTGTAATGGCAAATGTTCTAACCTTGTTCATATATTTGTGCCCAGATTCACAGTTAATTGCGACCTAGTTCGTGGGCTGATTTCTATTCACTACTACTTGCCCACTTCGGTGCTTACTTACGGTAACTTTGCAACCAATCTGTAAACTGCTGTATTTTATTTGTTCTTAGCATTTAGTATTACAATTAATACATAATAGTGTAGTTTTAAAAATGCTACTACTTAAAACTGCCACAGGAAAGAAAGTAAGTTCAAGTATATCACCGATTCCTGAAAATGAATGGAACCGAACTGTAGCATATCTCAGTTTCATGAATGGAACAGAACTGTAACAAGTTGTTTGAGTTTTGGTCTGGATTTAAAAGCTTAATGGAATATTTAAGTAACTGGGTAAGGTGTTAGGAGAAGTATAATCAGTTGAAAGGAAAAAAAAACGACAGGGAAGAAAGCAAGAACACAACTCAGTTTCTGTTTTGATTTCAGTTTGGATTTCAGCTTCAGTTTCGTATCAGATCAGGTTCTGACTAATTCTGCATCTGTAACAAAGTTGCCTTGGGTTTAGTTGAGTTAGAAACTTTATAACACACCAAATTGACAGGATCGACAGTTTAGAAAGGTTTGAGAATTCAAACACGTGAACAAACAGAGAGGAGTCATACACCAGTCTCTGTCTGTCTGTTTCTAGCTTTTCTTTCAGTTTCTATTTCTGTTTGAGTTCTGTGTGAATCTGTTCAGTAGAGGCAACAGAAAGATGTTGTCGTTTTTCTGTTTCTGTAAACTAAATTCATCAGTGAAGATAAGTTTATGTATGTTACCAGTTCTAGATGGTGCGTGCGAATTTGACTTTGATAAAACTGATTTGGAGACGTTAGAAATATAGGGGAGATGCTGTCGATTTTTTTCCGCGGTTTAGCTAGCATTTAACCTTGATTTTTTGATGAATTCTAATGTTGTCGTTTTCATTTATGCATCAGGACTACGACTTTATTTAGGCTTCCGACCTCAACCGTCTTAGCATCGGCTAATCGTCTACCAGAGGTAAGATTTATATATATACATATAATATTTGACAAACTACCAAACATAGTTATCCGCCCAAGATATACCTAATAGAGGTATATCTTCGGCAGTCCCTGTCGGGACTGTCCACGATTGTTAAATCACACACCTAGGGTGTGAATGTGCTTTTAATATGTACTTTATTGATTATTTCAGCAGTATCTCTTTATTGTTCTTCGAATGCATATATATTGATTAATATCATAATATCGTGCATTTGAAGAACTGTAGGGAGATGCTGCCGAAATTTTCAATAAATTACATATTTAAAACACGTTCACCGGTGGGATTTAATACTCATGGATGGATTTAGGTTGATAAGATACAAAAGTGTAAAGACTCTGCCACGGGTGACGGTATGAAATGGCTGCCTTCATATAATAGCTAGAAGGAGATGGAACGTTCGTGGATTTACAGCGGAAATTTGGACGACAAGTTTTTAGAAGGAGTTGATAAGTTATGCACGGTGTTGGCGAACAATCTGAAACCTACAGACAAGGGATACATATTTTGCTGCTGTTGTCCCATCCACATCTGCCGCTGATGCTGTTGGCCCTTCCATGAGTGCACCTTCTACGAGTGCTACTCAGAGACCCAGAGGTAGAGGTCCGACCCGTGGGTTGAAACTGCAGAAAGAGGATCAGATTAGTCTTCTGTGGGACAAGTATGGGAGGTATGGTGGGGGCAGCAGGTCAGAGTTCGGTAGTATGCTAGGGACTCTGGCCAGATCACATTGCTGCATCAACCACACATGGAAACAAGTCCCGCAAGAAGTTAAGGAGACCATCTGGAAGAAGGTGCAAGAACGATACAAGATCCCAGAAGAAGTGAAGCAGACCGTTCTTTCTTTGGTCGCCGGCAAAGCTAAATCATTCCGCCACTACTTGGTTGAGCATTGGATCAACCAAGTGCCCCCACGTGAGCCTCCACCGTATGTTGTGTACAATGGCATGATCACTGAAGAGGAGTGGAAGGAGTTCGTTGAGCGGCACGCCACCCCCGAGTTCAGGGTATGTTTGTGTGTACTCTTTTCTTAATTAATGCTCATAATGCTTTATCCCTGATTTTCTAATTAATTTCCTGTTGTACTTTCTTAACAGCAAGTACAAGAACAAGCACGGCAAAACCGTCAAGCTAATCTCTACCCCCACCCATGGGACGAAAGGGATATGTGGGCAGCCTCGAGGGATGGAAAGAAGCTGGTTTGCTGACACGGAGGAACGATGATGGAAGTGAATGCCCGATCGAGGATGTCTCTGAGGCGAGGAGGGTGCAGATGTACATACTGGGACGCCAGAAAACGACCAGCGAAGGTCAGAGGGTATTTCCTAATGCTGCGATGGAACAACTGGCTAACCAAATTGTAAGTATTTGAAAGTAGCTGTTAAATAATTTACTTATATACTCAAGTGTTTGTTGATCTTAAATTTAGTGTTAACTTCTTTGACAATTGGACAGTACGAAGCGGCACAGAGAGAGAAGTAGACTTACACCGCTCCTCCTTCTCAAGACGACGCGCTCAATCAAATACTTGGGAAGAAGGATCACCCAGGGCGTGTTAGAGGATTTGGGGGAGAAGTACGTCAGAAGAAAGTATTCCCGCCATCTGCTAGGAAGGGTCAGATGAGTGCTGCTGAAGTCGAGGCGATGGTAGAGCGTAAGTGGGCTGCTGAGCGCCAAGCTAATGAGGAGAAACTGGCTGCTGAGCGCCGAGCTTTCGAGGAGAGGCTGCAGGAAGCGTTGAATTCGATCGCACATGCGACTACACACAGCAGCAGCAGCAGCATGATCCTCCTCGACTGTCTTCCTCGTCTAGTTGTGCTCCGGCCGCTGACCCGTACCCATTTGCCAACATCCGGGTTAGCTTTGTTTAACTATTTTTCTCCTAAAATAAAGTCATTTAAATAGTATTAGATTGGGTTCACTTATTTATTTCACGTATTACTCTGTTTATTGAAGGAGCAACAAAAATGCCGTCTCCAAATACCATTAGAAGGGCACCCTGTAGATGCGGCCTACGGGACAGTGTTGCCATCAGGTCCACTCACGCTCATCAGTTTCGTACGTCTACCCCCATTCTACGCGCGTGTGACCTTGGACCTGATCATTGATGGATTTGAGCATGCATACCTTCCAATGGCGTTTGACAACAAATGCACGCTGATCGAAGCGAAGGGAGACATATTGCCCTGGCCAGCATGTTTATTGTTGTCACCGATGAGGTAAGACTGTTTGACAACCATTTAGTATCTAATAAAATGCATTATTTAGCATAAGTGTCTAATCTAATCTATTATACCCTGAGCTTCCTCGCCGCGTACCCGGCCCAGACTAGAAAGAGACCAGCGCGCCGGCGAATCCTGAGATCCCTGAGCTTCCTCGCCGCGTATCCCGGCCCAGAGAAGAAGAGATCAGCGCGCCGGCGAATCCTGTCAGAAGTACAAGGGTATTTCTAGATAAATGTTTAATGTTACTATAATCAATTAGTAATTATCTTTACATTTATGCTTTACTGTTTGTGTGTGAAGGGTAAGAATCCAGTGAGTCGGGGTGGGAAAGGTAAGAATCCAGCGCCCATCCGGGGACGTCGCACCAAGACTTCTCAGGCGCCTAAAAATAAGCTCGAACTGCCAGAAAAACTTGTTAAGGTTTTGGGGGCCAAGCAGATGAATCTCTACGACAAGATCATATTGAAGTCATCTCAAACTAACAACTTCATGATGACGCTTCCAAAGTCGATGTTTCACTACGAAGAAGATATGATCACGACAATCAACTTTGAGGACATCAGAGAGATGATGTGTGAGATTATCTGAACATTAACATTATTCAAGCTTATCTATTGTAAGTGTTCTTTCCTCATACTGTAAAAACATATAGAATAAGTATCTATGAAGTTGCATTGGCTAACTTTTATACTACATGTGATATAATAGATGTCTGCTTGAGAGATGTGCTGAGAAGGACATGACCTCCATTACTGCGCGGTGTGCCCGGAGCGTTTATCGTACGACAATGTCACTAGGGACCCGGGGAGGTTTTGTAATTACATGATTCATTGCTTCAATGTTGTTGATGAACAGAATAAATTGTTCATTCTAATGCCGTATCACCAAACGTGAGTTCTGATATAAAATTACATACTAATTAGCTAACTTTTTTACCTTCATTTCTCATTTCATTTTGTATTTGACATTGTAGCCACCACTGGGCTTTGTTTTATTCTGCGCTGCCACCGCTACTCTGCTCGTTCTAGATCCACTAGGGCAGTGGACAGAATTCCACACTGAAGACTTAATCAAAGAGTAAGTTTTATTACTATTTAATTGTATGTAAGTTTTTTGAACCAAAATAAATGTACTTGTTCATTTTGCTAAACGCTTTTGTTAATATATGTAACAGTTGTTACAAAAAAACCCCACAGGGAGAGTTTGGTGATTTGACCGTCGATTACATCAAGGTTTGGTAATTCATGTATTTCATTTGTGCTGCTATTATCTTTGTACAATTGTTTTACATTTGTGAATTTTGGTGATTTAGTGCCCTACCCAAAAGGACTCTAGGAGTTGCGGGTACTACGTGATGCGGTATATGTACGAGTTCTGCGCGTACTTCCCAAGTTTTAAGAATGATAAAGACAAGGTAATAAGAACGCTGTCTTGTATTTAATTCTTTCGGCAGATTTTTTGTGTCTTTATCTTAATCTCATTATGTTTCCATTCCTTTTCTTGTTGCAGATTAAAGAGCATTTTGCCAGATTCTCGACTTACAGTGCAAACGACTTGTTGCATGTCAGAGAGAGCATGTCATCCATGTTTATGAGAATGGAGTGGTAGACTAGCTATGATGGATTTTGTTTTTAACAGTTTTCTGCACCGTTTTTGTACTGTTTTACACTTCTGTTTTATGCTATTTCTTGCTGGGAGTAATCCTAGCTGTATCTACCATGTATAGGTTACACTGCTACCTTTGTAGCCCTCTGATTCTGCTGGTCTCTAGCTGCTGTAACAGATAATTTTTGTAATGAATTGCTAGTTGTTGTTGTATTGAATATTTTTTGTAATGAATTACTAGCTGCTGTATTGAATATTTTTTGTTGCTGTAACAGATTCAGCAGTAACAGATTTTCGATCTGGTGTATATTAGATGTTATCTCTGTTGCAATTGTGCGCAGAGAATGAATTTGTGTTGGTATTTGATTCAGGTGGTTCAATTGTGCAATTTCTGCACATTTGTTGGTCTGATGCCTCTGTTGCTTCTGGCTCTATTGCGATTGTGTAGATTTGTAAAAACAAAAAAAAACAAAAAAAAAATTACACTTTGATGACGGTTTTGACAATAACCGTCATCTAAAGTCTTTTACCGCGCGCGCGCCAAAGGACTTTAGATGACGGTTATTGCCAAAACCGTCATCTAAAGTGTACACTTTACATTACGGTTTTTGATAAAACCGTCATCTAAAGTCCTTTGGCGCGCGCGCGGTAAACTTTAGATGACGGTTATTGTCAAAACCGTCATCTAAAGTCTTTTACACGCGGGAATGAAAAGGGCCTTTAATTACGGTTTTAAACCGTAATTAAAGACGTCGCAATCTTTATTGACCCCCGCGTAGATTACGGTCCAGAACCGTAATTAATCAGGGTTTTGGACCGTAATTAAAGGCTTCCGTTCCACTAGTGTTATAAGTGAGAACTGCGGTAGATAATAGACAACAGAACAACACCGGTTAATTTAGAGATGGTAATTCCTCTAGGATATTAACTGATCATTAACTGGATTATTCTTAAAGCTGTTAGCAATTAGTAAATTTGTAACGAGAGTTAAGATTTATTAGCTGTTAATTAGATTCCAGATCCACCGAGCGGGAGACCGAACGTGGAATATTTCAGATCTGGGATTTTAATCTAAATTTTGGTAAACACATCAGAAGAAAGGAACCGAAGAATAGGAGGAGTTAGTAATCAGAATTTCCCTTTTTTTATTAAATCAAAAATATCATTATTTTGCCCACTGTCTTGCATTTATTACCTTTGCTCTTATTTACATTCTTGTTTCGTACTTTAGTAATTCAACAAACAAAACCCCCCTGTTACTGGAGTAAACCGATTTATTAGTTTGTTCTTAAATATTAATTAAACTAAAACGCTGCCTCCCTTGGATTCGATAACCTGGAGGGACACTTCTAGGAAAACTTGCTATAATCGACCGGTATACTTGCCGTTAGGTTTTTACCCAACAAGTTAATGGCGCCGTTGCCGGGGAGGCACGGTTGGTTAGTTTAATTTTTATATTGGTATTTTAATTTCTTTTATATTGTTTTGTTTTTGCTTTTTAGTTTAATTATTTTTGTTTTGTTTTATTTTATTTTATTTTCCTTTGTTTATTTCTTAGCTTTGTGCAATTTGTCTCTTATTTTTGGTTCCAGTATTATTTTGGTTTTACTTGATTGAGTTTACTTTTACACCCACTGTCAGTTATCTGATTTTGGTTTATGGTTAAAACTCGTTCTAATGGAAACCCTGAATTTGAAATTGAACCAGAAATAGACAAGTAACAACAAGGATTCGAAATAGGTTAGTGCTGGATCCTCCAATTGAGCAGGAGGTGCGTCTAAAAGATTCACCAGTAGAGGGAATTGTTGAAGAAGAGATTCTAAACAACCACTCAGGAACCAATATGAAGAATTTGAATCCGGAGAGGCACATGAAGGATTATACCCGCCCAAGCGTCGAAGGGCTTATTTCACCAATAGTAATTCCTGCGTTGCCAACAGGAGTGCAGTGGCAGTTCAAGACGTACTATGTTACTATGGTCATGAACGCACCCCAGTTCAGCGGGACAGTCACCGAAGATCCCAATGTCCATCTCACCACTTTCCTGAGATCGGTAGGAGCATGCTCTACACCAGCTTCACAAGAGGTTGCTAGATTGACTCTCTTCCCATTTTCCCTGAGGGACAGAGCTGCAGAATGGTTAAACTCATTAACGCCCAATAGTATCACTACCTGGACGGAGTTAGCAAATGTATTCTTGGCGAAGTATTTCCCTCCTTCTCGAATGCTGACTATGAGAGAAGAGATTACCAACTTCAAGCAGTTCACCAGTGAGACATTATCTGAGGCTTGGGAGCATTTCAAAGGGATTGTGCACAGAGTACCACACCATGGCTTGGGAGAGGAGGTAATTCTGCAGTCCTTTTACAAAGATTTAGATCATTCAAGCCGTTTGTTGGTAGACACTTGTGCAGGAGGAAGCCTCATGGAGTTACCAATAGCTAGAATCAAGGAATTATTGGAGACCATTGCCAATGCATCAAATCAGTGGGGAGGTGCGAGAACCGGAGAAGCTGCACCGAAGAAAACTGCTGGAGTTCATGAAGTGGACTCGAGTACTTTTCTGGCTGCCAAGATAGAAGCAATGTCAAAACAGTTTGAGCGTATGTGTGCAGTGATGAACCCACAGTCAAATGCAGCAGCATCTCCTGAAGTTTATCCACCTTGTGAATACTGTGGTAGAAGCTCAAACTTGTGTCAATGTACATCTCCACCAAGTGAAGAGGTAAATTACCTGGGGAACAGACAAGGAAATTTCTATAACAACCAAAGCAATCAGGGATATCAGCAGCAAAGATTTCAGAACAACAACTACAATCAGAAGGCACCACAACAATATAATCAGTCCTATCAGAGACCCCCTCAAAACCAACAGATGCAAAGTCAAGGAGCTAGTAGTTCCTCAGACTTGGAAGCCATGATGAGCGAATTCATCACATCAACTAAAGCCAGATTCAATGAGCAAGATGAAATCAACAACCAAAAGGCATTCATGCAAGAACAAAAGGCTTACAATAAGAGAATGGAAATCAATTGGCTCAAATTAGTCAGAAGCTTTCAGATAGACCTGCAGGGTCTTTGCCTAGTCAACCAGAGATGAATCCAAGGGAGTATGCTAAAGCTGTTTTTACTGTGGAAGAAGATACTCCACTTGTCGCTGCAGTTTTACCTGTTCAACAAGAGGTTAAGGAGTCCATTAAAGTTTTTGAAAAACCCAAGGAGAAGGAGTCTCCTGAAACTCAAACTTCTTACTCTTCTGTTTCCAATCGCAAATTTGAAGAACCTATTCCTTTTCCTGACAGGTTAAAGAAAAGAGATCTTGATGAACAACTTGGAAAATTTCTTAAAATTTTTAAGAAATCAACTAAAGATATTCCTTTTTGATATGCTTAAGTTAATGCCAAATTATGCTACATTGGTGGATGATATCTGGTCTAACAAATGTCCTTTGCAGGAAAAGGAAACAACGAAGAAGGTAACTACTAGGAGTAGTAAAGGTAAAGCTACTAAGCCTGAGGTGGGCATAGAGCAACCGGTGCTGGAGAATGAGGGAATTATGAAGTTACCAAATCTCCTTCACCTTCATCACCTACAGTTGAAGTTTCTCCTCCAGTTCCATTGCCGAACAGAACCAAGCGTTCCAAGGAGGATAGTGAGTTTGATAAGTTTTTACTTTACTTCGGCAACTATCTGTTGATATCCCCTTTGTTGATTTAATTGTGAAGGTGCCTAACTAAGCCAAGTATTTAAGGAAGCTTTTATCTAATAAGGCAAAGTTAGTTGAGACAGGAACTATTCAGCTCACAGAGACTTGTTCAGCGATCATACAGAAGCGCTTACCAGAAAAATGCAAAGATCCTGGAAGCTTCACAATTCCATGTAGAATAGGAGACATTGACTTCGACCATTGTCTTGCTGATTTAGGAGCATCGATTAGTCTCATGCCATACACTTTAATTTGAAAAGCTTGGAATTGGAGACTTACAGCCTACACGAATGACGCTTCAGCTAGCAGATCGCTCAATGGTTTACCCTTGTGGAATTGCAAAGGATGTGATGGTTAAGGTGGAGCATCTGTATTTCCCTGCGACTTTGTCGTACTCGACATGGCTACAGATCCAACGGTCCCTATTATCTTTGGAAGACCCTTCCTAGCAACAGCCGACGCTCGAATCGAAGTTGCTCATGGTACGATCACGTTGAATGCAGAGGGGGAGAAGCTACTGTTTTATGCTGGTAGGTCTTCGAAAAATGTTTTGGAAGCTTCTAGGAGTTCGTGTCGCCAAGTTTCAAAGACGGCTCAATCTTCTAGAATCTCTTAAAAGAACAAAACCATGGTCTAGCCAAAGACCGAAAAGACGGGCAGCTCATTGGGAGGCAACCCAATCTCCTTTCTTCTTGTTTTTCATTTTAATTCATGTTTTTACTTATTCTAATTCTTTTGTTAGCTATTTTTCTTTGTTTGGTTTTAATTAAGTTGTAGGTTTGGTAAAAGAAGAGGAGCAGAATGCTAGGAAGCAAACCTTCGGTGGATTCATAGGGGTGGTCCGGGACATTGTCCATAACTTAAGTCCCGGACCGATCAAAGAGCACACTTACAGCGGGATTCAATGGGGTGGTCCGGGACCTATTACAGGACTTAAGTCCCGGACCAGAGGAGCGGCAAACTCTCGAACAGAAAAATACACATGGGCCGGGACTTTACCCATATCTTAAGTCCCGACCCAAGGCGATGGAGACTTTCGGGCTATTTTAATATAGTGGTCCGGGATCTTAGACAGACCTTAAGTCCCGGACCGCATTCAAAGAAAATTCTCGAAAAATATGTATGAGTGGTCCGGGACCTTACACATACCCTAAGTCCCGGACCGTTATCACTGAAAACCCTCGGCCCATTTATACCTTGGTCCGGGACTTCAACCATACCCTAGGACCATCTATCGCTGTTTAAAAATAAAAAGAAAAAAAAAAAACTCGTCTTCAACCTCCGCTCCCCCCAATTCTCAACCCTAACCCGTACTCACACCACCACCGATTTCACCACACCCACTCGCCACTCCCGACATCATCCCGACCACCGCACCCTACCTACCCGTCCTCGCTACCGCCTTCGCCACCCCACCCACGCATCGACCACGCTTCATCACAACCGTAACACCAGACGACCGTCATCATCTCCATTCGCTCCTCGACACCATCACGCACCACGGACCACCTCACCACCATCGACGCTCACAACACCATCATTTCACCACCACATCCCAGACGCCACTCACCAGGTCACCGCCTTCATTTTCTTCACCAATCCACCGACGTACCATCTCACCACCGTCTCCATTAGCTTCCATCGACCATCATCTTCATCTTCGACACAAATTCACCCATTTACCCAAACCAAACGCGCCCCTGCTCACACCAAATTCAGACCATTTGCCCAAACCAAACAACCCTTTACCACTACATTAATCCCACATCTCGATGGCCCCTAAACGTGCTCGAAAACACACACTGCCGGCGCATCGTCATCTTCCGACGCTCCCCTACTTCGGATCCGCGAGACGGACCGTTCGGAATTTCTAATGACACTGCTTGGGATTGGTTCCAGGCTAAGGAACGCAAAATAATTCCTGAAAGGTCAGTTTGTCCTACATTAATATCTGAATTTGATTTAGAAAGGATATTTAGCGACAGAGGTTGGGTATGTCTGCTAAACCGAGGTGGTACATTTTATCCGCGACTGGTTAAATTATTCTATGCTAATGCTGCGGTGCGTGCTGATAGTAAGGAAATTAGGTCAAGGGTTAAGGGGAAGGATATTGTAGTCGATCCCCCATATTAGACGTGCTCTGAATATACCTAATCGGGCTAGGGTCCCGACTGAGGCGGACCGGGAGAATCACGAACTCCGTGAGAGACAAGCTAAGGAGCATTATATAAATTTCATCGTGAATGATCCTACTGTTCAGAACCGCCAGAGGCGCAACCACCGGGTGAAATACCCAAAGTTTCTAAAGGATGATTTACTTTGCTAATTAGGTCCTAATGAGCTATTAAGCATATTTAAATCCTAATATTGGCATAAGTACACATTAGGACCAGAAAAGTCCTCAATAGCACTTCTTGTATTGTTTTAAAAGTAGCTAGCTAGAATGCTCCAATAACATTGTGACAACCAAGTTAGTAGGTGATGCAGCAGCTAGCTTATGTAGTAAACACACAAGTAGGTGATGCAGCTGCTTGGGTAAGCTAGCAAGCAAGTAGGTGACTCATCAAGCTAGCAAGCAAGTAGGTGACTCATCAAGCTAGCAAGCAAGTAGGTGACTCAGCAAGTTAGCAAGCTAGTAGGACGTCTTAAGCACGACCAAGCTAGTAGGCAAGTAGGACGTCTTTAAGCACGAGGTGGCATGATGAGTTGGCACCTACTTAAACACTTGACACATACTATAACCAATAGGAGCTTGACACCTAAGTAGGCTGGTAGGAGGTGGCAACATCCCATTGGAGACGTGACATGGCTTAGGAATCAGCCACACACACCTTTCCTTTACCTTAAGTAACTTAAACCGCCCCTTTGCTTATATAAACCGTCCTCCACCTCCATTCAGCCCTTTAGCACGTTAAAAAGAGAAAAAAAAGAGAGAAAAGCTTACCACCACCACCTGGCCGAGAGCAAAGAGAAGGAGGAGAGCTACTATCTTCATCTTCTTCCAATCCTAGAGGTAAGGCTTCTTGGTGTGTTCTTCATCCTTTCCTAGTCTATTCTAAGCCAAAAAGCAGAGGAGAAACCAAGGGAACTCACTCCTTTTCCATGTCCACTTTAGGAGCTTAAAATCTGTCTTAGGGTGTTCTAACTTCTAGCAAGCTTTCCATGGATTTAAGGAAGGTTTTCTTCAGCAATCTGCAAGGTAACTTCATGGTTACCATCCCTTAATAAATCTGTATGTTTTACAGGAGTATTATCCCTATTATCTAATTAAAATTCGTAGCTATTTATTAGCCTAAAGCTAGAAGAGTTAGAAAAGTGTTTTAAGGAAGAAAAGGATGTGTTTGCAACCTACCTTTGATTACTGATTGCTTAAGAGTTTGTTTATGGTGTTTTGCTGCTGTTTAGTAAGTGGGAATAACCTAGAGGTAATTATGTTTGTTCTGGATAATCTTTAGTCTAATCTGGTGTTGTTATTAATCTAGGATAAATGGTGTCTTTAAGAGTTTGTTTAATCACCAGATTGTGTGAGTGGAATTTAGAGCATTAATCAAGTGTTTTAGGTGCTTAAATAACCTAGAACCTATCTGATTATTATGGCCGAGTAACATAGGTGAAAGTAGAATTTGTTAAAGATGTTAAGTGTGATTACTAGAAGAGCTAATCTGATGAATTAGATGTCTAGTACAACCGCTTTCAGTTGGAAGTTAATTAGTGTAAACTAGATGTGTCCTAGGGCTAAAAACAAGATTGTTGATTGTTCTGGTCATTAGTAACCTATTATGGCAGAATTGGCCATGAACTATTAAAGAGATGTATATCATGATTTTAGGATGAAGATGATAGTTTAAACTAAGCTAGGACTTAAAGTCTAGTATGTTGGGAACTTATATGTACAGTCTTAGAAGATTGTTTATGGTGGCATAAACTCCTAAGCTAATCTGGTTAATATTGTGTTGTTATGACCGAAAATGTTAGGAACCAATTATGATTTGATTCAGGTTGTAATCTATAGTTAAATTATGTCTTAAGCTGATCTAGATGATATAGTTAATAATAGAACTGAAATGGATATGATTTGTTTCTTTGATCAAGACTTGGTCTTAAGGTATGATTTATGGTTGTTTGAACTGTTAAGCTGAGATATTTTATGTTGTATGATCTGGCTGAAGGTGTCATGTAAGATTATGTGATCATAGCCTTTCCTTAAGTGCTATTTGATTATTGTTATGTTCCTTGTGTTTGAAATTATGAAATGGGCTTTGTTAAGTGACTTGACTATTGATTCTTGTTATACTTTAAATTGTTATATTCTAATTAATGTGGAGTTAATGAGTAACTCATTGGAATGGATTGTTGAGATATATGGCCATATGTGGAACTTGAGCAGTAATTGCCTTCTCATGAATTATTGGACTCATGGTATGCCTTGGGCTCCATGAGATGCTTCATGGTTTCCTACTCTATAGTTTAAAGGTACTATAGGGGATGTGCACATCTTTTAGGGCCTGGAGTGCGTTTGGGAAAGGTCGGATCGCCTCAATGATCGGGATTCGTCCCTTGAACTGATTTGTGTGGAATAGAGAAATTGATGACTAAGGAAAATATGTGAATTGATTAACATGTACTTGTGCAAGTTTGGATGCCTTATTGTTAATGCTTGAACTCTTGGTTGAGCAAAGTTTGTGTATATACCATCAAGTTCTTTACTAAGTTATTGTCTGATGGTAGC
This sequence comes from Limonium bicolor, assembly GCA_023374045.1. Lineage (NCBI taxonomy): Eukaryota > Viridiplantae > Streptophyta > Magnoliopsida > Caryophyllales > Plumbaginaceae > Limonium > Limonium bicolor. The sequence continues at coordinate 232,951,620 of CM041779.1, forward strand.
TTTGATTTTACTCAGCTTTGCTGACTTTTTGGCTTTATGCCCTGTGGTGTTTTCTCTGTGATTGTATGAATGACCACAGATGCAGGAAATGAAGGACCTTCTCCCTAGTTGTGGAGACATCCGAGAGTGTGGGCTTTTGGGGCTAGAAGACCATCATTTTATTCTCTTTTGGTTTCTAGACTAATGTATTAGGTTGTTCTATAACCTATGTAATACAATGTTAGTTTGGTTGTAAGTTAAGCCTAAGCATTCACATGGTTGTGAGTGTGGCGGTAATGTCCTATAAGACTTATGCTTCCGCTTTATTAATCTGAGCAAGTTTATTATCATATTATGGTTAGTAATTTATGGGCGTTACACCGGGATAAGCAGGTGGTTACCGGTGATAAGCTTCCCACACCGCTTGAGCATCTGATCTTGGGGATTATAATGTATAATGTCCGACCCCGGGAGTGTGCGGACCTGAATGCAATCGACTGCTATGTTCTGCGCTTCCTCCTGGATGACGAGCTTGCCCAGGCAGCATTCCCCATTGCCCTGCATGGATTACTTTTTCAGTCGATGCTTCGGGTGATTGATGTAGACAGTAGCTCCTCTCTTCCCTTCCCGCACCTCCTCCAGTCTTTCTTCATCGATGCTCAGGTAGACTTCTCGGATGAGCAGCCCCAGTACCCCCGGTCTCCCATAGACATGACGATGATGCGCTTTTTTCAGTGGGAGAAGATAGATGATCAGTGGGTGAAGCGCCGACGCGCACAGCCGGGTGCACGAGCCCCCAGACCTGATGACGCCGCTGAGGTTGAGCCCCCCGCTGCTGCCGCTAGTGGTGACATCCCAGACGTACCGATGACCACTGCTCCTACACCGGGATATGACGAGATGTTTCGTCAGTTTACTGATTGGCAGGGGATGATCACTGCACGGGTCGATGGTCTTGCTGCTCATATGACTCAAATGGACATTCGTGGAGACGGGATGAGTACGACCCTGTACGATTATGGAGCACGGATCTCAGCTTTGGAGACCCGACAAAGTGAGTATGAGGCTAGGCAGGAGGCACGGTATGCGGAGTATACAGCTGGACAGGACACACGGTTTGCGGAGTATGCGGCTCGCTGCGAGGCACGCTTTACTGATTATGACGCCCGCTTCGCTCAGCTGGAGTCCTGGCGTCTGCCTCAGGATCACCCACCACCTCAGTAGATCTTATGCTGGTTTATGATCTGTTCTTTTCAGACTCTTTATCTTGTTATTGCTGTTTCGGATTCTCTTTTATTTCCTAACTCTAGTTGTTTTAATGTCTTTTAGCTTGTTAGGTTGCATCTTATGGTACTTTTAATTTTCTTTTTGGATTGTTATGGATACTTTGGTACTTCTACTACTGCCACTGCTTGGTTATGTTCCTTGACTTTATTGCAACATAGTGTCTGCTGCTGCTTCATTCCAACAGGATTGCCATCTCTTGTGTATGATATCGAAAGAATACAAAGGAGACTCTGCCGAAATTTTTCCAACACTCCATAAGTCTCGTTCCTTTTCATAAGTGTGGGGACGTCATCTTCACCCATTTTTCAGGGGAGTTCTATTCTTTCTTTTGCACTATGATCATATTCATGCAGCAATGAGGGCATTGCTATTTTCTAAGTGTGGGGAAGTTGGTAGTAAGGGGGGCTGTGCGTTTATTGCTTATTTTCTGTGGTTCCTGACACTACTAATTCACTTCATTAACCTTTGATGACCCTCCACAAAATTTTTAATTCGACATACTTGGTTTTCATTTATGGTCGATACAGTTGGGAATAACGTACGAGTAGCGAATTTTTGAGATTTAATCTGAAACTTCGGTCATAAGAACTTTGGTTATACTGCTTGTATTGTCAGTTTTGGTTAAAATTTTCATTATTTCCTTCAATAAAAGGTGAGACCATTTTGTGACTATTTTGTTTGAACTAATGGGGCTTTGGGAACGTTTTGGAATGAATGGAAGGAAAGGACAAAGGCAAGGTACTCCGCTAATCTATTTTGAACCGGAACAGACCTCTCCCATTCGGTAATTAAGCCCATGGAGTGCCTCATCACTTATCTACCTAAGATCATCTGATCTGGATAGAAGGCCCAACACTGCTACAAGGATGGGGAGAAAAAGTCTGAGGGGATGAAATGAATAATGCTTACTCAAAAAATTGGAAGGAAAGTTCTTTCATGCTAAACAGTTTATTGCAAATTCTTCCTTGATTATGAGTATGTGGCAATGAAAGGTAATGTGGAATATGACATTACTTCTTGCCCCTTGTCGTCCAATGAATTGTGGAAAGCAAATGGAAAGTAAAGCCCTGAGTACAGTTTGGATTAAATACTTATGATGATAGTCTCATGCATTTGTAAAACACTAGCTTCACTGTTTAAGAAAACCTGCAGTACTAATCGTTGTTTCTTATGACTGTTGTTAGATTTCCTTGTACATTGTTCCTGACCTGATAAATCCCCGCTTTTGAAATTCTGGTACATTTTGATTGCAGTAATTGCTTGAGGACAAGCAAAGATTAAGTGTGGGGAAGTTGATAAGTCAGGAATTTACCTATTTTGCATGGTCTTTTGATACCAAATTCATTGCTATTTACTGCTAAATTCCTGTCTTATGAGCATTTTTATGTTTCTTGTTGCAATTGTTTTCTTTTATGGTTTTTTATGTGCTTTTTCAGGTATTTAATCTCAAGGGAGCATGTTCATATCATTGTTGGGAATCATGGTTTTTCAAACAAGCTAAATGGAGTCAAGAAAGTCATCTCTCGACCTAAATTGAGATATGGTCCGGGACTTGTTGCATAACTTAAGTCCCGGACACAAATTGACTCTACTCTCGACCTAAATTCAGATATGGTCCGGGACTTGTTGCATAACTTAAGTCCGGACCACAAATTGACTCTACTCTCGGCTTAAACTCAGGCATGGTCCGGGACTTGTTCAATAACTTAAGTCCCGGACCACAAGGCAGAGCAGATCTCGGGTTGTTTTTATACCATGGTCCGGGACTTCATACAGGACCTAAGTCCCGGACCTGGAAGTAGACATCTGTAGCGCGCGCATTGTGTTTTCTTCATATTAAACAAACCGCCCATGCACTACCGATTTCCTTTCCAGCTTTGTCTTCCACACTAGTTTTTGTCCCTTCCACTGATACTTTCCATCCTTATCTTCACTAATCTAATTATCTCCCCAAATCCAGCTGAACACCCACATTAAACACCCACCATTCCACTTACAAATTCCAGCATCACTGTCCACCACCATGCTGCTGCTACGTATTCAACAAACAAGTTCTATAAATAGAACTCTCTTCCTCTCATTCAACACACACTCTCACGTAGAGAAAATACCACACCACACACTATCCATCCATCATACTCCTCCATTTAATTACATCCATATTTCACACAATCCTCCATATAATATCATCTCATTACCCATCTCATTACCCACCTACGTATCCATACACCTCCACAGAAGTCTGGAGTACACAAACAAGTTAGACTTCACCATTTTCTGGAGAATGAGCAGATGAAAATGCTGATTGTGCACAGAGACTCCATCAAAGAATCTTAAATCAGAGTTTCTTATTCTCTTCTTCTTTAATGTTATTTATATATTTTTACAGTATTTTCATTTCCATGGCTGAGTAGTTTTTATAAATTTCGGTTTACTATGTAATCCAAATTCAAAGTTCCATTATCTTTGTGATTACCATTTTAATAGATTAAAGTGTTGTTCCTTATTTAATTTTATAAATCTTGTGATCTGGCCAATTACTTGATTTTATCAGTTTATCTGCTTATAAGTGAGAACTGCGGTAGATAATAGACAACAGGAACAGCACCGGTTAATTTAGAGATGGTAATTCCTCTAGGATATTAACAGATCATTAACTGGATTATTCTTAAGGCTGTTAGCAATTAGTAAATTTGTAACGAGAGTTAAGATTTATTAGCTGTTAATTAGATTCCACCGAGCGGGAAACCGAACGTGGAATATTTCAGATCTGGGATTTTAATCTAAATTTTGGTAAACACATCGAGAAAGGAACCGAAGAATTATGAGGATTAGTAAATCGGAATTTCCTTTTTTTATTAAATAAAAAATATCATTATTTTGCCCACTGTCTTGCATTTATTACCTTTGCTCTTATTTACATTCTTGTTTCGTACTTTAGTAATTCAACAAACAAAACCCCCCTGTTACTGGAGTAAACCGATTTATTAGTTTGTTCTTAAATATTAATTAAACTAAAACGCTGCCTCCCTTGGATTCGATAACCTGGAGGGACACTTCTAGGAAAACTTGCTATAATCGACCGGTATACTTGCCGTTAGGTTTTTACCCAACAAGTTAATGGCGCCGTTGACGGGGAGGCACGGTTGTTAGTTTAATTTTTATATTGGTATTTTAATTTCTTTTATATTGTTTTGTTTTTGCTTTTTAGTTTAGTTATTTTTGTTTTGTTTTATTTTATTTTATTTTCCTTTGTTTATTTCTTAGCTTTGTGCAATTTGTCTCTTATTTTTGGTTCCAGTATTATTTTGGTTTTACTTGATTGAGTTTACTTTTACACCCACTGTCAGTTATCTGATTTTGGTTTATGGTTAAAACTCGTTCTAAAGGAAACCCTGAATTTGAAATTGAACCAAAATAGACAGAGTAACAACAAGGATTCGAAATAGGTTAGTGCTGGATCCTCCAATTGAGGAGGTGCCTCTAAAAGATTCACCAGCAGAGGGAATTGTTGAAGAAGAGATTAAACAACCACTAGGAACCAATATGGAGAACTTGAATCCGGAGAGGCACATGAAGGATTATACCCGCCCAAGCGTCGAAGGGCTTATTTCACCAATAGTAATTCTTGTTGCCAACAGGAGTGCAGTGGCAGTTCAAGACACTATGTTACTATGGTCATGAACGCACCCCAGTTCAGCGGGACAGTCACCGAAGATCCCAAGTCCATCTCACCACTTTCCTGAGATTGGTAGGAGCATGCTCTACACCAGCTTCACATGAGGTTGCTAGATTGACTCTCTTCCCATTTTCCCTGAGGGACAGAGCTGCAGAATGGTTAAACTCATTAACGCCCAACAGTATCACTACCTGGACGGAGTTAGCAAATGTATTCTTGGTGAAGTATTTCCCTCCTTCTCGAATGCTGACTGTGAGAGGAGAGATTACCAACTTCAAGCAGTTCACCGGTGAGACATTATCTGAGGCTTGGGAGCGTTTCAAAGGAATTGTGCGCAGAGTACCACACCATGGCTTGGGAGAGGAGGTAATTCTGCAGTCCTTTTACAAAGATTTAGATCATTCAAGCCATTTGTTAGTAGACACTTGTGCAGGAGGAAGCCTCATGGAGTTACCAATAGCTAGAATCAAGGAATTATTGGAGACCATTGCCAATGCATCAAATCAGTGGGGAGGTGCGAGAACCGGAGAAGCTGCACCGAAGAAAACTGTTGGAGTTTATGAAATGGACTCGAGTACTTTTCTGGCTGCCAAGATAGAAGCGATGTCAAAACAGTTTGAGCGTATGTGTGCAGTGATGAACCCACAGTCAAATGCAGCAACATCTCCTGAAGTTTATCCACCTTGTGAATACTGTGGTAGAAGCTCAAACTTGTGTCAAGTACATCTCCACCAAGTGAAGAGGTAAATTACCTGGGGAACAGACAAGGAAATTTCTATAACAACCAAAGCAATCAGGATATAGCAGCAAAGATTTCAGAACAACAACTACAATCAGAAGGCACCACAACAATATAATCAGTCCTATCAGAGACCCCCTCAAAACCAACAGATGCAAAGTCAAGGAGCTAGTAGTTCCTCAGACTTGGAAGCCATGATGAGCGAATTCATCACATCAACTAAAGCCAGATTCAATGAGCAAGATGAAATCAACAACAACCAAAAGGCATTCATGCAAGAACAAAAGGCTTACAATAAGAGAATGGAAACTCAATTGGCTCAAATTAGTCAGAGCTTTCAGATAGACCTGCAGGGTCTTTGCCTAGTCAACCAGAGATGTCCAAGGGAGTATGCTAAAGCTGTTTTACTGTGGAAGAAGATACTCCACTTGTCGCTGCAGTTTTACCTGTTCAACAAGAGGTTAAGGACTCCATTAAAGTTTTTGAAAACCCAAGGAGAAGGAGTCTCCTGAAACTCAACCTTCTTACTCTTCTGTTTCCAATCAAATTTCAAGACCTATTCCTTTCCTGACAGGTTAAAGAAAAGGGATCTTGATGAACAACTTGGAAAATTTCTTAAAATTTTTAAGAAATCAACTAAAGATTTCCTTTTTTTGATATGCTTAAGTTAATGCCAAATTATGCTACACTGGTATGATATCTTGGCTAACAAATGTCCTTTGCAGGAAATGGAAACAACGAAGAAGGTAACTACTAGGAGCAGTAAAGGTAAAGCTATTGAGCCTGAGGTGAGCATAGAGCAACCGGTGCTAGAGAATGAGCGGAATTATGAAGTTACCAAATCTCCTTCACCTACATCACCTACAGTTGAAGTTGCTCCTCCAGTTCTATTGCCGAACAGAACCAAGCGTTCCGAGGAGGATAGTGAGTTTGATAAGTTTCTTACTTTACTTCGGCAATTATCTGTTGATATCCCCTTTGTTGATTTAATTGCGAAGGTGCCTAACTATGCCAAGTATTTAAGGAAGCTTTTATCTAATAAGGAAAAGTTAGTTGAGACAGGAACTATTCAGCTCACAGAGACTTGTTCAGCGATCATACATAGGCGCTTACCAGAAAAATGCAAAGATCCTGGAAGCTTCACAATTCCATGTAGAATATGAGACATCGACTTCGACCACTGTCTTGCTGATTTAGGAGCATCGATTAGTCTGTTGCCATACACTTTAATTTGAAAAGCTTGGAATTGGAGACTTACAGCCTACACGAATGACGCTTCAGCTAGCAGATCGCTCAATGGTTTACCCTTGTGGAATTGCAAAGGATGTGATGGTTAAGGTGGAGCATCTGTATTTCTGAAATACCCCGAACCTTGGTATGTTGTGTAAATGTTAAACTATGGTATTAAAAGGCTAAAAAGTGCCTTAGAAACATCAATGAACCATTTAAACCATGGTAAAACAAAATAAAACACTAAGACACGGTTTGAGCAAAAACATGCTCTAAGCTATGAGTGAACTTGGTTAGGACCCAAAGAGCCTACCAAGACTTAAATATTCAATTATGATTTTATAAGGCTAATTAAGTCCTTAGGAAACCTTGGTGGACAATTAAACCAAACAGAACACAAGAAAATACCTTAAAGTCAATATGAGCAAAAATGTGCTCTAAGCTTGGGATAAATTTGTATAAGACCTAAAGGTCATATCTATACCTTATAAATATGTTAATGAACATATTAAATCAATTACCAAAGAAAACCAAGCTTGAAAACAAGTTAAAACACAAAATGTGCGTTAAGGAGTCTTAAAGCACGTTTTTGAAAAATTGTCTTGTAAATGAGTTTTGAATGGCTAAATGTCCATCATTACTCTTTAATTAACATGTGTACTATATAGTATCACATTTGGAAGTCTATATCAATGGGAAATCAAAAATTTCACAACAATGTGCCTTGTTTTTATGAATAGTGACTTTAATAAGCTATTTTGTAACATATGTTATTATAAGTGAGACAATTGATTAATAAAGTCTAAAATACCCCTAGGTACTATTGGGGGCCGGTTTTTAAGGTGTGGTGACTCACCACCCTTGTTAACATGCTAAGGAAATAAAGAATGACTAACTTAAGTACTATTTGCTTTTTAAGTACAAATATCTTCCAAAAAGCAAAACTTATCTCATTCTCTCATTTCCTTCTTCATTTCCCACGTATCCAAGCTCTCTTCTACCTCTCTTCTTTCTGTTCTCACGGTGATGCTACAGCAACAGCACCAAATGCCATCTTCCATTGCCAATATTTCCTAGCTCACTTAACCAAATCAAAAACAAACACCACCATTCTTTGTCTCATCAAGCTCTTCAATTCTATCCTTTCAAAATTCCAAGAGCTCCATTTCGGTGCCAAGAGGAATCTCCATGGGAGGAGCTTGAGCTCACCTTTTCACATATTATTGTTCTCCTTTGCTCCAAGGTAAGGAAACTCAAAGAAAAATGACATTTCCTTCATGTTGGTGTGATGTCCGAAAATCACCATTAATGGTGCTCATTGTGTTGCTTTGTTCTAGCTCCATTTGAATCTTTCAAGGACTTGGTGGAGTCCTCTCTTCATAGATATTAAAACTCTCTTCAAAGATCAAGGTAAAACAACTACATTAATGTTTTTGAAACAATGTAAACCTAGGGTTTACAATGAGTTTAAGCTTGAAGCTTGTATACTCATTTCATTGCTTGTATATTGTTTAGTAGTTGACAAGGAATCAAATACCTTGCCGGTTTTATAAGGAAACAAGAAAGAAGTTTGAGTGGAAAAGAGGTAAATATACTAACCTAATGTGGTATAATGCCTTAGGAGAAGTGAGCTTATATTGCTTGTTAAAATGATCTAAGGAGCCAAAGGTGAATGACCTAGTGAAATGCTCTCAAGGAGTTTATTAAGGGCATATGTATTGTTGGGTGTAATTGCAGGTCAAAGGCATTATTTATGTGGGAAATTCAGTGTTTATGGTTTATGCAATTTAAGGGCCTAAGAGCCATGTTATTTAAGGGCCTAAGTGCCAAGCAATTTAAATTGTGCACTATATTGTGATGTAGTGTAAATTTGGTGAAGTCTTGTGGGTGATGGTGTTCTTGATGGTTTTAGGTGTTCTTGAATGAAATAAGGTAAAAACCTAAGTGTTTGGATGTGAGAATATACAAGAGAAGTTATGGCAAAATTTGGAAAATGTATAAGGAGTTCAAAGTGTTTTAAATGAGTTTTGGAGAACTAGGAAGTGTTAAGAGATTTATAAGAAAAATGAGTGACAAATTGGAGAATGTTTAAAGGTGAATCAAAGTGATATTTTGGGTATTAGAATATGCCTAAGTTCATGTATGAAGTTTGGGTAATTTGTGGATGAAGAGAATAGATGAAACAGGACTTGAAATTGTCAAATTTGGGATTCTGTTATAGAGGTCCGGGACTTAGGTATTGGAAGATGTCCCGGACCATACATGAAAAACAGCCGAGAGTCTCTGTAAGTATTGGTCCGGGACATAAGGTAAGGACCAAGTCCCGGACCACTCTAAAAATGTTGTTTAAGGAATGAAAATGGTAAGAAGGGAGTAAGTGTTCAAGGAGTTATAAAATGAGTTTTTATGGATGTTATATGAAGGATTTAAGGTGCCAAATGATGTTAGAACATATTAGGATTTGAGGTGAAGTTTGGAGTTAAATGGGCAAGGGGAAATAAAGGTCTGGGGCAGACCGACCTTGCGACCGAACTTGCCAAGGTCGGTCGGGCCCAGTTTACCCTGCAAGAATTAGTTTCTGGAATGGACCGACCTTGGGGACCGGACTTGCAAGGTCGGTCGGGCTTGTATTTTCTGTACGGATTAAGTTTCTGGAATCGACCGAACATGCGACCGAACTTACAAGATCGGTCGGAGTAGAAAGTTTTGACGGTAATGTGTTCTGGAATGGACCGACCTTGTTCAAGGTCGGTCGGTAAGGTCGGTCGGACCAAAAATGTTGTTTATGGTTATAAAATGATATGTAATGATGGGGATTGATAAGTAATGATGTTATAAAGTTGTTAAGGACATGTTAGGTGAGTTTCAATGACAATTAAGTGGGTGAAAAGTTGTATTAAAATGTGAGAGTAAAACAAGTTAAAAATGTCAAGTTATTTAACTAAGTTAACGGGAAAGTTATAAGCATTAGACTTTAAACAATCATGTTACCTCGATGTTAATAAAAATACATGTAATGTTATCAGTTGTTCGAGAATTGCTCGAGGAACATAGGTGGACATGATAAAGTGGACTCCGGTGACAGGTATGGTTTTCTTGCAACCTGTGTCCTACCGGATTACACCGGCTTGTATGCCAATGTGTTTTTCTGAGTGTTTGCCACCTTGTAAGATTAAAACATGTAATGAGTTTATAGTAATTCATTTATGTGGCGCATCTGGTCTCCGATACCGTTTAACCTCAAATAAGTGTTAAACCTTAGCTAACTAGAACTAGGAACACTTGAGAGATCGGTATTGGAGTTAACGGCCCAAACCTTGGGAACGTTCTAACCACGGCTATGTGTGAGTTAGTTGGATATTGTTTTTGAATGCAAGTGTGTGAACCTCCTTTGTGTGCTTAACTCGGTCATGATACCGTATGGTGTGAGGATGTGATAGGTTCCATAGTGGATCTCTAACTACTATTTATAAGTTTATATGTACTAATGGGGGGTGAGGAGTCCGGTCATGTTCCGGCCACGCGTGTGAGGATGGGGGTCGTTGTCATTCCAGGTTCGACCCTCTGATATGTTAAGATTGAGTTCATTTCCCGGTCTTCAATCTCCCACAAGCTTACTCCAAAGCTTTCCTATTCTGACTTATGATTGGTTTAGGGGGAACATGTGTTTGTGTGGTGTGTTCGGGCCTCCAACCTGAACCATCTTAACTTAAGTTACTCGTCCGACTATTAGGACGGTAATGAGTGTTGTTGTTATTGTATAACGAGCTTACCATGAGGGTGACACCATTCTCTAGGCTCACCAGTGAATTAACAATGTCTGGGTCGGTTCCTAAGAGGACCGTCCCCGTTATGTTATGGGATGTTGTTGTGATGCATTTACTATTGCGATGTTATTAGGTGCACGTTGAAACGTGAAGAGTGTTGTTATGTTGTTATGTGAGGAATGATATATGTTGTACGATATGGAGTGTGTGGATCATGGAAATGAATCCCAGTTTGTGACAAGAGACGTTTAAGGATAACCCGATTTAAGGGTAGGTGTCGTCTATTAAGGAAGTAGCTCCATTAGAGGAGGAACACTCTAGGGATAATGAATACCATGAGTGACTTATCAAGTAAGGATGTATTATCCGTTTGTTGAGCCCATTGAGGCGAAATGTTTTGTGTTGTGTGTTTACAGTTACATGCATGATTTAAATATAATCAATCGCATGCTAAAACGATAATTAGTTGTGCGTGGCCCGGTAGCATGTGGGCTGCGGGATTACCATACCAGCAAAGGTGCTGAGCCCCTTGGGGGCCACCCTTTCTCTCCTTTTCTATTTCAGGTACAAGGAGCTGGAAGCCGTTCGAGAGTAGGACGGGGTAGACGTTTATACATGGGTAGCCATTTAAATGGCGTAAGCATTGTAGGTGTAGTAAGACCGAAATTGTTATCGGCATTAGTTTGTAAATACTCGGTACGGTTGGAATGTATAAAGTATATGGGTGGTTGTTAAGGGAAGCAAATGTAACGTGTAGTTGCTCGGGAATCTAGTCCATCAGACCGATACAAAGTACATGTATTAGCCTTGTTAGCCACGTGGGTGGTTAACGGCGTGTAACACCATTGAAATAAGTAATGTGATGAGTTGAATTTTCCGCTGCAGTTTGATGTTATGTGTTCGGTGGTAGTTGGGGTGTTACAATTTCCCTTATGACTTTGTCATACTCGACATGGCTACAGATCCAACGGTCCCTATTATCTTTGGAAGACCCTTCCTAGCAACAGCCGACGCTCGAATCGAAGTTGCTCATGGTACGATCACGTTGAATGCAGAGGGGGAGAAGCTACTGTTTTATGCTGGTAGGTCTTCGAAAAATGTTTTGGAAGCTTCTAGGAGTTCGTGTCGCCAAGTTTCAAAGACGGCTCAATCTTCTGGAATCTCTTAAAAGAACAAAACCATGGTCTACCCAAAGACTGAAAAGACGGGCAACTCATTGGGAGGCAACCCAATCTCCTTTCTTCTTGTTTTTCGTTTTAATTCATGTTTTTACTTATTCTAATTCTTTTGTTAGCTATTTTTCTTTGTTTGGTTTTAATTAAGTTGTACGTTTGGTAAAAGAAGAGGAGCAGAATGTTAGGAAGCAAACCTTCGGTGGATTCATAGGGGGTGGTCCGGGACATTATCCATAACTTAAGTCCCGGACCGATCAAAGAGCACACTTACGGCGGGATTCAATGGGGTGGTCCGGGACCTATTACAGGACTTAAGTCCCGGACCAGAGGAGCAGCAAACTCTCGAACAAAAAAATACACATGGGCCGGGACTTTACCCATATCTTATGTGTAACACCCCTCTCCATAATCTCGTAATAATCTCTCACGTAGCAATAAATAAAAACGTCTCGTAGCGGAAAATAAATAACAATTACAACACTCACTCGGGTGTCACCGGCCATTACTCGCCCATGCGAGCAACGAAGCCAAACTACATCCAATCTTCCAACATAAACAAACAGCTAACCGCCTTGATAACGAGAAACTCCTATACATCATACTAAGTCTATGAACCATTAACATCGACAAGTGAGCGTCTACCCAATCTAGAAAATACACAACCTTACCATAATACAATTCACCATCCTCATTGCTATACAACATCTCCATGTGTAGTAACGAAAGTAAAGCTCCAATTACCCTGCTCCTGCTCTTCGGCTTTGACAATGATCAACAACCTGTAATGGTGTAGTATCAGCGATAAACGCTAATGGTCACTTGTCATTTTAACCATCTTATTATTAGATTGGTTTCATGCTTCACCATTTTACAGTTATAATCAGTACTATAATAAACATGCATACTATATGAAACGGTATTGAAGATGCTCCACACCGATCCGTTACCACACCAAGATGTATAGTGGTTCGGCCAATAATCCGGCCTACGTCCACTTCTAGACAGAGCTATTATTCATCATTTGGTTTACAACGCTAGAGAGGTTTTGGGATGAGTCCTCTCTTTTCTAACTTGACCCTTTACAAATGAACCTCTCTACTCCTATTTATAGACTTTCTATTACTAGGTTCACCCTTTTGCCCCTATACATGTGATAGTATTACATTAATATAGCTATCAGTCCTTTTACGGGTAGTCTCTCCGGACTGAAATACCGCTTCCGCATTGGACTAACTCTTCCGGACCGTCACTTTAACAATAATCCCTCCGGTAGTTACTCTATCGGTAGCGATCCTTTAGATAGCAGCTCTTCCGATAGCGAGTCCTCCGGTAGTGGGGCTTCCATCGATAGGCCATCCGACAATTGGTCTCCGATAGGCTCTCTTGGTAGATCCTTCCGCATCGGGGCCTTTCGGTAGCAGGCTTTCCGACAATTGGTCTCCGATAGTAGTCCTTCCGCTAGCAGGCCCTCGGTAGACGCTGCCCTCGGTAGACGCTGCCTTCGGTAGACGCTTTGACCTTCCGCATGGTATATTTCATACCATTACATCAGTCCCACAAGTTCTACTTTTTAACACTTAAAAAGTGGAACTTATAAAAAGAAGAAAGATGAAATTTACACTTTGTACTATTTTCTTTTCTACTATATATCTCCTAGTCCCACAAGTTCTTTTTCTTTTGCCTAAAAAAGGAAATAAACTTAAAAACTTTAGCCTACGTAAGAGCTTGTCTTCCGGAAACAAAGAAGTCCCACGTGTTCCGAGGGCGATGAAGTCCCACTTGTTCTCCTGAGAAAAGGTCTCCGTTCCTTGGCCGTGCCATAATAAGAAATCCAGAGATCTGGAATTCCGAAGGGCCATAATAATCCCAGAAGACCATAATAATTCCAGAAGACCATAATAATGTCAAGAAGTCCGAGATAATAATAATAATGGGATATTACTTCATAATCAGATTCCTGGTTGAATCACTTTATTCCTTGGACCTGTGTACCTAGATCTAACAGATTAAAAGATACTTGTCTTTTTGGCTGCCCGGAGCGACCGGACTTCCCAAAAGTTTTTTGTTAGTTAGAGTATATTAATCACGGGGATAAAAAACCCAAATATACAGCTTATAGGTTGCCTTAGAGCAGCCTTTCTAAGTACATGGATAGCATAAGTCTGAAGTGAACAAAAGGAATTACTATAAATTCTATTGCTTCCCAAAAGTTGGAGATTCTTATAATGAAGAATTTTAGACTGCTCTTTTGTTTTTTGTCAAGATCTCTTTTGGTAACCCCTTAGTTACACTTTTATGCTTTCACACTCTACCACTGTACACATGGTGAGATCGTCGGTTTAACACTCTACCGACTTTGAGTGTGTGAGATCGTCGGATTAACACTCTACTGGCAGTGAGACAACGAGATCGTCGGATGAATTACACTACCATCGTTGATGGTAGATCGTCGGATACAAAACACTCTACCATGGCCAATGGTGAGGTCGTCGGATACATTCTTTTTCTTTTTTTCTTTTTTTTTCTTTTTTCTCAAGACTCACTGGTCTTGGTTTTAAGTAAATCAGAAATTATTTTAAAATATTTCTCTCTCTTTTTTTGAAAACTAGAGGGTGATCAATCCTCTAGAAAAAGTTTCGTAAACTTCCAGTGGCAAAACAATATTTATAATGAAATATCAAAAAGTTGGTACCTCTTTTTACCGGCGGGATAATATTACCGGTAGGACCTCAATTGCTTCCGGAGGAGATTCCAAGTTGTTGGAGATTTCAATTTGTTACCGATGAATATGATTCTATCCCAAAATTCTTTTTGACCGGGCATCTTTGGTACGCACTTTCGATAATCCAACATTCCTACCGGACTGACGCTAGCGCAGATATCCTCGTTCCGAGAACCTCCTGATTTGGGACTGCAAAGGCTTCTTGGTCACTTTACACAGAATACGATATCTCTTGTCTGGTTGTAATGGTGCCCCATCCGGTTGAAACTTTTTCATTCCACCGGTAGTTTTGTCATCTTACCGGTCGTTATCCAATTGACCAGTTCTAACAGTTATTGCCAGGTGTGCCCATACTGGCAGTACAGTATCCCTTACTTCTGCTTTACGCGGGTGAACTTTCCACAACCCATAATTTCTATCGGGTTGGAGTTTCTACCAGTAGTCCATCATTTTCTAGGGCGTATATTCTTTCCTTCATATCCAATCATGATTTCTTCCGGAAGCAGGTTCTCCATGGGAGTAGTGACTTCCGGTGGAGCCTGCACTTTCCTACCGGAGTTTTGTTTTCCTCGTTATCTCATTTCACGGACTTTGTAACCCTAAATTGGTGAACTTCCTGCGCCTCTTTTCGCTATCTCTGTTCTTTTTCTTCTAGCTGTTTTACTCTTTCCTCTTGTGGACCTCTACTGGCGAACAAGATCATACATGTTCCATGCTTCCGTGCTGATAAACTATTTTGTTGGTTGAGATAAATAATTTCTCTGATAAATGTTGGTGGTATTTCTAATTTGGTACCGGATGATTGCCAGCCCACTAACTTCCACATAAATATTGAGCGCAGAACCCTCGTATCACTTTGCTGAGGTTCATCGTTGTGTAGTTGTCTGAGGACTATCCCATTTAATCATCGCCAACAGCTTCGGAGAGGACTTTAATTACACTCTAGTATATCGACGTTTAATAAATCCATCCTCCGAACGTTGCTGCAGGTCCGCCGCCCTTTGAGAACAGCTTGAATTGCTCAACTGCACCTCGCTCTTATGCCCCCTACCGGCAGGCTAATATTACTCAGAGTTTGGGGATTTTACTTTTCTGATTCCAGTGAAAAGTTCTCTGAGGTCATCACTGGGGTGTGTTTTTTCCTCTGGACTATTCTGTTTATGCTTTCTGAGTCCAAAATTTCTACCGGGCTGACGTGCTTGCTGTACCGATGTTTTTACCAGGTTGAAGCTCCTACCAGGGTGAAATCTCTACCGGGAGCTTCTTTTCTCCTCTTTTTAGTAACCCCAGTTGCTCCCAGAGCTTCAATCCCCTTTGTCTTTTCTCGTGTTCTGGTTGAAACCAAATTTATTTCATGGGGTACTTTCCTTTGTCCCCCGCTATTCCTCTTACTTTGAGAGGATGGAAGATTTACGAAATACTCCTGTCTATCAGAGTGACTTCCTGCTGCGTCATTGCTTTTAAAGTAACAGGCCCCCTTTCTCATATTCCTACTACCGAGAGAAATAGAGGAACCGGAGGGCAAGCTTCCGATGTTACTCTCTTCCACTTTAGACTCCAGCTTGCTTCCAATATTCTACCGGAAGCTTCACCACTTTGTTACACCTTGATCTCCTATACCTGTGAGGGATGTCACCGCCTGGGGCCTGGGTGTTGCGGCTTATGATAGAATACACAGCGGAGGTGAGAAGTTGCTACCGGTGGCGATTTCAGTTTGTTATCGGTGGAGATTCCAGTTGTTCGTGGGTCATGAAATACAAAGCAGTGGTCAAATGAAGTTATAAGACAGCCACGACCAGACGATGCATGAGCAATATTTGCAACTACTGAGAGCAGTAAAAACCATAAGCAACTCTTTTTTTTTTTAAATGAAGTTTGAAGAAACTGGGCGAATTTGTTTATCAATTAGAAACAGTGGCTAATTTTAGCATGGAGATTCAGCTTTAGCTGGTCATAGATCATTTTTGTTGTAGAAAGAGATGTGTAAAGCTGCAAGTCAATCTTTAAAGTGCAGTAGTATAATGCTTAATAAGAAACACGGAACAACAACAGTCATAGACAGACGCGAAACATCATTCTCCAGAGGTTCAAACTTGCTTAAAGTATTTAATTTGAAGCAGCACAAAAACTGACTATTATATTTCTTATTTTACAATAGAAATCATCAAAGCTCAACAACTTATTAACAAAATCATATTAAAACAAGCGTTACCGTACCGAATTATAAGTAGAAGTAGAGTAACCAGATTTGAACGAGCACTCTCATGGACAAAGAACCACTGTAACAAGTTTTTTTTGACAGTTGTGAAACCGGAACAAACTTGGGATTAACAGAAAAAACAGAAATAAGGAACGAGCATAGCTTTGCAGGTTATAAACCACCAAAATAATCCTCTATGTGATTTATGATACTTTTACCCCGAGTTACACAAATTGTGTTATTGCTTTTTGAAGATCCCAACAGAAACTCATAGTCTAGGACTACTATCAATTTGTTTCAGATAAATTTAAGCAAATGCTCAAATATAGCCATTTAAGCTTGTGTAACAGATGCAAAATGACAACTTTAAAGCAAGCAAGCATAATTGTTTATCCTATATTACTGAGTGTGCAGACAGGTGCAAATCTTGCCCATAAAACCATTCAAAATGAAACAGTGCAGAAGAGTGTGAATTGCAGTTTAACATCTGACCATAAACTCCAATTTTAGTTTGGAATTTTTAAGGATATGCTCATTTTTAATAGATCTGGAATAGGGGGAAAGGGAGTTAGAAGCTAAATGAATATCATTCTGTAATTCGAAAACTGTCTTTAAAATCCAGCAGTATCTGGGAAACGGAACATCACATATCTTGGATAATGGCACAGCTGGTTGGTATGTAGTTTTTGCAGAAGGTTAATCAAGATTCTGATCAATATTGCGCATAGAAACAGTTTTCACCTAGTGGGGACACAGAATACTGTAACCAACACAACTCAGCTAAACAACATAATACTGCCCAATGTGATATTGATCGATATGCGCCAGATAACAGCAGAGTCATTTGTCAAAGACAGATGAATTTTGTTCATTCATTCATACGGTAAACAATCAACATTAGATTGGATCCTTGAATCAGCAATAGTGAAGAAACTTGAGTAAGCAGAAACTTTCTTTAGTAATTGACTTCGGAAGTTTTCCTCCTTCCTATCTTGCCATCGGTTGTTTGTTTAGAATTTTTTTGCTGTAGGGGATTCGTGCTTCGAGTTGAATTTGAAACCCCAGCCAGCCTTTGGAATGAAGTGGTAGAATTTTTCGTGAATTTTCCCAGTCCTTTGATCCTGAGCGAATTTAATCCTCTCATAAAGAGAATTCTCTCCCCAGAAGCAACAGTCTTCTCTGAAACCGCTTTCTCTAGCTTGGCCGTGGGCTTCCATGTCGAATGGCCAGATAGAACCAATGCATTTTCACTGTACTGGGACAACACCGATTTTACGAGAATGCGGTCGGAGTGTAATGAGTCAAGAACAAGACAGCAACAGCAGACATTTCGAGGCCGAGATCAGATCGCGGTTATGCTCCATTATTGTGTGTGCGCAGCGCAGATCTGGGGGAGTTTAATTTCTATTCATAGTCGTGTTACACAATGCATCCGCTCTGGCTTTATCTATCTGTCGACGTTGTAGTTCATGGTTCCATGGCAATGCAGGCTGAGACTTGTGATTGGCTAGGGGTAGTACCTTTTCTTCTTTACTCTAGGATGACAACGGAGAGATCTTATAATCTTCCGGTAACATTCTTTCGATAATTGAATCGGTCTTCTTTATTCCTGATGGATCTTTGATTGGTATGTCCCCGCTGAGGACCGCTCTACCTGATTGAAAATGTTCCTTCGATGATTTGAGGGCAACTTGCCTTGACTGGATTCGATATTAATATTGAGATCGGAACACTAGTGTTGATTGCGCGCATAGGTCGGGCTCGAGCTTTTCTTCTTGATCTAGACTCGGCATGAAACTCGGAAACTCTGTAGATGAATCTGTTGAATCCTCTTGATCTTCTCCATTTGATTTTCTTGTCGATTCTCTTATCGTGACGCAAAAAATGGCTCAGTGCTCCTGATCTAGGGCATCCGACATCGCTCTCTCTAACTCCTTTGATCTTGACTTGCTGTTTCGAAATCCTCATTCTCTGATTTTGAATGGAAGAATCCATCAAATAGGGATAAGTTCTTACGCCCGCGTAGTCCTAGATCGTTCGCTTCGATCGCGATCCTCAAGTAGTGTCGCCTTCTTCATCGATCTATCTTCATACAATATTTTACTCTTCACAAAGTGAAATTGCTTCTCGCATGACTTCTTGAATTGTCGGAGGAGAAGTGCTATCGATGTGATTCACCGGTTCTTCTCAATCAAAGTTTGACGTGAATCTACTTTTGTCGAATGTGTGATTCATCGCTCCCTTGCGCTGATTTAATACTTAGCAGATGGATCCCGCCAAACGCCTTCAGCTTTTTTTTCTCTCCGATCAAAATAATGCGGTTAAACCGTGGTGCCTCGCTGCTCGATTTCTATGAAAGTTGTTGAGATCTCCCTGCTTCCGATGAGTTGAACAATTCCGTTGAATTCGAGGTCAGATTGAATCCGTGTAGACATTTTTCAGATTGCGATGAACAATCCTTAACCTTCGGTCTCACCTTTGGATCCCAAGCCGTAAATCGATGGCGACCGCGGACGGTGGATGAATCGTGGTTGCCTGTTCTTTCCCACAGACGGCGCCAAATGAAACGGTATTGAAGATGCTCCACACCGATCCGTTACCACACCAAGATGTATAGTGGTTCGGCCAATAATCCGGCCTACGTCCACTTCTAGACAGAGCTATTATTCATTTGGTTTACAACGCTAAAGAGGTTTTGGGATGAGTCCTCTCTTTTCTAACTTGACCCTTTACAAATGAACCTCTCTACTCCTATTTATAGACTTTCTATTACTAAGTTCACCCTTTTGCCCCTATACATGTGATAGTATTACATTAATATAGCTATCAGTCCTTTTACGGGTAGTCTCTCCGGACTGAAATACCGCTTCCGCATTGGACTAACTCTTCCGGACCGTCACTTTAACAATAATCCCTCCGGTAGTTACTCTATCGGTAGCGATCCTTTAGATAGCAGCTCTTCCGATAGCGAGTCCTCCGGTAGTGGGGCTTCCATCGATAGGCCATCCGACAATTGGTCTCCGATAGGCTCTCTTGGTAGATCCTTCCGCATCGGGGCCTTTCGGTAGCAGGCCTTCCGACAATTGGTCTCCGATAGTAGTCCTTCCGCTAGCAGGCCCTCGGTAGACGCTGCCTTCGGTAGACGCTTTGACCTTCCGCATGGTATATTTCATACCATTACACTATATATAATCATTCATCCAAATATCCATAAACATTCAGCCATCCATCCAATCCAAACATTCATTTAATATCACAAACCACAATTGTATATCGACGTATCGAAAAATAACAATATAATGTACCATGTACAATCGCCGTAGCGTATGCCATCCTTTATTAGTTTAATTTAGTTTGGCCTTCAAGGCCCCGTCCATGTGTACAATGTACATTCGCCGTAGCGTACAGTTCCATAGTTAATTTGACTGGGCCTTTAAGGCCCCATCCAAGCCATGTTTAATTATTAATATCAGTTGGGCGTCATGTTAGGACAACCCGATAACCTCACCATGGACAGTAGTCCTCCCGTATACACAAAGGTGCTCATTTCGCCAGAGGTCCGGAGGCCCCTGACTCTCTTATGCCTCGTAAGACGTCCATATAAAGGTCGTAGCCACCTGATCCACGATCCAGTTTGGGCTCGTTGGATATAACCTGGAGCGGAATCCAATTAGGAAACCCCTCAGTGATCACAAATGCGCAACCAAGTAGTTCGTAAACTACCGGGATTCCTCACCTCAACTCATACCATCTCTCCCTCATAATGTTTAAGATATGCTCTTAGTCTTATGGAGAATAATTATTAGTTAGCTGCCCAATGGGTCTCACGCATACCTAGAAGTAATCTAGGTTATATTCATGTTCGAGATCCATGCTCTAGAGACCGACAATGTCGTGACTCATACCTAAGTGTTTTACTTAGGTTACCTTATACTTAATATTAATACTATGGTATTATATCAAGTAGCTGTAATTTTATCACAACAACGTATATGTATGTTTATATAAGTCGATCTATAGTCGACGTAGTGTTAGTCCCGTAGGACGCTCGTGCATAAATAAATAATGCAGTAACACTTAATCACATACATGTATCCACACACATAACACACAAGTTATATCAACCAAATCCGAGCCCGAGGAGCAACCTTAGGACAACTCGGATCAAACCCCTTTACATACCGTTCACCCTGATCGTATTACGGTGGAGTATGAATCAGCAAGATCCTACGCTCCGTGTAGTCCACTAGCTCGTCAAGCGTCTTGTCAGAAGTACTCTAAACGGTATTAAAACTATAAGTCAGTCTCCATGACTAACTACATCCGGTATTTCCGAATAATAAGTAACCCCGACAGTTCACCCCTATTTTCTACAATTGTTTGTTACGGGTTTCTCTAAACCGGTCGGCTTTGTTACTTTAAAACTCGTATGTCAAAGCATTTCGACTGTTAAGTTTAATTCGTTACATTTCTTTTAATCTTATCCACCATCTAGTTTAGGTACATAACCTACAGTTGCATGTATGCATGCATTCTTATATTATACTGTATCCTTTTTCATATTGTATCATTTCCACCTTCCATTATAATACATTGTATTATATTATCTATTATCCTAGCAAATTATATTTGCATTCAAAAACTCGTAACATATAGTTTGTAACTATATATTTTTTTTAAAATAACCACCACCATTACATTATATGGTTTCCAACCATTATATATATCCATCCTTATATACATTATTCTTGTGTATGTATATATTTACCACGTAGGTAATTCCCATGAGTTTAATAAACTCTTATATTTTATGTTACATTTTATCATCCTTTATTAGATGATTATTCCCATTAGTTGT
Organism: Limonium bicolor; assembly: GCA_023374045.1. NCBI lineage: Eukaryota > Viridiplantae > Streptophyta > Magnoliopsida > Caryophyllales > Plumbaginaceae > Limonium > Limonium bicolor. Next base: position 232,973,256 of record CM041779.1, read on the forward strand.
ATTATATTATACAACTTATATTAAGATTTATTATCCTAATATTATGTAACATTTTATGTTATATATTTACAACTCCTAAGGTTTAAATCAACACACACCTTAGTTTATAAATCCCATTTTTATAGTTCATCACATTATTTTATGTGAATATCCTTACTTATATTAATTCCACCTAAACCATATAATTGTTATAACATTTATAACATTATAGCCCTTAGTCTAAAATTCATTTTCCAACTCTTGTTAATTCGGTATAGCCCTTGAATTTATTTTAAATTCTATTTGACCACATAACATCATGTAATGTTATACCATATGCTAATATCATTTGATATGATATTTTTTTATTTCCTTTAACTTATAACCTATAGTTTTTATACAAACTATTATATATTGCCTCATAGGCACCTATAGTAAACCTTATACTTTTTCCATAAACCATAGTTTTCCTTTATTTATAAAATCATCCCATATACTTATACCATGTTATCCATTTAATAAACATTCTAACCTTAATAATATAACCTATGGTCAATATTTATAAAACCGAACAGACCCAAAACTGTTCAATAATTGCCATTTGGCCCAATTTATAACATATAGCTTTATAATGTCATTAAAACTATATATTATACATATATCTTAATAATTGCTCTTATATAATTCTAAAAATCTCCAAATTTCTCCAAAGGGTTATAAATGCCTTATTAACCCATATATTTCCGGTATTCACATTTCCACCACCTATATTTCTCCAAGGTGTCATAATGACATAATAACTATATATTATACATATATAGTTCATTTTAATTCCAAAATCAACCCAATAAATTCCTAAAAATTCCTAATATCCCATAGGTGTTTATAATACCATTATTCACCCTTTATTTTTGGTAATAACATATTCACCATATATGTTATAAAAATATTACCATAAGATACTTATCTTTATTATAAAACCTTAAATAAGTTATTTAACTTATCTAATTTGGTCAAAACCTACCATATGGTCAAGGTTGACCTCCTTAATATTTCCTTGACCATTAATTTCCTTATATTTCGGTGTTAACCCCTAAGTTTCCAAAATTCACCATTTAACCCCAAAACTTTATAAAATCTTGCAGAAGGTTATTTTCTGAGTGGTTAAACTGGTGTAAAATTAAAAGAAAAGAAATTAAAAACTCAAATTATAAACGTCGGGCTGCAAACAAATCCCGGTCGTAGTTAGTAAAACAAGTGTCGTATCCACAGGGAGATTGTTCAATTTATCCTAGTCTTGGTAGTTACTCAAAAACTGTAAAAAGGGGTTTAGCCAGAGGCAAGCTTGATTTGTTGTTTGATCAGTGCAAATATAATAAAAACAGTAAAAAGGTGAATTAAGTGATGTGAATGGAAAAATGTATCCTAGGATAGCGGGGGAATTTTCCTAAATTACTTAAACATATTTATAACCATGTCTCAATTATTTATTGCCTATTAGAGTTAATAATTGTCGGTTACGAACTCTTAATAAAAGCCTTAGTATTTTCCTGCTCAGTCCGGAGTGTAAATACTAAGATTAATTCCTTGGTGGTACTTAGACTATCTCAAAATCATATGTTGATAGTTACCAAATAAATGCAGTCGTTTGTCGCGCAAAACATTTAGCAATATTAGTTGAAAGGAATTAAAACAAGTTAAATGAGAGAAACAGGTGATAATATTAATTTACGTAATATTAGAAATCAAACCCCCATCCTAGGATACAAAAGAAAATTACTCAGACATTAACGGAGATAAGAAGATTACACAGATAGATTTTGACATTAATTCAGAGGAAGAACTGGTCTGCTCTCCTCTCACTGCTGCTCTTCTATTTCTTTTGTTACTGCGCGTGAGTGTGGACTGATGTGGTGTTACGGGAGAGAATTAAATGGAAGCGAATGGATGAGTGTGGTGAACAAATTCTTCAGACTCCCGTCGTGTGTGTCTGTTTTTGCAGTATTGGCGCTGGGTTTATATAGAGAATTAGCAGAGGCAGATCCGTACGTGATTGAGCATTGATTGCTCTCATTGATTTAGTTCATTGATTGCAGGGGACAGAGAGCTGGATGCGTGAGAGATTTATGGTAGGCGGTGCGGGAGTAGATAGATAACGGAATCAAGTTGAAGACGACGACTGCGCGAAGAAGAAACTGGTCGCGACTGTAATCAGCCTTGAGTCCGCCTACATAACTGCCCAATAAGTGGCGGTTTGGTTCTTCACGTCCGCCTGGACAACCGCCCATTAAGTGGCGGTCTCCTCTTGTTTGTCCGCCTGGACAACCGCCCATTAAGTGGCGGTTCTATGTGTGGTGTCCGCCTCTAAGGGAGGCGGTTGAGTGTGAGACGTCCGCCTCGTGTACCGCCCAATAAGTGGCGGTTGCTTGTGTCTTGTCTGCCAGGCGGTTGCACGTGAGACGTCCGCCTGATATCGCGATGTACGGGTCGATGTACAAGCTTATTCTTCTACTAGCTCTAGATTCTTCGTTTGGGCTCCGTTTTCTGAGCCGTCTGCGCCTACGCGTTCGTCTCTTTGTCTACTTCACTCCCGGCTTGGTTTTCCTCATGTTAAACCAATAATTTTGTGAGATAAACAATAAAACATAAACTAGAGGAAAACTAACCGAAGTGGAGAAATGAGCAAGAAAAGTGCTAATATTATACATGAAATACACCTAAATAACATGCTCATTTGGACACTTATCACACCCCCACACTTATCTTTTTGCTTGTCCTCAAGCAAAACCATGTACCCAAGCAAGTAGGGAATGCTCAATATTAACAAATACTATTATGAAGGGTAGGATAAAGAAGTCAATAGTACACGATCTTTAAACTTTTTAGAGGAGTGTGATCCATCACCTACTGGTGGCATAGGTGTACTCAGGGCAAAAATAAAAATTAGAGTTTCGGGGTATGATCCGGAGTACTTCAATGCTTCTTGATTTAAGGTGACTTTGAGAACTTTTACCATGGCCAACTTCTCTCAAGAATGGGCATTGAGGAGAAAACAAAAGGAAAAATAGATTTATGCATTTGTTTCACTTTTGCATAAAAGATGAGAAGATAATATGTAGGCATCAAGCCTTTGTATTTAAGAACACTCAACTCTCTTTGTTGGTTACCAATGGTGTCCCGCAAGTCCTTTATTATTATTTTTATTTTCTTTTTTTTTTTGACAGAGAAGCACCCCTTAGCAATCCCTAAGAAAGAAGTCAGAAAGAACCCCTGAGTAATAAAAGTCCAACCATTTCAGATCATTTGGTCACACCGCATAAAAATGCTCCTCAAAAGTAATCAAAATTTTAAAATTTTTGTACATTTTTGTACCATTTATCCCACAATTCATAACAATATTTATTCCTAAAGAGAACAACCCACATAAAAAGGGTTCACGATATTAAATTTGGACAAACGCAAGATAGGCAGAGAGATTAAGCATTTTAGCATAAAATGTCACCGAAAAGGGCACACTCCCCCACACTTAAATGGAACAACGTCCTCATTGTTCACCAGAAAAACAAGGGAAGGTTTCAGAAGGCCTTTTCGGTAAGTAGATAAAATAGAGAGAACACGAAGCTCACGAATATTCATTTAAGCACATAAACTCTCCTCTACAGATTTTATTTAAATAAAAGCAAGGTTAAAGAAACTGGTACTCCCCTGATATTATTTTTGCTAGCGTGTATTGAACTTCCCCCACACTTGAGCTTTAGCCTCAAGTAGCGTAGCTTGGTTGCGGTGTAGACATGAAGTTGCACCTGCATAAGACACTAGAAGCAACCATACTATAAACGGGGTTAAGAGTTAGCAAAAAAAATTCAAAGGGAACCTGAGAATTAAAAGCATAAAAGCATATAAAAGATAAGTTCGTCCGGGTTGCCTCCCGGAAAGCTGCCCTTCTTTAACGTCTTTGGCTAGACGCTTTTGTGTTAGATCGATCCTGGGGGGGGTTATGAGGAGTAGATCCAAAGCATGACTCGATGGTTTTTTTGAGAGTCCACCTGGATGCATGTTTTCTTTTCTTATCCCGCTCTTCGTCCGGGATTGGTGGTGGTATCTCTGTAATAGACATGCCGTCTGGAAGGTAATAAACAGAAGTGGGGATGATGGTGATTGAGTATCCCTTACGAACTTGAGATCTTTGGATTTGCTATCTGGAGATCTTCCTGATGCAAACTCCAGCTTTTCGTTATAAGCTTGGAGGGTGATTTTCCCCTGGGCTACCCAAATGTGCACATCGGCTGTGGCAAGGAATGGTCGTCCAAGGATGAGAGGTGTAGTGGAGTTCTCTTCGATGTCTAGAATGACAAAATCGCATGGGAAGTATAAGTGCTCCACTTTGATGATAACATCCTCCACCACTCCGCTTGGGTATGTTACTGAACCATCTGCCAGTTGCAGGGTCATCTTAGTCTTTTTCATCTCTCCAATTCCCAGCTTTTTGAAAGTGGAGAGGGGCATCAAATTAATGGAGGCACCCAGATCGCATAAGGAGTATGGAAATGAGGTGCTACCAATTGTGACTGGAATGGTGAAACTGCCCGGATCATTGCATTTCGACGGTAGTGGTTTTTGTAGAGTAGCTGAGCAAGCTACATTGAGTGGTACAGTACCGACTTCGGCCAATTTGGTTTTGTTGGATATGAGGTGTTTGAGGAATTTGGCATAGTTTGGCATTTTGGCAATGAGATCTACTATGTTGACGTTTAGCTGCTTAAGCATTGCTAGAAACTTACCATATTCATTATCCAACTTCTGCTTTTGGAGTCGGTGAGGAAATGGTATAGGCGGTTCTTGTGAAGAAGGTTCTGAAGCTGATGGAATTGTGAGGACGTTTGGAGATGTCTTTTCTGTTGGAACCTCAACTTTTTCTTCACTATCCTCTTTGGATTCTTCTGACCTTGGCGGGATGTGAATTTCGTCAGTTTTCTTACCGCTTCTCAAGGTTATCGCCTTAACCTCTTCTTCTTCTTCAAAGTCGAGCTTTTCGTTTTCATAACCGGCCACCAAGTGCTCAAGGTAGGTATTCTCAGATTGAATGCGATTTTTATAGACTTTGGCGGTGCTTTCCAATTCAGCTACATTCCTTTTGGAAGTTTTGATTGCTACAACCCACTCCTGGAGGGAAGGGTGTAGTTCTGGAACTTTAGCTGTTTTAGCCACCTCTGTCTTTTCTGCATCGTGCTCCTTCACATAGATGCACTTGGCTTGCTCTCTTGGATTTGGTTCATTTTGGCTGGGGAGAGCCCCTGGCGGTCTGCGAGCAAGTTGTTCTGCGATTTGATTGAATTTACCTTCGATTTTCTGGTTGAAATCTTCTTGTGCAGAGAGCTGGTTCTGAGTTATGGAAATGTAACCTTTCATCATCTCTTTGAGTTCTGCGTTTGGATCAGAAGAGGATGATGATGGTTGTTGTTGTTGTTGTTGGAAACCTGGAGGGGCACCTAGTGCTCTGTAACCCATATTAGTGTTTGGTTGGGGTCGGTTCCCCTGATAGGCATTGGAATTGTTGTCCTGCCCTCCTTGGTTCTGATCATTATTCTTCCATGAGAAATTCGGGTGATTTCTCCATGGGTAGTTGTTGTTGATGTTATTGTTGTAGGAATTACCAGGGCGGTTTCCTATGAATTGTACTTCCTCGTACTGGCCTTTACCTTCGCACTGATGGGTTTCATGAGGACCAGCGCATATGACACATCGTTCTGTAGGTGGAACTGGTGATGAACTTGTAGGTGGGGAAGCTATTGTTTTTACGATTTCGTTCTGTGATGTCGTTAGCTTTTCCACCATCTTTGCAAGTGACGAGATCTGAGCTGATAAATGATCTGTAGGCTCAACGTGGAGTAGGCCTGCTGCTCGTGGCGTTCTGCCTTTGGATCTCGTCCACTGTCTTGTATTGCTCGTCATGGTTTCGAGAAGATCCATTCCTTCTTTAGGAGATTTCATCATGAAACTTCCTCCTGCAGAGGAATTGACGAGTAGTCGGTTCCCATCATCCAGACCGTTGAAGAATGACAAGCAAAGGGATTGATCGTCAAGACCATGGTGGGAACATTTCATTAGCATATCTTTGAATCTATCCCACGCGTCGTACAACGTTTCTCCCGGCTCTTGACAGAAAGTGTTGATTTCACCGATCAATTGCCTCGTTCTACTGGTTGGGTAGTATTTGGCAAGGAATTTTTGGGCCATTTGCAGCCATGTGGTGATTGATCGGGAGGGAAGGCTTCGGTACCACCGGTTTGCTGAATCCGATAATGAGTGAGGAAATAGTTGGAGTCGAATTCTTTCCTTGACGTTGCCGGTCTGACCAAAGGAATTGCAAAAGTCTAGGAAGAGACTCAGATGATTTGGGGCTTCATCTGGGTTCGCTCCACTAAACTTGCCTAAATCCCGGACGACGGTGATGTAGTGGGTTTTGAAAACCCATCGTCCGGCTTCTTCTGGTGTTAGTTCGGGGAGAACTATAGCTGATGCTCTCCCTTCGGTATCCGGTTGGTGGTAGTCAGATAGGGCTTGGTGTTCTGGTTGATTTGCCTGGTCTATTTCATTTATAACTTCGTTATTGGCCATGGCTTGATTTCTCAGGTTTCTTTGTGCTTGTAATAAAGTGCGCTCGGGTTCGGGGCTCGGACTGATTGGTGGAGAGCCTCGGGTTCGAGTATTTGGCATGCACAGAAGATAACTTGTGGTTTGTCAGAAACTGCAAAATTAGTTAGTAGATAGAATAAGAAAGGCAGAGATATTGGTTAGGCTGATAAGCAACACAGATATATATTTTTTTCGTATTTTTTTTTTGTATTTTTTTTATTTAAACAAGAGTAAAATGACAGAATATTAAATGACAAGGGAAAGAAATGACAGAAAATTAAAGTTAGGAGTTAGTATACAGAAATTATAAGTTAGTAGTTATACAATGGAAAGAAATGTTAAGGACAATGGAAATGAAATGTTAAGGACAATGGAAAGAAATGACAGGAAATTTTAAGTTAGTAGTTAGGGACAATGGAAAGAAAGGACAATGGAACGAAATGACAATGGAACGAAATGACAGGAAATTTTAAGATGTTAGGAGTTAGATGTCCAAAGTCCGAAGTCAAATGTCCAAGTCAGGTCAGAAGTCCGATGTCCAATTCAGATGTCCGAGGTTAACAATTTAATAGTATTAACAGATTATTTTAATACAGCGAGAACTACCGGAAACTAGGGAAATTGATGGAATCAATCTCCCCGGCAACGGCGCCAATTTGCAGGGTTATTTTCTGAGTGGTTAAACTGGTGTAAAATTAAAAGAAAAGAAATTAAAAACTCAAATTATAAACGTCGGGCTACAAAAAACCTCCGTAGTTAGTAAAACAAGTGTCGTATCCACAGGGAGATTGTTCAATTTATCCCAGTCTTGGTAGTTACTCAAAAACTGTAAAAAGGGGTTTAGCCAGAGGCAAGCTTGATTTGTTGTTTGATCAGTGCAAATATAATAAAAACAGTAAAAAGGTGAATTAAGTGATGTGAATGGAAAAATGTATCCTAGGATAGCGGGGGAATTTTCCTAAATTACTTAAACATATTTATAACCATGTCTCAATTATTTATTGCCTATTAGAGTTAATAATTGTCGGTTACGAACTCTTAATAAAAGCCTTAGTATTTTCCTGCTCAGTCCGGAGTGTAAATACTAAGATTAATTCCTTGGTGGTACTTAGACTATCTCAAAATCATATGTTGATAGTTACCAAATAAATGCAGTCGTTTGTCGCGCAAAACATTTAGCAATATTAGTTGAAAGGAATTAAAACAAGTTAAATGAGAGAAACAGGTGATAAATATTAATTTACGTAATATTAGAAATCAAACCCCCATCCTAGGATACAAAAGAAAATTACTCAGACATTAACGGAGATAAGAAGATTACACAGATAGATTTTGACATTAATTCAGAGGAAGAACTGGTCTGCTCTCCTCTCACTGCTGCTCTTCTATTTCTTTTGTTACTGCGTGAGTGTGGACTGATGTGGTGTTACGGGAGAGAATTAAATGGAAGCGAATGGATGAGTGTGGTGAACAAATTCTTCAGACTCCCGTCGTGTGTGTCTGTTTTTGCAGTATTGGCGCTGGGTTTATATAGAGAATTAGCAGAGGCAGATCCGTACGTGATTGAGCATTGATTGCTCTCATTGATTTAGTTCATTGATTGCAGGGGACAGAGAGCTGGATGCGTGAGAGATTTATGGTAGGCGGTGCGGGAGTAGATAGATAACGGAATCAAGTTGAAGACGACGACTGCGCGAAGAAGAAACTGGTCGCGACTGTAATCAGCCTTGAGTCCGCCTACATAACCGCCCAATAAGTGGCGGTTTGGTTCTTCACGTCCGCCTGGACAACCGCCCATTAAGTGGCGGTCTCCTCTTGTTTGTCCGCCTGGACAACCGCCCATTAAGTGGCGGTTCTATGTGTGGTGTCCGCCTCTAAGGGAGGCGGTTGAGTGTGAGACGTCCGCCTCGTGTACCGCCCAATAAGTGGCGGTTGCTTGTGTCTTGTCCGCCAGGCGGTTGCACGTGAGACGTCCGCCTGATATCGCGATGTACGGGTCGATGTACAAGCTTATTCTTCTACTAGCTCTAGATTCTTCGTTTGGGCTCCGTTTTCTGAGCCGTCTGCGCCGACGCGTTCGTCTCTTTGTCTACTTCACTCCCTGCTTGGTTTTCCTCATGTTAAACCAATAATTTTGTGAGAAAAACAATAAAACATAAACTAGAGGAAAACTAACCGAAGTGGAGAAATGAGCAAGAAAAGTGCTAATATTATACATGAAATACACCTAAATAACATGCTCATTTGGACACTTATCAAATCTTATAAACTTTATTTTAAATCCTTTTAACCTCTAATTTTTGGCCTTATTTTTATAAAGCCCCCCAAATTTAATTTAATTACATCTAAGACCCCATTTCTTTTCGGTAATAATTGTATATCACCTAAACTTAAATAAAAGCTTGTAAATGCATAAATAAAATGGCCTAAAGTACATGGCCTTATTACAAACATTTGCTCACAAAATAAATTACACATAAATGTCCCAAAAATACTTATAAATCTCGGCCTCACCATATATTCTTCATTTAATTACCAAACTTCCACATAATGTCTTAAATTTGACAATTATGCTTGTTAAATTAGTTATAAAATTTATTAAACCATTCCTTAACCACCTAATGTCAAAATAAGACCCTAATACACATGTTCACTCATGGCATTTAATATACACAAGCTTAAACTTGTGTTAATGTACCAAGTTAAGGTTTTAAGTAATTTATACCTTGATTTAGCTTGGATAAATCCTTGTTTGGATTCGCCACCTTAAGGAGAATTTCTCCACAGCTTGATTTACTTGTCTTCATGTAGAAAACAAGACATGATTAAAGTCCAAACATGAGCTAACCATGAGAAGTAATTTAAGTCATGAAAATCATGAATTTTTACCTTAGATCTTCAAGCTTGTTATAGATCTGTCTCGGCCCTATTTTTCCAGTAAAGAAAGAGTATCAAAACACTCTAAAAAAACAAGGAACAAAACCATGGGTAACTAGCTTGGAAGATGGCTAAGTTTTACCTTGTTTAAGATGCCAAAAATGGTGTTTTTGGCTTGGATCTAGCTACTCCTTGTAGATCTTGGTATACCAACTGAATCCACATGACAAGGAGAAGAAAATAAGGCTAGGGAAACAAGGTTTACAACCGAAATTCACAAGGAAGAAGAGATATGTGCTTAAAGCACATTTTTACCTTAAATGGTCAAAACTTGAACTTTCCTCCTTAGATCTTGTTATGGCCGAAAATAACTCTTACTTTAACCTCCAAAATACTCTACATAGATGTATAGAAATGGTTGGAGTCTAGATCAATGGAAAAAGGAAAGAAAGATGAAGAAAATGGGCATTTTTATGCCTTAGGAGCTTACCTAGAGTTTGAGCTCTCTCCAATGGAGCATGGACACTTATTTCGGTCAAGGAGAAGCCAAAGAGAGAGTTTGGCAAGGAGTCCCACGGTTGGAATGGGACTAATGAGAAAGAATGACCTAATTTGGCTTAAAACACATTTTTTGCATTTTTTATGATTTTAGTGACTTGATGACTCATCAAGGCTTGATTGAAGTTGTAAATTCATTGGAGACAAAGCAAGGAGGCAGCCGGCCTCCATTGAGAAAGGTGGGGAATTATTGATTCCAATTTGATTGAATAATGGGGTAATAATGTGACTTTAAGCAATTAACTAAGGAAATGAGTCATCATGTTTTGTCTTGTCTTGCTTGGAGTCTTAGAATCAACCGTGTAATAAGGAGGGAGGAGGCTCCTCAAACGGCTGCACTCACATGGGGTAAGCAAGTGGTAAGCTCACTTTATGTTTAAATAAGTTAAAGTTTACTTTTCCTTATTTTATGTAAAATTAAGGTGTATATTTAATTGTCACATGGGACTTGTCTCTTGGTCTATTAGGAGACTCACTCCACCGATTTTATGTAGTCCAATTCGTGGTCAATGGTTTAAGGAGGGAGGAATTTATAACCTTTTAGCCCATTTAAAATCAATTTATAAGGCAATTACACAAAAATGTGCTTTAAGGAGTTTTAGTGCACATTTTGTGTCTCAAGGAGTTTCTGAGCTTGGTTTTCTTTGACAATGGTTTTTGTGTTACTTACAAGATATTTGATCATGGTATCCAATTTTATATCATTTAGAGGTCATTAGACCTTTAAGGTTTCTTAGAGCACATTTTTGCCCTTTTTGACCTTGAAGCATGAAAGTGCTTGTTCTTTGTGTTGGAGTGTTGTCCAACAATTTTAATGTGTTTAGTAATGTGTTAATATGCTTAGGACAAATTTTTAGGTCCTAAGAAGTTCATTTGGGTATTTATTTACCCTTAACAGTCAAAGGGTGCAACATCTTGTTTTGTGTTGACCACTGTTGTTCTCAATTGACTTTTAAGGCATGTTTAGGCCTTAATTAATGTGATTAAATATTTAATCCATGTTTAATAAGTTTGGGGTATTTCAATCTACCCCCCTTAAAAAGACTTCGTCCCGAAGTCTCCTAATCAAATAGGTAAGTATATATAAATGTATAACTACCCATTGTTCCCATAATGTATATCTATGTGATATATCATTTACACACATTGTATTGCGCTTATACAGCACATAGCCATCACGTTGTGGCATTAGTTCAATCATATATGGATATAGGTGATCCATCAGCACCATCATTTCTTATCAGTTCTATAAACCCTGACAACCTCCCTGAGGTGTCCACAACATTCCATTGTTCCACATTCCATATCTAATGATTCATTTCGTATCTAGGCGATACCATATGTAATCATTCTATAAAGCAATATGAATACATATCACAAATAGCATAAGAAAGGTACTACACACATGGTGTAAATACAACATTCAAACAAGTATCTCATAAGATACATACATACAAGTGCACATTACACAAAACCAACCAAACAACGTACGCCCCGCGTACCAACATAACCAACAAAACCAATTCACTGTATGCCTTGCATACGTAACAGTTCACTGTATGCCATGCATACTAAACAAATAAACCTCGTATGCCCCGCACACCACCAATACCTTGTATGCAATGCATACGAAAACAAACAAAATTTAGTGCACACATGTGCACATCCAAGAGGCTCTACCCCCCTTAAAAAGGGTTACGCCCCCGTACCCCACAAGTGTACAACAGCCGCTCAACAAGGAGCGCTGGATACTTGGCTCTCAAAGAGTTTACTAACTCGTGGATTATCCTCATATCAGAGAGAGGGGTATGACTCTAGCCTTTCTAGGCTCCACAATACATAAAGGGTGAGGCACTAAACTATTTGTGCTCTCTCCCAAGTTCGTTTTTATGGGCCCACTCGCTCCGTATGAGGTGTGATAAGTGTCCAAATGAGCATGATTTAGAGGTGTATTTCATATATTATATTAGCACTTTTCTTGCTCATTTCTCCACTTCGATTAGTTTTTCCTCTAGTTTATGTTTTATTGTTATCTCACAAATTTATTGTTTAAACATGAGGAAAACCAAGCTGGGAGTAAAGTAGACGAAAAGACGAACGCATAGACGCAAACGGCTCAGAAAACGGAGTCCAAACGAAGAATCTAGAGCCGGTCAAAGTTTGTAGAAGAAAATAAGTCACGACCACATGACGTCCGCGTTGAGTCTAGGTGGACAGAGGCGCGGTCGATAGAGACGTCCGCGTGAGAACTGGGCGGACGGCAGGGCGGACGTGAGTGAGTGGCCGGGCGGACGGCCGCGCGGACAGAACAAGTGACCGGGCGGACAAGGCGAGGTGGACAGTCACGTCCGCGTGAGAATTAAGGCGGACGCAGAGGCGGACGCGACTAAAATCGCACGTATAACAGTTTTTCTTCTTCGTCGACTTCGCCCGTCGACCTGCAACTTATCTATCTACTCTTCGCGTTCTGTCCCCTGAGCAATCAATGCTCTTCCACCTCTGTCTGCAGTCGTTCTTCTTCTTCTTCTCCTCTATAAAATACCACTGCTACTTCAAACAAATACACACGTTCCACCCCAAACTCAACACTCAAAATCTCTCATTCCATTTACAAAAATCTTACGTATGCTCCCACTCTTCTTCCTCTTCATTTTCTCCATTCATCATCCACGCATCTCATATTGTTATTACGTCCAACCTCTGTCTGACTTATTACCAGTTAATATGTCAGGCTAAGGAGGATTTGCTCCGGGCAAGGGTTTTAATTATGGTTTGTTTAATTTTGTAATCAATATTTCAACCGGTTAAAATAAATACAGTTTGTTACGCTTAAAGGTTTCCTCTCACCATTTTAATAAATTACATGAATTTATTAAAATGCTTTCCTAAGTCTATTTTGATCAGACCAGGTGATAAATAGACAGGTTAATTAAGCCGTAAATCTGGAGAAAGCTTATTATGATTTAATAGGTTAGTATTTTCAGATGCAATTATAATTCCTCGAATTTAACGTCCGTTTACATAGTATTGCTCGAACCTTGATTAGACCGAGCATTTTCTGGTAAACGAGTTCTTAAGGGTCTATGACTTAGTCCTTAGGATAATAACAGGAATTTAGCCAAACTAATAAATTAAACCGGTAGAGATAGCATAATTAATCAGATTATATAAAACCTAAACCCGGAGTTCCATTTAATTCATCTGCACTCAGTTTTCTAATCTGATTAATATTTCCTCTAAAACAAGTCAATTAACTTCCCCCCTTTTGTGACAAGCTTAGGAACTATTTTATTTCACTATAAGTCCCACGGTTTGACCCCGGCCGCTTCTGTCTTCTATACTACTGCGACCGGGTTTTTATTTGCAGCCCGACGGATATTTTGAGTATTAATTTCTTTCTTTTATCAATTTCACCAGTACTAATCACTCACGATAAATCCACTCTGCAAAATGGCGCCGTTGCCGGGGACTTGATTTATTCTAGTCCCTAAGCCCCGGTTAATTCACCTGTTATATTATAATAATCTGTTAATATTAATTTGTTGTTAATCTAATTATGGACATCTAACTTTGGACTTCGGACTTCTGACTTCTGACATCTAATTACTAACTCTTATTATTATTGTCATTTAATTTCCATTGTCCTTAACATTTAATTTCCATTGTCCTTAACATTTAATTTCCATTGTCCTTCAATTTCCAGTATACTAACTTATAATTTCCAGTATACTAACTACTAACTTTAATTTCCTGTCATTTCGTTCCATTGTCATTTCGTTCCATTGTCATTTCAATTTTCTGTTATTTCTTTCCATTGTCCCTAACTACTAACTTTAAATTTTTGTCTACTAATTCCTAACATTTTTATTATTAAACCCATAACCAGTTCTTTTCTCTGTTTTGAGTGGTGAATGCCTTTTACCAGGTCACACAGCTACCCAGAAAATATTAATAATCACACGGTTGGTTACAATCCAGAGATCGAGAGAACCTTTCTGCGCACTCTAAGGCAGAACCGTACTCAACAAAACATTACCACCACAGTGATAAAATCTGACCCGGAAACTGACATGGCATCTACACCAGCGACAGTTCGAAATATCAACAGGCCGTCTAACCAAGGACAACAGCCTGCTATCATCCTTCCTCACCTTAGCCCATCCGAATACGATGAGTGGCAGAAGCTGAAGCCATATCATCAAATCAGATGTGTGAAAGAGTTGGGCATGTTTGATGGCACCAGTCCAGACGAAGCCCTGTTACATGTTACAAAATTCTTGCAACATGCCAATAGTCTTACTGCGACCGACGCAGTACTCCAATATGCAAGATTGTCATTATTCCCTCACAGCCTGACGGGAAACGCGAGCAAGTGGTATCATAGCCTAACACCAAGTACCATCGGTACCTGGGATGACATGGCCACCAAGTTCTACGATAAATTCCTACCCCCGAGCCGAACATTGGAGATGATTGCTGAAATCTATAATTTCAAGCAACCTGGGTCGGAAAATATTTGTGAAACTTGGGATCGTTTCAAAGGTCTACTACTTACTTGTCCTCACCATGGTCTGACGAAAGAACAAGTATCACAATTGTTCTACAAAGGCTTGATCGGTCCGTGCAGAACAATGGTATTATCCTCCTTAGGGGCCGATATTCTGAAAAAGCCAGGAGCACAATTTCTGAACAGCATGGAATCTCTTTGTGAGGAAATCAGAGACTGGGCCTCCGGTGGATCAAGGAGCGGTACTCCAGGATTATATCATGTTGGGGAAAGTGATAACAAGTTCGACCAATTGATGAAAAGCCATGAGCAACTCATGGAGAGCAATGCTCAGCAGGCAACAAAAGTCAGCACTCTGCAGAAAGTGGTTGAGCAGATGGCTATGAATTCCTACCCCCAGCAAGCCAAGTCGATGATTTCCCGATCATCTACAATCCCTCCAGGCTATGCTCCTCTTTCCCAATCTTCTCCTGTTATTTCTTGTACACAATGTGGTGGGCCTCATGACTATGAACAATGCCCCCAGCTACAAGAATTAAAAGCAGCGGAGGAGGCAAACTACATCACCAACAATCAAGGATACAGACAACCATGACAACGTAACATGCAATCTAACCTTTGCTACTCAAACATAGAAAATATCCAAAACCCACATACCCTTCAACCATCTCAAAACTACAGACCTCAGTCCAATTTCCAAGGAGGCCAAAGGCAATATCAACAACAGCCTTATGGCAATGAAGCTTCTTCGAGTTGACCGGCTTCACCTCCTTCGAATCCTGAGTCTGAAATGTCTCAAATGCAAGAGATGTTCAAGGCTATGATGGGTAAATCCAGAGATACGCAAGAAGAGGTCGCAGCGCTGCGCAAAGACCAAAAAGCCTTGCAATCTCAGATTCAACAGTTACTCACTCAACAAAGGCCACCTGGTCAATTCCCTTCACAGACTAACCCCAATCCAAAGGAACAAGCGAATTCAATCCTTATAGACGATGGCACATTTCAATCAACAAACTTGTGTGCAGTCTCCTTAAGGAGTGGAAGGGAACTTGCCGCCGGCAAAGGAAAAGAAAAAGAAAATCATGAAGAGGCCTATATCAATGTTGAAGAAAATACCAAACCAGCTTCACCTCCCTCAGAAATCCAAGTTCCTACTCCTGCAACTCCACCTCCATCTCGAGTCACAATCGACATCCCAACTTCCACTCATAAAAACAGTGACCTCCCATTTCCAAACAGAATGAAAAAGAAACACCTAGATGAGCAGTTCTCCAAATTCTTGAGCATTTTCAAGATACTTGATGCTTTGCAAGAGATGCCTAACTACGCCAAATTCCTAAAGGATCTCTTGACAAAGAAGAAAAAGAAACCTGGAAAAGACACAGTGCACCTCACGGAGGAATGCTCTGCGGCCCTTCTTCGAGCACTCCCTCCAAAACAGACAGATCCGGGAAATCCCGTGATTCGTGTTTTATAGGTGGGGTGGACTGTGGACGTGGTCTATGCGACCTAGGAACCAGCATTAATATCATGCCATACGCCACCTTCTTGAAAGTTAAAGGAGGAGAAATGCAACCGGTTCCTTTCAAACTCCAACTAGCAGACAGATCAGAGATCAAGCCCATGGGCATAGTCCGGGATCTGGTAGTTGGAGTATCTCGCTTTATCTTTCCAGCTGATTTCGTCATTCTAGAAATGGATGATGATGTTGAGGTCCCCTTGATTCTAGGTCGACCGTTTCTAAGTACCGCCAAAGCCATCATTGACGTCCATGATGGGAAAATCACTCTTCGGTACGAGGATGAAACGATTGAATTCGACATGCAGAGAAGAAGAAAAGTTCTAACTTTTCTCCTCATGCTAAGACAGTGGGATTCACAGATGATGAGGAGGAGGAAAGCGATTTTGCTATAGATGAGGACATGTATTCCCCATCTTCCATCTTGGAAGCTGAAACTGAACCGCTAGAGCAAGTATTATTTACTTCTCTAGAAGAAAAGGTGGAGGATCCGGAAGTTAACGCCATGCTGGCGTACGTAGAGAAAGGAAGGGCTGGTTATCAAGCGTACCAGCCACCAATCGAAGAACTAGACAAAAAACCTCAAAAATCAATTCCATCAGTGGAACAACCACCTAAACTCGAGCTTAAAGAAATACCCTCTAACCTCAAGTATGCCTTCCTAGCTGAAAATGACCATTTGCCTGTCATTATTTCCTCTTCTCTGAATTCCGGGGAGGAAACAAGGTTACTTGAGGTATTAAAGAAGCACAAGACAGCAATCGGGTGGACTATTGCTGATATCAAAGGAATTGACCCCTCCTATTGCACGCACCACATCTATATGGAGGAAAACTACAAGCCTATCAGGCAACCCCAACGTCGGCTAAACCCTAACCTAAAAGAGGTGGTTCGAAAGGAGGTTCTGAAACTCCTTGACACGAACATCATTTATCCAATTTCTGATAGTCCATGGGTCAGTCCTGTTCAAGTTGTCCCCAAGAAAGGGGGCATTGAAGCTGTTATTAATGAAAAGGGAGAGACTATCCCTCAGAGAAAGATCACAGGATGGCGCATGTGTATTGACTATCGGCGTTTGAACTTGGCGACCAGGAAGGATCATTTCCCTCTCCCCTTTATCGACCAGATGTTGGAGCGGCTAGCAGGGCAAGAGTACTACTGTTTTCTAAATGGGTTCTCGGGGTATTTCCAAATACCAATTGCACCAGAGGACCAGGACAAGACAACCTTCACTTGTCCTTACGGTACCTTTGCTTACAGACGAATGCCTTTCGGTCTATGCAATGCCCCTGCTACCTTCCAGAGATGTATGCAAGCAATATTTGCTGATTTCATCGAGCAGAGCATAGAAGTCTTTATGGATGACTTCTCAGTCTATGGCTCTAGTTTCGACAAATGCTTGGCACAACTTGATTTGATCCTAAGACGGTGTGAGGATACGAATCTCGTTTTAAACTGGGAGAAATGTCATTTTATGGTCAAGGACGGGATTGTCCTTGGACATAAAATATCAGCTAAAGGAATAGAGGTGGATAAAGCCAAGGTAGAGGTTATCGAGAAGTTACCAGCACCAACTACTGTTAGAGATATACGAGCGTTTCTAAGGCATGCAGGATTTTATCGGTGGTTTATACAAGACTTCTCCAAAATCAGCAAACCATTGACCGACCTGCTACAGAAAGATGCCCCGTTTCATTTTGATGAAAGGTGTTCAGCTGCCTTCCAAGCTATAACACAAAAATTGGTGTCAGCACCTGTTGTCATACCACCTGATTGGTCTCTTCCGTTTGAGATCATGTGCGATGCAAGTGACTACACCGTGGGGGCAGCTCTATGCCAGAAAAAAGAGAAAATCTTGAGAGTGATCGCTTATGCTAGCAGAAAACTAAACGACGCCCAGAAAAACTATACGACCACCGAAAAAGAACTTCTGGCTATAGTTTTCTCCCTTGATAAGTTCAGATCATACTTATGGGGAAGCAAAGTCATCGTCAATACAGACCACTCCGCTCTCAAATATCTATTTACAAAACAAGAAGCCAAGCCTCGCTTGTTGTGCTGGATTCTTCTACTTCAAGAGTTTGACATCGAAGTCAAAGATAAGAGCGGAAAATTGAATGTTGTCGCTGACCATCTCTCTAGATTGGTGACTCCTAAGGATAGTGTGCCTATCAACGAATTCTTCCCCGATGAGACTGTCTTCTCAATCACCAAGGTACAGGAGCCATGGTATGCGGACCTGGCCAATTATTTAGTCTCTGGAACAGTACCCTATGATCTATCCTACTCCCAGAAGAAGAAATTTCTTTCTGACTCAAAGCATTATTTCTGGGAGGATCCGTATTTGTTCTGAGTTAGTACTGATGGGTTGATTCGTCGATGTCTCCCAGAAGATGAGGTTCCAAGTGTCATACATTTTTGTCACTCACGGGAAGCCGGAGGTCACCATGGACCCACAAGGACCGCAGCTAAGATCCTGGCCTCAGGATTTTATTGGCCGACCCTTCATAAAGATGTGTACCAATTCTGCAAACAATGTGATAATTGTCAGAAAATGGGTAACACATCCAGGAGACATGAAATGCCACAACAAGGGATACTAGAAGTGGAGCTTTTTGATTGTTGGGGCATTGATTTTATGGGACTGTTCCCTTCCTCGCAGGGCCACCAATATGTTCTAGTGGCAGTTGATTACGTGTCGAAGTGGGTAGAAGCCATACCCTGTCATCATGCTGATGCAAAGACAGTAACCAGGTTCCTTAAGAAGCACATCTTTACCCGTTTCGGCGTGCCTCGAATTATTATCAGTGACGGAGGATCTCACTTCTACAACCGTTTATTTGAAGCGCTTATGGTTAAGTACGGGGTACGTCACAAGGTAGCTTTACCTTATCACCCCCAGACAAACGGCCAAGCAGAAGTTTCCAACCGTGAGTTAAAATGGATCCTCCAGAAGACGGTTAACTCATCACGAAAGGATTGGGCACTTAAGCTGGATGATGCGCTTTGGGCTTACCGCACTGCATTCAAGACTCCCATCGGGATGTCTCCTTTTAAGCTGGTCTATGGGAAAGCATGCCACTTACCTGTAGAGATGGAACATAAGGCATATTGGGCAATCAAGGCCCTAAACTTTGACTTAATTTCTACGGGAGAGAAAAGGAAATTCCAACTTTCCGAATTAGAAGAGCTGAGAGATCAGGCTTACCAGAATGCAAAGATTTATAAAGAGCGCACCAAAAAGTTCCATGACAGGATGATCCTCAAAAGGGACTTCGAAATTGGTGATTGGGTTCTCTTATATAACTCAAGATTAAGGATCTTCCCTGGGAAACTCAAGTCTCATTGGGCCGGCCCTTTCCAGATTGTTAGTGTGACCCCGTACGGTGCCTTTGAACTCCAGAACAAACAATGCGAAACTTTCAAAGTCAACGGGGCACGTCTTAAAAGGTATAATTCTCATTCTAATATTTCAACTGACTTCTCTCCAACTTATTTTGTCCAAGAACAGCGGGACAACTCACCCTCGAACTCTTCTCCAAACTAAAGCTTGGTCAAATACGTCTAGCTAGAGACATTAAACCCGGGCAGCTTGGTGGGAGGCAACCCACTATTTATCTTTTATCTTTCCTTTAAATTCAATGTTGTTTTCCTTTTTGTACTATATTTCCCTTTATTATGTTATAATAAAATGCAGGTTTCACTTGAGTTCTTCTCGCTGTGTAGAATATTCTTTACAGGTTCAAATCATGACATTCCACAGCTGCACTCAAGTGTGGGGGAGCTCTACACACTCTACGAAATCTGGGGAGTACACTCTTTCCTTTATTAATTGCATGCCCTATTAATTTTATTTCATCTATGCAATGAGGGCATTGCTTAAGCTTAAAGTGTGGGGGAAGAGCCTTTTAGGGCATTTTGTGCTTTAATTGTTTGAATCTCTCTGCTTATGTTGAAGACTTAGGTTTTGCAGATGATTGCCTCCTCAGTGAAAGTAGCGATGCAGAGATACTAGGCGCGATACAGAAAGATGTTCCAGCTCGAGTACCTCTGCAGAAGCATCTGTCCACGATCTCCTGTATGCCAAGAAGCGCGACGTTGCTGAAGTAGTTGCGGAAATCTCGCATCGTTGGAGCAGTAGCAAGACGTGAGATCGTGACGCACAAGGAGGACCATAACTCCGATACTTGCGGAACCAACCCAAGGAGTCGTTACACTTGAAGACTCCACCGAAGATTTAGGAGATAGTTGACAAGTATATAAGCATGCGAATGTAATTAGTTAAGTGTGCATTCGAGATTATTCAGAGAGATACACCGCCCTTGAGAGAGAAAATATTCTTGAGAGATCTTAGTTAGATAGTGTCAATTAGCTTAGGTATTTATTACCTAGAGAGCACACATAGAACATTCCCCTTTACTCCTTGTGACGCATTGATCAAAGCCGAGAGTAGAGCGAGTGTTGGATGAGACAGAGTACCTCTGTCGAATCCCAAGATAGGAAGCTAGGTTGTAATTCACATTGAGTTTCAATACAAGCAGAATCCTATCTTGTTAAGTTTAAACAAAAGCTTCCGCGTTACTTTTACACACCTTTATTCTTCAAGCAGAGTTGATCTGAGATTAACACCTCAGACCTACTCGGTCAGCACCCCGATCCCATCAAGTGGTATCAGAGCCTGCGTTGGCTGACAAATCTCTCAAAATGGCGGAAATCTCAAACACCAACAACAACAACAGAATGCAAGTGGAGAATCCAAAGCTAACTTCCACAAACTACAACATGTGGAAAAACGAGATGGAGTCACACCTCCAGTCCTTGAATCAACAACTCTGGACGGTAGTGACGAAAGGCAACTTCCCAGTACCTGAAGGGAAAGATCCTAGCTCCTATACTGCTGAGGAGCGCAGATGCGTTGAGCTAAATGCCCAAGCCGTACGAGTCATCTACACCAGTCTCTCTCCACCTGAAAGAAGAAGAGTGTATCACATCAAAGTAGCCAAAGACATCTGGGATCACCTTCGAGCTGTTCACGAAGGAAATACTGAGCTTCGAAAATCAAAGATACAAGAACTGAAGATGGACTACGAAAACTTCGTAGGAAAGCCTGGAGAATCCCTCAGCGACATGCTCGCTCGATTTACTGAACTCACCGCTACTATGGAAGAGCTACAGATTGGAGAGTCAAATGAAAACATCAACAACAAATTTCTGGACAGTCTGGGTGAGGAATGGACCGAGAGCGTTATCTCCACGAAGGCGTCCAAAAGTCTAGAGAAATGGACTCTGACCGACTTGGGATCCTATCTTCAGTCCATCAACAAGTACAAGATGAATATCAAAAACAGAGGTAATAATTCTCACCCAAACCATGCTGTTTCGTTTTCCAATGTGAATCAAGCTTTGCAGGTAAAGACTACGCCCAGCCAGATAGCAGCTCACCAGAATGAGTCATTCCACTATGACGCTAACTCTCCAAATCAGGAGTTAATCCAGCAGCTTCGGGACACTCTGATTGACGGCATAATAGAAGAAGGATCAGCGAACACCTTCGAAGACATGGCCATGCTGGTCAAGAACTTTAAGAGATTCATGCGAGATCGATCAGAAGGGAACAATCCAAACAGGTTCAGTCAAAATCAAAACCGACAATATCAATCCTACAATCGTAATCAGCAAGGTACTACGGGAACTGGAGACCGAGTATGCTTCAAATGCCTGAAGCCGGGGCACTACGCCAACAACTGTCCTCTCAAGAAGAAAGATGATCGCGAGCAATCATCACTAATGGCAAATTCAGCATGGGGAGACTCTGACTCAGAAGAACCTGAGATAGGAACGTCAAGCCTAATATGCCTCATGGCTCACAAAAGTCAGGTATGCAAGAGTCCCTCTTCAGAGGTAACTGAATATTTCTCAGATTCATGTGCTATTCCCTCTTTAGATTTATCTACTTACTACATCGACCCAAATCATCCTGAATTTGAATTAACTGAAGAACAAGACAGGATAGCCTCTCTTTATGAAGAAATCCATGTGCTAAAAGGTCATGTCAACAACGATCGTCTAAAATTGCAAAAATCTGAAGAAAAGGCCGAACGACTTGAAAAAGAGCTAAAAGATGCTCACAACCTCATCAACTCCTTACAAAATCAAGTCTCTCTCTACAGAAAAATCGTTCCAAAATTCCACAAAAATTCTTCAAACCAATCACCTTTGTTCGTGAGGTTGCTGCAATGCAAAAGCCAAAATTCTTTGAAAACGAACTCCGTGAGTCAAAAGAAAGACAAGTTCGACTTGAGAAAGAGGTCGATTCCCTGAACATCGCCTTAAAAAGGCACGGATGGAATCGGTCTCATCATCTAATCCTCCTCGTTGGCTGAGAAATAAAGGCAAAGTAAACCTACCAAAAATAGCCACAAAACCCAATGATCTTCAAAGAAGGAAACTCCAAAAAGAAAAATTTGAAAACAAATTCCGTTGGCAAAAGAAGTACGTTCATCTACCTTCTTTATTAATTTGTGGTTACTGTGGTTACGACGGGCATATTCACTCCTCGTGTCATAAGCTTGGCAAAGATTTGTCTTTTAATATGCAACGTTTACATACTCTGTCTAAAGCACGAGATGGTTATAGCTCTCTTTCAAAGAGGGAACCCAAGTTCGCCTGGGTTCCCAAGTCTAACTTTTGATTATCTTGTAGGGAGAGACCGTGGACAATGACTCTTGGTTTCTGGATAGTGGATGCTCACGACATATGACAGGAGACCCTGACAAGTTCACGACTCTCTCTCAACACAACGGGGGGAAAGTCACTTTTGGCGACAATGCTCATGGTGAAATCATTGGTATTGGAACCGTCGGTAATCCCTCTCTCTTTAAAATAGAAAATGTTAATTTAGTAAATGGACTTGGACACAGCCTTCTAAGTATCTCTCAAATCTGTGATCTCTCTAATGTTGTTCTTTTCTCGGCCTCTGACTGCAAAATTTTTGACGAGCAAACAGGTCTTCTGAAAGCCACTGGTATAAGGGTGAACAATCTTTATAAGCTATCTCTTGAAAACCCTAACCTAGATGGTACTCTCTGTCTTAGTGTACAGGACAAGAATATCTCCTTATGGCATTTTCGCCTAGGTCATGCACACGGCAAACTACTAAACAAAATCAAAAACAGAAATCTTGTAGTGGGACTTCCTCAGACGAACTTCTTCCAGACCGACATCCTCTGTCCTGCGTGCGTACAAGGGAAACATTCTAGATCAAGCTTTCCAGGTAAAACAGATATGTCTACATCATCTTCACTGGACATGCTACACATGGATCTATGTGGGCCAATGCGTGTTCAAAGCAAAAGTGGTAAGAAGTACGCTCTAGTCATCGTCGATGACTATTCGCGCTGGACATGGGTACTATTTCTTAAGAGCAAGTCGGAAACTTTTTCCGAATTCGAAACCTTATTTAAACTGATCACTAACAAAATGTCCACCTCTGTCAAGACAATTCGATCTGACAACGGTACAGAATTTTGCAATATTCAGTTTTCAGAATTCTGCAGGGAAAAGGGAATCATGCATCAAACATCAGCTGCTCGTACTCCACAACAAAATGGAGTTGTAGAACGAAAGAATCGCACGCTTGTAGAAATGGCAAGAACAATGCTCATCGATAGTAACCTTCCAGCCACATACTGGGCAGAAGCTATCAACACTGCAGCATACATTCTAAATCGAGCATCAATTCATCCCTTCATCGGCAAAACCCCATATGAAATTATCAAAGGCCGTCCTCCTTCAGTCACACATCTACGGCGCTTCGGATGCAAGTGCTTCATACACAAAATGGAAAAGATAATCTCGGCAAGTTTGCTTCTAAGAGTGATGAAGGAATCTTCCTCGGCTACTCATCACAAAGTCGAGCTTACAGAGTCTTCAATAAACGTACAGCCTGTCTCGAAGAAAGCCCTCATATTCGTTTCGAAGAGCTCTCTAACTCCAGTGACTGTGACCACAAACAAAAACCACACGAAGATGCCGCAGATACTACCTTCATTGAAATACCAGTAGCTACTATCCCTGCACCACAAACACCTCTTGCAACAGACTCATCCTCTGACAGCGACGACGACCCTGATGACTCATTTAAAGATGCCTCACCTACTCCCACACAGGAACCACTACCTCCTCCACAAAACACAACCACCCACACCTAACGATCACCAACACCAGATCACTCCAATAGTATTCATCATCCTCCGCAAGAAAATTTCAACAAGCCTCCGCTCACCCCATTTCTCAAATCCTGAGTGATCCATCCAAAGGCGTGCAAACACGTAGTGAACTGCATCAGAATCTATGTGCCTTCAATGCCTTTCTATCCAAAATCGAACCTAAGAATGTCAACCAAGCTCTACAGGATCATGACTGGATACTCGCCATGCAAGAAGAATTACATTCTCTACAAAGACACTCTGTCTGGCGACTTGTTCCATGCCCAACCAATCATAAACCAATTGGTACAAAATGGGTGTTCCGCAACAAGTTAGATGATCAAGGAAATATCTCTCGCAACAAAGCCAGACTGGTAGTCCAGGGATATGCTCAAGCTGAAGGAATTGATTACGATGAAACTTATGCTCCAGTAGCTCGAATTGAGGCAATTCGAATACTCGTGGCCTACGCAGCACATCGAGGTATAAAACTCTACCAAATGGATGTAAAAACTGCCTTTCTACATGGATACATCGACAGAGATGTATATGTTGCTCAACCTCCGGGTTTCGAAGATCCACATCACCCAGAGTATGTCTACAAGTTAGATAAAGCATTATATGGCCTGAAGCAGGCACCTCGGGCATGGTATGAACGTCTTTCATCTTACTTATTGTCCCATGGATTCATTCGAGGTAAAGTTGACAAAACTCTTTTTACTCTCACCAAAGGTGAAGACATACTCATTGTGCAAATATACGTGGATGACATAGTTTATGGATCCACTATTCCTGAACTATGCTCATTCTTTTCTGATCTCATGAGTAAAGAATTTGAAATGAGTGCTCTTGGAGAATTGAAATTCTTTCTAGGTCTACAAGTCACCCAACAGGAAAACGGGACTCAAATTCATCAACAGAAATACATTCACGAGCTGTTAATCAAATACAAGATGCAGGATTCAAAAGCCACACCCACTCCAATGACAACAACAGAGAAGCTACATATGGATGAAAAAGGAATTGCGGTTGATGCTACGCTATACAGAGGTATGATAGGTTCCCTTCTTTATCTAACAGCAAGTAGGCCTGACATTCTATATGCTGTATGTCTCTGTGCAAGATTTCAGGCAAACCCAAAAGAATCACACCTACAAGGCGTAAAGCGAATTTTTCGCTATCTGAAAAGTACCCAAGACTTGTACCTCTGGTACCCAAGTACTCCTGATTTCACTCTAATGGGTTATAGTGATTCTGATTTTGCAAGCTCCTTATTAGACAGGAAAAGCACGTCTGGTACTGCACAATTTTTAGGACTATGTCTTGTCGCTTGGAGTTCAAAGAAGCAAAACACAGTAGCACTGTCATCCGCCGAGGCCGAATATGTCTCCGCCGCTGCTTGCTGTGCACAGATTCTCTGGATACAACAACAACTACAGGACTATCTCATTCCTCCGACTTGTACTACAATTTTTTGTGACAATAATAGTGCTATTGACTTATCTAAAAATCCTGTTCATCATTCCAGGACAAAGCACATTGAAATTCGTCACCATTTCTTAAGGGATTGCGTTGAAAAAGGACAGATACAACTAGAGTATGTTCCTACTTCAGAGCAACTTGCAGACATATTCACCAAGCCACTGCAACGAGGTCCTTTTGAAGCACTACGTTCACAACTAGGTATGACCCGTATGACCTAGCTAAGGTCGTATCTCCTTCTCGTGTTTTGTTAATTTCGGGGTGAAATGTATGAATATGTCTGATGACCTAGTCTGTCTGTTTAAGTAACAAAACACCAGCGTAAAAACAAGAGTGTTCAGTTTCTGATAACTAAACCCGCGAAATTCTCGCCCTACTATCCGCAACACCCCAGCTCAACCAATCACCTCACATTACCCTGACACACGTCTGCCTATATTCCGACGTCAATATCTCTCACCCCCCTCCAATCACACCAAAGCCGATTTCTTTGCTTCTCTTCGTCTTCTACACTCGCTTGTCCACTTCGATCAACCTCCGATCTCCATGGCTTCCAACCCTAACCCTAACACCATGTTTTCCGACGCCGAATTACCCAACGACCCTTTGCTCCTCCAAGCTCTCATCAACAAACTCACCATCCTCCAAGCCCAACAAACCCCTACCTCCACCTCTGACTCAACCGCCATAGCCCCTGCAATGTCTGTCGACACTCAACCCATCACCACCACACTACCCATCGACACAACTGAAACAACCGCCATAGTTCACACTACGGCATCCACAAAATCGGAAGATACCCCATCACCAACCAAACAAACATCCCCTCCCACCACCCCGATCATACCAACTCCCGACACTATCACAAAATCTCCGACTAAACTTCAGTTCGGATCTCTTCCACCCGCTGATGAAGAAGCAAAAGATCAACAACCCAACTCTCCTGCTAAAGAACCCACTGAGGTACTTGACCTCGAAGCCCAGCAACCTGCTCCTGAGTGTTCACCACCACCCAAGAAAACCCGCCGTGCTAAATCCAACGTCCCCCGCCCTCCAGCTACTCGAACTCTTCGTTCTCGAGCCAAAAACCCTCAGTCATCCTCAAAACCCACTTCTGATGCTCCTGTTCCTACACCATCTCCTGTCGTCACGGCACCAACTACTGAAGAAAAGCCGCGCAGTACCACCAACTCTTCAACCCAGGCAGACTCCGACACGGCAACGACTTCCACAAGAAAGCGACTCCGTCCTCGCTCCGAGTCTGTCCCACCTACACCTGCTACTCGACTAGGTCTGATCGACACCCACTCTGCCGTCTATTCCCTACCAGCCGACGATTCTGCTGAGTCCCGACACTTGGTAAAGGGAAAGCTACTCGACCTGGACTGGCTCCAATCGATGGCCTTCGACATGTTCGAGGAGATGCTCCGCTTTCAAAACTGGATCCATCTCTTCCACGGCATTCAGACCTACCATGAGGCAGAAGCGTATGAGTTCTACCAAAATTGCGTCATTCGCAAAGGGAAGATAATGACAGAGGTACACGGCAAACCCATCCTTCTCGACTCAAACTCAATAGCAACCCATCTAGAAATTCCAACTAGCGGATTAGAATTTTATGATAGGGCTGGTTTTCCTGATCTAGGGTTTATAAGTGCAAAAGAAGTCTATGACTTCTTCCTACCAAACAGCAGAGTCGGTCACTCCTTTGAGCGACCAGCTCTGTCCAATACTCACCAAATGCTCCATACATTGGTGATCAAAAACTTAGTCCCTAGAAAGGAAGGAAATCAGTTTGTTCGTCCGCTTGATCTTGCTATTATGTACTGTCTGATCCACCACCAAAAGATAAACCTCTCAAAGTTAATCCTCAACCACATTGCCTCAACCATCTCCTCACCCCGACACAGCCTGGGGTACGTATTCTGGCTCCCAAAAATCTTTACCCACTGTGATGTTGTCCTCGATCCCTCCAAAGCCAGTCGGATAATGGATACCGACATACTTGGTCAGATCCTGTACAACAAAACCCCGTCTTTCCAGATCAAATCGGTCTCCAAGACAAACCCTCCCTCCAAAAATCTAGCCCCACCAAAACCCGCATCACCCCCTGACTCCGTCTCTTTATCTGAAAGGGTAGCAGCGGTAGAGAACAACCTCGCCACTCTATCAAAGAAGATAGACATGCTCATCGACGTCCTCAACAAGAACCACAAACAGACGATGAACATCATTGCAGGGGGAGTCGAGAAGCTGGCAGAGGAGTTCCGGGAAACATTTGCTGAAACTCTGGAAGCGGCTAAGCGATTGGATGGCGCTGGGACTTCGGGGGAAGATGGAGCACGGGATGAGGACACAGGAATGGCTGGAGGAGATGACTGACTTTGTTACCCCACCCCTTTAAGCCTTAGGCAGTAGTGATTCTTGAATACTTTTGACTTACGCTGGTGGTTTGTTTAACTAACTGTTTCAGATAATGGTTTTTTTTGATATTTTTGTGCGTTTCCCCTGATATTGGCAAACGGGGGAAGCGGTGTATCCCGCGGCTGGTGTTCTTAAGGGGGAATATATGTTTAAGGGGGAACAAACAGCAAGTTGTTCTCCCAAGATAGTTGCTCCGCTTTGTTGTCTGTTCTTCTTGCAGGTACATCCTATACAAAACCTCAAGGTTACGCTGGATACACTGAGTTTGCCATCATCAGCAAAAAGGGGGAATTTGTTGAAGACTTAGGTTTTGCAGATGATTGCCTCCTCAGTGAAAGTAGCGATGCAGAGATACTAGGCGCGATACAGAAAGATGTTCCAGCTCGAGTACCTCTGCAGAAGCATCTGTCCACGATCTCCTGTATGCCAAGAAGCGCGACGTTGCTGAAGTAGTTGCGGAAATCTCGCATCGTTGGAGCAGTAGCAAGACGTGAGATCGTGACGCACAAGGAGGACCATAACTCCGATACTTGCGGAACCAACCCAAGGAGTCGTTACACTTGAAGACTCCACCGAAGATTTAGGAGATAGTTGACAAGTATATAAGCATGCGAATGTAATTAGTTAAGGCGTGCATTCGAGATTATTCAGAGAGATACACCGCCCTTGAGAGAGAAAATATTCTTGAGAGATCTTAGTTAGATAGTGTCAATTAGCTTAGGTATTTATTACCTAGAGAGCACACATAGAACATTCCCCTTTACTCCTTGTGACGCATTGATCAAAGCCGAGAGTAGAGCGAGTGTTGGATGAGACAGAGTACCTCTGTCGAATCCCAAGATAGGAAGCTAGGTTGTAATTCACATTGAGTTTCAATACAAGCAGAATCCTATCTTGTTAAGTTTAAACAAAAGCTTCCGCGTTACTTTTACACACCTTTATTCTTCAAGCAGAGTTGATCTGAGATTAACACCTCAGACCTACTCGGTCAGCACCCCGATCCCATCAGCTTATCTTGCATTTGTTCAAAAATTAAAATTATGTACCCTGCTAATGTAGGTTGTTCTCTTTAAAAACAAATATTGTTATGAATTGTGGGATAAATGGTACAAAAATTTAAAATTTTGATTACTTTTGAGGAGCATTTTATATGCGGTGTGACCAAATAATCTGCAATGGTTGGATTTTATTGCTCAGGGTTTCTTTCTGTCTTCTCTCTTAGGGATTGCTAAGGGGTGCTTCTCTGTTTAAAAAAAGAAGAAGAAGAAATAAAAAAAAACAAGGGACTTGCGAGACACCATTGGTAACCAACAAAAGAGAGTTGAATGTTCTTAAATACAAAGGCGTGATGCCTACATTTTCTCATCTCTTATGCAAAAGTGAAACAAATGCATGAATCTATTTTTCCTTTTGTTTTCTCCTCAATGCCCATTCTTGAGAGAAGTTGGCCATGGTAAAAGTTCCTAGAGTCACCTAAAAGAAACATTGAAGTACCTTGGATCATACCCCGAAACTCTATATTTTATTTTTACCTTGAGCACACCTATGCCACCAGCAGTTGATGGATCACACTCCTCAATAAGTTAAAAAGATCATGTTTATCCTACCCTTCATAATAATATTTGTTAGTATTGAGCATTCCCTACTTACTTGGGTACGTGGTTTTGCTTGAGGACAAGCAAAAAGATAAGTGTGGGGGTGTGATAAGTGTCCAAATGAGCATGATTTATAGGTGTATTTCATATATTATATTAGCACTTTTCTTGCTCATTTCTCCACTTTGGTTAGTTTTTCCTCTAGTTTATGTTTTATTGTTATCTCACAAATTTATTGTTTAAACATGAGGAAAACCAAGCTGGGAGTAAAGTAGACGAAAAGACGAACCCATAGACGCAAATGGCTCAGAAAACGGAGTCCAAACGAAGAATCTAGAGCCGGTCAAAGTTTGTAGAAGAAAATAAGTCACGACCACATGACGTCCGCGTTGAGTCTAGGCGGACAGAGGCGCGGTCGACAGAGACGTCCGCGTGAGAACTGGGCGGACGGCAGGGCGGACGTGAGTGAGTGGCCGGGCGGACGGCCGCGCGGACAGAACAAGTGACCGGGCGGACAAGGCGAGGTCGACAGTCACGTCCGCGTGAGAATTAAGGCGGACGCAGAGGCGGACGCGACTAAAATTGCACGTATAACAGTTTTTCTTCTTCGTCGACTTCGCTCGTCGACTTCGCCCGTCGACCTGCAACTTATCTATCTACTCTTCGCGTTCTGTCCCCTGAGCAATCAATGCTCTTCCACCTCTGCCTGCAGTCGTTCTTCTTCTTCTTCTCCTCTATAAAATACCACTGCTACTTCAAACAAATACACACGTTCCACCCCAAACTCAACACTCAAAATCTCTCATTCCATTTACAAAAATCCTACGTATGCTCCCACTCTTCTTCCTCTTCATTTTCTCCATTCATCATCCACGCATCTCGTATTGTTATTACGTCCAACCTCTGTCTGACTTATTACCAGTTAATATGTCAGGCTAAGGAGGATTTGCTCCGGGCAAGGGTTTTAATTATGGTTTGTTTAATTTTGTAATCAATATTTCTACCGGTTAAAATAAATACTGTTTGTTACGCTTAAAGGTTTCCTCTCACCATTTTAATAAATTACATGAATTTATTAAAATGCTTTCCTAAGTCTATTTTGATTAAACCAGGTGATAAATAGACACGTTAATTAAGCCGTAAATCTGGAGAAAGCTTATTATGATTTAATAGGTTAGTATTTTCAGATGCAATTATAATTCCTCGAATTTAACGTCCGTTTACATAGTATTGCTCGAACCTTGATTAGACCGAGCATTTTCTGGTAAACGAGTTCTTAAGGGTCTATGACTTAGTCCTTAGGATAATAACAGGAATTTTGCCAAACTAATAAATTAAACCGGTACAGATAGCATAATTATTCATATTATATAAAACCTAAACCCGGAGTTCCATTTAATTCATCTGCCCTCAGTTTTCTAATCTGCTTAATATTTCCTCTAAAACAAGTCAATTAACTTCCCCCATTTTGTGACAAGCTTAGGAACTATTTTATCTCGCTATAAGTCCCACGGTTTGACCCCGGCCGCTTCTGTCTTCTATACTACTGCGACCGGGTTTTTATTTGCAGCCCGACGGATATTTTGAGTATTAATTTCTTTTTTTTATCAATTTCACCAGTACTAATCACTCACGATAAATCCACTCTGCAAGGTGCAGACCCATGAACATAGGCTCAGTTTGCCCCTTTCCATTGCTGTGTATCCTCTCATTTGGATCACTAGCATACATGCGCGTGGCTTCTCTCACTGGTATTCAGCTTGAGGTATAATATGACATTGGCTATTGTTAGTACTTAGTGCTCTTTGCACTTGTCTTAGTAATATTAAGACGTACCAGCCTATATGTCCACAAAGATGATGTTTGTCATCCATGTCTCTTGGTGGTTTTGTTCCGGAGTAACACACTATTGTAGTTCCCCTCTTTTTTTTGATACACACTCTTGTTGATATCCATTATATCTTTTCGTATTCCCACTAGATTAATAACTGCACAAGTGCAATACTAAAACACTCAGTCCTTCAGAGTGCAGAGGCGTAAACTCTCAGCAGCTAATATCTAACGAGTCAAACAAATAAGATGTGTGAATTATCCTGTGAGTGGTACATTCCAAGTCCATTGTTCCTTGCTTAAGATATCTGCTATTATATAGCTTTGTCTTTTATCCTCGCGTAGTCATGCGTTTATGTCCATATCATCTGGTAGATTTCCTCTGGATAGCAAGAGTTTGCTTGATCCTTTTGAGGGTTTTACATACCATTCATCCATAATGGATTTTCATGTTTCTTTCCTTAGTGTTCACATCCTTGAAAGGTTTCCTTGTCTTCTCTTTATACTGTCTACTGTTCTGTGTGTTGAAAGTTCTTGATTTCACTAGCCCGTTGCTTTAACTACGGCTCTTCCCGTCCATCTTCGAGGTAATCCATCTTACTGTCCGTAGTATGGAGTTGACTACTTCTCGTGCTCCTAACACTACTTGTCTACTTGCATGGGGTACCATACTGATACATTACTACTTACCCGACTAACTCATAAATAAGTCTGTCAGGCCCACATGCTCCTAATGGAGTGCGGTCGTCCCATGTCTCGTTTAGTAAACTGGTAATGTCTGTCACACGGGTATTGTGAAGTATTCTGTTGTCAATCTCCCTCTGATGGATATCCTGTTTTCTTTTTTTTTCTTCTTTTTTCTCTTTTTTTTTGTTCATTACTTCATGTTATCGGTTATCTTGTAATAAGTGCTATTGCCCTGGTGGCATCAGTGGTAATTCGTGTCATTAATCATAAGCCATAACGCCGGCTTGTAAGTAAATTCTGTGCTATATTTAGCAAACTTGGTTCTCCTATTTCGATCTCATTGAGAGCACACATATTCCTTTTCTTCCTGTTTCTCATGATCATATCTCATCCATAGTTCATATTCGTTCCCTCATCCTTTTAATTGATGTATTGCAGATTGCACAATAGTTTGAGCAACTTAGCTCTTCACTTCCCAACCATCCTCACTGACGGTGGTGCATCTACAAAGGGTATGCTTGTCCATAAGGACTAAACATTTATCACTGGTAGTGATTAGCATTAAATGCGGGTATACATTGATGGTATTTGGCTAATAAGCCCTGTCTGAAACTTCTTCGAACGTATAAACTGGTGTGGTTTACAACTACAGTGGTTGTATAATTCTTCCAGTTGCAGTGGTCGGACTAATGGTCTTCCCAAAGTTGCATAGGTTTCTAATCTTAGGTTTGTATGAAAACGTTTGAAAAAAACATATTTTTTTTGTATACATATAATAAAAGACTAAAAAGTAGTAGTTGTTGCAGTTGCATTTGCATTTGCATTTGCAGTTGCTGTTGATGTTGTTGTTGCTGCACTTGCTATAGCAAGTGCGCAAGGCAGATGGAAATTTCAGTGGTTTACTTGTCATAGCGCTTGCAATAGCAAGTGCGCCGTGCAGGTAGAAATTCTGGTTCAGTAATCATTGGTCTCATTGACTCTGCGTCGTCGAGTATGGCTACATGATAATGTAAGCTTTAACATCCTGTTCATATATATAATCCCTCAAGGGTTCAAGGTTACTCGTATCGAGTTCACAAAACTAGTTCCCAAAAGTCATACACAAAGAGGCAAGTGGTCAGTGACACACTCCCACATATTTATAACATAGCTCCGTCTAACATCCAAGGTAAGTACATAGAAAGTAAGCAAAGTCTTCCACCAGTGGTCTCATGGAGTCAGGGTACTCATGCCCTATCTACTCCCTTGCCCTTCTGGGCTCCAGCATCAGTAGATGTCTGGCCATCATGACAGCCTCGTGGTACTCTAGATCCTCCAGCTGAGGTCTTCTGAGTATTCTTTGGTGGTCTGTAATTACGGCTCTCTGGGTTCATCCAGCACTCGAATTCCCTATGGCCCTCTTTGTGGCAGTACCGACACTCGACTTTGTGGCCTTCGCAGTCAACCCCAGGATGGTCCTTCCCACAACGCTTACAGTAAAATGGCGTTGGGGCTGTCCGGTGCCTGATGATAGTATTTAGTTTAAGTCAATATCTGTTGATATAAAGGTTAAGGTAACAATTCAATTTAAGAGATAGGTGTTCTCACCCTTAGGAGGTGCAGATCTCAGAGGCTGAGCATCAATAGCTGGGCCGGTCACCGAAGGACAGGCTCTTTCCCTTTCTTTCCCTGGTGACCCTGCTGCCCTTTCTTTGGAAAGAATTTCCTGTTCAAGGTTTCGGGTCAGCATTCATAAGGTATTTAGTGTGGTAAACAATTTAGAATGGGATAAGTCCTTACTTTCCCTTCTTCTGGCTATCGCCTGAAGATGCTCCTCCATCCTCAGACTCTCCTTCGGGGTTCTTCTCTTCTTTTGCCCTGAGAGTCTCTTCCTGAGTAAGGAGCATTAGCTCCGTCCTCGAGGCAGCTTTGTAACAAACCTGGAATCTCATTGGTAAGTTCTCACAACGTTAATCGGTAATGTAATAGGTAAAGAATTTATGGCTTTCATGTTAATACCTGGATGGTAGTGTAGAGGGTAGCACCCATCACCATCTGGATGTGAAACAATAGTCCTCCCCGGAACTTCTCGACCTTCACGGTCTCTGAGTAATCCACACCGGGGATGAAGTCCAGCAGACCAATGAATCGAGCATAGTACTCATCCACGGTCAGACCTCCCTGGGTCAAAGTCTCGAACTCCTGGCGCTTCTTTTGCTTAAGATGAGCTGGGTAGTACTTCCCCCTCAGCAACTCTACAAAGGCAGCCCATGAAAAGTCGGGCGTAGCCAGGTGATGGTCCTTGACCAACCTCCACCAAGTGCTGGCTGCATCCTTCAGATGGAAAGCAGCAATGGCGACCTTCTTGTCGTCCGGTACCTGTAAAGCTTCATATGCTTTCTCGTGTTCAACTATGTAACGCTCCAAAGCTACAGGGTCTGGCTCCCCTGAATATGTAGGTGGTCGGGTCTCGCTAACTGACTTCAGCCAGTTCGTTTCCCTGGGCTGTGGCGGGTGGCCTGGTGCTCCTCCTATCTGAGTACCCAGCTGTGCAAGAACGGCTGCAACCATCTCAGCAACTCCTGGAATGCCGGGGGCACCGCCTCCACCTCTTCCAGTAGCACGCCCTCTAGTTCCCCCAAACATCTGTAGTACAGTATGTCACATAAATACTCGGTAAATTGCCGTACACAACCAATAGATATTGAATTGCCTTAAAGGCTAACCTACTACGCAATTTGCGTTACTAGACACAATATCTTTCTAAGACGAATCGTCTCGTACCTCCCAAATGTTTCCCATAATTTCCCAAGTCCTAAGCTCACTGTCTTAACCTATTATCTCGTCATCAGAGCGGTACTCCGCTCTGATACCACTTTGTAACACCCCTCTCCATAATCTTGTAATAATCTCTCACGTAGCAATAAATAAAAACGTCTCGCAGCGGAAAATAAATAACAATTACAACACTCACTCGGGTGTCACCGGCCATTACTCGCCCATGCGAGCAACGAAGCCAAACTACATCCAATCTTCCAACATAAACAAACAGCTAACCACCGTGATAACGAGAAACTCCTATACATCATACTAAGTCTATAAACCATTAACATCAACAAGTGAGCGTCTACCCAATCCTGAAAATACACAACCTTACCATAATACAATTCACCATCCTCATTGCTATACAACATCTCCATGTGTAGTAACAAAAGTAAAGCTCCAATTACCCTGCTCCTGCTCTTCGGCTTTGACAATGATCAACAACCTGTAATGGTGTAGTATCAGCGATAGACGCTGAGTATGCCGGGCCTGGACCCTAATGGTCACTTGTCATTTTAACCATCTTATTATTAGATTGGTTTCATGCTTTACCATTTTACAGTATAATCAGTACTATAATAAACATGCATACTATATATAATCATTCATCCAAATATCCATAAACATTCAACCATCCATCCAATCCAAACATTCATTTAATATCACAAACCACAATTGTATATCGACGTATCGAAAAATAACAGTATAATGTACCATGTACAATCGCCGTAGCGTATGCCATCCTTTATTAGTTTAATTTAGTTTGGCCTTCAAGGCCCCTTCCATGTGTACAATGTACATTCGCCGTAGCGTACAGTTCCATAGTTAATTTGACTTGGCCTTTAAGGCCCCATCCAAACCATGTTTAATTATTAATATCAGTTGGGCGTCATGTTAGAAGGCAATTACAAAAAAATGTGCTTTAAGGAGTTTTAGTGCACATTTTGTGTCTCAAGGAGTTTCTGAGCTTGGTTTTATTTGACAATGGTTTTGTTGTGTACCTTACAAGATATTTGATCATGGTATCCAATTTTATATCATTTAGAGGTCATTAGACCTTTAAGGTTTCTTAGAGCACATTTTTGCTCTTTTAGACCTTGAAGCATGAAAGTGCTTGTTCTTTGTGTAGGAGTGCTGTCCAACAATTGTAATGTGTTTAGTAATGTGTTAATATGCTTAGGACAAATTTTTAGGTCCTAAGAAGTTCATTTGGGTAGTTATTTACCCTTAACAATCAAAGGGTGCAACATCTTGTTTTGTGTTGACCACTATTGTTCTCAGTTGACTTTTAAGGCATG
This sequence comes from Limonium bicolor, assembly GCA_023374045.1. Classification (NCBI taxonomy): domain Eukaryota; kingdom Viridiplantae; phylum Streptophyta; class Magnoliopsida; order Caryophyllales; family Plumbaginaceae; genus Limonium; species Limonium bicolor. The sequence continues at coordinate 233,009,657 of CM041779.1, forward strand.
TTTAGGCCTTAATTAATGTGATTAAATATTTAATCCATGTTTAATAAGTTTGGTGTATTTCATTAAGTCCCGGACCCAAGGCGATGGAGACTTTCGGGCTATTTTAATATAGTGGTCCGGGATCTTAGACAGACCTTAAGTCCCGGACCGCATTCAAAGAAAATTCTCAAAAAAATATGTATGAGTGGTCCGGGACCTTACACATACCCTAAGTCCCGGACCGTTATCACTGAAAACCCTCGGCCCGATTTATACCTTGGTCCGGGACTTCAACCATACCCCAGGACCATCTATCGCTGTTTAAAAATAAAAAGAAAAAAAATAAAACTCGTCTTCAACCTCCGCTCCCCCCAATTCTCAACCCTAACCCGTACTCACACCACCACCGATTTCACCACACCCACTCGCCACTCCCGACATCATCCCGACCACCGCACCCTACCTACCCGTCCTCGCTACCGCCTTCGCCACCCCACCCACGCATCGACCACGCTTCATCACAACCGTAACACTAGACGACCGTCATCATCTCCATTCGCTCCTCGACACCATCAAGCACCATGGACCACCTCACCACCATCGACGGTCACAACACCATCATTTCACCACCACATCCCAGACGACGCCACTCACCAGGTCACCGCCTTCATTTTCTTCACCAATCCACCGACGTACCATCTCACCACCGTCTCCATTAGCTTCCATCGACCATCATCTTCATCTTCGACACAAATTCACCCCATTTACCCAAACCAAACGCGCCCCTGCTCACACCAAATTCAGACCATTTGCCTAAACCAAACGCACCCTTTACCACTACATTAATCCCACATCTCGATGGCCCCTAAACGTGCCCGAAAACACACCACTGCCGGCGCATCGTCATCTTCCGATGCTCCCCTACTTCGGATCCGCGAGACGGACCGTTCGAAATTTCTAACTGACACTGCTTGGGATTGGTTCCAGGCTAAGGAACGCAAAATAATTCCTGAAAGGTCTGTTTGTCCTACATTAATATATGAATTTGTTTTAGAAAGGATATTTAGCGACAGAGGTTGGGTATGTCTGCTAAACCGAGGTGGTACATTTTATCCACGACTGGTTAAATTATTCTATGCTAATGCTGCGGTGCGTGCTGATAGTAAGGAAATTACGTCAAGGGTTAAGGGGAAGGATATTGTAGTCGATCCCGCCCGTATTAGACGTGCTCTGAATATACCTAATCGGGCTAGGGTCCCGACTGAGGCGGACCGGGAGAATCACGAACTCCGTGAGAGACAAGCTAAGGAGCATTATATAAATTTGATTGTGAATGACCCTACTATTCAGAACCACTAGAGGCGCAACCACCAGGTGAAATACCCAAAGTTTCTAAAGGATGATTTACTTTGCTAATTAGGTCCTAATGAGATATTAAGCATATTTAAATCCTAATATTGGCATAAGTACACATTAGGACCAGAAAAGTCCTCAATAGCACTTCTTGTATTGTTTTAAAAGTAGCCAGCTAGAATGCTCCAATAACATTGTGACAACCAAGTTAGTAGGTGATGCAGCAGCTAGCTTATGTAGTAAACACACAAGTAGGTGATGCAGCTGCTTGGGCAAGCTAGCAAGGAAGTAGGTGACTCATCAAGCTAGCAAGCAAGTAGGTGACTCATCAAGCTAGCAAGCAAGTAGGTGACTCAGCAAGTTAGCAAGCTAGTAGGACGTCTTAAGCACGACCAAGCTAGTAGGCAAGTAGGATGTCATTAAGCACGAGGTGGCATGATGAGTTGGCACCTACTTAAACACTTGACACCTAAGTAGGCTGGTAGGAGGTGGCAACATCCCATTGGAGACGTGACATGGCTTAGGAATCAGCCACACACACCTTTCCTTCACCATAAGTAACTTAAACCGCCCCTTTGCTTATATAAACCGTCCTCCACCTCCATTCAGCCCTTTAGCACGTTAAAAAGAGAAAAAGAAAGAGAGAAAAGCTTACCACCACCACTTGGCCGAGAGCAAAGAGAAGGAGGAGAGCTACTATCTTCATCTTCTTCCAATCCTAGAGGTAAGGCTATTCTTGGTGTGTTCTTCATCCTTTCCTAGTCTATTCTCAGCCGAAAACCAGAGGAGAAACCAAGGGAACTCACTCCATTTTCATGTCCATTTTAGGAGCTTCAAAGCTGTCTTAGGGTGTTCTAACTTCTAGCAAGCTTTCCAAGGATTTAAGGAAGGTTTTCTTCAGCAATCTGCAAGGTAACTTCATGGTTACCATCCCTTAATAAATTGTATGTTTTACAGGAGTATTATCCCTATATTATCTAATTAAAATTCGTAGCTATTTATAGCCTAAAGCTAGAAGAGTTAGAAAAATGTTTTAAGGAAGAAAAGGATGTGTTTGCAACCTACCTTTGATTACTGATTGCTTAAGAGTTTGTTTATGGTGTTTTGCTGCTATTTAGTAAGTGGGAATAACCTAGAGGTAATTATGTTTGTTCTGGATAATCTTTAGTCTAATCTGGTGTTGTTATAATCTAGGATAAATGGTGTCTTAAAGAGTTTTTTAATCACCAGATTTGTGAGTGGAATTCTAGAGCATTAATCAAGTGTTTTAGGTGCTTAACTAACCTAGAACCTATCTGATTATTATGGCCGAGTAACATAGGTGAAAGTATAGAATTTGTTAAAGATGTTAAGTGTGATTGCTAGAAGAGCTAATCTGATGAATTAGATGTCTAGTACAACCGCTTTCAGTTGGAAGTTAATTAGTGTAAACTAGATGTGTCCTAGGGCTAAAAACATGATTGTTGATTGTTCTGGTCATTAGTAACCTATTATGGCAGAATTGGCCATGAACTATTAAAGAGATGTATATCATGATTTTAGGATGAAGATGATAGTTTAAACTAAGCTAGGACTTAAAGTCTAGTATGTTGGGAACTTATATGTACAGTCTTAGAAGGTTGTTTATGGTGGCATAAACTCCTAAGCTAATCTGGTTAATATTGTGTTGTTATGACCGAAAATGTTAGGAACCAATTATGATTTGATTCAGGTTGTAATCTATAGTTAAATTATGTCTTAAGCTGATCTAGATGAGATAGTTAATAATAGAACTGAAATGGATATGATTTGTTTGTTTGATCAAGACTTGGTCTTAAGGTATGATTTATGGTTGTTTGAACTGTTAAGCTGAGATATTTGATGTTGTATGATCTGGCCGAAGGTGCCATGTAAGATTATGTGATCATAGCCTTTCCTTAAGTGCTATTTGATTATTGTTATGTTCCTTGTGTTTGAAATTATGAAATGGGCTTTGTTAAGTGACTTGACTGTTGATTCTTGTTATACTTTAAATTGTTATATTCTAATTAATGAAGATTCAATGAGTAACTCATTGGAATGGATTATTGAGATATATGGCCATATGTGGAACTTGAGCAGTAATTGCCTTCTCATGAATTATTGGACTCATGGTATGCCTTGAGCTCCATGAGATGCTTCATGGTTTCCTACTCTATAGTTTAAAGGTACTATAGGGGGTGTGCACATCTTTTAGGGCCTGGAGTGCGTTTGGGAAAGGTTGGATCGCCTCAATGATCGGGATTCGTCCCTTGAACTGATTTGTGTGGAATGGAGAAATTGATGACTAAGGAAAATATGTGAATTGATTAACATGTACTTGTGCAGGTTTGGATGCCTTATTGTTAATGCTTGAACTCTTGGTTGAGCAAAGTTTGTGTATATACCATCAAGTACTTTACTAAGTTATTTTCTGATGGTAGCTTTGATTTTACTCAGCTTTGCTGACTTTTTGGCTTTATGCCCTGTGGTCTTTTCTCTGTGATTGTATGAATGACCACAGATGCAGGAAATGAAGGAGCTTCTCCCTAGTTGTGGAGACATCCGAGAGTGTGGGCTTTTGGGGCTAGAAGACCATCATTTTATTCTCTTTTGGTTTCTAGACTAATGTATTAGGTTGTTCTATAACCTATGTAATACAAAGTTAGTTTGGTTGTAAGTTAAGCCTAAGCATTCACATGGTTGTGAGTGTGGCGGTAACGTCCTATAAGACTTATGCTTCCGCTTTATTAATCTGAGCAAGTTTATTATCATATTATGGTTAGTAATTTAGGGGTTACACCGGGATAAGCAGGTGGTTACCGGTGATAAGCTTCCCACGCTTGAGCGTCTGATCTTGGGGATTATAATGTATAATGTCCGACCCCGGGAGTGTGCGGACCTGAATGCAATCGATGCTATGTTCTGCGCTTCCTCCGGATGACGAGCTTGCCAGGCAGCATTCCCATTGCCCTGCATGGATTACTTTTTCAGTCGATGCTTCGGTGATTGATGTAGACAGTAGTCCTCTCTCCCTTTCCCGCACCTCCTCCAGTCTTTTTTCATCGATGCTCAGGTAGACTTCTCGGATGAGCAGCCCCAGTACCCCCGGTCTCCCATAGACATGACGATGATGCGCTTTTATCAGTGGGAGAAGATAGATGATCAGTGGGTGAAGCGCCGCGCACAGCCGGGTGCACGAGCCCCCAGACCTGATGACGTCGCTGAGGTTGAGCCCCCCGCTGCTGCCGCTAGTGGTGACATCCCAGAGTACGATGACCACTGCTCCTACACCGGGATATGACGAGATGTTTCGTCAGTTTACTGATTGGCAGGGGATGATCACTGCACGGGTCGATGGTCTTGCTGCTCATATGACTCAAATGGACATTCGTGTAGACGGGATGAGTACGACCCTGTACGATTATGGAGCACGGATCTCAGCTTTGGAGGCCCGACAGAGTGAGTATGAGGCTAGGCAGGAGGCACGGTATGCGGAGTATACAACTGGACAGGACGCACGGTTTGCGGAGTATGCGGCTCGCTATGAGGCACGCTTTACTGATTATGACGCCCGCTTCGCTCAGCTGGAGTCCTGGCGTCTTCCTCAGGATCACCCACCACCTCAGTAGATCTTATGCTGGTTTATGATCTGTTCTTTTCAGACTCTTTATCTTGTTATTGCTTTTCGGATTCTCTTTTATTTCCTAACTTCTGTTGTTTTAATGTCTTTAGCTTGTTAGGTTGCATCTTATGGTACTTTTCATTTTCTTTTTGGATTGTTATGGATACTTTGGTACTTCTACTACTGCCACTGCTTGGTTATGTTCCTTGACTTTATTGCGACATAGTGTCTGTAGCTGCTTCATTCCAACAGGATTGCCATCTCTTGTGTACGATATCGAAAGAATACAAAGGAGACTCTGCCGAAATTTTTCCAACACTCCATAAGTCTCCCGTTCTTTTTCATAAGTGTGGGGACGTCATCTTCACCCATTTTTCAGGGGAGTTCTATTCTTTCTTTTGCACTATGATCATATTCATGCAGCAATGAGGGCATTGCTATTTTCTAAGTGTGGGGAAGTTGGTAGTAAGGGGGGCATTGCGTTTATTGCTTATTTTCTGTGGTTCCTGACACTACTAATTCTTACTTCATTAACCTTTGATGACCCTCCACAAAATTTTTAATTCGACATACTTGGTTTTCATTTGTGGTCAGATGCATCAGTTGGGAATAACGTACAAGTAGCGAAAATTTTTGAGATTTAATCTGAAACTTCGGTATAAGAACTTTGGTTATACTGCTTGTATTGTCAGTTTTGGTTAAAATTTCATTTATTTCCTTCAATAAAAGGTGAGACCATTTTGTGACTATTTTGTTTGAACTAACTTGGGGCTTTGGGAAATTTTTGGAATGAATGGAAGGAAAGGACAAAGGCAAGGTACTCCGCTAATCTATTTTGAACCGGAACAGACCTCTCCCATTCGGTAATTAAGCCCATGGAGTGCCTCATCACTTATCTACCTAAGATCATCTGATCTGGAATAGAAGGCCAACACTGCTACAAGGATGGGGAGAAAAAGTCTGAGGGGATGAAATGAATAATGCTTACTCAGAAAAATTGGAAGGAAAGTTCTTTCATGCTATACAGTTTATTTCAAATTCTTCCTTGATTATGAGTATGTGGCAATGAAAGGTAATGTGGAATATGACATTACTTCTTGCCCCTTGTCGTCCAATGAATTGTGGAAAGCAAATGGAAAGTAAAGCCCTGAGTACAGTTTGGATTAAATAGTTATGATGATAGTCTCATGCATTTGTAAAACACCCTAGCTTCACTGTTTAAGAAAACCTGCAGTACTAATCGTTGTTTCTTATGACTGTTGTTAGATTTCCTTGTACATTGTTCCTGACCTGATAAATCCCACGTTTGAAATTCTGGTACATTTTGATTGCAGTAATTGCTTGAGGACAAGCAAAGATTAAGTGTGGGGAATTGATAAGGTCAGGAAGTTTACCTATTTTTGCATGGTCTTTTGATCCAAATTCATTGCTATTTACTGCTAAATTCCTGTCTTATGAGCAATTTATGTTTCTTGTTGCAATTGTTTTCTTTTATGGTTTTTTATGTGCTTTTCAGTATTATCTCAAGGGAGCATGTTCATATCATTGCTGGGAATCATGGTTTTTCAAACAAGCTAAATGGAGTCAAGAAAGTCATCTCTCGACCTAAATTCAGATATGGTCGGGACTTGTTGCATAATTAAGTCCCGGACCACAAATTGACTCTACTCTCGCCTAAATTCAGATATGGTCCGGGAACTTGTTGCCATAACTTAAGTCCGGACCACAAATTGACTCTACTCTCGGCTTAAACTCAGGCATGGTCCAGGACTTGTTCAATAACTTAAGTCCCGGACCACAAGGCAGAGCAGATCTCGGGTTGTTTTTATACCATGGTCCGGGACTTCATACAGGACCTAAGTCCCGGACCATGACCTGGAAGTAGACGTCTGTAGCGCGCTTGCATTGTGTTTTCTTCATATTAAACAAACCGCCCATGCACTACCGATTTCGTTTCCAGCTTTGTCTTCCACACTAGTTTTGTCCCTTGCACTGCTACTTTCCATCCTCATCCACTAATCTAATTATCTCCCCAAATCAAGCTGAACACCCACGTTAAACACCCACCATTCCACTTACAAATTCCAGCATCACTGTCCACCACCATGCTGCTTCTGCTACGTATTCAACAAACAAGTTCTATAAATAGAACTCTCTTCCTCTCATTCAACACACACTCTCACGTAGAGAAAATACCACACCACACACTATCCATCCATCATACTCCTCCATTTATTACATCCATCATCCATATTTCACACAATCTTCCATATAATCATCTCATTACCCATCTCATTACCCCCTACGTATCCATACACCTCCACAAAGTCTGGAGTACACAAACAAGTTAGACTTCACCATTTTCGGAGAATGAGCAGAAGAAATGCTGATTGTGCACAGAGACTCCATCAAAGAATCTTAAATCAGAGTTTCTTCTTCTCTCTTCTTTAATGTTATTTTATATTTTACAGTATTTTCATTTCCATGGCTGAGTAGTTTTTATAAATTTTGGTTTACTATGTAATCCAAATTCAAGGTTCCATTCTTTGTGATTTACCATTTTAATAGATTAAAGTGTTGTTCCTTATTTATTTTTATATCTTGTGATCTGGCCAATTACTTGATTTTATCAGTTTATCTGCTTACAAGTGAGAACTGCGGTAGATAATAGACAACAGGAACAACACCGGTTAATTTAGAGATGGTAATTCCTCTAGGATATTAACTGATCATTAACTGGATTATCTTAAAGCTGTTAGCAATTAGTAAATTTGTAACGAGAGTTAAGATTTATTAGCTGTTAATTAGATTCCACCGAGCGGGAGACCGAACGTGGAATATTTCAGATCTGGGATTTTAATCTAAATTTTGGTAAACACATCGAGAAAGGAACCGAAGAATTAGGAGGATTAGTAAATCGAATTTCCCTTTTTTTATTAAATCAAAAATATCATTATTTTGCCCACTGTCTTGCATTTATTACCTTTGCTCTTATTTACATTCTTGTTTCGTACTTTAGTAATTCAACAAACAAAACCCCCTGTTACTGGAGTAAACCGATTTATTAGTTTGTTCTTAAATATTAATTAAACTAAAACGCTGCCTCCCTTGGATTCGATAACCTGGAGGGACACTTCTAGGAAAACTTGCTATAATCGACCGGTATACTTGCCGTTAGGTTTTTACCCAACAAGTTAATGGCGCCGTTGCCGGGGAGGCACGGTTGGTTAGTTTAATTTTTTATTGGTATTTTATTTCTTTTATATTGTTTTGTTTTTGCTTTTTAGTTTATTATTTTGTTTTGTTTTATTTTATTTTATTTTCCTTTGTTTATTTCTTAGCTTTGTGCAATTTGTCTCTTATTTTTGGTTCCAGTATTATTTTGGTTTTACTTGATTGAGTTTACTTTTACACCCACTGTCAGTTATCTGATTTTGGTTTATGGTTAAAACTCGTTCTAAAGGAAACCTTGAATTTGAAATTGAACCAGAAATAGACAGAGTAACAACAAGGATTCGAAATAGGTTAGTGCTGGATCCTCCAATTGAGCAGGAGGTGCCTCTAAAAGATTCACCAGCAGAGGGAATTGTTGAAGAAGAGATTCTAAACAACCACTCAGGAACCAATATGGAGAATTTGAATCCGGAGAGGCACATGAAGGATTATACCCGCCCAAGCGTCGAAGGGCTTATTTCACCAATAGTAATTCCTGCGTTGCCAACAGGAGTGCAGTGGCAGTTCAAGACACACTATGTTACTATGGTCATGAACGCACCCCAGTTCAGCGGGACAGTCACCGAAGATCCCAATGTCCATCTCACCACTTTCCTGAGATTGGTAGGAGCATGCTCTACACCAGCTTCACAAGAGGTTGCTAGATTGACTCTCTTCCCATTTTCCCTGAGGGACAGAGCTGCAGAATGGTTAAACTCATTAACGCCCAACAGTATCACTACCTGGACGGAGTTAGCAAATGTATTCTTGGCGAAGTATTTCCCTCCTTCTCGAATGCTGACTATGAGAGGAGAGATTACCAACTTCAAGCAGTTCACCGGTGAGACATTATCTGAGGCTTGGGAGCGTTTCAAAGGGATTGTGCGCAGAGTACCACACCATGGCTTGGGAGAGGAGGTAATTCTGCAGTCCTTTTACAAAGATTTAGATCATTCAAGCCGTTTGTTGGTAGACACTTGTGCAGGAGGAAGCCTCATGGAGTTACCAATAGCTAGAATCAAGGAATTATTGGAGACCATTGCCAATGCATCAAATCAGTGGGGGTGCGAGAACCGGAGAAGCTGCACCGAAGAAAACTGCTGGAGTTTATGAAGTGGACTCGAGTACTTTTCTGGCTGCCAAGATAGAAGCGATGTCAAAACAGTTTGAGCGTATGTGTGCAGTGATGAAACCCACAGTCAATGTGCAGCATCTCCTGAAGTTTATCCACCTTGTGAATACTGTGGTAGAAGCTCAAACTTGTGTCAATGTACATCTCCACCAAGTGAAGAGGTAAATTACCTGGGGAACAGACAAGGAAATTTCTATAACAACCAAAGCAATCAGGGATATCAGCAGCAAAGATTTCAGAACAACAACTACAATCAGAAGGCAACCACAACAATATCAGTCCTATCAGAGACCCCCTCAAAACCAACAGATGCAAAGTCAAGGAGCTAGTAGTTCCTCAGACTTGGAAGCCATGATGAGCGAATTCATCACATCAACTAAAGCCAGATTCAATGAGCAAGATGAAATCAACAACCAAAAGGCATTCATGCAAGAACAAAAGGCTTACAATAAGAGAATGGAAATTCAATTGGCTCAAATTAGTCAGAAGCTTTCAGATAGACCTGCAGGGTCTTTGCCTAGTCAACCAGAGATGAATCCAAGGGTATGCTAAAGCTGTTTTTACTGTGGAAGAAGATACTCCACTTGTCGCTGCAGTTTTACCTGTTCAACAAGAGGTTAAGGAGTCCATTAAAGTTTTTGAAAAACCCAAGGAGAAGGAGTCTCCTGAAACTCAACCTTCTTACTCTTCTGTTTCCAATCGCAAATTTGAAGAACCTATTCCTTTTCCTGACAGGTTAAAGAAAAGGGATCTTGATGAACAACTTGGAAAATTTCTTAAAATTTTTAAGAAATCAACTAAAGATTTCCTTTTTCTGATATGCTTAAGTTAATGCCAAATTATGCTACACTGGTGGATGATATCTGGTCTAACAAATGTCCTTTGCAGGAAAAGGAAACAACGAAGAAGGTAACTACTAGGAGTAGTAAAGGTAAAGCTACTAAGCCTGAGGTGAGCATAGAGCAACCGGTGCTGGAGAATGAGGGAATTATGAAGTTACCAAATCTCCTTCACCTACATCACCTACAGTTGAAGTTTCTCCTCCAGTTCCATTGACGAACAGAACCAAGCGTTCCAAGGAGGATAGTGAGTTTGATAAGTTTCTTACTTTACTTCGGCAACTATCTGTTGATATCCCCTTTGTTGATTTAATTGTGAAGGTGCCTAACTAAGCCAAGTATTTAAGGAAGCTTTTATCTAATAAGGCAAAGTTAGTTGAGACAGGAACTATTCAGCTCACAGAGACTTGTTCAGCGATCATACAGAAGCGCTTACCAGAAAAATGCAAAGATCCTGGAAGCTTCACAATTCCATGTAGAATAGGATACATTGACTTCGACCTTGTCTTTGCTGATTTAGGAGCATCGATTAGTCTCATGCCATACACTTTAATTTGAAAAGCTTGGAATTGGAGACTTACAGGCTACACGAATGACGCTTCAGCTAGCAGATCGCTCAATGGTTTACCCTTGTGGAATTGCAAAGGATGTGATGGTTAAGGTGGAGCATCTGTATTTCCCCTGTGACTTTGTCGTACTCGACATGGCTACAGATCCAACGGTCCCTATTATCTTTGGAAGACCCTTCCTAGGAACAGCCGACGCTCGAATTGAAGTTGCTCATGGTACGATCACGTTGAATGCAGAGGGGGAGAAGCTACTGTTTTATGCTGGTAGGTCTTTGAAAAATGTTTTGGAAGCTTCTAGGAGTTCGTGTCGCCAAGTTTCAAAGACGGCTCAATCTTCTGGAATCTCTTAAAAGAACAAAACCATGGTCTAGCCAAAGACCGAAAAGACGGGCAGCTCATTGGGAGGCAACCCAATCTCCTTTCTTCTTGTTTTCATTTTAATTCATGTATTTACTTATTCTAATTCTTTTGTTAGCTATTTTTCTTTGTTTGGTTTTAATTAAGTTGTAGGTTTGGTAAAAGAAGAGGAGCAGAATGCTAGGAAGCAAACCTTCGGTGGATTCATAGGGGGTGGTCCGGGACATTGTCCATAACTTAAGTCCCGGACCGATCAAAGAGCACAATTACGGCGGGATTCAATGGGGTGGTCCGGGACCTATTACAGGACTTAAGTCCCGGACCAGAGGAGCGGCAAACTATCGAATAGAAAAATACACATGGGCCGGGACTTTACCCATATCTTAAGTCCCGACCCAAGGCGATGGAGACTTTCGGGCTATTTTAATATAGTGGTCCGGGATCTTAGACAGACCTTAAGTCCCGGACCGCATTCAAAGAAAATTCTCAGAAAAATATGTATGAGTGGTCCGGGACATTACACATACCCTAAGTCCCAGATCGTTATCACTGAAAACCCTCGGCCCAATTTATACCTTGGTCCGGGACTTCAACCATACCCTAGGACCATCTATCGCTGTTTAAAAAAAAAAAAAAAAAAACTCGTCTTCAACCTCCGCCCCCCCAATTCTCAACCCTAACCTACTCACACCACCACCGATTTCACCACACCCACTCGCCACTCCCGACATCATCCCGACCACCGCACCCTACCTACCCGTCCTCGCTACCGCCTTCCCACCCCCCCACCCACGCATCCCACGCTTCATCACAACCATAACACCAGACGACCGTCATCATCTCCATTCGCTCCTCGACACCATCACGCACCACGGACCACCTCACCACCATCGACGCTCACAACACCATCATTTCACCACCACATCCCAGACGATGCCACTCACCAGGTCACCGCCTTCATTTTCTTCACCAATCCACCGACGTACCATCTCACCACCGTCTCCATTAGCTTCCATCGACCATCATCTTCATCTTCGACACAAATTCGCCCCATTTACCCAATCCAAACGTGCCCCTGCTCACACCAAATTCAGACCATTTGCCCAAACCAAACAAACCCTTTACCACTACATTAATCCCACATCTCGATGGCCCCTAAACGTGCTCGAAAACACACCACTGCCGGCGCATCGTCATCTTCCGACGCTCCCCTACTTCGGATCCGTGAGACGGACCGTTCGGAATTTCTAATTGACACTGCTTGGGATTGGTTCCAGGCTAAGGAACGCAAAATAATTCCTGAAAGGTCTGTTTGTCCTACATTAATATCTGAATTTGATTTAGAAAGGATATTTAGCGACAGAGGTTGGGTATGTCTGCTAAACCGAGGTGGTACATTTTATCCGCGACTGGTTAAATTATTCTATGCTAATGCTGCGGTGCGTGCTGATAGTAAGGAAATTAGGTCAAGGGTTAAGGGGAAGGATATTGTAGTCGATCCTACCCATATTAGACGTGCTCTGAATATACCTAATCGGGCTAGGGTCCCGACTGAGGCGGACCGGGAGAATCACGAACTCCGTGAGAGACAAGCTAAGGAGCATTATATAAATTTCATCGTGAATGATCCTACTGTTCAGAACCGCCAGAGGCGCAACCACCGGGTGAAATACCCAAAGTTTCTAAAGGATGATTTACTTTGCTAATTAGGTCCTAATGAGCTATTAAGCATATTTAAATCCTAATATTGGCATAAGTACACATTAGGACCAGAAAAGTCCTCAATAGCACTTCTTGTATTGTTTTAAAAGTAGCTAGCTAGAATGCTCCAATAACATTGTGACAACCAAGTTAGTAGGTAATGCAGCAGCTAGCTTATGTAGTAAACACACAAGTAGGTGATGCAGCTGCTTGAGTAAGCTCGCAAGTAAGTAGGTGACTCATCAAGCTAGCAAGCAAGTAGGTGACTCATCAAGCTAGCAAGCAAGTAGGTGACTCAGCAAGTTAGCAAGCTAGTAGGACGTCTTAAGCACGACCAAGCTAGTAGGCAAGTAGGACGTCTTTAAGCACGAGGTGGCATGATGAGGTGGCACCTACTTAAACACTTGACACATACTATAACCAATAGGAGCTTGACACTGAAGTAGGCTGGTAGGAGGTGGCAACATCCCATTGGAGACGTGACATGGCTTAGGAATCAGCCACACACACCTTTTCCTTCACCTTAAGTAACTTAAACCGCCCCTTTGCTTATATAAACCATCCTCCACCTCCATTCAGCCCTTTAGCACGTTAAAAAGAGAAAAATAAAGAGAGAAAAGCTTACCACCACCACCTGGCCGAGAGCAAAGAGAAGGAGGAGAGCTACTATCTTCATCTTCTTCCAATCCTAGAGGTAAGGCTGTTCTTGGTGTGTTCTTCATCCTTTCCTAGTCTATTCTCAGCCGAAAACCAGAGGAGAAAACAAGGGAACTCACTCCTTTTCCATGTCCACTTTAGGAGCTTAAAAGCTGTCTTAGGGTGTTCTAACTTCTAGCAAGCTTTCCATGGATTTAAGGAAGGTTTTCTTCAGCAATCTGCAAGGTAACTTCATGGTTACCATCCCTTAATAAATCTGTATGTTTTACAGGTGTATTATCCTTATATTATCTAATTAAAATTCGTAGCTATTTATTAGCCTAAAGCTAGAAAAGTTAGAAAAGTGTTTTAAGGAAGAAAAGGATGTGTTTGCAACGTACCTTTGATTACTGATTGCTTAAGAGTTTGTTTATGGTGTTTTGCTGCTGTTTAGTAAGTGGGAATAACCTAGAGGTAATTATGTTTGTTCCGGATAATCTTTAGTCTAATCTGGTGTTGTTATAATCTAGGATAAATGGTGTCTTAAAGAGTTTTGTTTAATCACCAGATTTGTGAGTGGAATTCTAGAGCATTAATCAAGTGTTTTAGGTGCTTAATTAACCTAGAACCTATCTGATTATTATGGACGGTAACATAGGTGAAAGTATAGAATTTGTTAAAGATGTTAAGTGTGATTACTAGAAGAGCTAATCTGATGAATTAGATGTCTAGTACAACCGCTTTCAGTTGGAAGTTAATTAGTGTAAACTAGATGTGTCCTAGGGCTAAAAACATGATTGTTGATTGTTCTGGTCATTAGTAACCTATTATGGCAGAATTGGCCATGAACTATTAAAGAGATGTTATCATGATTTTAGGATGAAGATGATAGTTTAAACTAAGCTAGGACTTAAAGTCTTAAAGTCTAGTATGTTGGGAACTTATATGTACAGTCTTAGAAGGTTGTTTATGGTGGCATAAACTCCTAAGCTAATCTGGTTAATATTGTGTTGTTATGACCGAAAATGTTAGGAACCAATTATGATTAGATTCAGGTTGTAATCTATAGTTAAATTATGTTTAAGCTGATCTAGATGAGATAGTTAATAATAGAACTGAAATGGATGTGATTTGTTTTTTGATCAAGACTTGGTCTTAAGGTATGATTTATGGTTGTTTGAACTGTTAAGCTGAGATATTTGATGTTGTATGATCTGGCCGAAGGTGCCATGTAAGATTATGTGATCATAGCCTTTCCTTAAGTGCTATTTGATTATTGTTATGTTCCTTGTGTTTGAAATTATGAAATGGGCTTTGTTAAGTGACTTGACTGTTGATTCTTGTTATACTTTAAATTGTTATATTCTGATTAATGAGGATTCAATGAGTAACTCATTGGAATGGATTGTTGAGATATATGGCCATATGTGGAACTTGAGCAGTAATTGCCTTCTCATGAATTATTGGACTCATGGTATGCCTTGGGCTCCATGAGATGCTTCATGGTTTCCTACTCTATAGTTTAAAGGTACAATAGGGGGTGCACATCTTTTAGGGCCTGTAGTGCGTTTGGGAAGGGTTGGATCGCCTCAATGATCGGGATTCGTCCCTTAAACTGATTTGTGTGGAATGGAGAAATTGATGACTAAGGAAAATATGTGAATTGATTAACATGTACTTGTGCAGGTTTGGATGCCTTATTGGTAATGCTTGAACTCTTGGTTGAGCAAAGTTTGTGTATATACCATCAATTACTTTACTAAGTTATTGTCTGATGGTAGCTTTGATTTTACTCAGCTTTGCTGACTTTTTGGCTTTATGCCCTGTGGTCTTTTCTCTGTGATTGTATGAATGACCATAGATGCAGGAAATGAAGGAGCTTCTCCCTAGTTGTGGAGACATCCGAGAGTGTGGGCTTTTGGGGCTAGAAGACCATCATTTTATTCTCTTTTGGTTTCTAGACTAATGTATTAGGTTGTTCTATAACCTATGTAATACAAAGTTAGTTTGGTTGTAAGTTAAGCCTAAGCATTCACATGGTTGTGAGTGTGGCGGTAACGTCCTATAAGACTTATGCTTCCGCTTTATTAATCTGAGCAAGTTTATTATCATCTTATGGTTAGTAATTTAGGGGTGTTACACCGGGATAAGCAGGTGGTTACCGGTGATAAGCTTCCCACACCGCTTGAGCGTCTGATCTTGGGGATTATAATGTATAATGTCGACCCCGGGAGTGTGCGGACCTGAATGCAATCGACTGCTATGTTCTGCGCTTCCTCCTGGATGACGAGCTTGCCCAGGCAGCATTCCCCATTGCCCTGCATGGATTACTTTTTCAGTCGATGCTTCGGGTGATTGATGTAGACAGTAGCTCCTCTCTTCCCTTCCCGCACCTCCTCCAGTCTTTTTCATCGATGCTCAGGTAGACTTCTCGGATGAGCAGCCCCAGTACCCCCGGTCTCCCATAGACATGACGATGATGCGCTTTTATCAGTGGGAGAAGATAGATGATCAGTGGGTGAAGCGCCGACGCGCACAGCCGGGTGCACGAGCCCCCAGACCTGATGACGTCGCTGAGGTTGAGCCCCCCGCTGCTGCCGCTAGTGGTGACATCCCAGACGTACCGATGACCACTGCTCCTACACCGGGATATGACGAGATGTTTCGTCAGTTTACTGATTGGCAGGGGATGATCACTGCACGGGTCGATGGTCTTGCTGCTCATATGACTCAAATGGACATTCGTGTAGACGGGATGAGTACGACCCTGTACGATTATGGAGCACGGATCTCAGCTTTGGAGGCCCGACAGAGTGAGCATGAGGCTAGGCAGGAGGCACGGTATGCGGAGTATACAACTAGACAGGACGCACGGTTTGCGGAGTATGCGGCTCGCTATGAGGCACGCTTTACTGATTATGACGCCCGCTTCGCTCAGCTGGAGTCCTGGCGTCTTCCTCAGGATCACCCACCACCTCAGTAGATCTTATGCTGGTTTATGATCTGTTCTTTTCAGACTCTTTATCTTGTTATTGCTGTTTCGGATTCTCTTTTATTTCCTAACTCTGGTTGTTTTAATGTCTTTTAGCTTGTTAGGTTGCATCTTATGGTACTTTTCATTTTCTTTTTGGATTGTTATGGATACTTTGGTACTTCTACTACTGCCACTGCTTGGTTATGTTCCTTGACTTTATTGCGACATAGTGTCTGCTGCTTCATTCCAACAGGATTGCCATCTCTTGTGTACGATATCGAAAGAATACAAAGAGACTCTGCCGAAATTTTTCCAACACTCCATAAGTCTCCCGTTCTTTTTCATAAGTGTGGGGACGTCATCTTCACCCATTTTTCAGGGGAGTTCTATTCTTTCTTTTGCACTATGCATATGATCATATTCATGCAGCAATGAGGGCATTGCTATTTTCTAAGTGTGGGGAAGTTGGTAGTAAGGGGGGCATTGCGTTTATTGCTTATTTTCTGTGGTTCCTGACACTACTAATTCTTACTTCATTAACCTTTGATGACCCTCCACAAAATTTTTAATTCGACATACTTGGTTTTCATTTGTGGTCAGATGCATCAGTTGGGAATAACGTACAAGTAGCGAAAATTTTGAGATTTAATCTGAAACTTCGGTCATAAGAACTTTGGTTATTCTGCTTGTATTGTCAGTTTTGGTTAAAATTTTCATTTATTTCCTTCAATAAAAGGTGTGACCATTTTGTGACTATTTTGTTTGAACTAACTTGGGGCTTTGGGAAATTTTGGAATGAATGGAAGGAAAGGACAAAGGCAAGGTACTCCGCTAATCTATTTTGAACCGGAACAGACCTCTCCCATTCGGTAATTAAGCCCATGGAGTGCCTCATCACTTATCTACCTAAGATCATCTGATCTGGAATAGAAGGCCAACACTGCTACAAGGATGGGGAGAAAAAGTCTGAGGGGATGAAATGAATAATGCTTACTCAGAAAAATTGGAAGGAAAGTTCTTTCATGCTATACAGTTTATTTCAAATTCTTCCTTGATTATGAGTATGTGGCAATGAAAGGTAATGTGGAATATGACATTACTTCTTGCCCCTTGTCGTCCAATGAATTGTGGAAAGCAAATGGAAAGTAAAGCCCTGAGTACAGTTTGGATTAAATAGTTATGATGATAGTCTCATGCATTTGTAAAACACCCTAGCTTCACTGTTTAAGAAAACCTGCAGTACTAATCGTTGTTTCTTATGACTGTTGTTAGATTTCCTTGTACATTGTTCCTGACCTGATAAATCCCCACTTTTGAAATTCTGGTACATTTTGATTGCAGTAATTGCTTGAGGACAAGCAAAGATTAAGTGTGGGGAAGTTGATAAGTCAGGAATTTACCTATTTTTGCATGGTCTTTTGATACCGAATTCATTGCTATTTACTGCTAAATTCCTGTCTTATGAGCATTTTTATGTTTCTTGTTGCAATTGTTTTCTTTTATGGTTTTTTATGTGCTTTTTTAGGTATTTAATCTCAAGGGAGCATGTTCATATCATTGTTGGGAATCATGGTTTTTCAAACAAGCTAAATGGAGTCAAGAAAGTCATCTCTCGACCTAAATTCAGATATGGTCCGGGACTTGTTGCATAACTTAAGTCCTGGACAACAAATTGACTCTACTCTCGACCTAAATTCAGATATGGTCCGGGACTTGTTGCATAACTTAAGTCCTGGACCACAAATTGACTCTACTCTCAGCTTAAACTCAGGCATGGTCCAGGACTTGTTCAATAACTTAAGTCCCGGACCACAAGGCAGAGCAGATCTCGGGTTGTTTTTATACCATGGTCTGGGACTTCATACAGGACCTAAGTCCCGGACCATGACCTGGAAGTAGACGTCTGTAGCGCGCTTGCATTGTGTTTTCTTCATATTAAACAAACCGCCCATGCACTACCGATTTCCTTTCCAGCTTTGTCTTCCACACTAGTTTTTGTCCCTTCACTGCTACTTTCCATCCTCATTTCCACTAATCTAATTATCTCCCCAAATCAAGCTGAACACCCACGTTAAACACCCACCATTCCACTTACAAATTCCAGCATCACTGTCCACCACCATGCTGCTTCTGCTACGTATTCAACAAACAAGTACTATAAATAGAACTCTCTTCCTCTCATTCAACACACACTCTCACGTAGAGAAAATACCACACCACACACTATCCATCCATCATACTCCTCCATTTCATTACATCCATCATCCATATTTCACACAATCTTCCATATAATATCATCTCATTACCCATCTCATTACCCACCTACGTATCCATACACCTCCACAGAAGTCTGGAGTACACAAACAAGTTAGACTTCACCATTTTCTGGAGAATGAGCAGAAGAAAATGCTGATTGTGCACAGAGACTCCATCAAAGAATCTTAAATCAGAGTTTCTTCTTCTCCTCTTCTTTAATGTTATTTTTATATTTTTACAGTATTTTCATTTCCATGGCTGAGTAGTTTTTATAAATTTTGGTTTACTATGTAATCCAAATTCAAGGTTCCATTATCTTTGTGATTTACCATTTTAATAGATTAAAGTGTTGTTCCTTATTTATTTTTATATATCTTGTGATCTGGCCAATTACTTGATTTTATCAGTTTATCTGCTTACAAGTGAGAACTGCGGTAGATAATAGACAACAGGAACAGCACCGGTTAATTTAGATGGTAATTCCTCTAGGATATATAACTGATCATTAACTGGATTATTCTTAAAGCTGTTAGCAATTAGTAAATTTGTAACGAGAGTTAAGATTTATTAGCTGTTAATTAGATTCCACCGAGCGGGAGACCGAACGTGGAATATTTCAGATCTGGGATTTTAATCTAAATTTTGGTAAACATCGAGAAAGGAACCGAAGAATTAGGAGGATTAGTAAATCAGAATTTCCCTTTTTTTATTAAATAAAAATATCATTATTTTGCCCACTGTCTTGCATTTATTACCTTTGCTCTTATTTACATTCTTGTTTCGTACTTTAGTAATTCAACAAACAAAACCCCCCTGTTACTGGAGTAAACCGATTTATTAGTTTGTTCTTAAATATTAATTAAACTAAAACGTTGCCTCCCTTGGATTCGATAACCTGGAGGGACACTTCTAGGAAAACTTGCTATAATCGACCGGTATACTTGCCGTTAGGTTTTTACCCAACAAGTTAATGGCGCCGTTGCCGGGGAGGCACGGTTGGTTAGTTTAATTTTTATATTGGTATTTTTATTTCTTTTATATTGTTTTGTTTTTGCTTTTTAGTTTAGTTATTTTTGTTTTGTTTTATTTTATTTTATTTTCCTTTGTGTATTTCTTAGCTTTGTGCAATTTGTCTCTTATTTTTGGTTCCAGTATTATTTTGGTTTTACTTGATTGAGTTTACTTTTACACCCACTCTCAGTTATCTGATTTTTGGTTTATAGTTAAAACTCGTTCTAAAGGAAACCCTGAATTTGAAATTGAACCAAAAATAGACAGAGTAACAACAAGGATTCGAAATAGGTTAGTACTGGATCCTCCAATTGAGCAGGAGGTGCCTCTAAAAGATTCACCAGCAGAGGGAATTGTTGAAGAAGAGATTCTAAACAACCACTCAGGAACCAATATGGAGAATTTGAATCCGGAGAGGCACATGAAGGATTATACCCGCCCAAGCGTCGAAGGGCTTATTTCTCCAATAGTAATTCCTGCGTTGCCAACAGGGTGCAGCGTGGCAGTTCAAGACACACTATGTTACTATGGTCATGAACGCACCGCAGTTCAGCGGGACAGTCACCGAAGATCCCAATGTCCATCTCACCACTTTCCTGAGATTGGTAGAGCATGCTCTACACCAGCTTCACAAGAGGTTGCTAGATTGACTCTCTTCCCATTTTCCCTGAGGGACAGAGCTGCAGAATGGTTAAACTCATTAACGCCCAACAGTATCACTACCTGGACGGAGTTAGCAAATGTATTCTTGGCGAAGTATTTCCCTCCTTCTCGAATGCTGACTATGAGAGGAGATTCACCAACTTCAAGCAGTTCACCGGTGAGACATTATCTGAGGCTTGGGAGCGTTTCAAAGGGATGTGCGTAGAGTACCACACCATGGCTTGGGAGAGGAGGTAATTCTGCAGTCCTTTTACAAAGATTTAGATCATTCAAGCCGTTTGTTGGTAGACACTTGTGCAGGAGGAAGCCTCATGGAGTTACCAATAGTTAGAATCAAGGAATTATTGGAGACCATTGCCAATGCATCAAATCAGTGGGGAGGTGCGAGAACCGGAGAAGCTGCACCGAAGAAAACTGCTGGAGTTTATGAAGTGGACTCGAGTACTTTTCTGGCTGCCAAGATAGAAGCGATGTCAAAAACAGTTTGAGCGTATGTGTGTAGTGATGAACCCACAGTCAAATGCAGCAGCATCTCCTGAAGTTTATCCACCTTGTGAATACTGTGGTAGAAGCTCAAACTTGTGTCAATGTACATCTCCACCAAGTGAAGAGGTAAATTACCTGGGGAACAGACAAGGAAATTTCTATAACAACCAAAGCAATCAGGGATATTAGCAGCAAAGATTTCAGAACAACAACTACAATTAGAAGGCACCACAACAATATAATCAGTCCTATCAGAGACCCCCTCAAAACCAACAGATGCAAAGTCAAGGAGCTAGTAGTTCCTCAGACTTGGAAGCCATGATGAGCGAATTCATCACATCAACTAAAGCCAGATTCAATGAGCAAGATGAAATCAACAACAACCAAAAGGCATTCATGCAAGAACAAAAGGCTTACAATAAGAGAATGGAAACTCAATTGGCTCAAATTAGTCAGAGGCTTTCAGATAGACCTGCAGGGTCTTGCCTAGTCAACCAGAGATGAATCCAAGGGAGTATGCTAAAGCTGTTTTACTGTGGAAGAAGAACTCCACTTGTCGCTGCAGTTTTACCTGTTCAACAAGAGGTTAAGGACTCCATTAAAGTTTTTGAAAAACCCAAAGAAGGAGTCTCCTGAAACTCAACCTTCTTACTCTTCTGTTTCCAATCGCAAATTTCAAGAGCCTATTCCTTTTCCTGACAGGTTAAAGAAAAAAGGATCTTGATGAACAACTTGGAAAATTTCTTAAAATTTTTAAGAAATCAACTAAAGATATTCCTTTTCTGATATGCTTAAGTTAATGCCAAATTATGCTACACTGGTGGATGATATCTTGTCTAACAAATGTCCTTTGCAGGAAAAGGAAACAACGAAGAAGGTAACTACTAGGAGTAGTAGTAAAGGTAAAGCTACTGAGCCTGAGGTGAGCATAGAGCAACCGGTGCTGGAGAATGAGCGGAATTATGAAGTTACCAAATCTCATTCACCTAATCACCTACTGTTGAAGTTGCTCCTCCAGTTCCATTGCCGAACAGAACCAAGCGTTCCAAGGAGGATAGTGAGTTTGATAAGTTTCTTACTTTACTTCGGCAACTATCTGTTGATATCCCCTTTGTTGATTTAATTGCGAAGGTGCCTAACTATGCCAAGTATTTAATGAAGCTTTTATCTAATAAGGCAAAGTTAGTTGAGACAGGAACTATTCAGCTCACAGAGACTTGTTCAGCGATCATACAGAAGCGCTTACCAGAAAAATGCAAAGATCCTAGAAGCTTCACAATTCCATGTAGAATAGGAGACATCGACTTCGACCATTGTCTTGCTGATTTAGGAGCATCGATTAGTCTCATGCCATACAATTTAATTTGAAAAGCTTGGAATTGGAGACTTACAGCCTACACGAATGACGCTTCAGCTAGCAGATCGCTCAATGGTTTACCCTTGTGGAATTGCAAAGGATGTGATGGTTAAGGTGGAGCATCTGTATTTCCCTTGTGACTTTGTCATACTCGACATGGCTACAGATCCAACGGTCCCTATTATCTTGGAAGACCCTTCCTAGCAACAGCCGACGCTCGAATCGAAGTTGCTCATGGTACGATCACGTTGAATGCAGAGGGGGAGAAGCTACTGTTTTATGCTGGTAGGTCTTCAAAAATGTTTTGGAAGCTTCTAGGAGTTCGTGTCGCCAAGTTTCAAAGACGGCTCAATCTTCTAGAATCTCTTAAAAGAACAAAACCATGGTCTAGCCAAAGACCGAAAAGACGGGCAGCTCATTGGGAGGCAACCCAATCTCCTTCTTCTTGTTTTCATTTTAATTCATGTTTTTACTTATTCTAATTCTTTTGTTAGCTATTTTTCTTTGTTTGGTTTTAATTAAGTTGTAGGTTTGGTAAAAGAAGAGGAGCAGAATGCTAAGAAGCAAACCTTCGGTGGATTCATAAGGGGTGGTCCGGGACATTGTCCATAACTTAAGTCCCGGACCGATCAAAGATCACACTTACGGCGGGATTCAATGGGGTGGTTCGGGACCTATTACAGGACTTAAGTCCCGGACCAGAGGAGCGGCAAACTCTCTAACCGAAAAATACACATGGGCCGGGACTTTACCCATATCTTAAGTCCCGGACCCAAGGCGATGGAGACTTTCGGGCTATTTTAATATAGTGGTCCGGGATCTTAGACAGACCTTAAGTCCGGGACCGCATTCAAAGAAAATTCTCGGAAAAATATGTATGAGTGGTCCGGGACCTTACACATACCCTAAGTCCAGGACCGTTATCACTGAAAACCCTTGGCCCGATTTATACCTTGGTCCGGGACTTCAACCATACCCTAGGACCATCTATCGCTGTTTAAAAATAAAAAGAAAAAAACATAAAACTCGTCTTCAACCTCCGCTCCCCCCAATTCTCAACCCTAACCCGTACTCACACCACCACCGATTTCACCACACCCACTCGCCACTCCCGACATCATCCCGACCACCGCACCTACCTACCCGTCCTCGCTACCGCCTTCGCCACCCCACCCACGCATCGACCACGCTTCATCACAACCGTAACACCAGACGACCGTCATCATCTCCATTCGCTCCTCGACACCATCACGCACAACGGACCACCTCACCACCATCGACGCTCACAACACCATCATTTCACCACCACATCCCAGACGACGCCACTCACAAGGTCACCGCCTTCATTTTCTTCACCAATCCACCGACGTACCATCTCACCACCATCTCCATTAGCTTCCATCGACCATCATCTTCATCTTCGACACAAATTCACCCCATTTACCCAAACCAAACGCGCCCCTGCTCACACCAAATTCACACCATTTGCCCAAACCAAACGCACCCTTTACCACTACATTAATCCCACATCTCGATGGCCCCTAAACGTGCTCGAAAACACACCACTGCCGGCGCATCGTCATCTTCCAACGCTCCCCTACTTCGGATCCGCGAGACGGACCGTTCGGAATTTCTAATTGACACTGCTTGGGATTGGTTCCAGGCTAAGGAACGCAAAATAATTCCTGAAAGGTCAGTTTGTCCTACATTAATATCAGGATTTGATTTAGAAAGGATATTTAGCGACAGAGGTTGGGTATGTCTGCTAAACCGAGGTGGTACATTTTATCCGCGACTGGTTAAATTATTCTATGCTAATGCTGCGGTGCGTGCTGATAGTAAGGAAATTAGGTCAAGGGTTAAGGGGAAGGATATTGTAGTCGATCTCGCCCATATTAGACGTGCTCTGAATATACCTAATCGGGCTAGGGTCCCGACTGAGGCGGACCGGGAGAATCACGAACTCCGTGAGAGACAAGCTAAGGAGCATTATATAAATTTCATCGTGAATGATCCTACTGTTCAGAACCGCTAGAGGCGCAACCACCGGGTGAAATACCCAAAGTTTCTAAAGGATGATTTACTTTTCTAATTAGGTCCTAATGAGCTATTAAGCATATTTAAATCCTAATATTGGCATAAGTACACATTAGGACCAGAAAAGTCCTCAATAGCACTTCTTGTATTGTTTTAAAAGTAGCTAGCTAGAATGCTCCAATAACATTGTGACAACCAAGTTAGTAGGTGATGCAGCAGCTAGCTTATGTAGTAAACACACAAGTAGGTGATGCAGCTGCTTGGGCAAGCTAGCAAGCAAGTAGGTGACTCATCAAGCTAGCAAGCAAGTAGGTGACTCATCAAGCTAGCAAGCAAGTAGGTGACTCAGCAAGTTAGCAAGCTAGTAGGACGTCTTAAGCATAACCAAGCTAGTAGGCAAGTAGGACGTCTTTAAGCACGAGGTGGCATGATGAGTTGGCACCTACTTAAACACTTGACACATACTATAACCAATAGGAGCTTGACACCTAAGTAGGCTGGTGGAGGAGGTGGCAACATCCCATTGGAGACGTGACATGGCTTAGGAATCAGCCACACACACCTTTCCTTCACCTTAAGTAACTTAAACCACCCTTTTGCTTATATAAACCGTCCTCTACCTTCATTCAGCCCTTTAGCACGTTAAAAAGAGAAAAAGAAAGAGAGAAAAGCTTACCACCACCACCTGGCCGAGAGCAAAGAGAAGGAGGAGAGCTACTATCTTCATCTTCTTCCAATCCTAGAGGTAAGGTTGTTCTTGGTGTGTTCTTCATCCTTTCCTAGTCTATTCTAAGCCAAAAAGCAGAGGAGAAACCAGGGAACTCACTCCTTTTCCATGTCCACTTTAGGAGCTTAAAATCTGTCTTAGGGTGTTCTAACTTCTAGCAAGCTTTACAAGGATTTAAGGAAGGTTTTCTTCAGCAATCTGTAAGGTAACTCATGGTTACCATCCCTTAACAAATCTGTATGTTTTACAGGAGTATTATCCCTATATTATCTAATTAAAATTCGTAGCTATTTCTTAGCCTAAAGCTAGAAGAGTTAGAAAAGTGTTTTAAGGAAGAAAAGGATGTGTTTGCAACCTACCTTTGATTACTGATTGCTTAAGAGTTTGTTTATGGTGTTTTGCTGCTGTTTAGTAAGTGGGAATAACCTAGAGGTAATTATGTTTGTTCTGGATAATCTTTAGTCCAATCTGGTGTTGTTATAATCTAGGATAAATGGTGTCTTAAAGAGTTTTGTTTAATCACTAGATTTGTGAGTGGAATTCTAGAGCAATAATCAAGTGTTTAGGTTCTTAACTAACCTAGAACCTATCTGATTATTATGGCCGAGTAACATACGTGAAAGTATAGAATTTGTTAAAGATGTTAAGTGTGATTACTATAAGAGCTAATCTGATGAATTAGATGTCTAGTACAACCGCTTTCAGTTGGAAGTTAATTAGTGTAAACTAGATGTGTCCTAGGGCTAAAAACATGATTGTTGATTGTTCTGGTCATTAGTAACCTATTATGGCAGAATTGGCAATGAACTATTAAAGAGATGTATATCATGATTTTAGGATGAAGATGATAGTTTAAACTAAGCTAGGACTTAAAGTCTTAAAGTCTAGTATGTTGGGAACTTATATGTACAGTCTTAGAAGGTTGTTTATGGTGGCATAAACTCCTAAGCTAATCTGGTTAATATTGTGTTGTTATGACCGAAAATGTTAGGAACCAATTATGATTTGATTCAGGTTGTAATCTATAGTTAAATTATGTCTTAAGCTGATCTAGATGAGATAGTTAATAATAGAACTGAAATGGATATGATTTGTTTGTTTGATCAAGACTTGGTCTTAAGGTATGATTTATGGTTGTTTGAACTGTTAAGCTGAGATATTTGATGTTGTATGATCTGGCCGAAGGTGCCATGTAAGATTATGTGATCATAGCCTTTCCTTAAGTGCTATTTGATTATTGTTATGTTCCTTGTGTTTGAAATTATGAAATGGGCTTTGTTAAGTGACTTGACTGTTGATTCTTGTTATACTTTAAATTGTTATATTCTGATTAATGAGGATTCAATGAGTAACTCATTGGAATGGATTGTTGAGATATATGGCCATATGTGGAAGTTGAGCAGTAATTGCCTTCTCATGAATTATTGGACTCATGGTATGCCTTGGGCTCCATGAGATGCTTCATGGTTTCCTACTCTATAGTTTAAAGGTACTATAGGGGGTGTGCACATCTTTTAGGGCCTGGAGTGCGTTTGGGAAAGGTTGGATCGCCTCAATGATCAGGATTCGTCCCTTGAACTGATTTGTGTGGAATGGAGAAATTGATGACTAAGGAAAATATGTGAATTGATTAACATGTACTTGTGCAGGTTTGGATGCCTTATTGTTAATGCTTGAACTCTTGGTTGAGCAAAGTTTGTGTATATACCATCAAGTACTTTACTAAGTTATTGTCTGATGGTAGCTTTGATTTTACTCACCTTTGCTGACTTTTTGGCTTTATGCCCTGTGGTCTTTTCTCTGTGATTGTATGAATGACCACAGATGCAGGAAATGAAGGAGCTTCTCCCTAGTTGTGGAGACATCCGAGAGTGTGGGCTTTTGGGGCTAGAAGACCATCATTTTATTCTCTTTTGGTTTCTAGACTAACGTATTAGGTTGTTCTATAACCTTTGTAATACAAAGTTAGTTTGGTTGTAAGTTAAGCCTAAGCATTCACATGGTTGTGAGTGTGGCGGTAACGTCCTATAAGACTTATGCTTCCGCTTTATTAATCTGAGCAAGTTTATTATCATATTATGGTTAGTAATTTAGGGGCGTTACACCGGGATAAGCAGGTGATTACCGGTGATAAGCTTCTCACACCGCTTGAGCGTCTGATCTTGGGGATTATAATGTATAATGTCCGACCCCGGGAGTGTGCGGACCTGAATGCAATCGACTGCTATGTTCTGCGCTTCCTCCTGGATGACGAGCTTGCCCAGGCAGCATTCCCCATTGCCCTGCATGGATTACTTTTTCAGTCGATGCTTCGGGTGATTGATGTAGACAGTAGCTCCTCTCTTCCCTTCCCGCACCTCCTCCAGTCTTTCTTCATCGATGCTAAGGTAGACTTCTCGGATGAGCAGCCCCAGTACCCCCGGTCTCCCATAGACATGACGATGATGCGCTTTTATCAGTGGGAGAAGATAGATGATCAGTGGGTGAAGCGCCGACGCGCACAGCCGGGCGCACGAGCCCCTAGACCTAATGACGCCGCTGAGGTTGAGCCCCCCGCTGCTGCCGCTGGTGGTGACATCCCAGACGTACCGATGACCACTGCTCCTACACCGGGAGATGACGAGATGTTTCATCCGTTTACTTATTGGCAGGGGATGATCACTGCACGGGTCGATGGTCTTGCTGCTCATATGACTCAAATGGACATTCGTGTAGACGGGATGAGTACGACCCTGTATGATTATGGAGCACGGATCTCAGCTTTGGAAACCCGACAGAGTGAGTATGAGGCTAGGCAGGAGGCACGGTATGCGGAGTATACAGCTGGACAGGACGCACGGTTTGCGGAGTATGCGGCTCGCTATGAGGCACACTTTACTGATTATGATGCCCGCTTCGCTCAGCTGGAGTCCTGGCGTCTGCCTCAGGATCACCCACCACCTCAGTAGATCTTATGCTGGTTTATGATCTGTTCTTTTATCTTGTTATTGCTGTTTCGGATTCTCTTTTATTTCCTAACTCTGGTTGTTTTAATGTTTTTAAGCTTATTAGGTTGCATCTTATGGTACTTTTCATTTTCTTTTTGGATTGTTATGGATACTTTGGTACTTCTACTACTGCCACTGCTTGGTTATGTTCCTTGACTTTATTGCAACATAGTGTCTGCTGCTGCTTCATTCCAACAGGATGCCATCTCTTGTGTACGATATCGAAAGAATACAAAGGAGACTCTGCCGAAATTTTTCCAACACTCCATAAGTCTCCCATTCCTTTTCATAAGTGTGGGGACATCATCTTCACCCATTTTTCAGGGGAGTTCTATTCTTTCATTTGCACTATGATCATATTCATGCAGCAATGAGGGCATTGCTATTTTCTAAGTGTGGGGAAGTTGGTAGTAAGGGGGGCTGTGCGTTTATTGCTTATTTTCTATAGTTCCTGACACTTCTAATTCTCACTTCATTAACCTTTGATGACCCTCCACAAAATTTTTAATTCGACATACTTGGTTTTCATTTGTGGTCAGATGCATCAGTTGGGAATAACGTACGAGTAGCGAAAATTTTTGAGATTTAATCTGAAACTTCGGTCATAAGAACTTTGGTTATACTGCTTGTATTGTCAGTTTTGGTTAAAATTTTCATCTATTTCCTTCAATAAAAGGTGAGACCATTTTGTGACTATTTTGTTTGAACTAACTTGGGGCTTTGGGAAAGTTTTAGAATGAATGGAAGGAAAGGACAAAGGCAAGGTACTCCACTAATCTATTTTGAACCGGAACAGACCTCTCCCATTCGGTAATTAAGCCCATGGAGTGTCTCATCACTTATCTACCTAAGATCATCTGATCTGGGATAGAAGGCCCAACACTGCTACAAGGATGGGGAGAAAAAGTCTGAGGGGATGAAATGAATAATGCTTACTTAGAAAAATTGGAAGGAAAGTTCTTCCATGCTAAACAGTTTATTGCAAATTCTTCCTTGATTATGAGTATGTGGCAATGAAAGGTAATGTGGAATATGACATCACTTCTTGCCCCTTGTCGTCCAATGAATTGTGGAAAGCAAATGGAAAGTAAAGCCTGAGTACAGTTTGGATTAAATATTTATGATGATAGTCTCATGCATTTGTAAAACACCCTAGCTTCACTGTTTAAGAAAACCTGCAGTACTAATCGTTGTTTCTTATGACTGTTGTTAGATTTCCTTGTACATTGTTTCTGACCTGATAAATCCCCGCTTTTGAAATTCTGGTACATTTTGATTGCAGTAATTGCTTGAGGACAAGCAAAGATTAAGTGTGGGGAAGTTGATAAGTCAGGAATTTACCTATTTTTGCATGGTGTTTTGATACCAAATTCATTGCTATTTACTGTTTAATTCCTGTCTTATGAGCATTTTTATGTTTCTTGTTGCAATTGTTTTCTTTTATGGTTTTTTATGTGCTTTTTCAGGTATTTAATCTCAAGGGAGCATGTTCATATCATTGTTGGGAATCATGGTTTTTCAAACAAGCTAAATGGAGTCAAGAAAGTCATCTCTCGACCTAAATTCAGATATGGTCCGGGACTTGTTGCATAACTTAAGTCCGGACCACAAATTGACTCTACTCTTGACCTAAATTCAGATATGGTCCGGGACTTGTTGCATAACTTAAGTCCCGGACCACAAATTGACTCTACTCTCGGCTTAAACTCAGGCATGGTCCGGGACTTGTTCAATAACTTAAGTCCCGGACCACAAGGCAGAGCAGATCTCGGGTTGTTTTTATACCATGGTCCGGGACTTCATACAGGACCTAAGTCCCGGACCATGACCTGGAAGTAGACGTCTGTAGCGCGCTCGCATTGTGTTTTCTTCATATTAAACAAACCGCCCATGCACTACCGATTTCCTTTCCAGCTTTGTCTTCCACACTCGTTTTTGTCCCTTCCACTGCTACTTTCCATCCTCATCTCCACTAATCTAATTATCTCCCCAAATCCAGCTGAACACCCACGTTAAACACCCACCATTCCACTTACAAATTCCAGCATCATTGTCCACCACCATGCTACTTCTACTACGTATTCAACAAACAAGTTCTATAAATAGAACTCTCTTCCTCTCATTCAACACACACTCTCACGTAGAGAAAATACCACACCACACACTATCCATCCATCATACTCCTCCATTTAATTACATCCATCATCCATATTTCACACAATCCTCCATATAATATCATCTCATTACCCATCTCATTACCCACCTACGTATCCATACACCTCCACAGAAGTCTGGAGTACACAAACAAGTTAGACTTCACCATTTTCTGTAGAATGAGTAGAAGAAAATGCTGATTGTGCACAGAGACTCCATCAAAGAATCTTAAATCAGAGTTTCTTCTTCTCTTCTTCTTTAATGTTATTTATATATTTTTACAGTATTTTCATTTCCATGGCTGAGTAGTTTTTATAAATTTTGGTTTACTATGTAATCCAAATTCAAGGTTCCATTATCTTTGTGATTTACCATTTTAATAGATTAAAGTGTTGTTCCTTATTTATTTTTATAAATCTTGTGATCAGGCCAATTACTTGATTTTATCAGTTTATCTGCTTATAAGTGAGAACTGCGGTAGATAATAGACAACAGGAACTGCACCGGTTAATTTAGAGATGGTAATTCCTCTAGGATATTAACTGATCATTAACTGGATTATTCTTAAAGCTGTTAGCAATTAGTAAATTTGTAACGAGAGTTAAGATTTATTAGCTGTTAATTAGATTCCACCGAGCGGGAGACCGAACGTGGAATATTTCAGATCTGGAATTTAATCTAAATTTTGGTAAACACATCGAGAAAGGAACCGAAGAATTAGGAGGATTAGTAAACCGGAATTTCCCTTTTTTTATTAAATCAAAAATATCATTATTTTGCCCACTGTCTTGCATTTATTACCTTTGCTCTTATTTACATTCTTGTTTCATACTTTAGTAATTCAACAAACAAAACCCCCTGTTACTGGAGTAAACCGATTTATTAGTTTGTTCTTAAATATTAATTAAACTAAAACGCTGCCTCCCTTGGATTCGATAACCTGGAGGGACACTTCTAGGAAAACTTGCTATAATCGACCGGTATACTTGCCGTTAGGTTTTTACCCAACAGTCCAGCAGACCAATGAATCGAGCGTAGTACTCATCCACGGTCAGACCTCCCTGGGATAATGTCTCGAACTCATGGCGCTTCTTCTGTTTGAGATGTGCTGGGTAGTACTTCCCCCTCAGCAACTTGACAAAGGCAGTCCACGAAAAGTTGGGTATAGCCAGGTGATGGTCCTTGACCAGCCTCCACCAAGTGCTAGCTGCATCCTTCAGATGGAAAGCAGCAATGACGACCTTCTTGTCGGCAGGTACTTGCAAAGCTTCGTAGGCCTTCTCATGTTCAACAATGAAACGCTCTAAGGCTACGGGGTCTGGCTCCCCTGAATATGAAGGTGGTCAGGTCTCGGAAACTGACTTCAGCCAGTTCGTTTCCCTGGGCTGTGGCGGGTGGGCTGGTGCTCCTCCAATCTGAGTACCAAGCTGTGCGAGAACGGCAGCAATCGTCTCTGCAACTCTTGGAATCACGGGGTCACCGCCTCCACCTCTACCAGTACCACGCCCTCTAGTTCCCCCAGAATTTGTAGTACATAATGTCACATAAATACTTGGTAATTCACCGTACACAACCAATACATATTGAATTGCCTTTAAGGCTAATATATCACACAATTTGCGTTACCAGACACAATATCTCTTAAGACGAGTCATCTCGTACCTCACAAACGTTTCTCGTTATTTCCCAAGTCCTAAGCTCACTGTCTTAACCTATTTTCTCGTCATCAGAGCGGTACTCTGCTCTGATACCACTTTTGTAACACCCCTCTTCTTAATCACATAATAATCTCTCACGTAGCAATAAATAAAACGTCTTACAGCGGAAGAATTAATAACTGTAACACCCCAACCGCTAATCCTATGCTTACCGTCTAATCGTCCTATTAGTCCTACGAGTTCGCAGCGGAATTACTACATACTTACTACGGCGGGTGCAACAATGCCGCTAACCGCCCATATGGCTAGCTAGGCTACTCATACTTACAGTCACGGTCTGATGAACATAACGTACCAAGCTACTAATATAATTCATACTGAATACAAAATAACCTACTTACATTCTTGGATCACCGAGTATTTAAAGTATTACTTTACATCCTTTACCACACTTCCCAAAAGAATGAGTTTCTATCTTTTGCTCATATATACCAACTCCCTTCCATCAATATCCAAAAAGGTGTACCCCGTGGTACACCGGCTAATCAAAAGTTACAGCCATGTACTACTTAGTACACCCATCATAAATTCATTGTTTACAACCAAAAAGAACATAAAAGAATGAAAGTAGATCTTCACATCTCCATCAATCTCGAGTACCTGCGTGTAGTAAAAATGGTGCCCCAAGGGGCTCAGCAAATTGCTGCGCATAAACTCCGCCATATACCGCGTGCTAGCTAGGGCACGCCGACTATTTGACGTCCACTAAACATGCCATTCATTATTCATACATACATGCTCTTCATACAATATACATGCTACACAATTCATTACACAATCAAGGCAACATTACAAGTACACATCTTACTTACCTTCGCAAGGTTAGCCAAATTATGCATCCGGGTTAATCGGAATGCTTTACTCTTTTACTCATTACTTACTTCTTCTTGCTTACAGGTACTTACTTTCAATTACTTTACTTACTCATTCTTACTTACTTACTTATACTCAAGTCAAGTCGTCGGGACCCTCCGGCCTTGGGGACTACACGTCCCACATCCGGGATTTACTTGACTCACTAATCCGGGATGCTACCCACTTAAGGGATTTGGGCCGCGGACTAGTTTAAGAGTCAGGAATTGGAGCCAACCTCTCGTGACTCCGCATCCTCACGCGTGGCCGAAACTATATCGGACTTCTACTCATTCCAATTTAATTACCATTTTAAGTTAGGATGGTTAGCTTGTTAGGAACAAGTTAGAAGTCCAAACACAATGAATAACGGTCACGGTACAATACAATCATACATACACACATTCATATCATCCATACATTTCATGAAGTATACAAACTAAGAATTAAAGAAAATATACAACATCATACAACACTACATATCCACAAGTATGCATATTAACTCCGATTCGTGCATTTATCTTATTTGGTGATCAATTAGCACACAACACACAAATCAGAGTAACCAAGATAGCACCGGGGCATGAGGAATCCATACCGTTCACCGTCGTACGTGTTTCCAAACGTGCCTCCGGTGTCACAAATCAAATCCTATTACATACATACAATTAAATGATTAATCTAGCTATCATTACTTATCTCATACTTACTATGTCCTTGTACTTCTTACACTTACACTTTACTTACTTACTTTTCCTTTACTTAAGGTTCTATCTTCTTACTCAAGGTTTGCATGCTTACACACACATATACATATACATATATGTATGGGTATACATATACATATACATATACAATTATTATTTAAATTAAAATAATAATAAATTTTTTTTTTTTTTTTTGTCAGGACCGGACTTGCGACCGACCTTGCAAGTCCGGTCCATTCCAGTAGCTACCAGTACCGAAAATTCCTGGCCCGACCGAACTTTGCAAGTCCGGTCACAAGTTCGGTCGCTTCCAGTAGCTCAGGTTACGGAAATTCTTCTGGCCGACCGAACTTGCAAGTCCGGTCGCAAGTTCGGTCGATTCCAGTAGCTATCCTCGGGAAATTTTTCTGGGCCGACCGAACTTGCATGTCCGGTCGCAAGTCCGGTCGATTCCAGTAGGTTACAGGATGGAAATTTTTCTGGCCGACCGAACTTGCATGTCCGGTCGCAAGTCCGGTCGATTCCAGTAAGTTACAGGATGGGAATTTTTCTGGCCGACCGAACTTGCATGTCCGGTCGCAAGTCCGGTCGATTCCAGTAGGTTACAGACGGGAAAATTTCTGGCCGACCGAACTTGCATGTCCGGTCGCAAGTCCGGTCGATTTACAGTAGCTCACCCGTCTTTGTAAGTCTGGGCTCGACCGAACTTGCAAGTCCGGTCGCAAGTTCGGTCCGGCCCAGTATTTGCATTTTAAATTCTGTTTTCAGTCCTCTCTTTAACCCAATACTTCCCCATTGTTCCTACACTTAATCCTACATGTTTTAACACCATTTAAACCTCCTAATACATCTTAGTTCATTATTAATTCCTTACCCAATTTTTACTCATTCACTCATCTAATTTTCCAAGTTTCACTCAACACTCAACTAGTTTCTTCTCTAGTTACCTTATGCTACAGATTTTAACACTTACACTTCTCCTCTACATCTCCCTCTCCTAATGTCATTTCTAACACTCTTACTATATCTAGAATCCATTATCTAGCTCTCTCAACTTACCCTTTAACTATCCAAATCAAAATCTGTTACAACACACATTAGTCACCTAGTTTTAATTCTCTAAGTGTTCTAATCCTAGGCAAATTTTGCCATAGTCTCCCTATATTTGTACTCTCACCACATTGTTAGTTCACATTTTCAACACTTTCACCTGTTTCAACAACAATATACAAGCTCCATATACAATCCCAATACTAAAACAACACTAAAACACTACAAAATTCCTGCACTCAAGATACCATTCCCAATCTGTTTTAAATGAGTTTTACACATCTTTTAAAGCTTCCAAAATACTTATATTCTCCTACACATTACACTACTAATACATTACCATTTTTCAATACCAATTTTCATTACTAAAAATCTGTTGCATATACAATTACAAGACACACAAAGGTGAACATTCCTTACCTTGCTTTACTTCTAGATTTTCTTTCTTCTTCTTTCTCCTTCCTTCTCCCTCTACCGGTTTTGGTATTCAACAAATCTAACATTATCACCCATATATACACACACATTCAATACCAAAACTACTCTTAATATTATTTAAGCTTTCAATGTAGATTTCTAGGGTTTAGAATTCATATTACCTCTCAAGAGTGCAAATGAAGCTTGGAGTGGTTCAAGAACAAGGTTTCCAACTCCTTCAACAAGCAAAATCGGCTAGAACACAAGAGACCAAACAAGGGTTTAGTCTAGATTTTCGTTTTGCCCACAAGAGCTAGAAAAAGATGGAGTTTTCAAAATATTTTTACCTTAGAAGAACAAGGAGAAGGAGGGCCTTCTAATGGTGGTGTTGAAACTCCAAATGGGATATACCCTCAAAATCGAAAATGGTTGTTTTTGGATTTTGGAAAGATGAAAATGTAGCTCTTGAGGAGAGGATTACAATGGTGTAATTTTTATAATTTTTGGAAGAGTATTGAGGGAGTTACAAAGGAGAGAAGGTGAGTTTTGTGGGGGTTCTCTCAAGCAGCCATGGAAATCGCATGGAGGTAGAAGAAGAGAGGAAAAGAGAGAGTGAGGGTGCTGGTCCACGTGAGGAAAAGAGAGAATGGGGTAGGAGAGAGAATTATGAGAGAGTAATAGAGTGGGGTGAGGTTTACTTTATTGTTTTGTTTTTAGTAAATAAGGAAGTGTGGGTGAGTGTGTGTATATATGTGGAATCGGACACACACAGAGACCAAGGGGGTTTTAAATTTCTTTTTACATTCTTGGACACATAAGTTTGGCCTATTTATATTTCTACCCCCACAACTTCCCGTTTTTGACAGTTTTTACTAATCTCTCGTTTTATTGATTTTATTGGTCCTACAGCTTCACCAATATTTATTAATGAATATTTAGTTGACCAAAACTGTTACGAGTCTATTTGACCCGCTTAAAGACACGTTTTCCCGGTTACCTCGAAAAACGCGCTTTAAGGTTCGGTAATGTTTTTAAACCGTTTTAAAGGTCCGTTTTCTTCGGGATTTGTTCCCTAATAATTATTTACACTTAATTAAGCTTCTAAATTACTTATTAGCCTAATTAATCACTATTTTTAATTACGGGGTATTTCAATCTACCCCCCTTAAGAAACTTTGCCCTCAAAGTTGCTCAAGGTTAATAGTTTAAGTATTCTACTCATTAGGCAAACCAATTGTCCTAATGTGTCTTTCTACACCTATGAGGTGTTTACTCCTTTCACGTCACAAGCACAATACACAATTCGCAATTCATACACAATCCATCATGTTCATTCATACCATTCCACAATTCACAATACACCATTACCATTCACAATACACATTACAATCCACAATACACAATACATCAATACACCATACCTTGCACATACACATCATTCATTACACATTACACATACATACACATCCGTACTAAGTTCACTTGCACTACATGTGCCATACAAAATGCAATGCTTACCCGAAGCAATGCTAAAGCAAAGGGTTCTACCCCCCTTAAAAGGGGTACGACCCGTACCCGTATACTAAATACTAGACTAACTAGTCTATGAATAACTGCGGGTATTTAGCCTTCATGGCATCTTCCAACTCCCATGTCGCTTCTTCGACATCATGGTTAGACCATAGGACCTTCACCATTCGTATCGACTTATGGCGAGTGTCTCTGGTCTTCCTATCAAGGATTCTCACTGGGGTTTCGACATATCTCATGTTTGGCTCAATAGATAGTCTCTCGGGCTCCAACACGTGAGAAGGATCAGCCATATACTTCTTGAGTTGTGACACATGGAATACATCATGGACACGTCCCAAGTCCTCAGGTAATGCTAACCTGTAGGCTACTGAACCAACTCTTTCGGTGATAGTGTACGGCCCTACAAATTTTGGGCTTAGCTTGCCCTTCTGACCAAATCTGAAGACACCCTTCATAGGTGAAACTCGCAAGAACACTTGGTCGCCCACGGCGAACTCGAGGTCGCGTCGTCTCACATCCGCATAGGATTTCTGTCTATCTTGGGCTGCCTTCATGTTAGCTCGGATTTGTTGCACTTCGGCTTGTACTTGCTCAAGGTATTCCGGTCCTATGATGACCGCTTCGCTTGACTCATCCCAACACAAGGGTGTACGGCAAGGTCTACCGTATAGAGCTTGGAAAGGCGACATCTTAATCGAGGCGTGATAACTATTATTATACGAGAACTCGATAAGGTGAAGCTTATCTAACCAACTCCCCTGAAAGTCCAAGGCACATGCCCGAAGCATGTCCTCCAGTGTCTGGATGGTCCTTTCTGTCTGACCGTCGGTCTGAGGATGGAAGGCGGTACTCAACTTCAGTTCTGTACCCAACGCTTCCCTTGTAGCTCTCCAGTATCTCGAAAGAAATCTGGTATCGCGGTCAGATACTATGGTCTTAGGGACTCCATGGTGTCTGATAATCTCCTTATCAAAAAGCTCAGCTAGCTTTACTACCTTCCAGGTGTCCTTCATCGGTATGAATCTGGCAACCTTGGTAAGGCGATCTACTACAACCCAGATCATGTTGAGTCCTCCCCTAGCAGGTGGGAGTCCTACAACAAAATCCATGGAGATATCATGAAATTTCCACTCCGGAATTGGCATCGATTGTACCATTCCGCCCGGTCTACGGTGTTCAAATTTTACCTTCTGGCATGTCAAGCATCTCAATACAAATTCTGTCACATCTGATTTCATTCCAGACCACCAGAAGTACCTCTTCATGTCTTTGTACATCTTGGAGGCTCCCGGATGGACTGATAATGTAGAACTATGTGACTCTCGCAGGATGCGATCCCTTAGCTCAGCATTGCTTCGGGGGACGCATAGCCTGCCATTCAACCGAATCAAACCATCTTCATGTAGCTTAAAATCATACTTTTTCTTCTCAAATGTACCATTCTCGATCTTGTGTCTGATTTCGGTTAGGTAAGGGTCGCTCGACTGAGCGTCTCGCACCTCGTCAACCAAGCTAGAAGAAGCGAGTAGCGAATGGAGCGAGTGTGCTCGACGGCTCAGGGCGTCGGCTACAACATTTGCCTTCCCTTCCTTATACTGTAGATTGATGTCGTAGTCTGAGAGAAACTCCATCCACCTTCTCTGTCTCAAGTTGAGTTCTTTCTGAGTGAATACATACTGTAAGCTCTTATGGTCGGAGTAGATGGTGATGCTTACCCCATAGAGATAGTGTCGCCATATCTTCAAGGCGAAGACAATGGCTCCTAACTCTAAGTCGTGAGTCGGGTAATTCTCCTCATGTTTCTTCAGTTGGCGGGAGGCATAAGCAACAACCTTGCCATGCTGCATGAGTACGCATCCCATTCCTTTGCCTGATGCATCACAGTATACCTCAAATCCCTCTGTGCCCTCTGGAAGAGTAAGGATGGGCGCTGAGGTCAATGAGTCCTTAAGGCTCTGAAATGATGACTCGCAGTCGTCTGTCCATATAAATGGTGCATCTTTCTTCATCAATGTAGTCATGGGCTTGGCGACTTTCGAGAAGTCCCTTACAAATCTCCGGTAATAACCGGCTAGACCAAGAAAGCTCCTAATGTCGGTAACAGTCTTGGGTCTAGGCCATGATCGTACAGCTTCTACCTTAGAAGGGTCAACTGAGATACCTGCGCTCGAGATGACATGTCCAAGGAATGATACCTGATCAAGCCAAAACTCGCATTTGGAGAACTTCGCATACAGCTGGTTCTCGCGCAGTGTCTCAAGCACTTTCCTCAAGTGAATTTCATGTTCCTCTGGTGACTTAGAATATACAAGGATGTCGTCGATGAAGACCACAACCGAAGTGTCCAACTGCTCACTGAATAAACGGTTCATGAGGTCCATGAATTTTGCCGGTGCGTTTGACAAACCGAATGGCATCACTGTGAATTCGTAGTGGCCATATCTGGTACGGAATGCCGTTTTCTCAATGTCTTGTTCCTTGATTGCAATCTGATGATACCCAGAACGGAGGTCAATCTTGGAGAAGACCGATGCTCCTTTCAACTGGTCAAATAGGTCATCGATGCGTGGCAGTGGGTATTTGTTTTTGACTGTGACCGCATTCAGCTCGCGGTAGTCAATGCAAAGGCGGAGGCTACCGTCCTTCTTCTTCACGAAGAGACCGGTGCTCCCCAGGGTGATACGCTCGGGCGTATGAACCCTTTGTCTAGAAGATCTCTCAACTGCTCTTTCAATTCGGTCATCTCTGCTGGTGCCATGCGGTACGGTGCCCTAGCAATGGGACCGGTACCTGGCAATAGATCAATTTCAAATTCCACTGCTCTCGGTGGTGGCATGCCGGGTAGCTCCTTAGGGAATACATCGGGATACTCAGATACAATAGGTACTTCATCACTGAACTCTGGATCTCGCTCCAGGTCTTGTACATAACAAAGATACACTTCTTGGCCCTTTCTGAGCTCCCGGTACATGGCCATGGCAGATATAAGTGTGGTCGAAGGCTCTCTCGGTCTCTGGCGGTAAGATACGGTAACCCCAGAAGGACTCTTGAGCAGCAAACGATGCTCGGCGCAGAGGATTCTACCCTTGTGCCGCTCCAACCAATTCATCCCAATGATTACGTCGAATCCCAATCCATTGAATTCGATGAAGGAAATGGGAAACGCTTCGCCCTTGATTTGGATTGTGGCTGATTGATAATATTTGGTGCACTTTACTCGCTCCTTCGATGGGAGAGTAACCATGAAGTTCGGTAGCTCATCCGCATCTAGCTTCAACCTCTTCACAAAAGGTGGTGATACGAAAGTGTGAGAGGCGCCGGAGTCGAATAACACATTGGCATCAATGCCATTTACTGGGAAGGTTCCCGTTAGAATGGTGCCGCTTCTGCCGGCTTGTGCTTCGGTGAGGATGCTCAGGTTACCTTCGGTACCGAGTCCACAACCTATTGGATTCACAATTGGATAAGTATTGATGGTGGACACAAGTGGAATTAAATCAACACTGCTCTTTATTGATAAACCAACCATCATACATACCGTGTCTCTAATACACGTTACTAATAGATTACATGATACTAGGAATTTAATATTTTCTAAAGGTAAGGTTCAGGCGTCCTGGTTTCATGTGTGTGGCATTGATTATTGCCGGCGGTGCCGTATTCAACTTGATCTTGTTGATACCGTGATACAGCATCCTAGAGTTTCCACCCATGATTAGGACATCTCCTGATCTCAATACCAGTTTCTGTGCGAGGTCCACACGCTTCTGCTCGCTATACAGGAATATGGCGTCATCACCAATGGACCAAGACACTACGGGCACTCCTTGTTCAAGGGATTCCGCTGTCTCGTCCTTGTCTTGGTGTAACCCAAGTCGTCCTTCTTTTTCATAGAAGTTGACGATACAAAGGTCCGCTTCAAGTGCGGGGATTGGTTCAGATTCACATTGTTGTGCAAGTTCAACTGCTTGAGTGATGAGGGTCTGAAACTCTGGTGGTATTGTCGGTGGCGTCGCTCCGTCTTGTGTTCGTGTCTCCTGGTATGTCTTGGTATAAGGATTCCAGTCCTTTCCCAAGCACATCATTTTCAGCTTCATCTTCGCTCCACCGGGGAATTCGGGTGTGTAAAATCCACCTTGACCCGTTCCTAGCTCGTTGCATCGTCGAATAATTGAGATTTGCGCTTCGGGTGTCAGGTATCCCCTTAATAAGGTCATACCTGGGCGGATGACCTGACACTGTTTGTTGGTGTAGTCGTGGTTGGTGATGTCGATCTCTTCTTGATTCAAGGTTACCGGTATTGGGTAACAGATACTAAAGTTCCCTATGGTTACAAATTTCATCTACGGTGAGTACTAGTTTCAACTACTTCATTTCATGCTCAATATACACTTCATTGATTTACTCATGCATTCACTCATACAATTACTCTACTACTAGGCATGCTATTTCAAGGATTAAAGGTTTAGGTGATTACCTTGGCCGGATTTCGAACCGGGCCCATCGCGGTCAATCACATGCAGAACAGGCTGCCTCTGAGGTGATCTCAACGCGAGTGATCTCAACGCGAGAAGCCGCGTGATAACACTCCTGAAATTTCAGGTATTAGCCGGGATTCTCATTTAAGGAAAGGATAAGGAAAAGATTCAAGGAATTCAAGGAATTTAAGGAATTGACATGGTACTAAGGGTTAACCGTTTATTTACCTGAAGGGAGGTAAATCTGGTATAGCCCATACCGTACCGAAGGCGATGGCTCAGACCGCCATAGAAGCGATCGACCAACACCTGGCCGGTGTATCCAAGATCGGGGAGGAGACGGAGTATAGAGGTGAAGGTGCGGTAGTACTCATCCACAGACATCTTGTCTGTCATCTTTAAGGCATCCAGCTCTAGCCTTTTCTTCGTTTTTACATGTTCCGGATAGTACTTGGATCGGAGAAGAGATGCGAAGGAATCCCAGTCGAAGGTGGGGTCGCTGACATGCTCGTGCTTCACCAGTTTCCACCAATCCATGGCCGCATCCTTCAAGTAGTAGGCGGCTACCCTGACTCGAACTCCAGCAGGAGCTTCGAGGGTCTCAAATGCCGTCTCCATTTCGGAGATGTAGGCTTCTAGCTTAGCCGGATCACTCTCGCCCCTAAAACAAGGAGGGCGGAGTTCCGCTACAGCTTTCACCCAATTAGCTTCTCTGGGTGGAGGGGGAGGGATTGGCCCCGTTTGAGTTTGTTGGTTTTGTTGGGATTGTTGTACAGCTTGTATTACTTGAGGTAGCATCTGCGCTACCGTGGCGGCGACGATCTCGGCTATCGTCTGCGCGCCGGTTCCATCTGAGGCTTCGCCTCTAGGTCGGCCTCGGCCTCGTCCTGACATCTGAATGTTTAACAGTTACATTAGGCTTTGCAAGATAGGACTCAAAGGTCTTGGAATTTAAGCAAGGCATCGTTCATAAGAATGTTAAGGGTATCCGTTGTTAACAACGGTAGTTCCTAGTTAGGTTTCTAAGTATCCGTCTTAAGACGGTTGAAATCCTAACTCGGTAATCCCCTATGCTCGGTACTATGGACATCAGAGCGTAACTACGCTCTGATACCACTTTTTGTAACACCCCAACCGCTAATCCTATGCTTACCGTCTAATCGTCCTATTAGTCCTACGAGTTCGCAGCGGAATTACTACATACTTACTACGGCGGGTGCAACAATGCCGCTAACCGCCCATACGGCTAGCTAGGCTACTCATACTTACAGTCACGGTCTGATGAACATAACGTACCAAGCTACTAATATAATTCATACTGAATACAAAATAACCTACTTACATTCTTGGATCACCGAGTATTTAAAGTATTACTTTACATCCTTTACCACACTTCCCAAAAGAATGAGTTTCTATCTTTTGCTCATCTATACCAACTCCCTTCCATCAATATCCAAAAAGGTGTACCCCGTGGTACACCGGCTAATCAAAAGTTACAGCCATGTACTACTTAGTACACCCATCATAAATTCATTGTTTACAACCAAAAGAAGATAAAAGAAATGAAAGTAGATCTTCACATCTCCATCAATCTCGAGTACCTGCGTGTAGTAAAAATGGTGCCCCAAGGGGCTCAGCAAATTGCTGCGCATAAACTCCGCATATACCGCGTGCTAGCTAGGGCACGCCGACTATTTGACGTCCACTAAACATGCCATTCATTATTCATACATACATGCTCTTCATACAATATACATGCTACACAATTCATTACACAATCAAGGCAACATTACAAGTACACATCTTACTTACCTTCGCAAGGTTAGCCAAATTATGCATCCGGGTTAATCGGAATGCTTTACTCTTTTACTCATTACTTACTTCTTCTTGCTTACAGGTACTTACTTTCAATTACTTTACTTACTCATTCTTACTTACTTACTTATACTCAAGTCAAGTCGTCGGGACCTCCGGCCTTGGGGACTACACCGTCCCACATCCGGGATTTACTTGACTCACTAATCCGGGATGCTACCCACTTAAGGGATTTGGGCCGCGGACTAGTTTAAGAGTCAGGAATTGGAGCCAACCTCTCGTGACTCCGCATCCTCACGCGTGGCCGAAACTATATCGGACTTCTACTCATTCCAATTTA
This sequence comes from Limonium bicolor, assembly GCA_023374045.1. Taxonomy (NCBI): domain Eukaryota; kingdom Viridiplantae; phylum Streptophyta; class Magnoliopsida; order Caryophyllales; family Plumbaginaceae; genus Limonium; species Limonium bicolor. The sequence continues at coordinate 233,052,620 of CM041779.1, forward strand.
ATTACCATTTTAAGTTAGGATGGTTAGCTTGTTAGGAACAAGTTAGAAGTCCAAACACAATGAATAACGGTCACGGTACAATACAATCATACATACACACATTCATATCATCCATACATTTCATGAAGTATACAAACTAAGAATTAAAGAAAATATACAACATCATACAACACTACATATCCACAAGTATGCATATTAACCGATTCGTCATTTATCTTATTTGGTGATCAATTAGCACACAACACAAAATCAGAGTAACCAAGATAGCACCCGGGGCATGAGGAATCCATACCGTTCACCGTCGTACGTGTTTCCAAACGTGCCTCCGGTGTCACAAATCAAATCCTATTACATACATACAATTAAATGATTAATCTAGCTATCATTACTTATCTCATACTTACTATGTCCTTGTACTTCTTACACTTACACTTTACTTACTTACTTTTCCTTTACTTAAGGTTCTATCTTCTTACTCAAGGTTTGCATGCTTACACACAACATATACATATATGTATGGGTATACATATACATATACATATACAATTATTATTTAAATTAAAATAATAATAAATTTTTTTTTTTTTGTCAGGACCGGACTTGCGACCGACCTTGCAAGTCCGGTCCATTCCAGTAGCTACCAGTACCGAAAATTCCTGGCCCGACCGAACTTGCAAGCCCGGTCGCAAGTTCGGTCGCTTCCAGTAGCTCAGGTTACGGAAATTCTTCTGGCCGACCGAACTTGCAAGTCCGGTCGCAAGTTCGGTCGATTCCAGTAGCTATCCTCGGGAAATTTTTCTGGGCCGACCGAACTTGCATGTCCGTCGCAAGTCCGGTCGATTCCAGTAGGTTACAGGATGGAAATTTTCTGGCCGACCGAACTTGCATGTCCGGTCGCAAGTCCGGTCGATTCCAGTAAGTTACAGGGGGAATTTTTCTGGCCGACCGAACTTGCATGTCCGGTCGCAAGTCCGGTCGATTCCAGTAGGTTACAGACGGGGAAAATTTCTGGTCCGACCGAACTTGCATGTCCGGTCGCAAGTCCGGTCGATTCCAGTAGCTCACCCGTCTTTGTAAGTCTGGGCTCGACCGAACTTGCAAGTCCGGTCGCAAGTTCGGTCCGGCCCAGTATTTGCATTTTAAATTCTGTTTTCAGTCCTCTCTTTAACCCAATACTTCCCCATTGTTCCTACACTTAATCCTACATGTTTTAACACCATTTAAACCTCCTAATACATCTTAGTTCATTAATTAATTCCTTACCCAATTTTATACTCATTCACTCATCTAATTTTCCAAGTTTCACTCAACACTCAACTAGTTTCTTCTCTAGTTACCTTATGCTACAGATTTTAACACTTACACTTCTCCTCTACATCTCCCTCTCCTAATGTCATTTCTAACACTCTTACTATATCTAGAATCCATTATCTAGCTCTCTCAACTTACCCTTTAACTATCCAAATCAAAATCTGTTACAACACATTAGTCACCTAGTTTTAATTCTCTAAGTGTTCTAATCCTAGGCAAATTTTGCCATAGTCTCCCCTATAATTTTGTACTCTCACCACATGTTCTAGTTCACATTTTCAACACTCATTTCACCTGTTTTCAAACAATCAATATACACAAGCTCCCATATACAATCCCAATACTAAAACAACACTAAAACACTACAAAATTCCTGCACTCAAGATACCATTCCAATCTGTTTTAAATGAGTTTTACACATCTTTTAAAGCTTCCAAAATATATTCTCCTACACATTACACTACTAATACATTACCATTTTCAATACCAATTTTCATTACTAAAAATCTGTTGCATATACAATTACAAGACTACACAAAGGTGAACATCCTTACCTTGCTTTACTTCTAGATTTTCTTTTTTCTTTCTCCTTCCTTCTCCCTCTACGGTTTTGGTATTCAACAAATCTAACATTATCACCCATATATACACACACATTCAATACCAAAACTACTCTTAATATTATTTAAGCTTTCAATGTAGATTTCTAGGGTTTAGAATTCATATTACCTCTCAAGAGTGCAAATGAAGCTTGGAGTGGTTCAAGAACAAGGTTTCCAACTCCTTCAACAAGTCAAAATCGGCTAGAACACAAGAGACCAAACAAGGGTTTAGTCTAGATTTTCGTTTTGCCCACAAGAGCTAGAAAAAGATGGAGTTTTCAAAATATTTTACCTTAGAAGAACAAGGAGAAGGAGGGCCTTCTAATGGTGGTGTTGAAACTCCAAATGGGATATACCCTCAAAATCGAAAATGGTTGTTTTTGGATTTTGGAAAGATGAAAATGTAGCTCTTGAGGAGAGGATTACAATGGTGTAATTTTTATAATTTTGGAAGAGTATTGAGGGAGTTACAAAGGAGAGAAGGTGAGTTTTGTGGGGGTTCTCTCAAGCAGCCATGGAAATCGCATGAGGTGTAGAAGAAGAGAGGAAAAAGAGAGAGTGAGGGTGCTGGTCCACGTGAGGAAAAGAGAGAATGGGGTAGGAGAGAGAATTGTGAGAGAGTAATAGAGTGGGGTGAGGTTTACTTTATTTTTTGTTTTTAGTAAATAAGGAAGTGTGGGAGAGTGTGAGTATATAGTGGAATCGGACACACACAGAGACCAAGGGGTTTTAAATTCTTTTTACATTCTTGGACACATAAGTTTGGCCTATTTATATTTCTACCCCCACAACTTCCCGTTTTTGACAGTTTTTACTAATCTCTCGTTTTATTGATTTTATTGGTCCTACAGCTTCACCAATATTATTAATGAATATTTAGTTGACCAAAACTGTTACGAGTCTATTTGACCCGCTTAAAGACACGTTTTCCCGGTTACCTCGAAAACGCGCCTTAAGGTTCGGTAATGTTTTTAAACCGTTTAAAGGTCCGTTTTCTTCGGGATTTGTTCCCTAATAATTATTTACACTTAATTAAGCTTCTAAATTACTTATTAGCCTAATTAATCACTATTTTTAATTACGGGGTATTTCAATAACAATAACAATACTCACTCGGGTGTCACCGGCCATTACTCGCCCATGCAAGTAACGAAGCCAAACTATATCCAAGAACCAACATAAACAAACTGCTAACCGCTGTGATAACGAGATAACTCCTATACATCATACTAAGTCCATAAACCATAAACGTCGACAAGTGAGCGTCTACCCAACTCCCAAATATACATAACTGTACCATAATACATTTACCAGTCTGACATCGTTATAAAAATAAACTCCCTGTGCGGTAATCAAAATAAACTCTAATTACCCTGTTCCCGCACTTCGGCTTCGACAATAATCAACAACCTGCATAATGGTGTAGTATCAGCGATAGACGCTGAGTATGCCGGGCCTGGACCCTAATGGTCACTTAGTCATTTTAACCATCTTATTATTAGATTGGTTTCATGCTTTACCATTTTACAGATATAATCAATACTATAATATCATGCATATAAACATAACCATCCATCCAATCCAACATTCATATCATATCACAAACAACAGTTGTATAATCGAACATGTCGAAATAATTGCAGTATAATGTACATTGTACAATCGCTGTAGCGAACAGTTTCCATTGTTAATTTACCTTGGCCTTAAAGGCCCCATCCAAACTATGTTTAATTAATACCAGTTGGGCGTCATGTTAAGACAACCCGATAACCTCACCATGGACAGTAGTCCTCCCGTACACACAAAGGTGCTCATTTCGCCAAAGGTCCGGAGGCCCCTGACTATTCTCTTTTGTCTCGTAAGATGTCCATATAAAGGCCGTAGCCACCTGACCCAGGATCCAAATAGGGCTCGTTGGGTATAAACCTGGAGCGCAACCCGATCGGGAACCCCTCAGTGATCACAAATGCGCAACCAGGTAGTTCATAAACTACACTGGATTCCTCACCTCAACTCACACCATCTCTCTCTCATAATGTTTAATATATGCTCTTAGTCTTGTGGAGAATATAATTATTAGTTAGCTACCCAATGGGTCTCACGCATACCTAGAAGTGATCTAGGTTATATTCATGTTTGAGATCCATGCTCTAGAGACCGACAATGTCGTGACTCGTTCCTAAGTCTTTACTTAGGTTACCATATACTTAATATTAATACTATGGTATTATATCAAGTAACCGTCTTGTTATCAAAATAACTTGTATGTATGTTTATATAAGTCGATCTATAGTCGACGTAGTGTTAGTCCCGTAGGACGCTCGTGCATAAATAATTAATGCAGTAACACATAATCACATACACGTATCCAAAACACTTAACACACAAGTGATATCAACCAAATCCGAGCGCAAGGAATTCCTTAGGACAACCCGGATCAAACCCCTTTACATACCGTTCACCAAGACCTAGGATGCGCAGTGTAGACCACTAGCTCGTCAAGCGCCTTTGTCTGAAGTATGATCTAAACGGTAATAAAACTATAAGTCAGTCTCCATGACTAACTAAATCCAGTATTTCCGAATAACAAGTAACCCCAACAGTTCATCCCCAGATTTCTACAGTTAATTGTTACGGGTTTCTCTAAACCAGTCGGCTTTGTTACTAAAACTCGTATGTCAAAATATTTCGACTGCTAAGTTTAATTCATTATATTTCTTTAATCTTATCCACCATTAAACTTAGGTATATAACCTATAGTTGCATGTATGCGTGCATGACTTATTATATTGTATTATTTTCCACCATCCATTATAATACATTGTATTATATAATCCATTATCTTAGCAAATTATATTTGCATTCCAAAAACTTATAACTTATAGTTTGTAACTATTTTTTTAAAATAATCACCACCATTATATTATATGGTCTCCAACCATAATATATATCCATCCTTATATACATTATTCTTGTATATGTATATATTTACCATATAGGTAAGTTTGATGAGTTATAAAACTCTTATATAATATGTTACATTTTATCATCTTATATTAGATGATTATTCCCATTAGTTGTATTATATTATACAACTTGTATTAAGATTATTATCCTAATATTATGTAACATTTTATGTTGTATAATTACAACTCCTAAGGTTTAATCAATAAATACCTTAGTTTATAAATCTTATTTATTTATAGTTTGTCACATTCTTTAATGTGAATATCCTTACTTATATTAATTCCATTTAAACCATATGAATGTTATAACATTAATAACATTGTAGACCATAGTCTAGAATTCATTTTTTCCAAACTTAATAATTCGGTACAGCCCTTTATTTCATTTAAATTCTATTTTGACCACATAACATTATGTAATGTTACACCATATACTAATATCATATAATATGATATCTTTATTTCCTTTAATTTATAACCTATAGTTTTTATACAAAACTATTTATATTGCCGCATAGGCATATTCATTTATACCTTATTCTTTTCCATAATCCATAGTTTCCTTTATTTACAAAATCACCCCATAATTTATACCATCTTATATATACCATATAATATAACATTTTAAACCTTAATAATAATATAACCTATGGTTATATATTATTTAGAAATTGCGAACAGACCCTAGCTGTTCTATATTATTTTTCTAACCCACCAAGTTTCTATAATTGCCATTTGGCCCAATTTATAACATATAGTTTTATAATAACATTAAAACTATATATTATACATATATCTTATTAAACACTCTTATATAATTCTAAAAATCACCAAATTTCACCAAAGGGTTATATTTACCGTTACTAACCATATACTTTCAGTATTTTACATTTTCACCCCATCTTTTATTCCAAAGTGTCATAATGACATAATAACTATATATTATACATATATAGTTTATTTTAATCCCAAAACCAACCAAATAAATTCCTAAAAATTCCTAATAGCCCATGGGTGTTTATAATACTATTTTACACCCTTTATTTTTGGTAATGACATATTTACCACATATGTTATAAAATTGTTACAATTAAATACTTATCTTATTATAAAACCTTAAATAAGTTATTTAACTTATCTAATTTGGTCAAAACCTACCATATGGTCAAGGTTTGACCACCTTAATATTGCCTTGACCATTAATCTCCACATATTACGGTTTGTACCCCTATTTTCCAGAAATTACCGTTTAACCCCAAAACTTTATAAAATCTTATAATCTTTATTTAAACTTATTTGAACCTCCAATTTTCGGCTTTATTAATATATAGCCCCCAAATCTAATTTATTTACACTATAACCCCAATTCCTTGCGGTAATTTATTTTTAGCACCTAAACTTAATTAAAACCTTATAAATACATAAATAAAATGGCCTAAAGTACATGGCCTTATTACAAACATTAGCTTATAAAATAAATTACACATAAATGCCCAAAAGTGCATTAAACTCTCGGCCTTACCCATATCTTTTCCATATTTACCAATTTTCCACATAATGTCTTAAATTTGATAATTATTTTAGTTAATTACTTAGATAAATTTATTAAACCATTCCTTAATCACCTAAGGTCAAAATAAGACCTTAATAAACTCATTCACTCATGGCATATATATACACATATGTATAAACACATATTAATATACCAAGTGTAGGTTTAAGTGATTTATACCTTATTTTTGCCAAGTTTAGGCCTTGTTTGGCCACGGCTGTTTGGAGATAAATTTTCCACAGCTTAGTTTACATGTTTTCAAACAGAAATTAAGGCATGATTAGTCCCCAAGACAGATCTAACCATAATAAGCGTTTAATGTAAATTTTCAAGGTAAAATTTACCTAAGAATACCAAGGTAACCAAGGGTTGTCTTCGGCCTATTTATACAGAAGATAAAGAGTATCAAAAGAGATACTAAACCAAGCTTTAAAACCGGTATAACTCAGATTAGAAGATGGCTAATTTTTACCTTGATGAAAATGCTAAAAATGGTGTTTTTGGCTTGTATTTGGCTATACCTTGAAGCTCTTGATATATCAACTGAATAAGTATGTTAAGATGAAGATTATAAGCCTAAGAATCGAAGCTTTACAACCAGAATTGAAGGGAATCAAAAGATAAGTGCTTAAAGCACATTTTTATACCTTAAGAACAAGATTAGAATTCTCCACCTCCTTCCCTTTTTACAGCCGAGATTCACCCTCCTTTTAACCTCCAAAACAACCTAGAACCATGGATGGAAATGGTTGATGATTAGCTCCATGGAAAGAGGAAAGAAATGTGAAGAGAATGAACATAAAATGACTTAATAAGCTTACCTAGGTAGCAAAGTGTTCTTCTATGAACTTGGTGACTTCCTACGGTAATGGAGAAGCAAAATAGAGGATGGAGCAAGCTTGTGTCGGCTGCGAAGCAAGACAAATGAGAAAGGTAAGCTAATTTTGCTTTTATGTTACTTTCTGTAATAGTAATTGATGACTCATTAGATTGGCTAGATATTTGTTTAGAGATTGATTAATGGATGGGTATGACAGCTAATGGAGGTCAGCAATGGAGGGCTTGGTCAATGGGTGACATTTGACCATGGTTAAGACTTAGTTATTAAATGTTATTTTTGGGTACTATTCATCCAAAATTAGCCGTTTTGATTTTATTTTTAAACTTTGATTTAGACTTTATAATACAGTCTATCATGTCACATTAATGTTATAAAGAATGTACTCTAGTCTTTAAAGTGACAAAAAGTCATTATCTTAGAGCTCATACACAAAAACATGCTTTAAGGTATTTTAGTGCACATTTTGTGTCGCAAGGTGTTTCTGAGCTTAGTTTTCTTTGAGATTGTTGTGTTCCTTACATGATTTTTGATCTTAGGAATCCAATTTTATAGCAAATAGAGGTCATAAGACCTTAAAGGTTTTCTTAGAACATGTTGTTGCCCTACTTGACCTTGAAGCATGTAAATGCTTGTTCTATGTGTTGGAGTATTTTCCAACCATTGTAATATGTTTAGTTATGTGTTAATAAGCTTAGGACAAAGTTTTAGGTCCTAAGAAGTTCATTTGGGTATTTATTTACCCTAAACAGTCAAAGGGTGCAATATCTTGCTTTGTGTTGACCACTGTTGTTCTCAATTAACTTTTAAGGCATGTTAAGGCCTTAATTAATGTGATTAGATGTTTAATACATGTTTTATTAGTTTGGGGTATTTCATAGAATGTCAATAATAACTCTTAAGCTTAATACCCTTACTCTTAATTTAGAATAACGTCGTATCATAACCCATGATAGGTTTGACTTAGAATACTATATTATTATCCCACAATGTAACGATTATTCATTCTTATCAACATCTACTAGCCAACCTATTATGATTAACTCTTCCCCTTAACTTAATTAAGATCTACAACCTGTATATTGGAATCATAGGGTTGTAGATGCATTTCATTATAACTTAATTGAGCTACTAAACTCATTTACCGTATATTTAGTTCAGAATGACTTTTTAGTACACCCATCTATAAATCTTGTCATAAGAGGTTAAATTTCATTGCATCTTGAAATAACTATATTATAATTAACTTAGACCTATCGAACTCTCACATTTAATATTCACAAGGTATATTATTTGCTTTATTATTACCTATATAATATGGTGTTTTAAGATAACCTTTTATGTATCCTTACTTACATTTAATTTCCTAAATGTTTACTTTTACACACATTCCCTCCATAGACTATGTATAATCATTTATATTAAACTTCATTAAACCTAAGTCTTAAATACGTTTTAAATTGTTTCCAAAACCTAAAGTTTCAAAGGAAGAACTTAATAAATTAATTCCCTTTATTATGTTTTAGGATAAACATTATATCTTAACATAAGGTAAAATTTATCTAAGAATTAAATTTTGATTCATAAGTGAAATTGTGAATTATATAATAAGATAATCTATTTCGAAAAATCCTCATACCTTATATTCAAATGACATATTAATATTTTCAGTGTCGTAGAGTAGATCAATATAATCTCTTACGTAACCTAGTTTCATCTAATTAAAGGTTTAATGATTTTAAGTATCAAATTTCTATTTACAAACCTTTTTGTAAATCTTTAACTATTATGTACATTACTTATTTATAAACTCACACCCTGAATATTGGTAATAAATGTATTTTATATGGCTTAACTAATTCTAAGAAACTTAAGGATTATTATTTAGAGTAATTCCCTAATCATAGTTTAATATAGTTTTATATCATAATCCTTTTAATGATTTTACCTTAAAATATTAAGTTATTACTCAATACTATAAATGTTAAGAAATGATTAAATCTAGACTTATTAATCCTCTTCACATTTAGATGAAAAAGTATCTCATTTATTTTATTATTGTTTATATAATAAGAACATTTAAATGTAAAAGTATTTCATTCATTTTATTATTAATTATATAATAAGATCTATTTGTGTGACACTTTATGTAATCTGATTACAATATTTTCCTAAGTCTCAACTTACTACTTACTTGACCCAATTATAGATTTACATACTGGTCATTGACAAATAATATTATATATGTATTTTAACACTGGTTATATAAATCTCAGAAATTCAAAGGTAACTCTTTAAGCTTAATTTCATAATCAAAATTTAGTACCACCTCATATAATATCTTTTAATAGTATTATGTATATGTTTAGTTTAACTTATTAATTCCTTCATATTCTACTTATAAGGTATTTTATTTCTTTTATTTATTTATTCTTTTATGTATATATATTAGGATTTATTCAAGACATTCTTTATGTAGTTTTATTGCATTTAATTATTTATATTAACTTTTACACATATCTATATCCAATATATTGTTTATAAAATAAAGTATTTTCCTTATTCCCAATTAAGTATATTAACTACCATATTATATAATTAATATAAATGTAGATTAATTTAGTTCCTTGATTTAACCTAAGTTACTATTTTATTTCTTATATATATATATATATATTTACTTCACTTAAAAGTTTATACCCAAAAATATTTATTAACATTATGTATTAAATGTTAGTTTGCTCTTATTATATTTTCCCCAACCTATATAAAGTTTATTAATAAACTATACTTTAATTTTTGTTACATTAAAAACCATATATATTATAAGTTATTCTTATGAAAATTCATAAACAAAATTTTTAAACCCATTTACCATTGTCCAAAAATTCCCAAATTAAATATATAGTAGCTATAACATTTTAGACATATTATAAAATTTTTATTTCATAAAAATATCATTTTTATTTAACCAAATAATTCCATAATACCCGTAACGTGCAAAAATCATAACTTACGTTTAGAAACTCCAAACCCATATTAATTTACATCAAAATAAACTAGATTTTCTAAGGAATCCATGTTTAAAATTTCATGTCAAAATACATTCGGGGAGGTATTTAAATAAATTCAACAAGTTAGGGTTTTATTCTGGAATTAATAAAACTGAAAACAACTAAATCTATCCACGTTTTAATCTTGGCCGTCTGTTCCACATAACTACAATCAGACGGCCCAATTTCACCCAGTTCATCCAGAAATCCCCAAATCGACACGAATGGGAATTGTTCGCTTTCTCTCAATCCACAGAACGAAATTCGGTGATTCTTGTTTCATTGGATTCGAAATTCAAAGATGGTTCCATGGTACCAAATTCGTGAATTATAATGCAGTATACGTCAATTTCGAATCTGGGTTGTTCGAACCTAGGGTTCATACTGGTTATGATTTCAATTCGACAAATTCTCTCTACGTAGTGTGTAATTGGTTGAATTGATAGAGGGGAATGAACGGAAATGCAAAATCGAACATCATAGATGGTGGAATTTGGTCGGAATCATACCGGAGATGCGCCAACGAGGAGAATAAAATTCGTTTTTCTGGAAAACTATGATTTTATGTGGGGACCTTTAGTCACTTATATCTTCCAAACTATCGTGAACTAGCTTGAGGTTCCTTTATAAGAATTGTAGAGGAATCAGAGATCTTTAAAACGGGCTATAGAACAAGAATTTTCGCCCACAGATGAAGAAGATATGATAGGACGAAGTTTACCTGTTCAACTAAAATTTCCGGATTTCTGGGTTTCCAGAACTCGGGGAGGCAACTTTTGATGCCTTTATCTTTCACCCTATTGAGAATCAGCCTTTGGTGTAAAAAAGGAAAGTTGGAGAGGGATTAGAGATCTTCAAAACAAGCTAAAGAACACGAATTTTGGCTGAGAAACAAAGAAGTTATGGCGAGACGAAGTTTACCTGATTTCAGTAAAAACTGGATTTCTGGGTTACGAATTCGCAAGTAGGCAAATTTAGATCGATTTTCCCGTCGGTGTAGAATGAGTTAGGTTGTGTATGAGTTATGGTTGGAAAGAGGAATTGTAGGAGAAGAGAATGGAGAAGACGACACTAAAAAATTCTCAAAGACAAGTGAGATATCGGTGTTTAAAGTTAGGGCAAAAACACTGATGGAAGTTAAGTTACTTAGCGATTTTTGTGCTAAGTACCGGCGACCCGTGTGGTCTTGACACGTGGCACTTTTCAAAATTTTGGCTCTAAACTTCATTCTATCATAACTTTGGCTTGGATGATCCGTTTTTGACGTTCTTTTTATCGATCTTCATGGTTTTCCATAAGCTATTTATTGGTATAGGTTTTATAGGATGGTTTGACCATTATCAAAAAGTTAACCCTAGCAAGGCTTAAGAAGCTTTTGGGTTTCTAGAATTTTACATTGGCTTTTATGCTTCAAATCAATGCTCCAAATATTTCTAAAATCTTTATAATATTTTGGTGTGTCTAGGAATTTTTCCCAAGATTTATTGAATTATAAATCTTGTTATTAAATTCATAATACCTTATAATAAATTAATTTAAATTGTATTATTATTTAGAATTTAATATAAGAAGTCCCCTAAATAATTTTTAAATAATATCATACACTAATTTAGTGTTTAATAATATTATTTAGGGTTTTTATAAAAGAAATCCCCTAAATTAATTTAAATTAATTTAGGGGTATTTCAGTAGATCCCCCTTAAAAGAAACTTCGACCCGAAGTTTAGAATCAACTAACAGTTACTCACACCGCTTTAGTATGCTGACCAACTTCCATACCAATTCTTTATTCCATACATTCCCATTTTCAAATTCCACGGGTTTTATTAAAAGAAATCGCCTAAATTAATTTAGATTAATTTAGGGGTATTTCAGTAGATCCCCCTTAAAAGAAACTTCGTCCCGAAGTTTAAGATTATCTACCAACTACTCACACCCTTTCAGGTGTGCGGGTAAACTAAGCACCAAGTTATATTACCATCTCTAAAATGCATATCAAATAATCTAGCCACTCAAGGATATTCATCCAATAATAATTCCAATCACAATTTCCATTCTATCATTCCCCAACCTTAAATAAGGATCCATTCCACCCAAGATCAACCATTAACCAAACCGAAATGTCTCATAATTAGCATCCAATTAATGCAGGGTGTAAATTTCATTAACCACCACTCAGGATACATTATCCAACAAGGTTGTTTGAAATACCCCAAACCTAAGTATGTTAAGTAAACATCAATATATGATGTAGTAAGGCTAAAATATGCCTTAGAGAGATTGGTAGACAATTTAAACCAAGGAAAACACAAGAAAATGCCTTAAGGGCAATTTGGGCAAAAACGTGCTCTAAGCTTGGAGTGACTTTGATTAGCACCCAAATACCATTATAAGACCTTATTAATATGTCAATGGACATTTTAAATCAATTACCAAAGAAAACCAAGCTCAAAAACAAGCTTAAACATAAAATGTGCTTTAAGACTCCTTAAAGCACCATTTTGAGAAATTGTCTTAGAATTGAGTTTTGAGTGGCTAAATGCCCATGATTACACCTTAATAAACATATGTACTAATTAGTATCACATTAGGAAGCCTAAATCAATGGAAAACCAAAAATTTCACGAATATGTGCACTAATTAGTGAATAGTGCCAAATAGTGCCCAAATTAAGCTTAAGTCAACATAAGTCAATAAGATGGTCAACCAAGACCATAAATATCTCCATTATAATAGGGGGGCCGGTTTTTGATGTGGGGAGTCACCACATGACAATGAAATTAAAGGAAAAGAAGAGGAAAAAGAGAGAATAGTACTATTTGCTTTATAAAAGCAAAATACCTTATATTAGCCTACCTCTCTCCTCTCTTCTTCATTTCTCTTCTTATCCCACAGTTTTCTTCACCTTATTCATCCTCTCAAACCGTTCCAAGCATCTCCATTCTTGCTCCATCTTCAAATGTCCATAACTTGCTCATTTTAGCTCCAAATCGAAAACCAAACACATATATCTCTTAGTTAGCTCAAGCTCTAGCTTTCTATCTTTACAAAATTGGAAAAGCTTCATTTTTGAGCCATGGGAAATCTCCATTGAAGGGGGAAAAATAAGCTTGGAGGGTGCAATAGCTTCTCCATTCTCTTAAGGTAAAGAATATGTAAGAAAAACTAGGTTTCCACCATTCTTCTCCATTACCGAAAATTTATACTCATGGGGCTTCATTTTTATGCCTTGTTCTAGCTTGTTTTATATTCTCCAAGGGCTAGAGGAGGTCCTTCTTGATTCATATCCAAGCCTACCTTAAGACTTCAAGGTAAAATATTCATTTTAAGACCTTAAAACACATTTTTAACCTAAGATTGGATTCCATGAGTTTAGGCATGATGCTTAGTACTCATTAGATTATTTGAATGTGGATTAGAACATTGGCAAGAGGATTAAAGCCCTTGGCTGAGATTCATTCAAGAAAATCCCTAAGGAGGAAGTTAAGAGGAGCTTGAGAAACAAGGTAAATTGCTTGCCTAATGGTGGTTTAAGGTTTTAAGGGATGAGATTTAGATAAGTACTAATGTGGCATAAAGCTTACATTAGGTAATGGGTTATATAACCTAAGAAAAAAGAGCTTAAACAAGCTTATGAACTTGTGACTAAGAAGCCAATGGAAATAAGTTAGTAAGATAAGTATAAGTTGAATTAAGAGAACACTTATATTGCTATGGGAGCATTGTTGTGTGTATTTGCAGGTTGAAAGCTTTTATATGTGGGAAATTCAGTGTTTAAGTTTAAGTTATTTAAGGGCCTAAGAGCCATGTCATTTAAGAGCCTTAGTGCTATGCAATTTAAGATTATTGCACTATATTGAGTTTGTTGTGAATGAGTTGATCTGGGTGAGAAAATAAGATGCGAAAGGACTTGATGTGTGTGAGATGGTTGAATGAGGAAAACAATGCATTTGGGCATGATAAAATACTAGGGAAGCTATGGTGAAATTTGAGTAGAAAACAAAGTGTTTAAGTGGTGTTGGTGAGTTAATATGCCCTAGGGTTTACTAGGGATCATTAAGAGGAATTTGAGTGGAAATGAGTTAACTAAGTAGTTCTTGAGGGTTGGGATGACCTAGAGTTGTCTATGAGGGATTAGAGGATTGGTGGGTATATTGAACACACCAAAGTCATGTAAAGAGGAATGATAAGACTTGAGCAAAATTTGGATGAAAAGATGTATAATGCTATAAGGTGATTTAGTTATGAACTAGGGAATATAACAATGAGAGTTTTGGGAAGCTTGAGTAAGTAGTGAAGATGATAGTGATGGACTAATGAGGTTCTAGTCTTGATGGTAAGGAATGGACTTGGAGATGGGAGAGAAAAGTGTAAGAGAATGTTGTAAATTGTCAAGGAAAAAGACTAGGAATGTATAAGAGTGTATGATTATGAGAATGGTGGATAAGTTGAGTAAAAGAGATGTAGATGTCTAAGAGGGACTAGGGGATCCAATGGTGAAATTAAGGCACCAAAACCATGGTGAAGGAAGCTAGGAAACTTGTACAACGTTTGAAGGAAAAATAAGGTATAATGACTTGCAAGGATGTAAGCATGTGCTAGATTATATATAGCTTTGAGAAGTGTGAGTAAAGCAAATGGGTTGTGCATGATGATGCTTGAGGAGTAGTTAAGATGGTTGTGAAGAAACACTTTGGTTAGTTTAAGTTTTAGACAATGTTTACATGTTGGAAATGTAAGGAATTAAGCTATAAGTGTTAAGAGTTTAGTAAGAACTTGAATAAAGATCAAGGAATTTAGAGGTGAGTTGATCCATGAGTTAGGAGGACTTTAAGTGCTAAAATGGTGTTGGAACAAGTGTTAATACATAGGGAAAGATTAGAAGAAGATTGGACAAAAGAACAAGTATGGAAGGAGGTTCAAAACTGTAAAATTTGACAGTTTAAGATGTGGTCCGGGACTTAGTCCTTGGATAAAGTCCCGGACCAGCACTAAAAACAGCTCGAGAATGCACCCAGGGGTTGGTCCGGGACCTTGGGTAAGTACCAAGTCCCGGACCATAGCTAAAATGTGGCCGAGAGTAAGGACAGACATTGGTCCGGGACATTAGGTCCGGACCATGTCCCGGACCAGACCAATTTACAAAGGAAATGTGTTTTTAAGGTGGTAAATGGAGGGGGCTTGTTGGGTAATGTGATTATAAGGTTGTTAAGAGTTGTTTGGTGGAGTTTTAAGGCCATGGGAGGTGTGAACAAGTGTGAGGTAAAATGAGAAATAAGTAACATAAGAGGTTAAGCTTAAACTACAATGACTTAGAGGTATTTAGTTGAAAATCATTAGTGGTTAAGTAAGCTAGGTTAATTAAAAGTAATGAACCACCCAATTCGGTGAATGTTTTAGGGTTTGAGAATTTGGACTCCGGAGGAGAGTAAGCGACCGAACGACCAACGGTGAACGGTACAGTTCTTCTTGTGACCTGCTTGCTAACGAGGTGTCCCTCGGCTTGTGTGCTATTGGTTTTTGTGTGCTCACTAAACAAGATAAAGCATGCAACTGGAACATCATGTTTATTGTATTGTTGTGTGATGTTTGAAAACTAACACAACTTACCGTGAGAACTTACTAACCAACGTTTAGTAAGGAATTGAGTGAGACTAAGGAACGCTCCATAATATTAGTTTGTTATAAACCAAAAAAGGTTAACCAACAAACATTGTCTTGAGACTTCCACTAACTGGAACTTAAGGGGGGGAGTGAGGAACCCGGGACTGACTCCGGTCATGCATGCTAAGGAAAAAGGGGTCGGTATCTAAAGCAGATCCGACTTCCGCTTAAGGACTTGTCTTCGGACTTGTTGCCTAGGGTCGGTTGCCGGCTCAGCTACATTGGACATACAGCCCAACGTAGGAGGCATTAAGATGGTGCAGTAGGATCACCTAAATCCTAAATTATAAGATAAGT
Source organism: Limonium bicolor (assembly GCA_023374045.1). Lineage (NCBI taxonomy): Eukaryota > Viridiplantae > Streptophyta > Magnoliopsida > Caryophyllales > Plumbaginaceae > Limonium > Limonium bicolor. The sequence continues at coordinate 233,068,903 of CM041779.1, forward strand.
TGTTTATTCAACCAATGGAGTTAATAGATCATTGGCTAGGGTTGCTTTTGACCCAACAAAAATAAACATTGAGGTAAGATACAACCAATTCTGTTTTAAAGAGTGGTTTGTATTCTAAGATTAAGATAAGGTTTGAGATAAGTTGCAACCATTCCTTTTTAAAGGATGGTTGGTATTATAAGACTAAGATAAGCTACATCCATTTTTTTTAAAGGATGGTTGTTTCTAAGACTAAGATTGAGGTAAGATAAGGATGGACTAAGATTAAGAGGAAACATAACTTAAGGAGTTAAATAATTAACTCTCTAACTAAGGGAACTCATTTAAGTCGTTCATTATGTTTGAACTTTGATTGTTCATATTTGGATTGTTGTTTACTGCACTTTCTATTATGTTGTGCATCTAATCAACCTCCATGCTATCGACAATTAGTCGTCGTATCCACGTTAGCTTGGGGGCCATGAGAGGATCGTACCAGCATTCGTGCTGACCCCCTTTGGGGGCTGTTTTTACTACACAGGTGAACGTGAGGAGGCGGCCGTCGCAAGAGTAAGAAGGGGTACAAGCGTTACGGGTTAAGTGTGGCCTACGAGTTGTGCATGTACACTCGTATGGCAATTTGAGTTAGTAAGATGTATAGGATGTGAGGGGATTGTAAGAAAGATATGTATTTGGTTAAGGTTGGTATGTACTAATGTTCGGTATATTCTGTCAATCAGACCGTGGCAAGGTCCTGGAGTGTATTGAATTCCGCTGTGACATTTATATATATGTTGTTAAGTTGCGAAACCACATTTGGATTGAGAATTGAGATGGGGTGTTACAAAAAGGGGTATCAGAGCGTAGTTACGCTCTGAAGACAAGAAATACCGAACTTAGGTGAATACTGAGGTTGAGTTTGAGTTATGGGTTAAGGGTTGAGTGATAGAGTGAGAGGTGCGTTAGTTAGGACTTCCCGGTGTTTACCGGATATCCATAGTACCTAAGCCCGCCCTCCACATCCCTAACCCTGAATACGTGGAACAAACACCCGAGAGAAGAAAGCCTTCTCTTACTCGGGAAAAACCCGATCTGGCAGGTAGTTAACAGTAAGCAATACGAGAAACATCTTGTTGAACAACAGTTCACGGGAACTTGAACCTTTTAATTGGGGCGCAGCGGTGAAACAGGCGCTACCAAGAGAATTTTACCAGTAAGAGAATGGTAATTACCAGCAACATGGATCGACATGCTACGCAGTCGAGTTACACCGTAATACCAATGATAAGAAAAGCACTACTAGTGCAATTGATAAGGAAATGATAAGCGACATGGGTACCGGACAGTGGTCCGAATGAGCATAACAGTGGGATAATACCAAGCATGAGAGTTAAGATTACTGGAAGGACTAGTTAGAACGGGAACTCCAAACCCCGTACCATGAGAAAGGTTATTAAACCTGGCCGACATAGCGCAGGCGACAATAAGGACATGTACTACTGTATACCGGAATGGGACTACGATGTAGTGCCTAAAGGAGAACTATTACTAGGTAATCACGACAAATGTGTGGAAACGGGAGCACGGATTAGGATGTAAGAAAATAACAAAAAGAGGAACGCCCAGATAAGTGACAGTACTGTCAAGACAACAAGGAAACTGCCGGATGGCTAGTTATCCTAAATGAGAGAACGTCGAAGGAGTCCCGAGGACTACCAAAGATATGGAAACTAGGTGGAAGTACCACTACCGACGCACACGGTATCGGTAACCCATCTTGCATGGCGCACTTGCCATAGCAAGTGCTACCACGGTTAAATAGTACGGAAAGCCATCATGGCGAAATAATAGAACGCTACAGATGTAGAACATACTAATACCGGATTGCAAATCCATAAGAACGGGAGAATGAGTCCTTGGAAGGGCCTGACGGCCTGACCAGGATGATATGAGCGGATACACCAGTTATCAGGGAGCTGAACCTGGATGGAATACCAAACGACATATATTTTAGCAATGGTACAACCTACTACAACAACAACAACCGACAGTGCGGTAAGAACATCAAACCTAAACCCCGAGAGGAAAACATAAGAAATCGCTCAGTAATGCGAGCAAGACACTACGTAGTGATAACGTACAAGGAATGCATTACGGAATACAATGGAGACCATCGACATAAGAACTTTCAACAAGGATGGGATAAGACTCCCAGATTGATCGCTAAGAGTACCAGTAATAAGCATTCTTCAAGGAAGATGTTGGAAAACCCAGAAAACAAGGATAAAAGAAATGAACGTAAGCTATAACCTACTAAGGATTAAAGACGTACAACCCTGAAAAGGAAAGCTCAGAGGACTACCCCCACAGAGCGGGCATAGTCGAGCCGAACAAACTGATGAATGACAGTTAATACTGTTTTCCTAACTCATTAACACCCAAGTGTGAACAATCATCAACGGGTGGCGTAGTCAACAGAAGTTGAACAAAGCGTTGAGATGGAAGCATAAGATGACAGGATGATATCCAACTTGGACACCGTAAGGCAAACGCCTAATACAAACTTATCCTTATTTGCTAGAAGACATAAGTCTAGTAAAATGATAGTATTTTCGAGGACACTAAATAACCTCAGATCACCTGAATAAACTTCCATAGCAGGAGGCAGGATGCAGCAACTTACCATGGAATCCGATACTACATTTAATATGTAACCTAACGGTGGATAGCGTCTAAGAACCAGAATCTTATGAGGATAACCCCCAGATGAGTAAGAGTACAGGGAGTGAACCGAGCACCGGCTCTCACCCAATGACATTAAGCACTAAGAGCCTACGAGCCAAGGATGTTAACCACATCAGAGCCCGAGGCGGAGTAAGTTGTAAAAGAGCTTATTCAAGACATGAAGGAACTACAATGTGTAGATGTGAACGGTTATAAACCTATAATTTAGATTGCGTAAGAATTGCCAGGAAAGGGCACCAATGAGAATAAGGGGATAATGCTAAGGACAGGGGCGGAGAACGAACCATTCCTTTTAGGGTGAGGACACCTCTCCTTGTTGTGAGGCCATGAGTGGGAATGAACCCCTCAAAAAGGGCTTTCACTTATTAGAGATATAATACGTTTGTTAGAGAATGGAAACTGTAAACCTTGAGACTACCTTGGAATATACTAGATACACTTGAGTAATAAGGAAGGCTGCAGAGACAGACCTCATATCCAACCCCCAGGATTTAAGAATCAGTAATTGTCAGAGATAAACATGGTGAGTGCACAGAATGGCACGTCAAGTGACCAATGCTCATAAGAGCTTGTGAGTAAACGGATGACTTCTTCAGTAACCGGTAAAATTACATGGTAAATAACATAATAAAGGATGAAAGAATGTGAGAAAAAAATTAGCCTACTTATGAACCTGAGATTGAAGCAGAACACCTTCGTATTAAGAGATAACCATTTTACAGCACGGTATGACAACCGTCAAACACCGAAATTAGAGAACTCCCAGTGTGTTTACACCAAGAAGGAATTGAATATAACAAAAGATGTTAGAGTAAATGAGTAAGTAGTTGCGCCATCAACGGGCAACATGGTAAAGGCCAACTACCACGGTAGTAGTGGTCGTGAGAACAATATTTATATAAGGGGATTAAGTCATGGTGCGCGGTAAAGCGACCGTTATGTATGAGCCATCAAATATTGACACAGAGGCAATTAGATTTATGAGTTAAGACCAATATAAGTAAGGAAATAAGATGGTAGACGAACTGTGCATTGATGCTAGTAGTCTGGACCTGGTTAGGTAAGATTTCACAGGAAACACACTACCCATTCCTTAAGGAACTGGAAGTGCATTCCTAGTAGAACAAATATGAGAAAGAAGATAAGAGGCTCTATAGAGAGAGACCTCGGTCACTAAGAGACCGAATCAGTACGGGATACAGAAAGAACTAGAGCATACAATACCCAAGAACATAGTAAATGGATTTTCCTTGATTAAGTTCAAGAAGAACAATAAGTGTTATTATGGAACGATGAAAGAGGAGATCAATAACAGAATACTTCATAGTTAGCAATGGTTAAACGTGTGACGGACACTACGAGTTTACTAAAATGAGATGTGAGACGACTGCACCCCACGGGGGCTTGCAGGCCTGACAGGCTCATGTATGAGTTAGTCGGGTAAGTAGTAATGTACTAGCAGGGTACCCCATGCATGTAAACGAGTGGTGTAAGGAACACGGAAGTAGTCGACTCCGTACCACGGACAACAACGCAAGATCAGACAAGAGCAGCTACTACCACAAACAACCGAAGAGAAGAATTCAGTTGAACAAACAACACAAATGAATCAGAGAACAAATAATTAAGGACTATGAAGTGCAAAGAGCACGGATTGTTAAGTACAGACATTGGACATGTCTTAAGATGTAAGAGATTAAACTGTAAAGCGCATTAAGCACTAAACAGTAGTTTCAGATTAAGGGTCATCCTCAGGCCAAAGGTCGGTTGGAGAGAACAATTTAGACATTTGAGAAAACACTAAGAATACAAACATTAGATCTCCAGGGAGAATGGATAGACGAGTTACAACTCATTAATGCCGTGTATATAAAAAGATAACACGTGTCCACTGAGAGACCAATATTCCTAAACTGTAAGGAGGCAGAAGGATATACAATACTATGAACGATTAGAAAGGCAGTTAAGCCTAAGATTATCAGAGTCGCGCAGCGGAAGCTAGCAGATCAGTACCTTTGAGGTTAGATCAAACTAAGTTAAGAAAATGGTATAAGCACCGTTAAGAATCCTCGATATAGAGACTAAGCCACTATTATGGTCGAGACCCTCTGATCGAATTGTGAGTGAGATAGATGACATGGAAGCTAGAATGCTTGGTAAGAATTAGACATCTTGAACTTATGTTCAAGGATGATATAATGTTGATTACGTGGGCGTAATCCGTTTTAAGGGGGGTAGAGCGAAAACCGCTTAGCGTATGTCTACGTACTGAGTACATAAACTACGGTGTGCATAGCACCGAATAATTTGAGAATTGTTTTAAATTTGTTCTACATAACATTTTGAGATAATCATGGTTATCACACAAAGAAATACCATACATATTAAGTACCTATCTTGTTAACTCCGGTGTGAGTACAAGTTAAGAGAATTAAGGAAGAGATTAAGGAGACTTAAGAAATAAGGAATATATGAGGTATGAGTCAATATGAGACTATGTGTGAGATAAGAATAAGATAACACTATGGGATACTATTCGATATGAATATGAGGAAGAAGATAGTAATGCTATGAGATATAAGATGGTGAGAATTGGTATGAGACGGTTATAGAACTTAGTAGGAATTTAAGTCTTAAGGTAATTACTAAGAGATGAATCGGGAATGTTTGATGGACTGAGTCCACACTTTGGAGATGTATTGATTATGATTAGAAGAACTAAAAAGATAGAAAATTGGACATGAGTGAATTATTTGGATGTTTGAAAATGACGTGGGAGGTGGAACTTGATTTTCTAGGGATCAAGGGAAACCGAACATAAATTGGGGTGGAAGGATAGTTCTACACTGATGCTGATCACATCAGGGTTGGATGATTCCTGAAACTCCCTACTAGTGGTCACAATTAAATCACGCTAAGGATAGAGGCATTAGGATAAAATGAAATTGGAGTTGATTGTATTTTTAATTAGAGGAATTATTCCTCACATGACCTCGTAAAAAGGATTACCTTTTTACTGAGTCTCGCCCATGAAGTCGAGGACGCACAAACCTTTGTCTTCGTACCGGTGACATGGGGAGAGCAGAGTTGTTTTGTATTCTGGCCCATGGTGATGAGGACGAATGAGCCATTGTCTACGGACCGGTGACATGGGAGAATACGTTGGAAATTATGTGAATGTTTTAATCATCAAAAGGAACAAAGGGAATTTTGAGTGTTATACATGCTTAAGCATGTTGTGTGATATTTAAGTATAAGCATATGGAGGATCTAATGATCCAATGAGTTTAAGTATACATAAGTATGATCTATATGATCTATGGATTGAGGTAAGACATGTATTCTAATAAGATAAGGTGCATGGGAACTTTGGAGACAAAGTTCTTTTAAGGGGGGTAGATTGAAATACCCCAAACCTAAGTATGTTAAGTAAACATCAATATATGATGTAGTAAGGCTAAAATATGCCTTAGAGAGATTGGTAGACAATTTAAACCAAGGAAAACACAAGAAAATGCCTTAAGGGCAATTTGGGCAAAAACATGCTCTAAGCTTGGAGTGACTTTGATTAGCACCCAAATACCATTATAAGACCTTAGTAATATGTCAATGGACATTTTAAATCAATTACCAAAGAAAACCAAGCTCAAAAACATGCTTAAACATAAAATGTGCACTAATTAGTGAATAGTGCCAAATAATGCCCAAATTAAGCTTAAGTCAACATAAGTCAATAAGATGGTCAACCAAGACCATAAATATCTCCATTATAAGAGGGGGGCTGGTTTTTGATGTGGGGAGTCACCACATGACAAAGCAATAAAGAAAAGAGAGGAAAAGAGGAGAGAATAGTATATTTGCTTTATAAAAGCAAAATACCTTATATTAGCCTACCTCTCTCCTCTCTTCTTCATTTCTCATCTAATCCACGGTTTTCTTCACCTTCTCATCATCTCAAACCGTTCCAAGCAGCTCCATTCTGCTCCATCTTCAAATGTCCATAACTTGTTCATTTTAGCTCCAAATCGAAAAACCAAAACACATATATCTCTTAGTTAGCTCAAGCTCTAGCTTTCTATCTTTACAAAATTGGAAAAGCTTCATTTTGGAGCCATGGAAATCTCCACTGAAGGGGGAAAAAATAAGCTGGAGGTGTGCAACTTTGATTTGCAATAGCTTCTCCATTCTCTTAAGGTAAAGAATATGTAAGAAAAACTAGGTTTCCACCATTCTTCTCCATTACCGAAAATTTATACTCATGGGGCTTCATTTTTATGTCTTGTTCTAGCTTGTTTTATATTCTCCAAGGGCTAGAGGAGGTCCTTCTTGATTCATATCCAAGCCTACCTTAAGACTTCAAGGTAAAATATTCATTTTAAGACCTTAAAACACATTTTTAACCTAAGATTGGATTCCATGAGTTTAGGCATGATGCTTAGTACTCATTAGATTATTTGAATGTGGATTAGAACATTGGCAAGAGGATTAAAGCCCATGTCCGAGATTCATTCAAGAAAATCCCTAAGGAGGAAGTTAAAAGGAGCTTGAGAAACAAGGTAAATTGCTTACCTAATGGTGGTTTAAGGTTTTAAGGGATGAGATTTAGATAAGTACTAATGTGGCTTAAAGCTTACATTAGGTAATGGGTTATATAACCTAAGAAAAAAGAGCTTAAACATGCTTATGAACTTGTGACTAAGAAGCCAATGGAAATAAGTTAGTAAGATAAGTATAAGTTGAATTAAGAGAACACTTATATTGCTATGAGAGCATTGTTGTGTGTATTTGCAGGTTGAAAGCTTTTATATGTGGGAAATTCAGTGTTTAAGTTTAAGTTATTTAAGGGCCTAAAAGCCATGTCATTTAAGAGCCTTAGTGCTATGCAATTTAAGATTATTGCACTATATTGAGTTTGTTGTGAATGAGTTGATCTGGGTGAGAAAATAAGATGAGAAAGGACTTGATGTGTGTGAGATGGTTGAATGAGGAAAACAATGCATTTGGGTATGATAAAATACTAGGGAAGCTATGGCGAAATTTGAGTAGAAAACAAAGTGTTTAAGTGGTGGTGGTGAGTTAATATGCCCTAGGGTTTACTAGGGATCATTAAGAGGAATTTGAGTGGAAATGAGTTAATTAAGTAGTTCTTGAGGGTTGGGATGACCTAGAGTTGTCTAAGAGGGATTAGAGGATTGGTGGGTATATTGAACACACCAAAGTCATGTTAAGAGGAATGATAAGACTTGAGCAAAATTTGGATGAAAAGATGTATAATGCTATAAGGTGATTTAGTTATGAACTAGGGAATATAACAATGAGAGTTTTGGGAAGCTTGACTAAGTAGTGAAGATGCTAGTGATGGACTAATGAGGTTCTAGTCTTGATGGTAAGGAATGGACTTGGAGATGGGAGAGAAAAGTGTAAGAGAATGTTGTAAATTGTCAAGGAAAAAGACTAGGAATGTATAAGAGTGTATGATTATGAGAATGGTGGATAAGTTGAGTAAAAGAGATGTAGATGTCTAAGAGGGACTAGGGGATCCAATGGTGAAATTAAGGCACCAAAACCATGGTGAAGGAAGCTAGGAAACTTGTACAACGTTTGAAGGAAAAATAAGGTATAATGACTTGCAAGGATGTAAGCATGTGCTAGATTATATATAGCTTTGAGAAGTGTGAGTAAAGCAAATGGGTTGTGCATGATGATGCTTGAGGAGTAGTTAAGATGGTTGTGAAGAAACACATTGGTTAGTTGAAGTTTTAGACAAAGTTTACATGTTGGAAATGTAAGGAATTAAGCTATAAGTGTTAAGAGTTTAGTAAGAACTTGAATAAATATCAAGGAATTTAGAGGTGAGTTGATCCATGAGTTAGGAGGACTTTAAGTGCTAAAATGTTGTTGGAACAAGTGTTAATACATGGGGAAAGATTAGAAGAAGATTGGACAAAAGAACAAGTATGGAAGGAGGTTCAAAACTGTAAAATTTGACAGTTTAAGATGTGGTCCGGGACTTAGTCCTTGGATAAAGTCCCGGACCAGCACTAAAAACAGGCCGAGAATGCACCCAGGGGTTGTTCCGGGACCTTGGGTAAGTACCAAACCCCGGACCATAGCTAAAATGTGGCCGAGAGTAAGGACAGACATTGGTCCGGGACCTTAGGTCCGGACCATGTCCCGGACCAGACCAATTTAGAAAGGAAATGTGTTTTTAAGGTGATAAATGGAGGGGGCTTGTTGGGTAATGTGATTATAAGGTTGTTAAGAGTTGTTTGGTGGAGTTTTAAGGCCATGGGAGGTGTGAACAAGTGTGAGGTAAAATGAGAAATAAGTAAAATAAGAGGTTAAGCTTAAACTACAATGACTTAGAGGTATTTAGTTGGAAATCATTAGTGATTAAGTAAGCTAGGTTAATTAAAAGTAATTAACCACCCAATTCGGTGAATGTTTTAGGGTTTGAGAATTTGGACTCTGGAGGAGAGTAAGCGACCGAACAACCAATGGTGAACGGTACAGTTCTTCTTGTGACCTGCTTGCTAACGAGGTGTCCCTCGGCTTGCGTGCTATTTGTTTTTGTGTGCTCACTAAACAAGATAAAGCATGCAACTGGAACATTATGTTTATTGTATTGTTGTGTGATGTTTGAAAACTAACACAACTTACCGTGAGAACTTACTAACCAACGTTTAGTAAGGAATTGAGTGAGACTAAGGAACGCTCCCTAATATTAGTTTGTTATAAACCGAAAAAGGTTAACTAACAAACATTGTCTTGAGACTTCTACTAACTGGAACTTAAGGGGGGAGTGAGGAACCCGGGACTGACTCCGGTCATGCATGCTAAGGAAAAAGGGGTCGGTATCTAAAGCAGATCCGACTTCCGCTTAAGGACTTGTCTTCGGACTTGTTGCCTAGGGTCGGTTGCCGGCTCAGCTACATTGGACATACAGCCCAAGGTAGGAGGCATTAAGATGGTGCGGTAGGATCACCTAAATCCAAAATTATATGATAAGTTGTTTATTCAACCAATGGAGTTAATAGCTCATTGGCTAGGGTTGCTTTTGACCCGACAAAAATAAACATTGAGGTAAGATACAACCAATTCTGTTTTTAAGAGTGGTTTGTATTCTAAGATTAAGATAAGGTTTGAGATAAGTTGCAACCATTCCTTTTTAAAGGATGGTTTGTATTATAAGTCTAAGATAAGCTACATCCATTTTTTTTAAAGGATGGTTGTTTCTAAGACTAAGATTGAGGTAAGATAAGGATGGACTAAGATTAAGAGGAAACATAACTTAAGGAGTTAAATAATTAACTCTCTAACTAAGGGAACGCATTTAAGTCGTTCATTATGTTTGAACTTTGATTGTTCATATTTGGATTGTTGTTTACTGCACTTTCTATTATGTTGTGCATCTAATCAACCTCCATGCTATCGACAATTAGTCGTCGTAGCCACGTTAGCTTGGGGGCCATGAGAGGATCGTACCAGCATTCGTGCTGACCCCCTTTGGGGCTGTTTTTACTACACAGGTGAACGTCAAGAGGCGGCCGTCGCAAGAGTAAGAAGGGGTACAAGCGTTACGGGTTAAGTGTGGCCTATGAGTTGTGCATGTACACTCGTATGGCAATTTGAGTTAGTAAGATGTATAGGATGTGAGGGGATTGTAAGAAGGATATGTATTTGGTTAAGGTTGGTATGTACTAATGTTTGGTATATTCTGTCAATCAGACCGTGGCAAGGTCCTGGAGTGTATTAAATTCCGCTGTGACATTTATATAAATGTTGTTAAGTTGCGAAACCACATTTGGATTGAGATGGGGTGTTACATTGTTACAACGCAAAATCTTGGCTACAGGTTACTGTAGCTAGATAGGTACATCCAACAGGAAGAGGAAGGAGCGGACACGACGGTTCACTTCTTTTTTTTTCCTTCATGCGCGCACGGTAAGGGTGATTATTGTTTTTTTAATTTTTTTTCTTTTTCTTACTTAATCATAAAAACTTTAAATTGTTATAACTTTTAATTTATATGTCTAAAATGAAAAAAAATTATATCATTGTTCATCTAAATTCGAGCTCTTCAAAACAAGATCAGTCATGGATATATTTTGACAACTTTTTTAAAAAAATATTTTTACGTTGTATACCATGATATTTTAATGTGAGGATGTATGTACATATTTTAATGTGACAATGTACATGTTTTAATGTGACGATGTACATGTTCAAGTGTGAGAATGTACATGTTCTTTAATGAACATCTGTACATGTTTGTATGGCCATATGTACATGTTTGTATGACCGTCTGTACAAGTGTTCTTCCTTATATGTACAGGTCTTAATTTAAGGATGTACATATTTAATGATTCGTACAGGTTTATATGACTATCTATATGTTTTTAATGCGAGAATGTACATGTCTTCACGTGAGAATGTACATGTTTTAGTGAACATTTGTACAGGTCTGTATGACTATCTGTACAAGTTTTCTTTTACATTCTATGCTCCATACATGTAAAAATAATTTTTTTAATAAAAAATTTAGTGTTTGTAGTATGTCCAAGCAAGTAACGTGGACTTTTGTCTTTATGAAAATGTCTGATATGATGATATCTGACGATGGGGCGCTTCAATCAACAAAAAAAAATGAAAGAACAAAAAAAAATGAAAGAAGGGTGCACGCTGGGATGTAGCTATGTTGGCTACACCCAGCTGCAGCCAAGACATACTGTTGTTACAAAAACCAATCACAACAATATGCATGGACCATACTAAACTTCCAAACATTTAGTTTCTGTTTTCTTTAATTACTTGATGTTTATTTCAAACACCACATTCCAGGAATTCAACACCTTATTATCAAGCTTGTTGAGACTTTAATTGCATTGTTGGTTTTATCCATGATCGTTGTGTATGTATGTATTTCTTGATTGTTATGTGTCTGTATTTGTGTACACATGGTCTAACCATCATCACAAAATTCAGTTGGTCACTCTTGTTAAATATACTTTACGGGTTAATTGACTAGATAGTCAACATAGTTTTTATTTCAACCATGGTCGTTTTATTGGACATAACCTTTTTGGTTTAGCACTCCTCATTTAAAGTTTACTGTTTGTTACTCATAATTTTCTTTATTTAAGACATTACGTGAAGTTTGAATTTCTACTTTTGGTTCATTATCTGGTGCACAATATCACTCGTTGTTATTCTGGCTTGATTGTAATTAAATCTTTTAGTGTTCCCAACACATTTTCCTAACTCACTTTGCCTCTCTATTGACAAAAACAAAGTTTAGGATTCACCATACATATATTAGTTTATGTTTTGAAAAAAAAAGAGAAGAACTTAGGTTATATTTATATATTACTAAAATAGCATTTTAGTTCACTCTTTATTCAATTAGGTATTGCATGTAATAGGTATCAAAATCTTTTAATCATGTGATTTGGAAACTATTATTGCATAAAAAAAAGAAATTTCATTAAGATGTGATGTAATTATCTAAATGCTATCTTACTACAACATTTCTCCAGAGCATTTTATAACTTAAAGTCTTTTAATTGTCATAGCTTGAAAATTCATGAACTTATTTAAAATAGAATCATACTGTATATGAAAACCTCTTTTTTTAATTCAATTAAGTTTTTTTTTTCAAGGTAGAAACTCCATATATATATTTTTAAGTTAAATGAATTAGTCTAGTAAAAACTCGCTCCCTCTTGATAATTATTGGTTTTAAGGTTTGTTCTATATAAGTATTTCCCTGATCATTAAATCATAGTACTCTCTTAGATAATGGTGGCTTTTTTTTAATATCACTCTTAGTGTGACTTCTAAAATTTTATATATGTATAATGTTAAACTTCTGAATAAACATGAGAATTTCCAAATCTTTAAGTAACTCTCAATTTTTCACTAGACGTTCAATACTCCAAGTATTTAAGGCTCAATAATATTTAGTTTAGTATTACTCTTCTCTTCCCTCAATCCTTAAGTAACTTCCTTTAATGGTTTTTATATTCAGCAAGGGGTAGATGTTTTACCTTGCAATACCCAAATTCAAATCTCTTTCCTCCATATATTGGCATGTGCCACCACTTCCTCCAACATTTATATTGATGTTGTAGGGTTTTCCAGGCTTCTCATAAAGTTTATGTGTCAAGGAGTCAACTTTAACTCAGGTTTCAACATCATTACTCATGTGTTTTCACTCCATATGTAAGTATTTTTCACTAAGGATTTAACTCGGTAAAATCTTTACATGTATTAATTTTATTACTGGATCTTAAGATACAAATTTTGAATTGTTCATCGTGGCTAGTAATGAAATATGCCTAGCTCAAGATTTCATGATGGTAATGTCTTACCACCAATCCTCCTCAAGTTCAACGCATTTCATCACTTACATAGAAGATTATTCCCGGTTAGATGACAAGGCTTGTCTTGCCCTCAGACTTCCAGAAGTGGGTGTGCACCCCGCACTACTTTCGGCCTAGGAGTTCGTCGCACCAGGCACTTCCCGTAGGGTGTTAGGTTTAGGTGTTTTCTTTCTAAAGTTAACATAGAGTTTTAGTGTAGTTTACAGGTTCAGATGTTGATCTTTTCTAATATGCTACTAGTTCTTGTTAGCTTAATAATTTTCTAGACTTAAGATTTATCTTAAACATTATCTTTAGGTAATAATTTGTACCAAGTAGTTCTTGAGATTTATTTTCAAGCTTTAAAGAAATTGAAGTACTTATCACTTAGTTAAAGCTCCATTTGTATACTATTTTCAACCAAAGGTATTCTTTAAAGTTATAGGAACATGTGTACTAGCTTTTAAAGGATTGCATTTTTAGCAATGTATTCTCCATAAGTATGCTTTTGAAAAATAGCTTAATATTTTATTTATCCCAACCAAAATCTTATCGTACTCAATATACGATGTTCCAAACTTATATATTTTTTTACTGTAGTTTAATGTTTGAACGGTATAACAGCACACCACACTCAACATACATTCATAAAAGAAAAGTGTGTAAAGGAATCATTCACAATTCCAAGAAGGGTTAGGAGTCGTGCCTTACTGGAGTCCTCACTTCCCAATTCTACCCCAATTCCCCAGTTTTAAATGCACCTATATTCTAAGTATTTCACCCGGCTTGTTTTCTCAGGTTCAGAGCGTAACTACGCTCTGATACCAATTTCTGTAACACCCCTATTTAACGTATTTACAGCGGAATTAAAATACTAAGGCGATTACAGATCATCGGGTTCCAATCACCCGGTACCAACCTCACCAATTACAACCATTAAAATTATCTAAGTTACGGTCTGAACTCAAGAAAACAACGTAAACAAAACTGGACGCAAAAAAGAATAACTCACCACAGTTCCTAATTCCCATCCCAATCACTTATGCTCTTCGTGGCCACCTGTATAAACAATTCGTACCTGCAAGATGAAACCAAGCAGCCCACCCCGGGAGGGGTGAGTCAGTTCCCTGGAATGGAACTTGTACAATTCTCCAAAACAATATTTAAAACATAACTCTTCAAAATAAACAGTAACTTGAAATCAAACTCTTGAAAGTAAAACAGGGAAACAAGGCACTTTAAGATCACCAAGTCAAAGATAGCAAGTTAAGGATAGAAATAATTAATAGAAAGGTAAAGTTAGTCAATCCAAAAACCACACCATGAGTTAGTGAACATCCAATGCTCAAGTTAGAACCAATTCCAGTTAGGAGTAGAGAGACCCAAGTAGTCACAAGGACTAGGAATGGAAGAAGATATCCAAGAACCAACAACTCAAGAGTGGAATAAAACCAATTGGGAGAGATGGCCCCCACTGCCAGATATCAATGTCCATATGGACGAGGGATATACAGCCCCCTGCTGTCAAATATAAATGTCCTGGTGGACGAGGGATATACAGCCCCCTGCTGTCTGATATAAATGTCCTTATGGACGAGGGATATACAACCCCCTACTGTTACCGACCCGTTCTCAGTCATCGGTGAAGTCGCACACACGTCACAACAAAAGACACAGCTCATGGATGAAACAATATCCAGAGTCAAAGGAAGAATTACCAAGATTGTCCTTTTCCATACTTCCACTAGATCACTAACTACACTAGAGCAATAGCAAAACACTCAGTCCTACAGAGTGTAGAAGCGTAAACCCTAGGCAGTTAATGTCTAATGAAACAACCAAACAGAAGGAACAAATAACCATGTAAGTTTCACATTCAAGGCTCAGTTAGTCACACAAGCTGAGTTAGTCACCCAACCATTTCCTTTTAGAAATCCATTTTAGCTCAATTAGCGTTTGTCAAAAACATCCCTTAAGTCTTGTTAGCAAAGCATAAGAGTACGAGAAATCGTACCTGGATAATGTTGTAGCAGTTCTAGTCAACTTGCGCAAATAATCAACAGTACTCTGAAGAATATTAAAGGTAGTCTATCATCAATCACTTGTAGCCTACGTTAAGCTTAAATAAACTCATCACTCTTATTTCTAAGTCTCAATTAAATGTTACGTATAACCTTCGACTTATCTTAGAATGTCAATAATAACTCTTAAGCTCAATACCCTTACTCTTATTTTAGAATAACGTCGTATCATAACCCATGATAGGTTTGACTTAGAATATTTTATTATTATCCCACAATGTAACGATTATTCATTCTTATCAACATCTACTAGCCAACCTATTATGATTAACTCTTCCCCTTAACTTAATTAAGATCTACAACATGTATATTGGAATCATAGGGTTGTGGATGCATTTCATTATAACTTAATTGAGCTACTAAAGTCATTTACCGTATATTTAGTTCAGAATGACTTTTTAGTTCACCCATCTATAAATCTTGTCATAAGAGGTTAAATTTCATTGCATCTTGAAATAACTATATTATAATTAACTTAGACCTATCGAACTCTCACATTTAATATTCACAAGGTGTATTATTTGCTTTATTATTACCTATATAATAAGGTGTTTTAAGATAACCTTTTATGTATCCTTACTTACATTTAATTTCCTAAATGTTTACTTTTACACACATTCCCTCCATAGACTATGTATAATCATTTATATTAAACTTCATTAAACCTAAGTCTTAAATACGTTTTAAATTGTTTCTAAAACCTAAAGTTTCAAAGGAAGAACTTAATAAATTAATTCCCTTTATTATGTTTTAGGATAAACATTATATCTTAACATAAGTTAAAATTTATCTAAGAATTAAATTTTGATTCATAAGTGAAATTGTGAATTATATAATAACATAATCTATTCCGAAAAATCCTCATACCTTATATTCAAATGACATATTAATATTTTCAGTGTCGTAGAGTAGATCAATATAATCTCTTACGTAACCTAGTTTCATCTAATTAAAGGTTTAATGATTTTAAGTATCAAATTTCTATTTACAAACCTTTTTGTAAATCTTTAACTATTATGTACATCACTTATTTATAAACTCACACCCTGAATATTGGTAATAAATGTATTTTATATGGCTTAACTAATTCTAAGAAACTTAAGGATTATTATTTAGAGTAATTCCCTAATCATAGTTTAATATAGTTTTTATATCATAATCCTTTTAATGATTTTACCTTAAAATATTAAGTTATTACTCAATACTATAAATGTTAAGAAATGATTAAATCTAGACTTATTAATCCTCTTCACATTTAGATGAAAAAGTATCTCATTTATTTTTATTATTTTATATAATAAGAACATTTAAATGTAAAAGTATTTCATTCGTTTTATTATTAATTATATAATAAGATCTATTTGTTGACACTTTTGTAATCTAATTACAATATTTTCCTAAGTCTCAACTTACTACTTACTTAACCCAATTATAGATTTACATACTGGTCATTGACAAATAATATTATACATGTATTTTAACACTGTTTATATAAATCTCATAAATTCAAAGGTAACTCTTTAAGCTTAATTTCATAATCAAAATTTAGTACCACCTCATATAATATCTTTTAATAGTATTATGTATATGTTTAGTTTAACTTATTAATTCCTTCATATTCTACTTCCTATAAGGTATTTTATTTCTTTTATTTATTTATTCTTTTATGTATATATATTAGGATTTATTCAAGACATTCTTTATGTAGTTTTATCGCATTTAATTATTTATATTAACTTTTACACATATCTATATCCAATATATGGTTTATAAAATAAAGTATTTTCCTTAGTTCCAATTAAGTATATTAACTACCATATTATATAATTAATGTAAATGTAGATTAATTTAGTTCCTTGATTTAACCTAAGTTACTATTTTATTTCTTTTATATAAATGTATTTACTTCACTTAAAAGTTTATACCCAAAAATTTTTATTAACATTCTGTATTAAATGTTAGTTTAGTCTTATTATATTTTTCCCAACCTATAAAGTTTATTAATAAACTATACTTTAATTTTTGTTACATTAAAAACCATATATTATAAGTTATTCTTATGAAAAATTCATAAACACAATTTTTAAACCCATTTACCATTGTCCAAAAATCCCAAATTAAATATATAGTAGCTATAACATTTTAGACATATTATAAAAATTTTATTTCATAAAAATATCTTTTTTATTTAACCAAATAATTCCATAATACCCGTAACGTGCAAAAATCATACCTTACGTTTAGAAACTCCAAACCCATATTAATTTACATCAAAATAAACTAGATTTTATAAGGAATCCATGGTTAACTTTTCAAGTCAAAATACATTCGGGAAGGTATTTAAATAAATTCAACAAGTTAGGGTTTAATTCTGGAATTAATAAAACTGAAAACAACTAAATATATCCACGTTTCAATCTTGGCCGTCCGTTCCACATAACTACAATCGGACGGCCCAATTTCACCCAGTTCATCCAGAAATCCCAAATCGACACGAATGGGAATTGTTCGATTTCTCTCAATCCATAGAACGAAATTCGGTGATTCTTGTTTCATTGGATTCGAAATTCAAAGACGGTTCCAATGGTACCAAATTCGTGAATTATAATGCAGTATAAGTCAATTTCGAATCTGGGTTGTTCGAACCTAGGGTTCATACCAGTTCTAATTTCAATTTGACAAATTCTCTCTGCGTAGTGTGTAATTGGTCGAATTGATAGAGGGGAATGAACGGAAATGCAAAAACGAACATCATAGATGGTGGAATTTGGTCGGAATCATACCGGAGATGCGCCAACGAGGAGAATCAAATTCGTTTTTCTAGAAAACTATGATTTTATGTGCTGACCAAGTGGGGAACTTTAGTCACTTATATGTTCCAAACTATCGAGAACTAGCTTGAGGTTCCTTTATAAGAATTGTAGAGGAATCAGAGATCTTTAATACGAGCTATAGAACAAGAATTTTTGCCCACGGATGAAGAAGATATGATAGGATGAAGTTTACCTGTTCAACTAAAATTTCCAGATTTCTAGGTTTCCAGAACTCGGGGAGGCAACTTTCGATGCCTTTATCTTTCACCCTATTGAGAATCAGCCTTTGGTTTAAAAAGGAAAGTTGGAGAGGGATTAGAGATCTTCAAAACAAGCTAAAGAACACGAATTTTGGCTGAGAAACGAAGAAGTTTTGGCGATACGAAGTTTACCTGATTTCAATAAAAACTGGAATTCTGGGTTACGAATTCACAAGGAGGCAACTTTAGATCAATTTTCCCATCGATGTAGAATGAGTTAGGTTGTGTATGTGTTATGGTTGGAAAGAGGAATTGTAGGAGAAGAGAATGGAGAAGACGACACTCAAAAATTCTCAAAGACAAGTGAAATATCGGTGTTTAAAGTTAGGGCAAATACACTGATGGAAGTTAAGTTACTTAGCGATTTTTGTGCTAAGTACCGGCGACCCGTGTGGTCTTGACACGTGGCACTTTTCAAAATTTTGGCTCTAAACTTCATTCTATCATAACTTTGACTAGGATGATCCGTTTTTGACGTTCTTTTTATCGATCTTCATGGTTTTCCATAACCTATTTATTAGTATAGGTTTTATGGGATGGTTTGACCATTATCAAAAAGTCAACCCTAGCAAGGCTTAAGAAGCTTTAGGGTTTCTAGAATTTTACATTGGCTTTTATGCTTCAAATCAATGCTCCAAATATTTCTAAAATCTTTATAATATATTTGGAGTGTCTAGGAATTTTTCCAAGATTTATTGAATTATAAATCTTGTTACTAAATTAATAATACCTTATAATAAATTAATTTAAATTGTATTATTATTTAGAATTTAATATAAGAAGTCCCCTAAATAATTTTTAAATAATACCATACACTAACTTAGTGTTGAATAATATTATTTAGGGTTTTTATATAAGAAATCCCCTAAATTAATTTAAATTAATTTAGGGGTATTTCAGATTAGCATCAGTGTTGAACTATCCTTCCACCCCAATTTGTGTTTGGCTTCCCTTGATCACATGCAATCAAGTTCCACCTCTCACTTCATTTTCAAGCATCAAATAATACACCCAGTTCCAATTTTCTATCTTGTTGGTCATTGAAATACCCCAAACCTTGGCATGTTGGTTAAACATTAAAACATGATATATAAGACTAAAAAGAGTCTTAGAAACCTTAGTAAACAAATTTAAACAAAAGGAAAACACAAATGTGCTTTTAAGTCAATAAGAGCCAAAATGTGCTCTAAGCTTGGGATAGACTTGAGTAAGACCTAATGAGCTTACCAAGACCTCATTTATATACTAATGAACATATTAAACCAATACCAAAGAAAACCAAGCTTGAAAACAAGTTAAAACAAAAATGTGCTTTAAGAAGTCTAAAGCACGTTTTTGAAAAAATTGTCTTGTAAATGAGTTTTGAGTGGCTAAATGTCCATCATTACTCTTAAATATATATGTGTACTATATAGTATCACATTTGGGTGGCTATATTAGTGGGAAATCAAAAATTCACTCTAAGCCTTGTTTAGGTGAATAGTGATTTTTATAAGCTATTTTGTAACATATGTTGTATAAGTAATAAATTGACAAATGAAGACTATAATACCCTCATATTAATAAGGGGGCCGGTTTTCCTTAAGTGTGGTGACTCACCACTCTCTTATTAATGTATTAAGTAAGTAAAGATAAGTAAATAAACTACTTTTTACTTTATTACTACAAATATCTCTTAAAAGCAAATTCTATCTCATTCTCATTTCTTTCCTCATTCCCACGGTTTGCAAACACCTCTCTTCTTCCTTCTTCCTTGTTCTTCTCGGTAATACTACTACCACCATGGAAGTTCCAACTTTGACCACTGCTAAATCTAGCTCACTTGTCCAAATCAAAAACAAAGACCACCAATCTCTTCCTCTCATCAAGCTCTTCATTCCTATCTTCTCAAAACTCCAAGAGCTCCATTTCGGTGCCAAGGTGTTCCACCATTGAAGGAGCTTGAGCTTGTATTTTGACATATTGTTGATCTCCTTTGCTTCTAGGTAAGGAATCTCAAAGAAAAATCATGTTTCCCATGTTTTTTACCTTGACCGAAAATACACATTGATATAACTCTTTGTGTGACTTTGTTCTAGCTTCATTTCAACTCTTCATGGACTAGGTGGAGTCCTCTCTTGTTATATATTCAAACTCCCTTCAAAGATCAAGGTAAAATACTACATTAATGTTTTTGAAACAATGTCAAATTAAGGGTTTACTCAAAGCTTCAATACTCATTATGGTGTTTGTATATTGTCTAGAACTTGACAAGGAATCAAATTATCATATGGTTTTGTAAGGAATCAAGGAGGAAGTATTTTGGGAAAAGAGGTAAATCTACTAACTTAAATGTTGTTTAATGCCTTAGGAGAAATGAGCTTATAAATGCTTATTAAAACTACCTAAAGAGCAAATGGTGAATGACTTAGTAAAGTGTTCTCAAGAAACTAGTAAAGGGCATATGTGTGTTGAGTGTATTTGCAGGTAAAGGCATATTATATTGTGGAAATTCAGTGTTTATGATTTAAGCACTTTAAGGGCCTAAGAGCCATGCATTTTAAGGGCCTAAGTGCCATGCAATTTAAATTATGCACTATATTGTAATGTGGTGTAAATTTGGTGAAATTGTGTATGAGAGTGTTCTTGGTGATTTTAGGTGTTCTTGTGTGTTTAAAGGAGAAGGTAAAGTGTTTAGGCTTAGTAATGTTCTAGGGGAACCCATGTCAAAATTTAGGTAGGAAGTAAGAAGTTCTAAGTGTTTACATAAGGTTTGGTGAGTTAGAAAGTGTAGGAGATGAATAAGAAGTTCATGATGTTCTTAAGGAATTTTGATGTACTAGGAAGTACTCTAGGGTGTAATAAGGACTTAGACATGATCTTAAGATTTAGTGAGTACCAAGTCACTTGGGACTTAGGTAAATACCTAGGCAAACTTTGGTAAAACAAGGAGAAGTGTACACTAGGAAAAGAGTTTCAAGAAGGAGATAAGGAATAGTGTGTGAAAGAGGGTGCTTGGGAGATGATGTTAAGTTAAGGAGAAAGCATTTTGGGATAGTAGTTATCATAGGTATGAAACACCACTTGGAAACTAGGAGAAAACATTGTAAGTGTAGGAATTTGTGAAGGAATAAGTAAAGGCTTAAGGAATTAGATAATGAGTTTTATGAGTGTTTAAGGATGTCTTAAGGTGTGTTTGAAGTGCCCAAATGAGATAGGGGGTAGGTACTAGGTTGTATGGGTGAAGTTTGGAGTTGAATGTAAAAAGGAAAACAAAGGTCTGGGGCAGACCGAACTTGCGACCGAACTTGCAAGTTCGGTCGAGCCCAGTTTACCTGCGAGAAATGGCTTCTGAAAAGGCCGACCTTGGGGACCGGACTTGCAAGGTCGGTCGGGTCTGTATTTTGAGTACGGATTGAGTTACTGGAAAAGACCGAACATAGGACCGGACTTGGTAAGTTCGGTCGGGCTAAATTTACAAAGGGGAGAAACTCTCGGGAAAAGCCGAGGCCGAACATAGGACCGGACTTGGTAAGTTCGGTCGGAGTAGAAAATTTTGACGGAAATGTGTTCTGGAATCGACCGAACTTGGACAAGTTCGGTCGGCAAGGTCGGTCGGACCTAAACTTGTAAAAAAAAAAACAGGAAAGAATGTGACTTATGTAGTTAACCCTAGGATGTATAATGAAGGTAACCTAGGGTAAGGTAGACATTAAAACATGTCATACAATCATGTTAAATACTTAGTAAGTGTGAAGTTAAATAAATAATTAACCGACGTTACTAATGTGTATAGGATTCTCTCAAGGTGGAAACGAAACAAGGCAAGGACCAAGGTAGTTTTCTTGCAGTCTGTTGCCTAACGGTTTACACCGGCTTGGGTGTTGATTGTTTTCTGCGTGTCTACGACCTTATAAGATTAAGGCATGAAAAGAACTTACAGTGTTATATATTATGATGTTGTGTTATTATAACTCCTTTCCCTTGGTGTGCTAACAAGACCTAAATGTTGCTTGTATGTGACTTAACAAAACATTGTGTGATCACTAACAGTGCTAACCGGGGGAGTGAGGAGTCCGGTTGTTCCGGCCACGCGTGTGATGGATGGGGTCGATATCATATCGGTTCGGCTCTCTGGTGTATGTATAGATGGTATTCCAATTGGTTTCTACCTTCCCTTAGCTTATCCAAAGCTAGTTACTGACTCACGTCGGGCCATAGGGGCATACGTATGTTATTTCGGTGTGCTTGGGATTACTATATCCGACACACCTTTGGTATAAAGTTAACCGTTCTACATAACCGGACGGTAACGAGGATGGTAACGAGCTTACATGGGATTGGTAAAAATCTCTAGGCTCACATGGTATACTAACTATGGTGGAAGGTTCCTTTTGAGGACCGAGCTTATGGTGTTATGTATTGATGTTGTGATGCTATGCAATTCCCTTGCTATGCTATGGTATATATATATGTTGGATGTTCTAAAAATGAATGCCATGTTATTATGACAATTGGTGCGCGTCCCGGTAGTCGATGGGCTGCGCGTTAGCCATACCAGCAAAAGGTGCTGACCCCCTCGGGGGCTCCATATTTTTATTGCAGGATGAGGATCGAAGAGGCAGAGTGGCTCTAGGTCCTAGGTTGTTGATATACTTTGGATAAGTAGGTTGTTGAGCCTGGGATGCGCTGTGCTCCCGGGGCGTTACATTTTGATACCGTTGTTATACAGTGTTGGATGATTATGTTTGGAGATGTGTTGTAAATTAAATACTCGGTATGGTTGGTTATGTTTATATATGGATGTTAGCTACTATGCTCGGGAGTCTGATCATCAGACCGGTACAATTGTATTTATTCTGCCTAGTAACCACGTAGGTGGTTAACGGCGTTGTAACACCAAAGCGAATAGTTATTGTTTGTTGGTTATTTCCGCTGCGATTTCGGTAGACGATAGGGGCGTTGTAGGGGTGTTACAGTCATTCTTGTCATAATCATTACATCTCCAAAGGATAGAACTCCGTCTATCAGTATCTCCATTCACTTTAATCTGTGCCTAGGAAATCTATTTCACTAGGTTCTATGTCGGTTTCATACCCCTTCATAAATCCCCATATCGTATTATAATATATATATATATATATTATCAAAATACCATACACGATTTTCCATTTATATTCTATCGGGGTTTTTTTCCCCGGGAGTCTCTCCACTCCTTACACTTGTACTTTTACACAACAGTTAACAAAGTAAACACATTTATCACAATGGTATTCGCATTCTGTGCGTAATTACCATAATCAGACCATGAATGAATGCGTATGTTTATGTAACGCACACACCAATCATCAAAACAAATTATTTTGTGCTATGCACAACATAGTTCACGTACACTTGTACGATAAAACACACTAAGCGGTTGTACGCTCTACCCCCCTTAAAGGGATTACGCCCACGTAATCAATCAATGAACATTGGCTTAAAATGTTCTGCCATCGTGAGGTATTTTAACTTCCACGCGGTCTGTTATACAATGCGTTTCGGTTAGAGGATCTTAACCATATTGGCGGTTTAGTCCCTAAACCAAGGATTCTCATTGGAGTTTGTTTAACTCACTACCGGTTTCGGTTCTGGCCTGTGACGCTTCTAGGCATTAATAATTAGCCATTTACTCATATTCACCATGCACATTCAACATTTGAATCACTGGCTTACTAGTTTCTGCTGCGCGACTCTTGATAACTTTAGAGCTTAGTTTGCCCCATTCGTTATTCTTACTGTATCGTACATCTCCCATTTATCACCTTTATCTTGGTAATAATGGTTCTCAACCGACGCGTGGTATCTCTTACCGTGAGCGAATTCGGCAAGTTACAAACTTTCTATTCACTTCCATGATAATTTACTGCGTATACTGCTATGTATTTCACAATGATTGACTTTATTTCTTCTGACTTACTGTCGGTTGAGATTGAGCCACCACCTAATGTGTAGTGCTCTCTCAATTATTTCCCATACTTGAGGTATATTCCATACCGATATTTGGCATTCGGTGTTACTGCAGTCACTCATTGCTAATCACGCCTCCACATTTGGTTCTATACAAGTACTCTTTCATTGGTACGACCTTGCATTTCCTATGCCTCGGTCTTATAGCGTTATAAATCTTTTTCTACTTCTACCACAATTAACGTCTTCCCAATTCCTATCTATCCCACTCGATCATTACTGCGCAAGTGCAATACCAAAACACTCAGTCATACAGAGTGCAGAGGCATAAACTCTTGGCAGTAAATCTCTTATGTGATTGCAATAGGAATTCATATTGTGTTTCACTGAGATTCTTATCACATAATACTGGCTACTGGCTTACTTCCTAGTTTATTTGCTATCACTTACCGTTGTATCTCCACTGGGTTTAACTCATAACTATGCTTAGTTGCCATATTATCATTTAACAATACTTATACAACGGTCGCTTATTGCGCACCATAGCCTTACTCATTATACAGCATCAACTTATACTGCATCCGCTATTATATTAGCTTCCACCATTACATTGTGTTTCACCACTTATTTGGCTGATTGCTGAATACGCTATTCTTCGAGTCTTTATGCTCCTTGAGCGTTGTTCACTACACATTTAGCATCACACACCTATAGTGGTTGCTATTTGACTTATTACTCTTCCAGTCTCCACAACTGGTACAAAACACTTCTCTTTGTATTATTCTTATTCAAATCATTCTGCGGTAATAACAACATGGTCAATCCTTATCGTACTTCTTGAACTTGGTTCACACAACTACCGCTCCCCCGCGGTTTCACAATATCAAGAGGTATCCCCACTCTTAATACAGTGGTTCATTCCCCACTCTATTCACTTATACAACATAAACTTCTGCAATCAATCAATTTACATAACACATTTGTTCGTGGCTAAAAGCCTTATTGCCTCCAGCTCTGCTCATTATAGGCTGTCCACACACATTTACTTCTCTGTACAACATTACATGGTTTAGAGGTAGTATTGGGCTCCATGACAAGGTCGTTGCATCACGCTTCCTTTCATGGGATGCCCCTTCAAGGATGTCAGGCTTCCTCCTGCCGACTTATGTTTAAACTGAGTGTTAGTTTCAACCTTTGCGTTTCTGTCACGTTATTTCGTTCAACGATTGTTGATCTAAATGCCGCTCAAGGATTACTCCTGGGTGTTGCTAATTTATGCCATTACCTCTGGCTTGCACTTATTGGTACGTCTAATAAACTACGCCATTTTACATTCTTAACTGGGTTTACTATCCTCTTCTGTGAAGATCGATATTCTCTGGTAGTCTAGGTGATTATTCCGGGAGTTTCACCCCGTTTTGTTGCACATTAATGTGTCCATATCAGGCATCTGCCTTGTCATATATAGGTTGGGTATCCGTCGTTCCAGCTATCATGTTTTATCCCTCGGGACTCTTGAGACATATATGATGTCTTTACTTACTAGTTAGTGCCCTTTGCACTTCCTGACTCCTAAACATTCTCTTGAGATGAACTCACTAATTCCTTTAGTCTTGTTAACTTAACTTAGTTCTTTTACTCTAACCATTTGTGGGAATTCATTGCTCTTGTTTGACTTTCACTGCTGACCGTAGTATGGAGTCGACTACTTCCCGCGTTCCGACTCTACTCGTATACATATGTGGGGTACCATACTGATACATTGCTACTTGCCAGACTAACCCATAAGTAGGTCTGTCAGGCCCACAAGCTCCTATCGAAGTGCGGCCGTCCCACATTTCAGTTGGTACACTCGTAGTGTCCGTCACACGCCTAGGTGAAGTATTCTATTGTCAACTCCCTTATATCATCCTATCACTAGTGTAAAAAGGGTCTTTATCGGCGGTTTTTTTATGCCTTTTTCGGCGGTTTACAACCGCCGAAAATGCTACCGCCGAAAAAGGGTCTTCTCATATTTTCGGCGGTTCCTAAGGAAAAAACCGCCGAAAAAGACCTATTTCAGAGGCAAAATTAACGTGAAAACATTGGATGATTTTCGGCGGTTCCAAGTAGAAAACGCCGAAAATATGCAAGTTTTTGCTTATTTTCGGCAGTTTCTACTTGGAACCGCCGAAAATCCTCAATTTTTTTTGGTTTTCTTGTTTTCGTTTACAATCCCACATATGTCACAAAACCTTTTAATATGCATCCTAATATGTCCACATATCTCTCTACATCACATGGAGAGGATCTCATCACTCTTTGTAAGTAAAATTGTCAAAAAAATCCCAAAAATAATGACACGGCTTACAAATGACCATACACACCACATTTATAATGGTCACAAATGACCATGCACCACAATTCACATAGTCACAAATGACCATATACATACACAATTGATCAAATGTTCACTAATATACTCATAGTGGTCATTTTTACAATCTATCTAACCATAAAAGTCTAACGAAAGTTCTAAATAACAATTCGAGAACAAAAAGCAAAAATCAAACCAAGTCATGGAGACGAAATCCGCCCAATCCTCTAGCATCCCGTTGATGGTTTATGCGTTATATTCTCCAACACTAGGAAAAACCTTTGAAAAACACAAACAAGACACAAATTGGTTAATCATCAAACAATTATATTAGTAATTGAAAAATAAATATAACTTCATATACCTTTCTAACAGATAATCCATCTCACCAAATAGGGTGACTATGTCATGCATATACCTCATGACATAATACCCACACTCTGAACCTCCGGGTTGACGCGAACACTTAAACACAGGAAGAACATAACTAATTATATAAGACATTTATTTGTGATTACAACCAATCAATAATAAACATGTAAATGATGATGCATTCACCTTCACTGAAGTCCATTGGACGTTATTTTTGACCTTACACCAAGCTCTGAAAGCATAACACCTGATACACACTGCATAATTATTATCATCAACAGTTATAATGCATGTGTGGCTTTATCTTGATTTTAATTTAAAGGAGTTGAAATACATAAATAATTTCTTTAATGTACTTACACGCTAAGATGTGGCTTTATCTTGATTTCTCTTGGATTTCCGATTTGCAACGGATCAAGAAATAGTATCCGCGAACGATCTAGACACAACACCAGTAAAACCCAATGGCCACTGTGTAATACCAAAAACACTCACATGTCATTATAATGCATGTGTGCATAGATAACTACAACAGTTATTCAAATTAAAATGATAAACAGAAGTAAATACTTTTGATGATAAGGTAGCATAAGATATTTCTTCCTCGCTCTGATGTTGTTAGTCAACGCACGCTGTATGTACACCTTACACGCTTCTGTATCGCACTTCAGAGCAGTGAATGATGCTCTTTCAGGACACAAAAATCCATACTTGGTAAGGGCAAAAGATTGCATTTGTCATTCAAAAACCTGTTCATAAATAAAAAAGACATAAAATTAATAAACATTGCTTCAGAACAATTTATAACTTAATTATAAAACAAAACTAATACTTACAGAATAAATGAATGCATCACTGCAACAGGCACCCAATCAAATCGTATGATGTCCCTAACATCAGTCGTCCACATTTGGATTTTATAGTTCGTCCGTAGTGAAGAAGGTCATCGTCAAAACTGAGTAGGATAGAATTTCTGCCATCTGGGAAGTCATAGATTAGATCATGCAAGCATTTCATGTTTGGCCCCAAGCGTGCATATACGGAATCGTCCACCAAATTTTCTCTTTCCACAACATTGGTGGATGCTCTGTATTCAGAGGATTCAATCTTTGACTTCTTTTTGTCAGGAGATGCAGATTTTTCTTAATGCCTATTTACAACCGACATTCAATACTAGTCATGAACTGAGCATCCACACATACTATATTCATGTAATGAACAATAATAACTACATGACTAGTAGTTAGTATTAGACATACCTTCACACACTTCCGAATCAGACGAATGGGCTACTGAACAAATGCACCCTTTGCAGACCGAACTGTGCTGTACTCCTCCGTAGGTACAGGGAGTGGTAGATCAGGAACCGTATAAATCGGTTCATCCACAGAGACTCTCCCGTGATACGGCTTCAGTGGTATTCCATGGGTCACGTCATTAGGGCCTGATTGGTACACCCTTCCTTCCGCGACACATATATCTTCATTGTTGTATGGAAGCAGGAGGTTACAGTTCCACGGTCCTACAATTTCATCAGAGTAGTAGATGTTGAACTAAAAATATGTAATAAAAGATATGACAACTAATAGAATAGTTAAAGGTATAAAAAATTACCTGTACATAAGCGTAAGGATACTGGTCATTGGAATCCACACTTGTGTACACTCCAGCAGGAGTAGGGTCAGAATATCTTGGAGGAACATATGGCCGGGATGCATGACTGTCTTGACGTATTTCATCAAAGACCTCCTTCTTCCACTGCTCTCTCATTTCATTAATGGCACGCATGTGCTGCTCGTAAGAAATTGTTGTGTCCTTAAGTACTCCCTTTCCTTGACCCGGGGTTACCAAAAAGTTTTCTTATCCCTATGTTAACACCCCTAACCCCACAGCTCGGCCTGGATGATCTTTCTTTCCAAGTGCACGAGACAACTGGTCATCATGTCGATCAGGTACCCAAGTCCCTTGGGTAACTTGTTCATTCAACTCATCCTTTATAATTAAATGTAGAAAGCAGTTACTTATAATTTTTAAGATGATAAAAATATTTGTCAAAAAGATTTGAAAGTAAAGAAAAGTACTTACCATCTTATCAATAATTTCCTTCGTCTTCTCGAAGGGATATAAACGCTCTCCAGTTTTCGGGTCTTTCTTAGTACGTGAAAGCTTCCAAAACGTACCCCGTAGCTGGTGCTCATCAAGAGTGCTCATATCTAATGGCAACTCTCCTTCTGCCACCCATTCAGGCACTCTTCTATTAACCCCTTTCGCACCCAACACGTGATGATATTCATTCTTCTTCGCATTCACGGATTGGGCTTCGCGGCACTCCTATTATCAAATAAACACACAATTAAGATGACCAAATATATACATATGTAAATATAAGTACCTCAAAAATATATTTATATAATAATTATTATTTTATAGTTAATACATACCTTGGTCTCCATCTTCTTATCATAGAACTCCTGCCACTTCTCTTTGGTTATTGGTGTGTAAATCACCCAAGGTTGGCGTGTGTCGCCGTCCGGCCTCTTAAGCTTCTTGGTGATAAACCACTTAACCAGATCATGCTTATGATCTACAAATTTCTTGCGCATCATTGATTTGACCATGGAGTAGTACTCACAATCTGCTGGTATTTGATATGTTTCTGCATATTACCATAAATGAAACAAATGTTAGTGATGGATCCTACAAATTATACAAAAATAATACTTTAACTATTGTTTATTGCTGTATGATCTCAAAACATCTATCTCTTTAGTCCTTCATCAACTGAGGTCAGGTGAGAGTAATATCACAATACTCTCGCACAATGATGCTAGCTCTGTAGTGAAGTCTGTAGCCCAATCCCCCAACCGGCTGTAGATAGGCATTAAACTGTAACGGCTTGATTCAATCTTTTTGATCTGAGAGCTTTCGTCGGACCTCGAGGTTTTACGGTCCTAGGAAGCTGGATTTTGTGATCCAGAAGGTCCAGCCTTGTGTCCTCAGCTAAACACAGAGGCTAGAGTAATCTCATCCCGCCATTACCCCCCTCATCAGCTCGGGCTGTGACTTGTGACCTTTCCCTCCACGTGTTTTCTTCTTCTTTGGTCGGGATGCTCTGTCAAAAGCTCGCCGACCGGGTCATCCATATCATCCATTTAACTATATGCAAAGATAAACAACCGTATATCAATAACAGCACAAAAAATAATGTAATCAATACATAATAAGACATCGTTATTATTCCAACAAATTATTTAATGAACAAAAACAAACAATAAAATATATTTTAATTACCTAACAACTGAACACATCATTTATGATTTTCAACCCATAAACCTCATCGTGATCAGACCTAGTATACACTACATTGTCTGGAACATCAACAATGTTTGTGACAGGAATACTGGTAGAAAAAGGTGGTGTGTCTCATCGAACAATAATTCATCATCATCAACATCTTGATCAGCATTAACGTTGACAAATCTTTTCGCTAGTAATACAACAGACCACCTGGAATCGATGGGATCTTCTATGTAAATACTTGTTCACAATCCTTGGGAAATATGAAAGGATCTTGTGTATGACCGCGGCGTGATAAATCAACCAAGTAAACCCATCGTGAACCCGATAATCATTTCTATTATCAACCCATTTGCATTTAAAAATAACAAACTTTTGAAACTGATAATCAAGCTCCCAAATATCTGCAATGAATCCATAATACAACCTCGAGGTTGAAATCGTGAAGCTGGATCACCTCTGGTATACTCAGTTGTTGTTGCTTCTACTTTAACTCCGCTATTCTGGTTTAAACATCTATCATCTTGCCATTTTGTCCAGTAGGTGAACCCATTGATGTCATACCCTTCATAAGATATACAAGTGGTACCAGGTCCCAAGGCTAACCAACGGAGCTCTTCACTTACATTATCAGGCGCTAGGGATGCAATCTTCATGACATGATCTCTAAACCATGAACAGAAGGTCTTGTTTTGCTCCTTATCAACCAAATAATATTCCTCCAGGATATATGAGCTCTTAGTGCAGTCATGTGTTTCTCAAAAAAAATGGCTCAATAATCTCAAGGTGAAGTAACAACGAATAGATGTGCAGACTCCAGGCAGATGAATCAATGGCCACAATTTTTTTCCCAATAAAACACTTGACCTTCTATCCCTCCTATGTTGTCTCGGTTGTGGCACTCCAATAGCTACAGCTCCCTTCAAGTATTCAGTACAAAATTCTGTCACTTCTTCGGTTTTTGTCTTATGTATTCTATGATACCCCTTCAGGTCGATATCTATTCTTCATCCTTCCCTTCAAGATTCCATATATCTCTCAAATGGATACATGTATCTTAAATTATAGGACCACATATTTGATTTCTCTTACAATGTGAACAACCAAGTGGACCATGATGCAAAAAACGAGGGTGGAAAATACATTTCAAGTTGACACATCATAACAACAACATCACGTTGCAGACTGTCTAGTGTATCAACATCCACGACTTTATTGCACACTGCATTTAAAAAGAAACATAGTCTTGTAATTGCATTCTGCACATCTTTCGGCAAATACCTCGAATGGCAACAGGGAAGTAGATGCAACATCATAATGGATAATCATGAGACTTCAACCCGATCAACTTCAAGTCCTTCATTGACACAAGACTTTTCCATTAGATGAGTAACCCGTAGGAACCTAAGGGAATGAAGACATTTACAAAAGCTTGTTCTTCTCATTATTAGACAAAGTGTAACATGCTGGAGGTAAAAATGTTTGTTTGCCTCTTTCTTGGGGATGCAACTCCTCACGTATGCCCATAGCTTGCATGTCTTTTCGAACCTTTATTCTATCTTTTGTTTTCCCAGGTATGTTAAGCAAAGTCCCAACAACAGCCTCACCAACATTTTTGACAATATGCATGAAATCAAGACAATGCCTAACAGATAAATGTTTCCAATACGGAAGTTCCCAAAATATTGAACATTTTTTCCAGATATTTTTTTGGGTAGACTTGGACGGAACACCGAAAACATTGTCAATTCTTTCACCTTTTGATAAATCTCTTCAGAACTCAGAGGTATACGAGCAACACGTGACTCAGTCTTTCCGTTGAATAACTTCCTCTTTTACGGTACGGGGAGCTGATGGCAATAATACGATGACACATGAGACGTTTTTTCCCACAAAAAATGTAGACGATCAGAACAAGTGTCATCCTCACATAGGGCAAGCAAATGTGCCTTTTACTGTGTATCCAGATAAGTTCCCGTACGCTGGAAAGTATTTCACTGTGCAAAAAAGCATGGACAAAGTGTAAAGTTTTGTCTGGCGTAACTGTCATTAAACACTGTCCCCTGATCCATAGCAATTTCAAATCGTCAAATCAGTGGTGCAAGGTATACATCGATGTTATGTCCTGGTTGTTAGGTCCAGAAATCAACAAAACATTATGTATTTCAATTCATACACAGCAACAGATGTAGAACCAATTAGATGCCAATCACTATTAGAACGGAGGCCGATAGTATGCGCAATAGAACTAAGGCCAACTTAGTATGCCTATTAGGATTCATCCCCAACCATACATAACCCGAGTCTCAAATTTCGACTGTCAATGGCAAAATCTTTGAAATCTTCTGTCGATTTTCCTCCATTGTGGGAATCAGCTGGATGTCTCAGCTTATCATCATTTTTTCCTTCTGCGTGCCATCTTAAATTTTGGGCATCTCTGACATTTGCAAAAAGTCGTTGAATCTTGGTATTATGGGTAAATACCAATGACTTTTGCTGGAGGACTTATTTTCTTAGAATTGGATGTTTGATCGTCCTTCTGTTTATATCGTGACAAATGACATTTTGGACACTCATTCAAATGTTTATTCTCTTCTGTATAAACACAACTGTTTGGACATGCGTGATCTTTTAATACTTCACACCCATAGGACACATCAACTCTTTGCATCATAAGTGGAAGTAGGAAGATTGTTATCATCTGGTAGCATGTCGTGGAATAGTTCTAGTATTGCCATAAAACTCTTATCACTCAAGCCAAATCTGCTGCTTTTAAATTGAACAAATGCAGCACGGATGTCAACTTTGTATTATTTGGTGATCCGGGAAAACAAAGGGGAACGTGATGCATTAAGTAATCTTTGATATTCAGGGTTTGTCTGTGAAATTATCTTCAACATTTTGCAGCATAGAGTCCAGTTGTTCAATCTTATCACTGTCGTCGTTGAATCAGTGTCACTCAGATCACACGTATTATCAGGAAATGTAGTATCGTCTGAACCATTTCTGGGTTCACTGTTCGGTTGAGTGGAAGTTTGCACCCTGCTACTGGCTTCTAATGACTCGCCATGCAAAAACCATATCATATAGTTCGGCATAAATCCACGCCTTGATAGATGAAATCTGATTGTATGTAGGTTAGGAAACTTATTGCGAAGTTCACATTATGCACATGGACAGGGAATGTGTGTCTCGTTCATCCTTTTCTGATGATCGAGAGCTGCTTTGCAAAATTCATTATCCACTTTTGATTCAAAATAATTCCCTCGCTGACCGTACATCCATTCACGGTCCATTCTACAAACTCCAAATGAAAGTTAAAGGTAAAAATAAATACAAAAATATATTGATAATGCATAATAAATTAACTTATATTTAAAATAATAAATATGAAAACAACAATAACTAAACTATCTTTGGAAATGATATATAATGATATGGTTCTTGCATGGCGAGTCTGTATAATATATATATACACATCTATAATATATATTATAGATATATATACTACTTGATTATCTTATATGTATATATGTAATATATATATAACCAACAATATATTAAATATATATAATATATAATTCTGCAACTAACTATTATATATAAATCAATGAATTTTACAAATTATGATAAACAGAAATTCAACGAGGTTGAAGAACAAAACTAACCTGTTTTTGGAAGGACGAGGAGTAGGCGAAACTCGGAGGGAGGAAACAGGGCGGAGGACGGCGACACACGAGATCACAAGGAGTAACTGTGAACCGTAATAATTAGAATATATAATAGTTGTAGTTATAAAAAAAGCTACGTACAATTATTCAACAAGAACTACCCTCACCTCAACTGGGCTAGCTCACCTCCGATGGAGGTAACAGGACGGAGTACAACGACAAGGGTATAACTGTAACGAACCATATTAATAATAAGTGAGGATAATAGTTGTAGTTATGTAAAAAATCACAATTAATTATCAACAAAAACAACCCTCAACTCACATATTTTCCCCCTTTTTGGACTCGTTTCAGGTCGCTAAACCGGTGACTTGTTAGAAGTGAGGATGATGTCGCGTGAAGCTACACCGCCAACTTATGAAGTATCTAATTCATTGTCAATATTTAATCAATAATCACAACTTATTGTAGATCAAATTATAAATTTAAGTAACTATAAGTCAACATTTTTGATGTTAATTCACACGACAAATCACCAATGACGCTTACTTGGCAACAATTCACACAAACAATGATAGATAAGCACAAAAATATCACTGAAATCGGTTCAGCCATTTCATCGAACACTTTGCGGGCATATGTATTATTTTGTAAAATAACACACATATAGAAATTCCAATCAAACCAATCAATCTACTACACTCCAAATGACATAAATAAAGCAACCATTATACATATGCACCAAAATAATGCCCAATTCCAACAGAAAACGAAATTTCAAATTCGGACTAAAATACCTAGGTTTTGAACTTGTTATTGCTTCAGTTGGTGTCGAACCGCGCCCAGCTCGACGGCGACGACGACGGTGGCGGCGCAGGAAGTTGGCGGCGACGGCGGATGAAGGGACGGAAGAGGCCGGTGGAGGTGGAGGCGACAGAGAGGTTCGAGCTCGAGTTGCGCAGACGCTGAGTGAGAGGAGAAATAATAACGACAATTAGTTATTCTGTCGGGGTGGGGGTCGATTAAAAGACTCTTTTTCGGCGGTTCTTAAGCTAGGAACCTCTGAAAAAGCCCCAGTTTATTTTTTTAAAAAAATTAGTCTTTTTCAGCGGTTCAGAACTAAAACCACCGAAAATCATTAACAATTTTCGGCGGTTTTTAGTTCTGAACCGCCGAAAAGACCAATTTTCGTCGGTTTTTAGAAAAACCGCCGAAAATGTGTTCCCAGCGAGCTATTTTCGGCGGTTCCTACAACAACCGCCGAAAATGGGGTGCCGAAAAAGCCTCATTTCCACTAGTGTATGATAATATGCATTCCCTGCTTCCCGAACTTAATCAAGGGAAGGTTTATCCACCGTTGTATTTATATGAACTCAATCCATGACCAATCATTCCCTCGGGTTGAGTACCACTAGTACAAAAATGGTCTATCGCAGCGCACCTACTGCAGCGGTTTAAACAACCGCTGAGATAGGTCGTTTTTAAAAATCCCGCACACCTATCTCAGCGGTTATAAGTAACAACCGGCGGTTGTAAGTAATAACCGCTGCGCTAGGGTCGTTAAAAAATAACTCTATCGCAGCGGTTCCTACTAAGAACCGCTAAGATAGGTCTTTTTTACAGACCTATCTCAGCGGTTCTTAGTAGGAACCGCTGTGATAGAGTTGTTTTATTTTCCCCCAAATCGGCTCCACTTCGTCTTCTCCTCTTCATCTCTTCTGTAATCTCGCGAGAACGAAGGACGACGACGATCTCGACGGCGATTCCGCAGCTCGATGCCTGCGTTTGCTCCACCACCGCCACCTCCTTCTTCCTCGTCGCGCCACCGTTCTTTGCCGCCGTTGCTGTCGCATTTCGTTCCGCCAGGAGGTCACAGGCGTCGATTGTTTTGCTGCGGGAACCCTAGGTTCGAATCCCGAATTCTAACTTCTTAATATGTTAATTATTGTCTTGTTGATTGAATAACTAGTTGTAATATAGTTATTGATTGTTGTTTACTTGTGTGTGCATAATTTGATTATAGATAGATTATTGAACAAGTATAAATAGTTGTGCATATAAGGTGTTTTATAAAATGCCTGAGTTGATATTTTGCTGTTGTGCCCTCTGCATACAACCCAGACATTGATCGATCAATTCTTGATAGGCGAAAGCCATATAAATGTCTAGAAAACATTGGTCTCATGACATATATATAGGAGTATATGAAAGTGAAACCATTTATATAATATATATAGGAGTATATGAAAGTGAAACCATTTGAATATAATTGTCATCTTGACTAGTGACGACGTTCCTGGTATGGGTGAGAAATCAAAGACACGCTTAATGATGAAAAAACTTGAAGCTAATTATATTTGCTATGATAATGATGAAAAAACTAAATACCGCTTAAAGATAATTAAGACTTTAGATTTGACTTATGTTTATCATAACCTTTCATTATATCTATTTTTTATGAACTATATTAGGAAACTGCTTAATTTTTACTGGACAATGTTTTAATTTTGTAAGCGCATTGTCTTGTTAGGATGCGTTTACATATAATTTATTATTCTGTAATGTTAGTATTTTCTTATTGAATTAAATTTTTAGCTAAAAAAGAGGTTATATATAACATATATGTTTGAATCAATATACCCTGTGATATGATCCACAACCCGATTCTAGGAATATCTAGGACTTTGTTGATAATCCAACCTAGCACATTATCCAAGCATATATACAATAGGTAAAGTTTATGCTCAAAATTCATGAAATGCCACTTCACTTTGACAAACGTTCATTTTCGTTAGATAGTGAATCAAAATGAATTTTTCTCTCCAAGCAGTTTGGTTACTGTTCAAGCTTACTTTTTTTTTTACATTAATGGTTATTTTTTATAATTCAATGAAAAATCATGAATACTTTTGTCACAAAAAACAACTTGTTTTGTGCCATTAAAAAATTCTTTTATGATATAAATACTCATTCTCACCATATAAAATGACCATTTCTCAACTATAAACACCTAGTGTACTGCTAATGTATTCCCCATTTGTACAAACTCAATCGAAGAAATATTTATTGGCTAATTATAAATATATGTATATATATAAACTTAATTAATGGTCCTAATTTATGTTTTTGAAGATTGTGACTATTTGATGCTTTAGACATTAATGTGTATCCTTTAAAAACCTAAATCTTGACAATATGATTTCTAACCAGAAACATCAATTTGATTTCTCACCCATATACTCTCCAACATTTCCAAAACCAAAAAGTTATGTTCGGAATGTCCTTATAATGACACATGGTTTTATAATCCAACATTTCCACTTTAGCATCAATCGAATCATCACCTTGTATCCCATCATAGTACGTATCATCATTATCATCATCACAACGATTCATTTCCACTTTCTCGGCATCCTCACTTGCCCGTGGCGGGTACAGCATCTCCGGCGTAATAAAACTACAAATCATTTTGTTCTTAATTCTCAAACTATTAAAAAATTAACTTCAAGTTTCACATTAATAAAAATGGTAAGATCTATAACTTTATAACATCTATGTTCTCCCATTACATTGCAGTATATACGTGCTTAATATGATAATGCTTATAATAATGGATTTCTTGCCCCCCTAATATAATTTCCTTGCTTCCCCGCTGTCTACAGTAATTGGGGTGGTATCTACTTCTTTTCTGTCGTGGGGTGGTCTCTACTTCTTCTTCTGCTGTGGGGTGGTCTCTACTTCTTCTTCCTCATTTCTTCTGCTGTGGAGTAAGAGTGAAAAGGTAACATCTTCATCTATCTTTTCTCTTTGTTTGTTTAATTATTATTGTGAAAAAGTGGTTGTGTTAAATATGAGTGATTGTGAAATGGATGGTTGCTGTCAATGGTGAATTTATTTATCGTGGTAAATAAGATATTGGTGAATGCTTAATGATAAGCATGGGATTAACACGATTACGCACAGTTCATGTCGAATTTTTTTCTAGAATTGTATTAGTCTTATTAATTAATATTATTTGTTATTTGTACCAGTACTTTCCCCAGCCCATCACCAAAGCAGTCTCCTAGCTTCCCCCTCTGTACCACCTTAAAACAGTAAGTAATTAAACTTTATTTTTTGTTTTAATAATACAATGATTTGTTGAAGTTAAATTAATTGTGTTAGAATTGTTAGAATAAGGCTAGAGATTAGTTACGTTGGAACGTTAGAGTACTTAGGCTACGTTAGTTTGGTAGGAACCATAGAGTAGTGCTGAGTTTGGTTGCAACCGTACATCCAGTAGAAACATGCTCCATATACAAATGCAGACGAAACTGAAAGACAAATCAATCTGACATTTGTTTTTTTTCACATATAGAATGGAGCGTGACTGCATGTACGGTGATCGAGGGGATCACTACTTTGATGAGAAGCTGAAAGAGTTCTCAAAGCTGCAGTGCAACACAAGGACAGAACAAAGGGCGGACAATATTTCATGTCCCTGTGTTGACTGTGGGGTCGTAAGGAAATATGTAGACATTGAGGAAATTAGATTTCATCTTAAGTCCCGTGGATTCATGCCACATTACAGAAGATGGAATTTTCATGGAGAAACTATTGCAGCTAGTGCTTCAACATCATCAAGTGCTCATGATCCGCGTTACGCAAGTACCGCCCACACCTTCAATACCATCAATAAGTCGGTACCGTTAAGTGATTCAGGATTCGATGACAGTGAGACCACTCACCATGATGAGCAAATGGATGAAATGTTAGAAAATGTTACGGATACTTTTGTCGATAAGCCGGAAGAGTATCAAAGATTGTTGGACGTATTGAAGACACCTTTGTACCCTTAGTGCGTTAAATACACAAAATTGACTGCTGTACTTAATTTGTTCAACTTAAAGGGGAAATATGGAGTTGGTGACAAGTGTTTCACGTCATTTCTAGAGCTGATACATGATATGCTTCCTGATGACAATGGTCTTCCTACATCCACCTACGAGGCAAAGAAATGGATGTGTCCAATGGGGGTTGAATATAAAAAGATTCATGCTTGCCCAAATAACTGTGTGCTTTATAGGGGTGAATACGAACATCTAGACAAGTGTCCTAAATGTTTGTTTTCCCGGTACAAGGACAAGGATGAGGATTCCTCCTTTCAGAAAAAAAACCGTCCAATGAAATTATTGTGGTACTTGCCGATAATTCCTAGATTGAAACGGTTGTTTGCCAACCCGAAAGATGCGAAGAACTTACGATGGCATGCGGATGGTAGAAAAATTGATGAAAAATTAACACATCCTGCAGACGGACCTCAGTGGAGAAATATCAACAGAAAATTCAAACATCATTTTGGGGATGAGGATAGGAATCTGAGACTTGGATTGTGTACCGATGGGATGAACCCGTATGGCACGTTGAGCAGTCAGCACAACACTTGGCCGGTGCTACTAGTGATCTACAATTTACCGTCATGGTTGTGCATGAAACGAAAATACATTATGTTATCACTCCTAATTTCTGGTCCAAAGCAACCTGGTCATAACATTGATGTATATCTTGCACCACTGATCGACGATCTGAACTTGTTGTGGAATGAAGGGATAGTGGTATATGATGCTCATGCGAAAGAAAATTTCACACTGAAGGCGATGTTGTTCTGTACTGTTAACGACTTTCCTACCTATGGGAACTGTCAGGATACTCGGTGAAAGGATTCAAAGCGTGTCCGGTATGTGAGGATGACACATGTTCAGATCGTCTGAAGCACTGCGGCAAAAATGTTTACATGTGTCATCAACGGTTTCTTCCAGTAGACCATCCTTACCGTTCGAGAAAGCGAAAGCTATTCAACAATGAGCCCGAGACTCGTGTGGCTCGTCTGCCTTTGACTTTAGAGGAAGTGTATGCAAAGGTAAAAGACATTGAAAATGTCTTTGGAAACACATCCAAGCCGCTGAAGAACATTTGGAAAAAATGTTCCATTTTTTGGGATCTACCGTATTGGCGGCATCTGCCTGTTCGACATTGTTTGGATATCATGCACATTGTGAAGAACGTCGGTGAGGCAGTGTGTGGTACTTTGCTCAACTTACCCGGCAAGACGAAAGACGGATTAAAGGTGAGGAGAGATATGCAAGAGTTGCGCATACGGAAAGAACTTCACCCAATAGAGGATGAGAAGCGAACATATCTACCTCCTGCGTGTTATACCCTCTCTAAGAGTGAAAAATTAAGTTTTTGCAAGTGTTTGCACACATTGAAGGTACCATCTGGGTACTCTTCAAACTGGAAGAACCTAGTTTCTATGAAGGATTTGAAACTGTTAGGCATGAAATCTCATGATTATCATGTGTTAATGTTGCATCTTCTTCCAGTTGCAATACGAGGGATATTACTAGAAAATGTCAGAAATGCTCTAACTCCATTATGTTTCTTCTTCAACGCTGTCTGCTGCAAGGCAATAGACTCAGACACCCTCGATGATCTGCAACATGAAATTGTTGTGACAATATGCCAGCTTGAGATGTATTTCCTACCATCTTTCTTCGACATAATGGTGCATTTAGTAGTGCATATTGTCCGAGAGATCAAATTATGTGGTCCGGTCTACTTACGTTACATGTATCCTTTCGAACGATATATGAGGATTCTGAAGGGTAGAATGAAAAACAGATATAGACCGGAAGGCAGTATCATCGAAGCAACAGTGACTGAGGAAGTCACAGAATTCGTGACAAGTTATTTGAACAATGCAGAGTCAATTGGTATTCCCAAACCACGTCACCATGGTAGATTTAAGGGTAAAGAGTTATTGGCAAAAAGGTTGTTTGTATCTCTCGTGATCTTATTAATCAGGTACATTTGTTTGTACTACAACACACTTGAGGTTGTTGAACCCTACTTCGATATTCACATTGCTGAGTTGAGTCCACAAAACCCTACCAAAACCGTATCTGGCTTAAAAAAGAACAAAATCGAGTATTCATCCAATGGTTTAAGGAATATGTGTTTGAGCAAGCTTCATTGAACCCCGAGGATGTTAGTGAAGAAATCAGATGTCTCTGTTGGTTCTGGAACAGATGTTGTATCATTTGAAGGGTATGACATTAATGGATGCACAATACACTGCACGCCAAGATGCTAAATCAATACATCAGAACAGTGGGGTAAAAATTGAAGCATCGGTGACTAAATATGGTCTCGGTAACCAGGTTCCACCAATGAGCAGTAGTAGTTGGTATTATGGTGTCATAGAGGACATATGGGAACTAAACTATCACATTGATTCGTTTCTATTGTTCCGCTGTAATTGGGTGGACAACCGACATGGACTCCAAAATGATAACGGACTTATTTTGTTGATCTTTCACATGTTACAACTTATAAGGAAGATCAGTTTGTGTTGGGTAAAGACTGTGACCAGGTGTTTTATGTTGAAGACCCAAAAGCTAGTAGATGGTATGTTGTTCTTCCAGGGAGAAGACCGGTTTTGTTTGAGGATGAAAACAACGACGATGATGATAATGAGATGATAGATGAAACAGTATTGTTGCATACAGGGTTACATGATTCAACTGATGATTTACAAAATGATGATGTTCAGACCATCTACGCTCGATCGGACCATAATGAGGGGGTTTGGGTAGAAAACAGATCATGATATATGTTACTATGTCTAGGTAACACCCTTAATTATTTATGTTTATTTTTGCAATTATACATCATTCCATGAATATTGATCTAATGTTTGTGTTTTTCTTCCTCATTGGATGATGATCCGATTGATGATCCTATAGGACAGCTGCTCCTGACTGGGGAAATTCAGCAACAGCAGAGTAGACCGGCAAAAGGCACCACATGAGGTGGTAAAAAGAAATCAAAGACAGCAGATACCCCAGCACAGCAGACTGAGGCAGCTGGGCCTTCACATGAAGCACAAGATATACAAGTTGCTCCTCCGCCTCATAGGAAACCAAAAAAACGAGGGGCAACCCGTGGGCTAAAAGCAAATAGAGGCCCCCCGACCAAGCCTTTGCAGTTCAATGAGTTAAATCAGCCCATGGGTACTTGGAAAAATGATTTTACACTGCTCTAGCTAGGCATTTGGTGAGTACACATTTCAATATAAACCACCATTGGAAGCAAATTCCTCAAGCGTTGAAGGAGTAGGTGTTTGAACGTCTTCAAGTATTTGTTTATGTTAAAAGTTTGTTTTAAGATTAATGTAGTTACTATTTTACACTAATCCATTTTTTTTTTGCATATAGTCCCGATTCAGTATAGAACCTTCTTTGAAGGATGATGTGATGAAGGGGATTGCCACACAGTTTAAAGACTTCAGATCTCTGCTCACGAGGCAGTACATTTACTGTGAGGAGCCCGCAGAGATAGAGGAGGCAGCACCTGAAGATGTGGGTGATCGGAGACCACCGTGGCAAAAATACGATGGTATTACTGAAGAGCAATGGAATGAGTTTGTTGCGAAGCGTTTGACCCCTGACTTCAAGGTGAGTTTCACACTAGTAGTTGTTCTTTTGTATGATAAATGTTTAAAGTGTCCTTAGAGTTCATTTGGTTAATTCGTCTTTTTCATATATTATTTGAATAATTTGTCTGTTCACACATATATGTAGGCTATACGTGAGAAACAACAACAAAATGCCAAAAAAAATCGTTACCCCCCCATGGGGAGTTCAAGTATTGCTCAGCGTGAGAAAGAGGGGTTGTTGTCACCTGAATCGAATGTCAGCGAACGAAGGATGAAGGTTTGGGACTTAAGTCGACGGAAGAAACCTTCAAATCCGGCGGCACCTGCTTAGTATGATGACGCCACGAGAGAAGTCATCAACCAAATGGTATGTGATTTTTAGTTTAAAAAATGTTTATTATATTTTATAGAGTAACAATAGCAGTTAAATAAACCAAAGTATTCTTATTGACTTATTAAACTCCATAACAGGAAGAGTTAAGCTCTCAAATCACCCAGGGCACTTGGCAGCCCGTTAGGCAGGATGATCCACTTTCCCGCGCTCTCGGAAGAAGGATCATCCAAGTCGTGCAGTAGGCTTTGGTGGTCATGTCGGTATACGCCAAGCCTTCGGTAACCCTGGGTCCAGACACAATGCTGGAGGGAGTATTACATATGAGGAGCACTTACGCCAGAATGCGGAGCTCGAGCAGCGACTACGAAATGAATTTCAGCAGTCAATCGCTCAAGCTATGGAGATGATGCGATCTGAGAGGATGAGTCAGGAGGTTTCTAGACCGCCAGATCAGGCACAAGCATCAGAGCCCGCAGCAGTGCCTCCCAGTAGTGTTCACTCCGTCAACCCATTTCCATATTCATCTCTCAAGGTTAGAACAACATGTTAACTACAAATACAAAAAAAAACAAATTATACACTTGTTTATGTGCATCTAATATCTTTAATTTTGAAAATGTAGCAACCGATTGACTGCACATTGTTCCAAGTGATTGGCGTTGACGAAGTTGAAGTAGGGTGGGGAAAACTTTTCAAGTCTTCTCCTGGTGACACCGTGAGGAATGCAGCGCTCCGAGAGTACCATGTCCGGGTGCTTGTTGATGGTTACGCGCCTGCTTACGCGGATTGTCAGATACCGGTGCCCAGTGCAGACATATCCACCCTTCGTCAAGCTGAAACCATGACAATACAGTGGCCCATTAGATTGATTAATGAAATACCCCTAAATTAATTGGGATTTCTTTTATTAAATATTAAATTATTATTATGAATATTAAATTATTATATGGAATTATGAAATTTATAT
Organism: Limonium bicolor; assembly: GCA_023374045.1. Taxonomy (NCBI): domain Eukaryota; kingdom Viridiplantae; phylum Streptophyta; class Magnoliopsida; order Caryophyllales; family Plumbaginaceae; genus Limonium; species Limonium bicolor. The sequence goes on from CM041779.1 coordinate 233,112,543, forward strand.
AGGGGATTTCTCCTATTTAACCCTAGAGGAAACAATAAAATATTTAATTATTATATATAATTATATGGTAATATGTATTTAATAATAATATTTATGAGTCAATAAATCTTGGAAAAATTTCTAAACACTCCAACTATATTATAAAGATTTTAGGAAGTGTTGGAACATTGTTTTGAAACATAAAAGTCAATATAAAATTCTAGAAACCCTAAAGCCTTTTAAGCCTTGCTAGGGTTGACTTTTTGAGAATGGTCAAACCAGGCCATGACACCTATACCAATAAATAGGTTATGGAAAACCATGAAGATCGATAAAAAGAACGTCAAAAACGGATCATCCTAGCCAATGTTATGATCAAATGAAGTTTAGAGCCAAAATTTGAAAAGAAGCTGACGTGGCACGGTCTGCTGAGTCAGCGCGCGCCTCGGGATACGCGCCCCAGTACTTAGTCGTTTTTATCTGCTAGATTTCCGGTAACAGAAACCGGTTTTGCTCTATCTTGTGACCTTCATAACTTTCTCATCTTATGGAATTTTTGAGTGCCGTCTTCTTGTTGCCATCTCCTACACTTCCTCTAAACAACCATAACTCACACTAACCCTAACTCGTCCTAAATCAACTGGAAATTTGAGCCAAAGTAGCCACCCTACAAAAACCAAAACTACAGTTCCAGTTTTCCTTCGAATTCAGGTAACTTCGTCTAGCCATAACTCCTTCGTCTCTCAGCCAAAATTTGATTTCTTTAGCTTGTTTTAAAGATCTCTAATCCCTCTACAATTTTCATGTTTATGCCCAAGTTTGATTCGTAACCGTTTAGAGGATATAGTTGCCTAAAGTCTCTGATTCCGCAGCACATAAAATCATACCGAAACTGTAAGGTATAAACTCGTGACTTGCGACTTTAATTTCTTTCTGTGTGTTGCGTGTTAGGATTAGTTCTTGTTATCAATATGTAGAGGTAACTTTACTCTTTCGATTAAGCCCTTACACATAGCCTAACTCGATCTGTACTGCAAGTTATAGATCCTCAAAGTCGGCCTCGTGAACTGCTCAAAAGTTTGAACTTTTCCAGAATTTCGAATTCGAATTCCTCCGTTGTTGCAACTCCGGTAAGTTTCCAATCAATTGCTCCGTTTTTGTCAAACCTTGTCGTGTTTCCGACCTAACCCAACCACCAATTAAGCTTATTATGCTTCGTAGATGTATAATTTTGCAAAATTGAATTCGAACTGCTTAGAACCCTATTCGAATAGAACCCATAATCGATTTTTTGGAATACTGCATTATAATTGGGAAATCGGTGTCATTAGAACCGGAATTAATTTTCGAAACCATAGATACAAGAATCGCTCGATTTCGTTCTGTAGATTGAGAGATATTGAGGATTTAGTACTCGGGTTCGATTTTTCTTTCGCTGATGAACTCGCGCTTGTCAGCCGTCCGATTTTAGTTAAAAGATCTGGACGGCCGAGATTAAAACGTTTCAGATTAGGTTTTTATAAATTTCAGTAAATAACCCTAACTTGTTGAATTAATTTAAATACCTTCCCGAGTGTATTTTGACTTGAAATTTTAACCATAAATTCCTTATTAAATCTAGTTTATTTTGATGTAAATTATTATGGTTTTGGAGTTTTTAAACATAAGTTATGATTTTTGCAAGTTACGGTTTTCTGGAATTATTTGGCTAATTTGAAAAGATATTTTTATGAAATAAAATTTTATAATATGTCTAAAATTTTATAGTTACTGTATATTAAATTTGGGAATTTTTGGGCAATGGTAAAAGGTTTTAAAAATTGTGTTTATGAGTTTTGCATAAGAATAACTTTTAATATATGGTTTTTAATGTAACCAAAAATTAAAGTATGGTTTGTTAATAAACTTTTAAGCTGGGAAAAATATGGAACACTAAATTAACATTTTATAACAGTAAGTTTATAAATGTTTTGGTATTAGCTTTTAAGAGAAGTGAAATTATTTACATATATGTATATATACTTATTTAAGTAGAAACTTATGTAAATCAAGGAATTTAATTATTTTTACGTTTTATTTATTATACTAAATGGGAGTTAATATTTTTAATTAAACTAAGGAATAATATATATATATATATATTTACGCATATATAAAAAGGGAATAAAGTAGTAGCTTAGAGTAAAGCAAGGAACTAATAAATTAACACTTATAATAACTACATTATATAAGAGCTAGAATCCTAAGATATAGTAAAAGGAAAACTTTATGAAACATACTTGGAATACAGTTAAAGGTTGTAGTAATAAGATAGTTTAAATATAATAAGTTACATAGGGGATGTCTTAGTTAAATTCTAATACAGGTATACTTATATATATTAAATAAATAAAGGAAAACATTTTATTTATTAACCATATGTCGGTTGTGGTATGCCTAAAAGTTATTGAACAAAATTAAATACAATAAAATTTCCTAAAGATGTTATGGATAAATCTTAATACTTAAAGATATATATAAATATGTATAAATACTTTAGAATAGATAGGGAAATAATATTCCTTGTGTTAGTTTAATAAGTAGAATATATATATATATTTAAACCTTAGGGTTTTAATCGGTGTGTAATTAAATAGTCATTAGTAACTTAAGGGTTTAATTACATAACATAAGCTAACACAGCCTTGTGGTTAACTTACTAAGCCCAAGTCTATGAACTCCAAAAGCCCGCTTAAACAATTCAAAGAGAGTTTGGGCCACTCTCAGGAATAAATTCTAAACCATTCCAAACTAACGAAATGGGCCTAACAAAGGATTTAGTTAACAAGTCAAGCCCAAATCTTTGTGAGAGATAATGGTAAACCTGGAACTATTAATCAGTAAGAAAGAAGGTTGTTTAGTTTATAAGTCCCTTAACTAATCGACACTTGGAACACCTTAATTATAGGTTACTATTGGGGAATCACTTATTCGAGTTATTTATTGTTCTTCACATACCAGGTACGATTTCTCGTACTCCGATACTTTGCTGTTTGACTTATGAGACGTTTTCGAAAAACGCTAACCGAGTTTAAGAGGAATTTCTAAAAGGAAATGGTTGTGTGACTAACTCAGCTTGTGTGACTAACTGAGCCTTGAATGTGAAACTCACTTGGGTATTGGTTCCTTCTTTTGGTGGTTCCATTAGACATTGACTGCTTAGGGTTTACGCTTCTGCACTCTGTAGGACTGAGTGTTTTGGTATTGCTCTGGGTAGTTAGTGATCTGGTGGGAATTTGGTAAAGGTCAATCTTGGTAATTCTTCCATTACTCTGGATATTGTTTCATCCATGAGCTGAATCTTGTGGTTTCGATGTGCGTGCGTCTTCAATGATAACAGTGAGGGGTTGTATATCCCCTGTCCCAAAAGGGACGTGGTAGACAGTGAGGGGCTGTATATCCCCTGTCCCAAAAGGGACGTTTTAACAGTGAGGGGCTGTATATCCCCTGTCCTAAAAGGACGTACTTGGCGGTGGGGGCCATCTCTCCCAGTTGAATTATTCCACTCTTGAGTTATTGGTTCTTGGATCTATCTTATCATTCCTAGTCCTTTGTGACTATCTGGTTCTTTCTACTCCTAACGGGAATTGGGTTTAACTAAGGCAATGGATGTTCACTAACACATGATGTGGTTTTGTTTCACTAACTTTACTTTTCTGTTATTAACCTTTATTCCTATTTATTATCTTGATGTGGTGATTTGTGAAATGCCTTGTTCCTCTGTGTGTTTTAAGTGATTGTTTTCCTGCTATTATTCATTTAAGAGTTGTTTTATAAGTTTGTTTTTGGAGGATCGTACCAGTTTCCATTCCAGGGAACTGACCCACCCCTCTTGGGGTGGGCTGCTTGGTTTTATCTTGCAGGTACGGTTATTTTATAGGTGGCCACGAAGAGAACGAGTGATTGGGATGGGATTAGGTTTTGAGAGTTTATATGTTTTATTATTGTTTTACTTTTGTTAAGTTTTCTCGAGGTTCAGGCCGTGACAGTTGTAATCATTAAGTTGTATTTTGTGAGGTTTGGTACCGGGTGTTTGGAACCCGATGGTCTATACGCCTTTAGTATTTTATTTCCGCTATCAATATGTTAAATAGGGGCGTTATAGAAATTGGTATCTGAGCGTAGTTACGCTCTAACCCGAGAAGACAAGCCGAGTGAAACACTTAGATTATAGGTGCACTTAAAACTGGGGAACTGGGGTAGAATTGGGAAGTGAGAATTCCAGAAAGGCGCGTGACCCTTACCCCAAACTTACTACTTACTTTTACCTCACGTACATACGAACCGTCCTTAGGACGTTATAGATATTCCATTATATTACTACATAGATAGTTAGACTACACAATACGCCTTTTGAGTAACAAAACCGTCATACCAGCTAGATGTCTCGAAGAGGAGGAAGAGGGGGAGATGGTCCCTCAGGAGGCTATGGACCCGATGTTGTCACCCAGAGGTCATAGCGCAGATTGTGACCGTTGCATTAGCTCAGCAGCAGGCTCAGATTCCACAGCCACCACCACCACCACCACCACCTAATGGTCCCCGGGAGTTCAACTGGCTGAAGGCAGTCAACGACCTTCGTCCCCCAGTCTACGAAGGCCAGCCAGACCGAAGACCTTAGAGAGATACATCGACGAGATGCAGAAGGCCTTCACCTCTCTGCACGTTCCAGCGGTCGCCAGGTGGACATAGCAGCCTACTTTCTCTTCTTCAGGGACCCGCGCATCGATGGTGGCAGACCGCCAGAGCTGAGCTGACTGCCCAGGCGGACTTCGGCTTCCCAGCCTTCTTAGTGGCCCTAAGAGCCAAGTTCTATCCATCCTACCTACAGAAGAGGATGAGGAGTGAGTTCGAGCAGTTGAAGCAAGGGAGTTCTTCTGTTGCTGAATATTATAATAAATTTGTGGAGCTGCTCGCTGTTATTGGAGAGGGAGCTTACGCTCCGAGGTATCTGGTGGATAAATTCCATACCGGCTTGAACTTCAGGATCATGACTATGACCGGTTCCACCAGAGGGATGACCCTACAGGTATGGAACATGACTTAGAATTTCTTATACGCAAAGATTCCCCACTAACATATATTGTCACCACAGGAGTTAGCGGATGATGCGAATGACTGCGAGACCACTATTGCCTACCAGGACTCTGTGCTAGGCAAGAGGAAGGGGGATGGAGAAAGAGGAAATGGAGGGAACTTTTCCCAGAACTATGAGAGGAAGGGAAAGATCTACAAGGGTAGGAACGAGAAGGCCATGGTCCCCTCATATACTAATGCTGAGCAACTCCGCTCCCAGCCATTTAAGGGTGAGATAAATTAGAAACTCCAAAGTGGTTATATCTTGTTATCACAATTACTAACCTTGAGACTGAAACAGGGAACCAACTTGCGAGAAAGTTCTTCTACAAGTGGTGCAAGAAGGACCACCCGGGCAAGGATTGTAAGGGCAACCTGGTGGACTGCAACCACTACCGTAAGAAGGGGCACAAATCATTCGAATGCTTCCTGAACCCGAATTCCAGGAACTACAAGCCACGCACCGGGAACCCTGCTAGAGCCCCAGTTGCTACTACTACTGGAGGAGGTCGAGGTGGCACAGGAGGTGTTGGACCATCTACCAGCCGCCCTGCCCAGAGCCATCCACAGAGGCCGGGACAAACTACCCTTAGAGGCCGGGCAAGGCACCGATCCTTAACATGATGGACCGCGTCGAGGCAGCGAGTGATGACCCGAGTTCACCTGGTGAGGACTATTTCCCTCATGAAGAGGCTTAGACCCTTACCTTCTTTACATTCAGTTGTCTAGTTTTTCGTTGTCAATGTAAAAGGGATGAACTATAAACCCTTCATTTTGTTTCGTTTCGAACCTTTCATTGCAGTTGTGAACCTTGACTTATTTATTTAATGGCAATTGTTGTTCAGCTTTCGATATTTGCTTTCCTATTTTGCCAAATTCCACACCCAACATCCCTTTTGAAGCCAAACCACACCCACCAGAGAAGTGTGAGGTCTTGAGACCCGGGATGATTTTACTACGAGAGTACCTGACCCTAGCAGTCCAGTATGCAGTGATCCTCAAGATCAGGGAGTTAGGTGTGAAGGAAGGAAATTTTTATAGCCCTACCTTCAAGAATGGTTCAACCATGAAGGTGAAGATCATGTGCCTAGGTAAGAAGTGGAACCACACCACCAAGAGCTATGAAGAGGTGGAGGTGCCACCAATCCCGGAGGAACTGCAGACCATCATTAGAGCCGCAGTAAGGCAGCACAAGAATTGGAGGATGAGCCCGTTCCAGACCTAACCTCCGACGTGTGCATCATCAACTTCTATGGAAAGGAGGGTAAGCTGGGATGCACCAAGACAAGGACGAATCGCCGGAGTTCGTCACTAGAGGAGTTCCAGTTGTGTCCATATCACTTGGAGACGACGCAGAGTTCCTATTTGGTGATCAAAGAAGGATGGACCTTGCTACCAAGATCCTCCTGAAGTCGGGTGATGTACTGATCTTTGGTGGGGCAGCTAGACTCATCTACCATGGGGTGAAGAGAATCAAGCCCAACACAGCCCCCACACCCATCATTAACCAAACCCATATTAAACCGGGCCGTCTAAACCTAACCTTTAGACAGACCTAGCCTTGTACTTTATAGTTTCAGCATTGTAAATTTAAGTTGCTCATGAAGCTTTCAATAAGAGTGGAAATTCTAAGAATTTTATTGTTTCATTGTAGGGGTTGGAAACTCAGGGATCAGGTTGAATGTGTTGAACCAGACTCAAGCAAAGAGCAATGGAATGGTCATCACATGTATAAACATAAACCCTGAGTAATTACCTTGGAACGTTTACTCAGAATCTTAAAATCTATCCTATAATTTCAGGTACATTCCTAGTTAATGGAGTGGAGGCCACAGTCCTATTTGATTCTGGTGCCTCCCACTCCTTCGTTTCACAAGCGTTTCATGCCAAGATCGATGCTCCCACAGAGGATATCCATGACTGGCTCAGTCTTGCTACCATCCAGAGAGCGGATAAGTGTAGTAAGCAGTGCAAGAATTTGAGCATACACATCAAGGGAGTAGACTTCCTTCTGGATGCCATAGTCTTCCGTGGCATGGGGTTCGACATAATTGTGGGCATGGACACGCTATAGCGGTACCGAGGCAGACTACACTGTGTAGAGCATCGTCTCCTCCTGAAGTCAGCTATAGGGATCACCGTGTCATATCAAATGCAACCCAAACAGCCGACTATGAAGGTTGTATCGGCTTTATCCCTAATGAAGGAGGTGTCCAAGGGCGCTACCGCCTACTACTGTTATGCCCAGGATCTGAGGACGGATCCGAAATTCCAGAGCGATGTCCCCATTGTGTCGGAGTACCCCGACGTCTTTCTAGAGGAGCTACCAGGGCTACCACCACTGAGAGGTTGAATTCAATATCGACCTCATACCTGGCGGGACCGATTGCTATGGCTCCCTACCGGATGGGCCCTGCAGAGATGGTTGAGTTGAAGAAGCAGCTGCAGGAGCTACTAGACAAGGGTTTCATCAGACCCAGTGTCTCACCTGGGGGTGCTCCAGTGTTATTCATCAAAAAGAAGGACGGGAGTTTGAGACTTTGCATCGACTATAGGGAGCTGAACAAGTCACGATCAAGAACAAGTACCCACTACCCAGGATCGACGACTTGTTCGACCAGCTGAGGGGAGCTAAGGTGTTCTCCAAGATTGATCTGCGTTCCAGATATCATCAGATAGCTGTAGCTGAGTCAGATATAGAGAAGACAGCCTTCCGGACCAGATACGGCCACTACGAGTTCACAGTGATGCCGTTTGGACTGACCAATGCACCCGCGAGATTCATGGATCTGATGTAGAGAGTCTTCCAAGCCCAGTTGGATAAGTCAGTAGTCGTGTTCATAGACGACATCTTGGTATTCTCCAAGAGTCAGGAGGAACACGAGCAGCATTTGAGGACAGCCTTGGAGACTCTGAGAGAGAAGAAGTTATATGCCAAGTTTAGCAAGTGTGAATTCTGGCTGGACAAGGTGTCATTTCTTGGACACGTGATCTCAGCTAAGGGAGTTTCAGTAGACCCAGCTAAGATTGAAGCAGTGCAGAGCTGGCATAGACCTCGCACCATGATAGAGGTGAGGAGTTTCCTTGGGTTGGCTGGCTACTATAGACGTTTTGTGAAGGACTTCTCCAGGCTAGCCAAGCCCTTGACCTCTCTGATGAAGAAGGACAGCCCGTTTGTGTGGACAGAGGCTTGTGAGGTCTCCTTCAGGCGCTGAAGGACGCCTTGACCACAGCTCCAGTATTGATTATCCCTGAGGGAACGAGGGATACGAGGTGTATTGTGATGTTTCAGGCAGAGGGATTGGTGGGGTACTGATGCAGCATGTCTGAGTAGTAGCGTATGCTTCTAGACAGCTGAAGAAGCACAAGAGAATTACCTACATGACCTTGAGCTTCTTGCCATAGTCTTCGCCTTGAAATCTGGCGACATTACTTGTATGGAACCACTGTATGGATTATGACAGACCATAAGAGTCTGAAGTACATCTGGACTCAGAAGGAGCTGAACCTGAGACAGCGACGATGGGGTTGAGCTACTGGCTGATTATGACATCAACCTTTAGTACACGAAGGTAAAGGGAATGTCATGGCAGACGCTTTGAGCAGGAGAGTGTACTCACTCCTAGCTTTGACAGAGACGGCCACGATAACTGAGGAGATATACGCACCCAGGATAGTGATGTATACCTGCAGGGCGTCAAGCAGAAGTTAGCAGACGGTATGACTGATGGTCTGAAGTATGAGTACGAGCTAGACAGCGAGGGACACCTTCGAGTCAAAGGCAGACTCTACGTTCCTCAGGATGCGACAGAACTTCAGACCACGATTCTCTCTGAGGCTCATTCCTCTACATTGTCAGTACACCCTGGAGCCACCAAGATGTACAAGGATTTGAAGCAGTTATTCTGGTGGAGCGGGATGAAGAGGGATGTAGCAGACTTCGTCTCCCGATGCCTCACCTGTCAGAAGATGAAGTTTGAGCATCGTCGACCAGGAGGCCAGATTCAGTCATTACCAGTACCGTGTTGGAAGTTCGACGACATCAGCATGGACTTTGTGGTCGGTCTCCCACCAGCTAGAGGCGGACTGAATTCTATTTGGGTGATAGTCGATAGGTTGACCAAGACAGCCAGGTTTATACCTATCAAGGACACATGGAAGGTGCCCAAGCTGGCTGAGGTGTTCACCACAGAGCACATCCGGTACCATGGGGTACCGAAGACGATTGTCTCAGATCGTGACACACGTTTCCTCAGTAGGTTTTGGCGGCGTAGGTGCAGGAGGCGTTTGGTACTCAGCTACGCCTTAGCACAGCCTTTCACCCTCAGACTGATGGTAGACCGAGAGGACGATTCAGACGCTAGAGGATATGCTACGAGCGGTTGCTCTAGACTATCAGGGGAGTTGGGTGGACCGTCTACACCTGGTGGAGTTCTCCTACAATAACTCCTGCCACTCATCCATCGGCATGGCACCATTCCAGGCTCTGTATGGCAGGCCGTGCCGGACTCCCTTATCATGGAGTGACCCTACCGAGGCAGTCCTGATTGGGCCTGAGTATGTTCAGACTCTAGGATGACGTCAGAGTTATCCAGCAGCATATGAGGGCAGCGCAGTCTAGACAGAAATCCTATGGGGATCAGCGCACCAGAGAGCTCGAGTTTCAGTTGGGTGACATGGTTTTCTTATGGGTCTCTCCGATGAGAGGGATATTCAGATTTGGGATGAGGGGGAACTAAGCCCTAAGTATGTCGGTCCGTACAGGATTGCGGAGCGAGTGGGCCCAGTTGCTTACAGACTAGAGCTACCAGTGGAGTTGGGGAAGGTACACGATGTGTTTCATGTATCTCAATTGAAGAAATATATGCCTGACCCTTCTCACGTACTACAGCCAGAGAGACGGAGATTGAGCCTACACTGAGGTATGAGGAGACTCCTATTCAGATCTTGGACACAAGGTCCGAGAAACGAGAGGCAGATCAGTCAAATTGGTGAAAGTTCTTTGGGAGCATCATGGGGTGAGGAAGCTACATGGGAGACTGAGGACTCCATGAGAGTAAAGTACCCACATCTGTTTACATGATATTCTGCTATCCTGATGTGATTCACGATAATGGCGGTACGAGGGCGTACCTTAGCTCTTTTAAGGGGGATATACTGGCATACTCCTCCTTCATTAACTCATCCGGATTATGCCTTGTTACATTATTAGTAGAGGGAGAACGGTATTAGTAGAGTGAGAGGTGTATGTTTGTACGTAGTTTTACGTTATGGCACGGTAGTGTCATGTTTATGTTTTGTTTCAGTTTATATTTTGATTCAGTTTGATTTGACTTTGGTATTCTCGAGTGGAATGTTGAAATGGAAATAAAGGATTGGGTTGGTATGGAATTTCATTGGAGTTATTATTGTCTCAGCACACCCGAAGCGGTGTGAGTGCCTATTAGTTGATTGTTAAACTTCGAGCGAACTTTTTTTTAAGGGGGATATACTGAAATACCCCTAAATTAATTTAAATTAATTTAGGGGATTTCTTTTATTAAATATTAAATTATTATTATGAATATTAAATTATTATATGGAATTATGAAATTTATTATAGGGGATTTCTCCTATTTAACCCTAGAGGAAACAATAAAATATTTAATTATTATATATAATTATATGGTAATATGTATTTAATAATAATATTTATGAGTCAATAAATCTTGGAAAAATTTCTAAACACTCCAACTATATTATAAAGATTTTAGGAAGTGTTGGAACATTGTTTTGAAACATAAAGTCAATATAAAATTCTAGAAACCCTAAAGCCTTTTAAGCCTTGCAAGGGTTGACTTTTTGAGAATGGTCAAACCAGGCCATGAACCTATACCAATAAATAGGTTATGGAAAACCATGAAGATCGATAAAAAGAACGTCAAAAACGGATCATCCTACCAAAGTTATGATCAAATGAAGTTTAGAGCCAAAATTTGAAAAGAAGCAGACGTGGCACGGTCTGCTAAGTCAGCGCGCGCCTCGGGATACGCGCCCAGTACTTAGTTGTTTTTATCTGCTAATTTTCCGGTAACAGAAAACCGGTTTTGCCCTATCTTGTGACCTTCATAACTTTCTCATCTTATGGAATTTTGAGTGCCGTCTTCTGGTTGCCATCTCCTACACTTCCTCTAAACAACCATAACTCACACTAACCCTAACTCGTCCTAAATCAACCGGAACTTTGAGCCAAAGTAGCCACCCTGCAAAACCGAAACTGCAGTTCTATTTTTCTTTCGAATTCAGGTAACTTCGTCTAGCCATAACTCCTTCGTCTCTCAACAAAATTAGATTTCTTTAGCTTGTTTTAAAGATCTCTAATCCCTCTACAATTTTCATGTTTATGCCCAAGTCTGATTCGTAACCGTTTGGAGGATATAGTTGCCTAAAGTCTCTGATTCCGCAGCACATAAAATCATATACCGAACCTTAAGGTATAAACTCGTGACTTGCGACTTTAATTTCTTTCTGTGTGTTGCGAGTTAGGATTAGTTCTTGTTATCAATATGTAGAGGTAAGTTTACTCTTTCGATTAAGCCCTTACACATAGCCTAACTCGATCTGTACTGCAAGTTATAGATCCTCAAAGTCGGCCTCGTGAACTGCTCGAAAGTTTGAACTTTCCAGAATTTCCGAATTCGAATTCCTCCGTTTTGCAACTCCGTAAGTTTCCGATCAATTGCTCCGTTTTGTCAAACCTTGTCGTGTTTCCGACCTACCCAACCACCATTAAGCTTATTATGCTTCGTATATGTAGAATTTTTTGCAAAATTGAATTCGAACTGCTTAGAACCCTATTCGAATAGAACCCAGAATCGATTTTTTGGAATACTGCATTATAATTGGGGAAATCGATGTCATTAGAACCGGAATTGAATTTCGAAACCATAGAACAAGAATCACTCATTTCGTTCTGTAGATTGAGAGATATTGAGGATATAGTACTCGGTTCGATTTTTCTTTCGCTGATGACTCGCGGCTTGTCAGCCGTCCGATTTTAGTTAAAAGATCTGGACGGCCGAGATTAAAATGTTTCAGATTAGGTTTTTATAAATTTCAGTAAATAACCCTAACTTGTTGAATTAATTTAAATACCTTCCTGAGTGTGTTTTGACTAGAAATTTTAACCATAGATTCCTTATTAAATCTAGTTTATTTTGATGTAAATTATTATGGTTTTGGAGTTTTTAAACATAAGTTATGTTTTTGCAAGTTACAGGTTTTCTGGAATTATTTGGCTAATTTGAAAAGATATTTTTATGAAATAAAAATTTTATAATATGTCTAAAATTTTATAGTTGCTGTATATTAAATTTGGGGATTTTTGGGCTTGTAAAAGGTTTTAAAAATTGTGTTTATGAGTTTTGCATAAGAATTACTTATAATATATGGTTTTTAATGTAACCAAAAATTAAAGTATGGTTTGTTAATAAACTTTTTAACCTGGGAAAAATATGGAACACTAAATTAACATTTTATAACAGTAAGTTTATAAATGTTTGGTATTAGCTTTTAAGAGAAGTGAAATTATTTACATATATGTATATATACTTATTTAAGTAGAAACTTATGTAAATCAAGGAATTTAATTATTTTTACGTTTTATTTATTATACTATATGGGAGTTAATATTTTTAATTAAACTAAGGAATAAATATATATATATTTACGCATATATAAAGGGAATAAAGTAGTAGCTTAGAGTAAAGCAATGAACTAATAAATTAACACTTATAATAACTAAATATTATAAGAGCTAGAATCCTAAGATATAATAAAAGAAAAACTTTATGAAACATACTTGGAATACAGTTAAAGGTTGTAGTAATAAGATAGTTTAAATATAATAAGTTACATAGGGGATGTCTTAGTTAAATTCTAATACAGGTATACTTATATATATTAAATAAATAAAGGAAAACATTTTATTTATTAAACCATATGTCGGTTGTGGTATGCCTAAAAGTTATTGAACATAATTAAATACAATAAAATTTCCTAAAGATGTTATGGATAAATCTTAATACTTAAAGATATATATAAATATGTGTATACATACTTTAGAATAGATGAGGGAAATAATATTCCTTGTGTTAGTTATAATAGAATATATATATATGTTAAACCTTAGGGTTTTAATCGGTGTGTAATTAAATAGTCATTAGTAACTTAAGGGTTTAATTACACAACATAAGCTTAACACAATCTTGGGTTAACTTAGTAAGCCCAAGTCTATGAACTCCAAAAGCCCACTTAAACAATTAAAAGAGTTTGGGCCACTCTCAGGAATAAATTCTAAACCGTTCCACACTAACGAAATGGGCCTAACAAAGGATTTTGTTAACAAGTCAAGCCCAAATCTTTATGAGAGGATAATGGTAAACCTGGAACTATTAATCAGTAAGAAAAGAAGGTTTTTTAGTTTATAAGTCCCTTAACTAATCGACACTTGGAACACCTTAATTATAGGTTACTATTGGGGAATCACTTATTCGAGTTATTTATTGTTCTTCACATACCTGGTACGATATCTCGTACTCTGATACTTTTCTGTTTGACTTATGAGACGTTTTCGAAAAACGCTAACCGAGTTTAAGAGGAATTTGTAAAAGGAAATGGTTGTGTGACTAACTCAGCTTGTGTGACTAACTGAGCCTTGAATGTGAAACTCACTTGGGTATTGGTTCCTTCTTTTGGTGGTTCCATTAGACATTGACTGCTTAGGGTTTACGCTTCTGCACTCTGTAGGACTGAGTGTTTTGGTATTGCTCTGGGTAGTTAGTGATCTGGTGGGAATTTGGTAAAGGTCAATCTTGGTAATTCTTCCTTTTACTCTGGATATTGTTTCATCCATGAGCTGAATCTTGTGGTTTCGACGTGCGCGCGTCTTCAATGGTAACAGTAAGGGGCTGTATATCCCCTGTCCCAAAAGGGACGTGGTAGACAGTGAGGGGCTGTATATCCCCTGTCCCAAAAGGGACGTTGTTAACAGTGAATGGCTGTATATCCCCTGTCCTAAAAGGACGTACTTGGCGGTGGGGGCCATCTCTCCCAGTTGTATTATTTCACTCTTGAGTTATTGGTTCTTGGATCTATCTTATCATTCTTAGTCCTTTGTGACTATCTGGTTCTTTCTCTCCTAACGGGAATTGGGTTTAACTAAGGCAATGGATGTTCACTAACACATGATGTGGTTTTGTTTCACTAACATTACTTTTCTGTTATTAACCTTTATTCCTATCTTATTATCTTGATGTGGTGATTTGTGAAATGCCTTGTTCCTCTGTGTGGTTTAAGTGATTGTTTTCCTACTATTATTCATTTAAGAGTTGTTTTATAAGTTTGTTTTTGGAGGATCGTACCAGTTCCATTCCAGGGAACTGACCCACCCCTCTTGGGGTGGGCTGCTTGGTTTTATCTTGTAGGTAAGGGTTATTTTATAGGTGGCCACAAAGAGAACGAGTGATTGGGATGGGATTAGCTTTTGAGAGTTTATATGTTTTATTACTGTTTTACTTTTGTTAAGTTTTCTTGAGGTTCAGGCCGTGACAGTTGTAATCATTAAGTTGTATTTTGGTGAGGTTTGGTACCGGGTGTTTGGAACCCGATGGTCTGTACGCCTTTAGTATTTTATTTCCGCTATAAATATGTTAAATAGGAGCGTTACAATTAAGCTTGGGGAGCAGCAGGTAACCCCATGAAAAAACTTATTCTTTAGCATATCCTAGAGTAGAAACATATACTTATTAAATTAATATATTAGGAACACATTCAATCAAATTCTGATAAGGCAAAAGGAAAGAGAGTTGTTGTTGCACCAGCTAATCCTTCGATGGCATCCGTGACTAGAGTTGTGATGAGATCAAATTTGCTACAACCGGCGGTTCTGAATGTCTTACCCCCCAAGCTGAAACTATTGCACTCCACACTTTTGATGACGCCGCCAGCAAGAGATTCGGTTACAAAGGAACCAAGACCGGATCTTTTTTACTATGAAGGCGCTCAGAGTTTTGAAATCTATCTTAGTGATTTTGTGGAGTTGTTCACGAAGGATTGGTTGAGTGCGTCGATTCTCAAATCGGCTTGCATGTGAGTAATTAGCATACCTTGTACACATTTTATTCTGTATATTTGAAAATTAAATTCATAATATTGGTTTCTTTATATTGTGCAGGTTTATTGATGACAATGCGGTCCAAGTACATGAGAATAGTAGTTTCGGGTTCTTATGCCCTGACTACTATTCCGAAGCTAATATGGGATCTGACCCCTGTTGGCAAAATAGTAGCTAAACTATCTTGCTAACAAGTTTTTGGCGCCGTTGCCGGGGACTTCGGTCCAACAATCTGGTTTATTATCTGTTTAGTTTCTCTTTTATTTCTGTTATTTGCCTTTTTTGTATAAATTTTTGTTACTTTTTTTTAGGGTACTTAATTCTGATGGATGGTCACTACGATCAAACAGGAAGTTGGTATGGTTACCCCTATGGCGCAGAGGACTACAATCAATGGAGTGTCTGTCAAAGATGCGGAGAGTACCATGAAAGCCCCCAATGTTCAGACCCAAATGCTGAATTGAGAGCTCTCTTGGAGGATTACAAGTCATCTCTCAAGCCTATCCCCATCTTTGTGTGCCAAGAGTGTGGAGGAGACCATGAAAGTTCCCATTGTCCTATGGTTGCAATAGAGAGAGACAACGCCATTTTAAGGGAAATGATGGCAAATTTTACCTCAAAGTTTGAAAGGCTCCAGCAAAGAACGCTAGATCAGATCGAACGCATGGAACAACCGCTTCAACAACTGAATGAAGTGGTTCATGAGGAGGAATAACCTGCTAAGGACATAAGCTACTCTCCACCTCCTCCCCTATTCGAATTAGAGAATCCATCACCAAACAACCATCAGCTTGATTATGGAGACAACCCCTCAGAAGAGAGTTTCTCCTTGGACTTCATGGAGTTTCCTCCCTCTGAAGTCAACTACTATTTCCCCTCCTTCTCCGTGCTCTACCCAGAAGATGAGGGTGGACACATCCTCAACCTTGAGAAGGAGGAGATACTGCCTCTCTCCGAGCCGTCAGAAGAGAGTGCTATAATCAATTTCAAGGAGCCACTTCCCTCTGACGTTGATTACCATAAGCCTCAACAACAAGAGGAGGATTTTTACATCTTCCAATTTGAGGAAGCAAAGCCAATCACACCTGGTCTCCTGTTAGAACTACGCTACCGGCAGTACCTCCTCAAACACCAGGTTTTGTGGAGTATTCATTTTCCTGTTATATTTGCCGAAGTAACATTTTGTTTTGATCCAGGTAGTTTGCTATTAATTACTGCCAACCTCGTTTTCCTGGCAGAGCTATTGTCTACTTATATTTTTGATCCAGGATAACGAAGCAGGCGTCTAGCCAAAGACGTTAAAGAAGGGCAGCTTTCCGGGAGGCAACCCGGACGAACTTATCTTTTATATGCTTTTATGCTGTTTTAATTTTCAGGTTCCCTTTAAATCTTATTTTTGCTAAACTTTTAACCCAGTTTGTAGTATGGTTGCTTCTAGTGTCTTATGCAGGTACAATTTCATGTCTACACAGCAACCAAGCTACGCTACTTGAGGCTGAAGCTCAAGTGGGGGGGAAGTTCAATACACGCTAGCAAAAATAATCTCAGGAGTACCAGTTTCTTTAATTATGCTTTTATTTAAATAAATATGCAGAGGAGAGTTTATGTGCTTAAATGATTATTCGTGAGCTTCGTGTTCTCTCTATTTTATCTACTTACCGAAAAGGCCTTCTGAAACTTTCCCTTGTTTTTCTGGTGAACAATGAGGACATTGTTCAATTTAAGTGTGGGGGAGTGTGCCATTTTCGGTGACATTTTATGCTAAAATGCCTAATCTATCTGCTTATCTTGCGTTTGTTCAAATTCAATATCGTGGACCCTTTTTTATGTGGGTTGTTCTCTTTAAGAATAAATATTGTTATGAATTGTGGGATAAATGGTATAAAATGTACAAAATTTTTAAAATTTTGATTACTTTTGAGGAGCATTTTTATGCGGTGTGACTAAATGATTTGAAATGGATGGATTTTTATTGCTTAGGGGTTTCTTTTGTCTTCTTTCTTAGGGATTGCTAAGGGGTGCTTCTCTGTTTAAAAAAAATATATAAAAAAAAATAATAAGGGACTTGCGAGACACCATTGGTAACCAACAAAGAGAGTTGAGTGTTCTTAAAATGCAAAAGCTTGATGCTTACATATTATCTTCTCATCTCTTATGCAAAAGTGAAACAAATGCATAATTCTATTTTTCCTTTTGTTTTCTCCTCAATGCCCATTCTTGAGAGAAGTTGGCCATGGTAAAAGTTCTCAAAGTCACCTTAAAACAGGAAGCATTGAAGTACTCCGGATCATACCCCGAAACTCTAATTTTTATTTTTGCCCTGAGTACACCTATGCCACCAGTAGGTGATGGATCACACTCCTCTAAAAAGTTTAAAGATCATGTACTATTGACTTCTTAATCCTACCCTTCATAATAGTATTTGTTAATATTGAGCATTCCCTACTTGTTTGGGTACATGGTTTTGCTTGAGGACAAGCAAAAGGTAAGTGTGGGGGTGGCCAAAAACTTGTTGGCAAAATAGTAGTTAAACTATCTTGCTAACTATGGGCAGTGAACCCAATCTTTGTAGTACAACAAGGTCATATCCACCGAGACTTCGCAACTGTCTAATTAATTATCCGGTTTAGTAAATGTACAAAAAGATAAATAAAAGTGCATAAAATGTAAACTGGGGGTTTAGCCGGAGGCAAGCTTGATTTTTAGGATTAGTACAGAAATAATAAATGCAGTAAAATAAAGTAAATGGATGGAAAAAGATATCCTAGGATTGCGGGGGAATTTCCTAAATTACTTAAACAATTTTATAATCATGTCCCAAATATTTATTGTCTATTAGAGTTAATAATTGTCAGTTACGAACTCCTATTAATAGCCTTAGTATTTTCCTGCACAATCCGGAGTGTAAATACCAAGATTAATTCCCTTGTGGTACTTTGACTATCTCAAAATCATATGTTGATAGTTACCAAATAAATGCAGTAGTTTGTCACGCTAAAGCATTTAACAATATTTGCTGAAAGGAATTAAAACAAGTTTAATAAGTGAAACAGGTGTTAAATATTTATTTAAGTACAGACAATAATTATAATCCTAATTTGCTCTATTTGTCTGTTTAAGAATTTATCTTGTGGCCTTCCTAAATCATAGATAAGGACAACTCTTAATTAAATCAATAGACTTTTTACAATCAGAAAAAGTCTAAAATCATTAATTAGCATTAAGCAAGAATTCTTTTAATAACAGCGATGGATTTTATCTACTAATCAAGGAGAATAATATCTAACGTTTGTCTTTCTTTGTGGTCTATTCTCAGATTTACAAAATCATTGAAATAAGAGAAACCGGAAATGCATAAAAATGAACAGTTCTTAAACATTTAATAATTTAGAGAGACAAAACAAATATTTATAAGCAAACTTGGTATTAATAATAAGTCTGAATTATTTAGGGTCAAACCCCATCCTAGGATACGAGTAAAATCACTCAGACATTAACAGTAATAAAAAGAAAGCAGAGATAGCCATTAATTTGGAGACTGCTGGCGGAGACTGGACTGCGATTCGCTTCTGCTCCAGCTCCCTTTTCTTCTGTTCTTCTTATCGTGTTTCTGCTTCGTGGTGGAATGAAGAATAAAACTAAAATGGAGAAGTGGAGGAAAATAGGATGAAATGGATCGTAGGTGTGGAAATGTGGTGAACGGTGATACTGTGGTCTGCTTTGGATTGTGAGGAAGGGATGATTTTTGTGGTGAAGTTGCGTGCGTATATAGGGAAAGGAAGAAGCAGCAGATAGAGGAGTTTAACAGACGCGTGAAGTTGAGGAAATGATTGAGCTCGTTGATTGCTCATTTATTGCGCAGGGGACAAAGCTCACGCGTGAGGGAATTAAGGTAGGCGGTGCGGAGTAGATAGATATGGCAGTGGACGAGTTGCAGACAGTCGGCTGAGGCAAGTTGCAGAGACAACGGGCGCAGAAGAAAACCGGGGCGGCTTCACAACCGCCTCCTTGACCGCCTTGACAACCGCCCAATAAGTGGCGGTTTCTCCTTGTTGTCCGCCTGGACAACCGCCCAATAAGTGGCGGTTTTTCCTTCACGTCCACCTCTAAGGGAGGCGGTTGCCTCTGTGTGATGTCCGCCCAGTATGGGGCGGTAGCCTTGGTGGTGTCCGCCTGTTTTGATGATGTACACTTTGTCTCTTGTCCGCGTGATATCGCGATGTACAAGTTTGTCTCTTGTCCGCCTATTATCACGATGTACAAGCTTATTTCTTCTACGAGCTCTAGATTCTTCGTTTGGACTCCGTTTTCTGAGCCGTTTGCGCCTATGCATTCGTCTCTTCGTGTACTTTGCTCCTAGCTTGGTTTTCCCTCATGTTTAAACCAATAAATTTGTGAGATATTCAATAAAACATAAACCAGAGGAAAAACATACGATAAGTGAGAAATGAGCAGAAAAGTGCTGATATAATATATGAAATACACCCATAAAACATGCTCATTTAGACACTTATCAACCCCCAAGCTTTGGTCCAGTACTTGTCGACTGTGATACATGCGTGTGCAGTTGCTGATAAATCTTACATAATACTGCCACTTCATCAAGAGTAAGAATTTTATCTAATGTTAAGTTAGTTTAAAAATTATGATATTTGTATTATGTAATTGATTAAATTAAGTTCTGCTTGTATTGTAATCTATGAACAGCCAACACTGGTCTTTGCTCGTTCTATGTCTAAAAATCCCAAGAGTTCTGCAGCTTGACTCAGCAGCTCGGTGTCCCAAGAGGCTACTTATATATAACATGTTGATGAGGTGATGAATTTACTTAACTTGATTAATTATCAATTTTTAGTTATTTCTTAATCATCCGGTTGATAACTTTTACTTTATCTATGTGTATGAATTCTAGTGCCTTTGTATCTATACTAACACATATCCGGGGAGAGAGATTTAAGAACATTCCGTGGAATGTAGTCAAGGTATTTTTGTAGTCCTTATTCAAATTTTGTAATATGTTCATTAGTTTTGAAATAGGAACAGTATTATAATTATGTGTTAAATCGATTTTGAATATGTACGTATATGAATGTGCAGTGTCCACAGCAGCCGGGAGGTTCGGAATGTGGCTACTATGTCATACGGTTTATGAGTGACTTGATAGCGGGACTGAGACTCTTGCCAGAGAAGTCTCTAGACAAGGTAAGTAGCATTCTCAAACTATTTTGGTTTTGTAGATAATTTTTAACATTGATTCTTAAACTCAAAGTATTTCAAGGCTTTTGAAGACTTGGTAGAAGGTTACAACGAAGGACATATAACCGAGGTGCTCGAAGAATGGGCAGAATTCATGAGCGTTAATGTAGGTTGCTTTTAGGGTTTGGTAGGATTAAGTAGGATGATTTTGAAATTCTCATGAAACAATTGTGGTTTCTGTAAAGATTTTGTTGATGTTTGATTAATTTGCTCAAATTTGTAAATGTAAGTGGATTATTGCCCGCAGATAGGTTTGGTGGCTATTTAAATGGTGAAATGGTTGATCTAATGCCCCACTGTGGTGGCTTTGTTAATTGCTATATCTTAACAGGCTTGATTGATTTTGGGTGTGTGTGGTAGAATTATAGGGTGGAATGGAAAAAAAAAACAACCTATTGCAGCGGTTCTTACTACGAACCGCTGCAATAGGCCCTGTCAATATTTTCTGAAGAGACCCTATCGCAGCAGTTCCTTCAACAACCGCTACGATAGGTTGTTTTTTTTTTTTTAAAAAAAAGGTCTAATGCAGCGGTTCTTTTAACAACCGCTGCGGTAGAGTACCTACTGCAGCGGTTGTAGAACCGCTACGGTAGGTTCCTACCACAGCGGTTGTTAAAAGAACCGCTGCATTAGAGTACCTACCGCAGCGGTTCTACAACCGCTGCGGTTACACCTACCACGGCGGCACCCATCGCAGCGTTTTCAACCGCTGCCATAGGTACCAAACAACCGTTGCGGTAGGGTATTTTTCTACTAGTGTACCCTCGGGTTACCCGATTTCCGTCCGGTTGTTCAAAGGTGAACTGGACGTAACTTACCTACTATGTGGTACTGAGGCAGGTGTAGGTCCTCTGGTTTGGTTTAAAAGAAGGTTTGAAAAAAAAATGGGTTTGAAAGAAAATTTGGTTTTTGAAAAGAAAAGAGTTTAAAATAAATCTAAGTTTGAAAGAAAAATTCTCGTGGTTTCACAACGTCTTCTTGCCTTAACCAAGTCTAGCTTCTTGCTGTGAAATACCCCAAACCTTAATATGTTAATTAATTGTGTAATTATGATTTTCTAAGGCTAATTAAGTCCTTAAGATCATTGGTGAAGAAATAAAAAACCAAAAAGATAAAGAAAATGCGTAAAAGTCACAAAACGCGAAAACACGTATTTAATTATTTTAGGAGGTATATAACCTTCACTAGGGTTATAAATGTATTCTTATACATTAATTACACACTAAGAACATGTGGGAAAAATTCCGGAAGGAAACGGATCCAAACAATGCGTTAAAACGCTAACAGAGTCTTAAAGCGCGTTTTTCGAGAAAACCCGAAAACGTGACTTTAACAGTTAAACGACCCAGTAAAAATTATATTTGACTATATAACTATAATTAAACATTAATGGGAGCTTAAGAACCATTAAAATTAATTAAACGAGAAAATTCCGGAAAACGGGCCCGGTTAGTGAATAGTGCTAAAACCGGGTAAATTAACGAGTGTTTCAGTAAAAGACGAAAAACGCTCCAGCTGGTATATATTAAGGGGGCCAGTTTTGACTAGTCAAAAAGCCTCCCCCTCACACACAATAAAATAGAAAGAAAGAAAGAAAAAGAAGAAGGAAAGAAAAGTTAAAAAAAAGATACTTTATCTTCTCTTTCCTCCTTATTTTACTTATTTCTCTATTCTCTCTCCTTCCCTCTTCTCTTCCATCGTACTCATCCTCCTCCCTTCCCCCATGCTGCAATTTTGAGCTCTCCACCCAAGCTCCAATGGCTTCCTCTCTTCTACCTCATGCTCTAGCCAACTCCAAGCTCCAAATACAAAACAAATTACATATTTGAACTCTCCTCATCCTCCTCTACCTTTCTCTATTTTTGAAATTTCAAAAGGATGAGTTTCATCTCCATGGTTTTTCCCCATTTGAAGAGAAAATGGCATCAGAAGGAAGCTTGGAGTCCCCTCTTTCAAACAAGGTAAAAATCTCCATGAAAAACCTTATTTTTCTCCATTTGTAGAGCTGGCCGATTTTTTCCCTCTCTCACACCTTGATTTCTTTTTGATTTTGAGCTTCAATTCTACTCTCCAATGGTGGTGGAGTTTCCCCTTTGATTCATGAGTGAGAACCCCACTCAAAAATCACCAAAGGTAAAACCCTAACTTGTGCTCTAAGCCCCTTTTGTTGAATTGAGATTTCCTAAGGGTTTAGATAATTAATGGAATATATTTTGTGTTTCTTGAATGTTGGGATGGAGTTTGGAAACTCCATTCCATCTTGACCGATTTTGAGGAGATGAGGAACAAGAGGAGAATTAAGGAGAAACGTGTGGGTTAAGGTAAGGAATCTACCTTAAATGCCTATATTATGTTTTTTAGAATTGGGTTTGGGAAAAATAAAAGATGAAAAAATCTGGAGCAATAATGTGCTAGATTTTGGTTAGTTGGATTTTGTGAAATGTTGGTTTGAATTGAGGGCCTTGGAGCCAAATGATTTGAGTTGTGGTTATATTGTGGTTCATTAAGTTTAGAGCTATATTGAAATATTGTTGAATTTTGGATTGATATGGTGTGCTGGTAGGACCCTTGAAAGGGTATGGCTAGATTAGGAATGAAAAGGATGAGGAATGGTGAAAATGGATGTGTAAGGTTTATGGGGAGGTTATGGCGAAATTTTAGTAGAAAATGAGTGTTTTGATGATGTCTTAGAGAATGGGAGAACCTTGGTGTTATAGTGTTGAGTAGAGTGGATTAATGGCCATATAATGGTAGATGGAGAATGGATATAAGAGATTGCAAAATCTGTAGCATAATGATGCTTGGTAACTTGGAATTCCAAGAAAAAGAGTTGGTGCTAGTAACTTGTGAAACAAGGAGTGAATGTGGGTTTTAGAAGTGCACTTATGTAGGAATGATTGGTAATGGTCATTGATGGATTTGGTAAGTTTGGTAGGAGGTAAGAACTATCAAAAGGAAATAGAAATGCACAAGTGTGCAAAATGCAAGAATATGAAAAGTGAGTTTGTTAAATTTGAACAAGAATTGGGTGGTGAATTGGACCAACATTTTAGGAGTGTTTAAGGGGTGTTTTAAGGTGTTTAATTATGTAGGAAACTTATGGAGAGTTTATGGAATGATTAGGTGTGGATTAAGGTTGGTTTAGGGGTTGAAAATGGACTTTTTGAAATACCCCAAACCTAAGTATGCTAATTAAACATCAATTTATGATGTAGTAAGGCTAAAATATGCCTTAGAAAGATTGGTAGACAATTTGAACCAAGGAAAACACAAGAAAATGCCTTAAGGGCAATTAAGGCAAAAATGTGCTCTAAGCTTGGAGAGACTTGGGTGAGTACCCAAATATCATGCTAAGACCTTAGTAATATTCTAATGGTCATTTTAAACCAATTACAAAGAAAACCAAGCTTGAAAACAAGTTAAAACATAAAATGTGCTTTAAGAAGTCTTAAAGCACATTTTTGAAAAATTGTCTTGTAAATGGGTTTTGAGTGGCTAAATGTCCATCATTACTCTTTAATTAACTTGTGTACTACTTAGTATCACATTAGGAAGTCTAAATCAATGGGAAACCAAAAATTTCACAAATATGTGCACTAATTTGTGAATAGTGCCAAATAGTGACTAGTTTAAGTTTTAGTCAACATAAGTCAATTAGTTGGTCAACCAAGACCATAAATATCTTGGTTATAAAGAGGGGGCCGGTTTTCTAAGGATGAGTCACCATAGACTTCATCAAATAAGGAAAAAGAAGAGATAAGTAAAGAAAGTTACTATTTGCTTTTATAAAGCAAATATCCTTATTAGCCTACCTCTCTCCTCTCTTCTTCATTTCCCCTTCTTCTTCCATGGTTTTCTTCTTGTTCTCTCTGTTCCAAACCGTGCCCAACCAGCTCCATACTTGTTCCATCTTCAAATGTCCATAAGTTACTCATTTTAGCTCCAAATCAAAAAGTGAGCATAGATTATTCTTAGTTAGCTCAAGCTCTAGCTTTCCATCTTTACAAAATTGGAAAAGCTTTATTTTGGAGCCATAGGAAATCTCCATTGATGGAGGAAAATCAAGTTTGAAGAGTTCATTAGCTTCTCCATCCTCTTAAGGTAAAGAAAATGTAAGAAAAATCTTGTTTCTATCACTTCCTCACCATGACCGAAAATTACCTTCTCATGGAGCCTTGTTTTATCCATTTTCTAGCTTGATTCTATTCTCCAAGGGATAGAGGAGGTCCTTCTTGATTCATATCCAAGCCTATCTTAAGACTCCAAGGTAAAACATTCATTTCAATACCTTAGAACACATTTTTAACCTAGTGAAATACCCCAAACCTTGGTATGTTGGTTAAACATTAAAACATGATTTATTAAGACTAAAAAGAGTCTTAGAAACATTGGTAAACAGATTTAAACAAAAGAAAACACAAAATGTGCTTTAAAGTCAATAAGAGCTAAAATGTGCTCTAAGCTTGGAATAAGCTTGGGTAAGACCTAATGAACTTACCAAGGCTTATTATGATTAATGAACATATTAAATCAATTACCAAAGAAACAAGCTTGAAAAAGTTAAAACACAAAATGTGCTTTAAGAAGTCTTAAAGCACATTTTTGAAAAATTGTCTTGTAAATGGGTTTTGAGTGGCTAAATGTCCATCATTACTCTTAAATATACATGTGTACTATATAGTATCACATTTGGGTGGCTATATTAATGGAAAATCAAAAATTTCACTTCTAAGTGCCTTGTTTAGGTGAATAGTGATTTTTATAAGCTAGTTTATAACATATGTTGTATTAAGTAATTAAATTGACAAACAAAGACTAAAATACCCTCATTATAATATAAGGGGCCGGTTTTCTAAGTGTGGTGACTCACCACTCTCTAGTTGATATAATAAGTAAGTAAAGAAAACTAATTAAACTTACTTTTTACTTTATAAGCATAAATATCTCTTAAAAGCAAATTCTATCTCATTCTCTCTTTTCCTTCCTTCATTTCCCACGGTCACAATCTTCTTCTTCCTTCCTTCTTGCTGCTCTCTCTCGGTAATACCACTACCACCATAGTAACTCCACCTTTGACCTCTTGCTAAATCAAGCTCACTTGTCCAAATCAAATTCTAAGACCACCAATCTCTTCCTCTCATCAAGCTCTTCATTCCTATCTTCTCAAAACTCCAAGAGCCCCATTTCGGTGCCAAGGTGTTCCACCATTGAAGGAGCTTGAGCTTGTATTTTGACATATCATTACTCTCCTTTGCTTCTAGGTAAGGAATCTCAAAGAAAAATCATGTTTCCTCCATGTTTTTACCTTGACCGAAAATACACATTGATATAGCTCTTTGTGTGACTTTGTTCTAGCTTCATTTCAACTCTTCATGGACTAGGTGGAGTCCTCTCTTGTTATATATTCAAACTCCCTTCAAAGATCAAGGTAAAACAACTACATTAATGTTTTTGAAACAATGTAAAATTAGGGTTTACAATGAGATGAAGCTCAAAGCTTGAATACTCATTATGGTGTTTGTATATTGTTTAGAGCTTGACAAGGAATCAAAATACCATACGGTTTTGTAAGGAAACAAGAAGGAAGTGTTTTGGAAAAGAGGTAAATCTACTAACCTAATGTTGTTTAATGCCTTAGGAGAAATGAGCTTATAAATGCTTATTAAAACTACCTAAAGAGCAAATGGTGAATGACTTAGTAATGTGTTCTCAAGAGACTAGTAAAAGGCATATGTGTGTTGTGTATTTGCAGGTCAAAGGCAAATATATTGTGGAAATTCAGTGTTTAAGGGTTATGCATTTTAAGGGCCTAAGAGCCATGCATTTTAAGGGCCTAAGTGCCATGCAATTTAAATTATGCACTATATTGTAATGTAGTGTGAATTTGGTGAAGTTGTGTATGAGAGTGTTCTTGGTGATTCTAGATGTGCTTGTGTGTTTAATGGAGAAAGCAAAGTGTTTAGGCTTAGTAATGTTCTAGGGGAATCCATGTCAAAATTTAGGTAAGAAGTAAGAAGTTCTAAGTGTTTACATAAGGTTTGGTGAGTTAGAAAATGTAGGAAATGAATAAGGAGTTCATGATGTTTTAAAGGAATTTTGATGAACTAGGAAGTGCTCTAGAGTGTAACAAGGACTTAGGCATGAGCTTGAGGTTTAGTAAGTACCAAAGTCACTTTGGGACTTAGATTGAGACTTAGGTAAACTTTGGTAAAATAAGGAGAAAGTGCAAGCTTAGAAAAAGAGATTTCAATGATGACATAAAGAGTTTTAGTTTGTAAGAAATGATGTTTAAGTAATAATGTTGTGAAGAAGATATGTCTTGGTATAATGATTAGAATAGACAAGGAATACCACTTAGAAACTTAAGGAGAGGATACTATAAGTGTTGGAGAACTTGGGGAAATTTGGTTAAGTGTATAAAGGCTTAGAAATTGGAGTATAATGCCTTGTCCGAACTTCCGTCCGGATGTGGAAGTTCGGACAGGCCCTGTTGGGTAAAGAAATTCTCACTGGCGAACAGTGTCCGAACTTGGGAAGTCCGGACACATGTTCGGACGTACCCACCCATCCTTAGGATTATCCTCGAACTGTGTCCGAACTTGGGAAGTCCGGACACATGTTCGGACGCACGGATCTCTGTCTAAATTTTTCTCGGCTCACGTCCGAACTTCCGAAGTCCGGACATAAGTTCGGACGTGTATCTGTTTTCTGTCTAAAATCACGGCTTGCGTCCGAACTTGGAAGCTCGGACACAAGTTCGGACAGGCCACTGTATGGACCAAAAATTATTGTTTTAAGATGGGAATTGTTATCTAAAAATGGTAGTTGGTTAGTAATGATATTATAAGGTTATGTAAGACATGTTAGGTGGGTTTTAAAGGCAATTAAAAGGATGAAAAGTTGTAACAAGTGTAAAATAAAAATAAACTAGTAATGTTGAGTAGATAATGTTAATAATGGACTAGTGCGTTAATTAACCGACGTTACTAATGTGTTTAGGATTCTCTCAAGGTGGAAACGAAACGAGGCAAGGACCAAGGTATGGTTTTCTTGCAGTCTGTTGTCTACCGGTTTACACCGGCTTGGATGTGGTTTGCTTTTCTGTGTGTTACGACCTTATAAGATTAAGGCATGAAAAGAGTTTACAGTTGTTATACATTAAGATGTTGTAAGGTTGTGACTCCTTTCCCTTGGTTGCCTAACAAGACCTAAATAATTGCTTGTATGTGACTTAACAAATATTGTGTGATCACTAACAAGTGCTAATCGGGGGGAATGAGGAGTCCGGTTGTTCCGGCCACGCGTGTGATGGATGGGAGTCGATATCATATCCGGTTCGACTCTCTTGGTGTATGTATAGGTGGTATTCCAATTTGGTTTCTACCTTCCCTTAGCTTATCCAAAGCTAGTTACTGACTCACGTCGGGCCATAGGGGCGTACGTATGTTATTTCGGTGTGCTTGGGATTACTATATCCGACACACCTTGGGTATAAGTTTACCGTTCTATATAACTGGACGGTAACGAGGTTGGTAACGAGCTTAACATGGGATTGGTAAAAATCTCTAAGCTCACATGGTATACTAACTATGGTGGAAGGTTCCTTGTGAGGACCGATTTATGGTGTTATGTATTGTTATGATGCTATGCAATTTCCCTTGCTATGCTATGGTGTATATATATATGTTGGATGTTCTAAAATGAATGCCATGTTATTATGACAATTGGTTGCGCGTATCCCGGTAGCCGATGGGCTGCGCGTTAGCCATACCAGCAAAGGTTGCTGACCCCCTCGGGGGCTCCATATTTTATTGCAGGATGAGGATCGAAGAAGCAGAGTGGCTCTAGGTCCTAGGTCGTTGATGTACTTTTGGCTATGTTGGTTGTTGAGCCCGGGATGCGCCTGTGCTCCCGTGGCATTACATTTTGGTACCGTTTGTTAAACAGTGGTGGATGTTTACGGTTGGTAGGTGTGATGTAAATTAAATACTCGGTATGGTTGGTTATGTTTATATATGGATGTTAAATTCTATGCTCGGGAGTCTGATCATCAGACCGATACTCTTGTATTTATTCTGCCTAGTTAACCACGTGGGTGGTTAACGGCGTTGTAACACCAAAGCGTTTAGTTATTGTTTGGTTGATTATTTCCGCTGCGATTTCGGTAGTTGGTAGGGGCGTTGTAGGGGTGTTACACCTAGGGTTTACTCCTTAAGGTTAATGTATTATTTAGCACTCATGAGAGCGAATGTATATTGATTAGAACATTGGCAAGGGAAATTTAAATGGTTGCCGAGATTTCCAAGGGAAGAAGCCTAAGGAGAAAGTTGAGAGAAACTTGAGAAAAACAAGGTAAATTGCTTACCTAAGGGTGGTTTAAGTTTTAAGGGGTGGTATTTAGATAAGTACTAATGTAGCTTAAAGCTTACATTAAGTAATGGGTTATATAACCTAGGAAAAAGAATTTAAACAAGCTTATGAACTTGTGACTAAGGAGCCAATGGGAATGAGTTAGTAATATAAGTTTAAGAGGGATTTTAAGAGCATTAAAACTACTATGAGATTGATGGGTGTATTTGCAGGTTGAAAGCTTATATATGTGGGAAATTCAGTGTTTAAGTTTAAGTCATTTAAGGGCCTAAGAGCCATGTCATTTAAGAGCCTTGGTTCTATGCAATATAAGATTATTGCACTATATTAAGTTTGTTGTGAATAAGTTAATTTGGGTGAGAAAATAAGATGAGAAAGGACTTGATGTGTGTGAGTTGGTTGAATGAAGAAAACAATGCATTTGGGCATGATAAAATACTAGGGAAGCTATGGTGAAATTTGAATAGAAAACAAAGCGTTTAAGTGGTGGTGGTGAGTTAATGTGCCCTAGGGTTTACTAGGGAGCATGAAGAGGAATTTGAGTGGAAATGAGTTAACTAAGTAGGTCTTGAGGTTTAGGATGACCCAAAGTTGTCTAGGAGGAATTAGAGTTTAGATGGGTGTATTGAACACACCAAAGTCATGGTAAGAGGAATGGTAAGACTTGTGCAAATTTGGAGGAGAAGGTGTATAATGCTTTAAGATAATTTAGGTATGAACTAGGGAATATAACAATGAGAGTTTTGAGAAGCTTGTGTAAGTGTGATGATGCTAGTAGTGGACTAATGAGGTTTAGTTTAGATGTTAATGAGTGGACTTAGGTGATGGAAGAGAAAGGTGTGGGAGAATGTTGTCAAATGTCAAGGAAAATGACTAGGAATGTAAAAGAGCGTATGATCATGAGAATGGTGAGTAAGTGAGTAAAAGGAGATGGAAATGTCCAAGGAGGGTGTAGGATAGTTAAGGTAAAGAAGAACAAGGTTAAGGTGCTAAGAGGATGGAGAGAAATGCATAGGCTAGTTCATGGGTTTAGGTTGATGAGTAGAAAAAGGCAAAGAAAGGAATTGTGCATGGACATGCAAGATAACCTTGGAAGGTTTAGCAAGCAAAGAGGGGATGCAATAATGCTTAGGGGGAAGTTATATTGATTGGGAAGGAAACACTTTGGATAGTTAGAGTTTTAGACAAAAAAATTACATGTTGGAAAAATAAGGAAATAAGTAACAAGTGTTAGAAATTCTTGTAAGGATTGAGAAAACGGTTAAGGAGGTTTTAAAGGATGTTCTAAGGTGAGTTTAAGTGCCTATATGGTATTAAGACATAATGGGACACTTGTGGAAGAGTTGGGCATTTTTGCAAGAAAGGAGATAAGTGTTTAAGGGTGTAGAAGATGAGTATTCTGGCCTGTCCGAACTTCCGTCCGAATTTGGAAGCTTGGACATGCCCTGTTGCGATTAGAATTTTTGAGTCTCGACCAGAGTCCGAACTACCGTCCGGACTTAGATGTTCGGACACTTGAAATTCTTCCTTTGATTTTTCCTCGACCTATGTCCGAACTTAGGGAAGTTCAGACAATGTTCGGACACACGTCTGGTTGCACCCTTTTGAGTCTCGACTTGCGTCCGAACTTGGTAAGCTCGGACACAAGTTCGGACGCGGTGCTGTTTTGACCAAAAACTTTGTTTAAGGTTAGGAAATGTTATCTAATGGTGGGGATTGATATGTAATGATAATATATGGTTGTTTAAGACTTGTTTGGTGGGTAACAATGATAATTAAGTGGGTGAATAAGTATAAGTTATGAGGAGAAGTGATTCACTTAAGATTAAGTTTATAAGAACTTAAGTGGTGTTAGATGGGGATCATTAGTGACTAAGTGAGTTAAGTAAGTTAGCTTTATTGGAAAATTAATTAACAACCTAAAATTGAATGAATGTTTTAGGGTTTAAGAATTTGGACTCCAGAGGAGAGTAAGCAACCGAACGACCAACGGTGAACGGTACAGTTCTTCTTGTGACCTGCTTGCTAACGAGGTGTCCCTCGGCTTGTGTGCTATTTGTTTTTGTGTGCTCACTAAACAAGATAAAGCATGCAACCGGAACATTATGTTTATTGTATTGTTGTGTGATGTTTGAAAACTAACACAACTTACCGTGAGAACTTACTAACCAGCGTTTAGTAAGGAATGAAGTGAGACTAAGGAACGCTCCCTAATATTAGTTTGTTATAAACCGAAAGAGGTTAGCCAACAAACATTGTCTTGAGACTTCTACTAACTGGAATTTAAGGGGGGAGTGAGGAACCCGGGACTGACTCCGGTCATGCATGCTAAGGAAAAGGGGGTCGGTATCTATAGCAGATCCGACTTCCGCTTAAGGACTTGTCTTCGGGCTTGTTGCCTAGGGTCGGTTGCCGGCTCAGCTACACTGGACATACAGTCCAAGGTAGGAGGCATTAAGATGGTGTGGTAGGATCACCTAAATCCTAAATTATAAGATAAGTTGTTTATTCAACCAATGGAGTTAATAGCTCATTGGCTAGGGTTGCTTTTGACCCGACAAAAATAAACATTGAGACAAGATACAATCATTGCTATTTTAAAGCGTGGTTTGTATTCTAAGATTAAGATAAGGTTGGAGATAAGTTGCAACCATTTCTATTTCAAGGATGGTTTGTATTATAAGACTAAGATAAGCTACATCCATTCCTTTTTAAAGGATGGTTGTTTCTAAGGCTAAGATAAGACTAAGATTGAGGTAAGATAAGGATGGACTAAGATTAAGAGGAAACATAACTTAAGGAGTTAAATAATTAACTCTCTAATTAAGGGAACGCATTTAAGTCATTCATTATGTTTGAACTTTGATTATTCATATTTGGATTGTTGTTATTGCACTTTCTATTATGTTGTGCATCTAATCAACCTCCATGAGAGGATCGTACCAGCATTCGTGCTGACCCCCTTTGGGGGCTGTTTTTACTACACAGGTGAACGTCAGGAGGCGGCCGTCACGAGGGTAAGAAGGGGGTACAAGCGTTACGGGTTAAGTGTGGCCTACGAGTTGTGCATGTACACTCGTATGGCAATTTGAGTTAGTAAAGTGTATAGGTTGTGAGGGGTTTGTAAGAAGGATATGTATTTGGTTAAGATTTGTATGTACTAATGTTCGGTATATTCTGTAGTTAGACCGTGGCAAGGTCCTGGAATGTATTTGAATCCGCTGCAGAGTTTGTATATATGGTGATAAGTTTGTGATAACCACGATTGGATCGATATGGGGTGTTACACTTTTATCAGCTTTTTAGCAGGGTCCGGGACCTAGCCCTTGTATAAGGTCCCGGACCAAGCTTAAAAATACGTCGAGAATCGAGTTTACAGGTGGTCCGGGACCTAGGTCCAGGACCAAGTCCCGGACCAATGCTTAAAAAGGGCCGAGAGTGAGTTACAGAGGTGGTCCGGGACCTTGGGTCTGGACCAAGTCCCGGACCAGACCAAAAATGGCCTGAAATGTGTTTTAAAGTGTTATAAAGGTGGGGGATTGATGAGTAATGGTTTTAGATGTTGTTAAGGCCTTGTTTGGTGACTTTTAAAAGTACTAAGAAGTATAAACAAGTGTTGGAAGCGATTGAGAAAGTTGTGAGTTTAAGTACACAAAGTTAAACCGAAATAACGGGATAACGGGGTAAGTACGGGAGTAGCAATTATGTACCTACCGTAACGTCTTAATATTAATTAAACCATTTGGCATGTAAATAGTGGTTTAAGAGTAAGACATGAGGAACAAGTGTGAACCGAGGAACGTGAGAACACCCGGTAAAGTAATTCCCCACGGTGACAGGTATGGTTTTCTTGCAACCTGTGTCCTACCGGGTTACACCGGCTTGTATGCCAACTTGTTTTTCTGTGTGTTTGCCACCTTGCAAGATAAAGCATGAAATGAGTTTATTGTAATTCATTAATGTGGCATAAATAATTCCGATACCGTTTAACCTTAATTATGTGTTAAACCGTAGCTAACCGACTCTAGGATCACATAAGAGATCGGTATTCGGATTAAACGTCCCAACCTACGGGAACGTTCTAACTACGGCTATCCGTGCCTTAGTTGTATATTGTGGTTATGTGTGTTGTGTGTTGCCCTTGCTTAATGTATCGTTGTTTAACGAATGTTGTTATCCATGCTTGTCGAATGGGATGATACATCCCTTGTGTGTGATTAACCAAACTTGTAACACCAAAAGGTGTATATATATGTGATAAGTTCCATAAAGTAACTTCTAACTATTATGTATATATTATGGGGGGTGAGGAATCCGGTCGTTCCGGTCGCGCGTGTTGTTTGGGAGTTGATGTATATATGTGAATTAACTCCCACTGTGTTATGTTATGGTTGTTTTTCCTTCTTGGATTACAACCACCCTCAAGCTTAACCAAGGCTATTATCTGACTCACGTCGGACTAGGGGAATATGTGTATAATGTGTACGGTTCTATATTAAGACCGGTATAGCTTAACCAAAGCTATCTATCTGACTCACGTAGGACTAGGGGAATATGTGTATAACGTGTACGGATCTATATTAAGACCAACCCGTCTAAGTAAAGTAAATATGTATGGTGTGCGGACCTATATTTAGTCCGACACACCCTAAGTAAAGTGTACGTTCTCTACGAAGAACGGTGGTGTGTTGTGTAAGTGTTGTTACGGGATATGTGCGGTGATGTTGTGTAAGTTGATAACCAAAATCAACCCAAATTCAGTGAAAAAAATAGTTGTAGCCCGATCAATTCGGTGAGTGTTGCTTAGTAAGAATTAAGTCCCGTTAAGGTAGTGCCCTCAAGGGACAAGGAATACAATAAGGTGATCTAACCAATGTGATGTGTGAATGTTATGCTTGTATCCTTTTTATTGGATGTGTGTGCTTATAAGTATGTTATGTGTTATAGATTTCTTGCGTGCTTAAAATAAAATAATCTGCATGCTCACTCGACAATTAGTTGTGCGTGGCCCGGTAGCATGCGGGCTGCGGGATTACCATACCAGCAAAGGTGCTGACCCCCTTTGGGGGCCCCCATTACTTTTCAGGTACAATGAAGCTGGTAGCCGTTCGAGAGTAGGACGAGGTAACTGTTTATGTACGGGTAGTTATTGAGTTTAGCGTGATGTCGATAATGGAATGTATTAGACTCGGTACAGTTGGAATGTAATTGTAATTGTATTTAGTATATAATGGAGTTGTAAATGTAAAGTGTAATGCTCGGTAATCTTGTCCATCAGACCGGTACGTTGTGTATGTAGTAGCCTTGTTAGCCACGTGGGTAGCTAACGGCGTGTAACACCCATTGGTTTAGTCTGTGTTTGTGATGCAATTACAGCTGCGATTAATGGTTTAGTGTGGTGTTATTAGTAGGGGTGTTACATGCTGACTGGTGTATTCCCATTTACAAAGGTTAGGCTGTTAAGCCCTTCCACGGTTTTGATGATCTCACTTAATTTCGTGGTACTTTACTAAGTACTTTGTAGTTGTTAAAATTTTTTCCTGAAGAGCCCTGTTATAACAGCACTTGCCATGGCAAGTGCGCCGTGCTAACTGGCTATCGGTTCAACACACACACCGGTTGCGGTATTGTTTTTACCCGCACTGTCATTATTGGCCTTTTTGGCCCTTACTTGATCTTACAGTCTTGACAATAAATCTTCTGGGCGACTTCTCACTGTCTTCACATGAAAATCATTAACTAGGGTGTTTCCCATTCTGGGAGTCCCCTTTCTACTTAGTATTGTATCTTCTTCGTAGCCCGTTCCACGAATTTGTCATGGTTACTGAGACTTATCTCTTGTTTGGGTACTACGTTGTAGTTTCCTTAGTGGGTTGGTATACCGTTAGTGTATTATTTAACATCTGTAGTCCCGTAGATACTCGTCTCGGGTTAAGTTACTTCACTTCTTGCCTGTTGCACGGTTGGTGCATTGCAAGCAGGTTGTTCTCGACTGCTCGGCATGTCGACCCAGGTTGCCGGAAATTCTATTCTACTATGCATAGGATTCTTCATTCTTCGCTATCAAATGCGATTAACATTGATCAGACGGAAACCGTCTCCGGGATTCCCACTCCTCGGGATCTACCGTATGACAGGTTCTTCGTTCTCACAGAGGTATTTAATAACAGCCAGATCAGGTTTTCTCGAGTAAGAGAGGACTTCCATCTCTCTGGCGTTCTTTCCCGAGTTATAAAATAGGGATTGTGGAGGGCGGGATGGATATTGTAGGTTTCCAGTACACACTAGTAATTCCTAACTAGCGTATCTCTCACGCTATCACTCAACCCTTGACCCAAAGTACTAAAATCCTAACTCGGTACTTCCTAAGCTCGGTAACTCAGTCATCAGAGTGATACTTTGCTCTGATACCACTTTTTGTAACACCCCAACTACAACCATATACTTAACAACAAATTGCAGCGGAAAGCTTAACTCATCACATTACTTAACTCAATGGTGTTACACGCCGTTAGCCACCCACGTGGTTAACAAGGCTAATACATATACATTGTATTGGTCTGATGGACCAGATTCCTGAACAACTACACATGCAGTCTCATTCCATTTCCAACAATTACTATACATATACGTTCCAACTGTACCAAGTATTTACAAACTAATGCCGACAACAATTCCAGTCTTACTAAACCTACAATACATACTCATTTTAAATGGCTACCCACGTACAAACAACTACCCTGTCCTACTCTCGAACACCTTCCAGCTCCTTGTACCTGAAATAGGAAAGAAAAGAAAGGGTGGCCCCCTAGGGGGCTCTGCACCTTTGCTGGTATGGTAATCGTGCAGCCCATAAACTACCGGGCCACACACAACTAATTGTTGTCTAATCATGCGGTTGATTAAATTTAAATCATGCATGTAAACTATAAACACATAACACATTACATACCCACAACAATGGGCACAACAAAACTGTTAACACATCCATACTCGTTAAATCACTCATGGTGTTCTTTAACCCTAGAGGGTTTCTCCTCTATTGGAGCTATTTCCTTAATAGACGACACTTACCCACTAGTCGGGTTATACTCCAAATCGTCTTATAATAACCTGGGATTCATATCCATGATCCACATACTCCACATAACCACTCACTTCACATTTCAACGTACAATTTACATAACATCGCAATAAGAATTGCAATGCAACATTTACACATAACATAACGAGAACGGTTCTCTTTAGGAACCGAACCAGACATAGTTAGTCCACTTGGAGAGCCTAGAGAATGCTGCCAAACTCATGCTAAGCTCGTTACATAACTCGTTACCGTCCTATTAGATGAACGGATAACTTAACCCCAAGGTGCGTCGAATATAGTAATCCAAGCACACCAAACATAGTATGCCCTTGGGCCCGACGTGAGTCAGTAAAATAGCCTTAGTTAAGCTAAAGGGAGGCTGGAAACCAGAAAGGAAAACAACCATAAGATATGGAGAGGATCGAACCTGATTTGACAACCACGCCCATACTACACACGCGGGGCCGGAACACCGGACTCCTCACTCCTCAGTTAGCATTTGTTAGAAGTCCCAATATTGAACTTAGTACATTAGTTCACAAATAGGTGTTTAGGTCTAGTTAGACACACCAAAGGGTAGTAAACATACTTACACACACAATCAACTCACGCATAGCCGTGGTTAGAATGTTCCCATGGTTTGGGTCGTTAAATCCGAATGCCGATCTCTTATGTGATCCTAGATTTGGTTAGCTACGGTATAACACTTTTGAGGTTAAACAGTATCGGAACTAAACACGCCACATAGTTGAATTACTGTAAACTCATTACATGTTTTTATCTTATAAGATGGCAAACATTCAGAAAACACATTGGCATACAAGCCGGTGTAATCCGGTAGAACACAGGTAACAAGAAAACCATACCTGTCACCAAGGTCTACTCTATTGTGTTCTCTTATGTTCCTCGAACAATACTCGAACAACTTGTAACATTACAATTTTTTCAATTAACATTGGGGTAACATGATTGTTTAACGACTAACGCGCCCATAGTTAACCCCGTCATCCCGTTATACTTAATTAACTCTTGTGATCTTAAGTTCACAACTCTCACATCCAACCTAGCACTTGTTTACACTTTCTAAGGCCTTTACATGTCACCAAACAAGGCCTGAACATCATCTAAAACCATCCCCAATCAATTCCCCATCATGAACACACTTTAAAACACATTCTGGGGCATTTTTGAACTGGTCCGGGTTTGTGTTCGGGGTTACAAACCCGGACCAATCACGGAAATACAAATCTGCCTTAAAATTGCATTGGTTCGGGTATGTGTACCTAGATGTAAACCTGGACCACATGCTAAAATCAGTTTCTGGGATGTTTTTGAGGTGGTCCGGGTTTGTGTACTTGTTTACAAACCCGGACCATGTCTGCAGGTCCTTAAATTGACAGTTTTTTACCTCTTTTCAACCCCTAATTCACCTCCAATCATTTCCTAAACTTTCCACATGTTTTCCCACATGTTTAAACACCTTAAAACATGCACTAAACCTTCCTAAATCATCACTAACTTGTTACTCAACTTCTTACAAAAATTTCTAACATTTATAACATTTTTTTCATTAGGATTTCTCAGTTGTGAAACATGCCTACAATATCACTAACCAAAGTGTTGCCTCACAAGCGTTACCAATACTCCAAAAGCATTATCTCTCACAAACACCTCCTTTACACAACTCCTTCTATTTCCACACACTTAGACCTTCACAAGGCATTTTTTTTCCTTTGTTTACCAAAACTTGAACAAGACTTAACACTTCACATTTCATAACTTTGGTGTGTTTATAACGTCCATTTGATCTCTAAATCCTCCAAGACTATGCCCATGGCATCTTAACACCTAAGAACACTTTAATTCACCTTCTTTCACCATCTTTACACTTAATAACCCCTAGCACCTTCTAGGTCATGAAATCTCATTACAACACATAAACTCCTTTGTTTATCAACTAAATTTTGCCATAGCTTCCCTTGTATCACCTTAGACCAAAACACATAGTTTTCCACCATTATACATTCCAAGAACACTCAATCCCATTATACACATCCTCACAGACAAACATATGGTTTTTCGTCCTTTAACCATCAAAGACATTTATCTTCACAAGAAATGTTCTTTACAAAAAACTAAACCTTTAAACTACACTACATCACAATATAGTGCATAAACTTAAATTGCTTGGCACTTAGGCCCTTAAATAGCATGGATCTTAGGCCCTTAAATTCCATTAAACTTAACACTGAATTTCCACATTTAAATGCCTTCAACCTGCAATTACACACAACAATGCTCCCATGTCCTTTTTGTTGACCTTGTGGATAGTTTTCTAGATCATTTCCCATTGGCTCCTTAGGTTATTTATTAAGCAAATATAGCTCAATTCCCTAGTACATAAAACTACATTAAGAGAGGTCATTTACCTGTTTGTTTTCCAAGCGTTCTCACTTGTTTTCTCTTGTTCTTTCTTGATTGATAATCTGCAAGGAGCTTTTATCACTTGTCAGTCTTCTAACCAATACACATATAAGGGTAATGAGCATTAAGTTTAATACTTAAACTCATAATTAAACCCTAGATTTACATAAGTGTCTTAAAACACTAAAATTGATGTTTACCTTGGACTTTGAAAGAGATCTTGAATAAGTAGTAAGATAGGACTCCTCCTGGTCCTTTGAGAATTGAATCAAGCTAAATGAAGAGCAAGATAATGCACTATTAAGAGGTGAATTTTCGGCTACACACAAAAATGAAGGGAAACTTGGTTTTTCTTTGATTTTCCTTACCTTGAAGCAAAGGAGAATTACAAGGCATGAAAAGATGAGATCAAGCTCCTTCAATGGAGTTCTTGAAGATTTGAAAAGGGGGAAATGAAGAGCTTACTATAACTAAGACAAATATGGTCTTAGATTTTGATTTAGAGCATGGAGTTGGATTTGGCAAGCAAAACAAGGTGGAGAAGTATACTTGCTGTAGCAAATTGTTTTTTGCTTGGGAGGAAGAAGATGAAGAGGGTGGGAATGAGTGGGAAAGAAAGAATGAGGTGAGAGAGTACTCTTTAGAAGATATTTGACTTATAAAGGTAAATAGTAATTAATTTTTTTTTACTTTTCT
The DNA here is from genome assembly GCA_023374045.1 of Limonium bicolor. NCBI lineage: Eukaryota > Viridiplantae > Streptophyta > Magnoliopsida > Caryophyllales > Plumbaginaceae > Limonium > Limonium bicolor. The sequence continues at coordinate 233,151,620 of CM041779.1, forward strand.
TTCTTCCTTTCTTTATTTGTTGGCCAAGTGTGATGACTCACACCACTAAAACCGTGCCCCCTTACATATTAGAGATATTTATGGTATTTGTTGACCATTTAAATAAGCTAAGTTGACTTAAGTTAAAACTAGCACTATTTGAGCACTATTCACTAATTAGTGCACATATTTGTGAAATTTTTGATTTCCCATTGATTTAGACTGCCTAATGTGATACTAAGTAGTACACATGTTGATTAAAGGGTAATGATGGATATTTAGCCACTCAAAACCCATTTCCAAGACAATTTTTCAAAAATGTGCTTTAAGACTCCTTACAGCACATTTTGTGTTTTAACTTGTTTTCAAGCTTGGTTTTTTTAGTAATTGATTTAACATGTTCATTAGCATGTTAGTAAGGTCTAGGAATGACCTTTAGGTATTATACAAGGTTACACCAAGTCTAGAGTAAGTATTTGCTTAAATTGGCTTTATGGTGTTTTCTTGTGTTTTGTTTGGTTTAATTGTCTACCAATGTTTCCTATGGACTTAATTAGCCTTATCAAATCATAATTGAATATTATTAAGTCTTGGTAGGCTCTTTGGGTCCTAACCAAGTTCATTCCAAGCTTAGAGCATGTTTTTGCTCAAACTGTCTTAGTAGTACTTTATTATGTTTACTATGGATTAATTTACTTAATAGCATTTCTAAGGCACTTTTTAGCCTTTATACATCATAGTCTAATATTTTAACAACATATCAAGGTTTGGGGTATTTCAATTACTGTGTGCAAGCAGCAACTTCAAAGAGGAACACACTTGGTTCTAGGTAAGCTCCCAAATCATACTTATAACCATTTTCTTCATCCTTTCTTCCTCTTTCCAATGGTGTAACTCATTCCCATTTCCATCCATCATTCTAGTGTGAGTTGGTGCTCAAAGATGGAAGGGTTTTTCGGCTGAATACACAAGGATAAGGGAAGCAAGTCTAAGAAACTCTTAAAGTATAAAATCATACTTTAAGCTAACTTATCTTCCTCATCTTCATTTCTGGTTGCTTTCCTTGATTCCTTGAGTTTATTTTCTTCTCCTTTTCATGCCTAATCAGTAGATCTATCAACCCCTTGAAGTGCTGGTTCAATTGGTGCTAAAAACTCCATTGAAAGTCATTTTAACAAGGTAAAAACATAGATCTTCTACCTTGTTCTTTACCGGTTTTATATTCTGGGTTGAATGGTGTTTTAACACCTTGTTTTGCTCCAAAAATTTAGGTGTAAACAGACCCCATCAGCCTACTATAAATAGGTAAAAACCATGATATTTCCAAGCTTATATTATACCTTAACTAGTAAAAATGTCACAAGACTAATACATATGTTTTTCCTTGCATTAAATGCTGGCGCATGGCTGTTGGAACCTTGGGAAATTTCTGCATAAAATTGTAGAAATCAAATCCAAGTTTAAACCTACCAAAGTAAGGTAATTACTCCTTAATGATTTATTAATCAAGTGTATATGAGAGTTTAATGTTCAAAAACTAACTTAAACATATGTGTATATGTAGTCGTGAGCTGTTGGAGAGCTTTGGCTGATTTATTTGCTTAGAAATCAAGTAAGTATACTAATCCTACATATTATAAGGTTTTTATAACATTTTGTTACAATATAATATAAGCCGAGGACTTATAAGGTTTATTATGACCAAACTATATATTAAAATGTTGTATAACATTATTGGCTAGTTAACCTAATGTTTAAGTGACATATAATGTCATAGGAATTAATTAAATTGCTAAAATATAATTTTAGAAAACATTAGGAAAACTGTACTATAAAGTCATAACCATGTAATATATTTGTGACATTTATATGTAATATTAATTCTATGTTAATGTTGTAATAAGGCCATGCACTTTAGGCCATTTAAATTTATGTTATATTAGATTTAAATTAAGTTTAAAATTAATTTAAACATTACTGAAAACATTTTGGGGTTAGTTTGTAACTAAAACTAATTTTGGAGGCTAAATATAAATTATATCCGAAAACTAGGCATTAAAAGCTATTAAAATGAATTTTATAAAGTTTTATAAATTTTGGGGTCAAAATGTAATTTTTGGAAAGTTTGAGTCAAAACTGTAATTTAAATAACTTGTGGTCAAACCGGTAGTCTATTGGTCAATATTGATCATGTTAGGAGCCTTGACCAAATTTAATGACATAAATAATTAAATTCTGAACTTATAGTAATATTTTAGGTTGAATATTAAGTTTACAAAACTTTTGGGGTAAGAATGCAATTTACCGAAAGTCTTGCGTTAAAACTGTAAATATAACAGTTTATAATATTTGACTAAAGTTTGGTGATTTTTAGAATAATATAAAAGGCTATACTAAGAAAAGTGTATAATATATTATTTTAATGACATTAAAAAGTATATGTTGTAAAACTGTGGAAAATCATAAATATACAAAGTACAAGGGGTGAAAATTAATTACAACAAACCTAGGGTATGTTCATAATATTAGAAACCTAAAACTATAGGTTATATACGTTATAAATAATTAAATGATATAACATATGTTATATATATACATTATCATATATGTGGTAAAAGTGTGATTTTAGAAAGTTAAGTGTTGAAAATATAAATCAGAACAAACCTAGGGTCTGTTCGGAATTTTTGAAAATATAAAACCATAGGTTATATTGCTACAAAGTTTAAAATGACATAATATATGACATATGTAACATTATATAAAATATGTGGTGTGTTAGTAATAAAAGAAAAATATGAATTGTGGAAAGAAATTAAGTTATCACATTAGTGCCATTTCGGCAATTAATATAGCTTTATAAAACTATAAGTTATACTTATTATAAAGTTAAAATGTTATAAAATGTGATATGTATAACATTATATAATATATGTGGCAATATTGTAATAATAGAAAAGTATGGGAAGTTGATAAAAATCAGATTTATAACATTAGTGCCTTCATGGCAAATAAATAGTTTTTATAAAACTATAGGTTATAATAAATTATGAGATAAAATATCATATTATATAATATAAAGATATGAATGTAACATTGTATAAAATTATGTGGTCAAAACATAATTCATAAAACTAGTGGGTTGTTGCGTAAATATTCATGCTTGAAAATGAATTTTAGCCTATAGTTTACAAAGATATAAATACTATAACTATTATATGGTATTAATGTGATTGAATGAAGCTAGTATAAGAAATGATATTCACATGAAATAATGTGACAATTAATGAGTAAATGGAATTTATAAACTAAGGTTAGTATTAAATAAAGATAAAGTTCTTAATATAAGTTGTACAATATAATGCAACAAATGGAAATAATCATCTTACATAATAAGATGATAAAATGTGACATATAATATAAGAGTTTTATAATTCAAAGAAACATATATATATAAATGTATATATCATGCGTAAACAATATATGTATAAATGATGAGTATAATATATGGTTAGGAACTATATAATATAAAAGGGTAAATGTTATTACAATGTTAAAGTTATAAACTACAAGTTATTAAGTTGAAGTTAAAATGTAACTTGCTACAAACCTTATGGGTTATAACACAACGTACTATAATTGATGGTGAAACAATAACACCTTAACATACTATTGCATGCATTCATGCAACTATAGATTATATGCTTAAGTTCAAATAAGAACAAGATTAATGCATATAATGAATTATAACCATTAGTATACAAGTATAAAATATCAAATGGATTAACGTTGCATGTATACATGCAACTATAGGTTATAAATGTGTATTTGTATACCTAGCCGAATTGGTAATATTATATACATAAGTATAAACATGAATGTATATTTATATACTTATGAATATCATGGGATATAATAGGTTAAATCCTAACAATGGAAAATACTACGAACCATCACGTTCTTGTATAAACCGACCTATTTTAAACCCGAATGTACGTAAATACTACGAGTAACGAGTTTTACGTAACGCTGGAGAAATCCGGGGGTGAAAGGTCGGGATTAGTATTGTTGTTCGAATGTACCGAGTTTAACTAAGTCATGTGGATTGACTTATAGTGTTATTAATATTTAGATTGTACGACAGACAGAGGCGCCTGATGAGCTAGGGTTTTGAGCATCCTTGGTCTGTGGTGTACGATATGTGGACGGTTTGATCTGAGATGTCCTAAGGGCTTCCTCGGGCTCAGATATTCTTGATGTGTTTTAAACAATGTGTGTGATATATATAAATATATATATGTATGCGTGAAATGTTATGTGATTTTTACTTGTTTTTCCCGCATTATCTATTTATGCGTGAACGTTCTCGGGACTAATACTGTGTTGACTATAAATCGGCTTATATAAATGTACATATACGAGTGAGTTGTGAAATTATTGTTACTAATATAATACTCTTAGTATTATAATTATGTATATAATAGCCTAAGTAAAATACTTAGGTACGAGATACGACATTGTCAATCTCTAGAGCATTGGATCTCGAACATGAATATGTGACCTAGACTTTCTTCTAGGTTTGCGTAAGACCCTTAGGGCAGCTACGTTAATGAATGAATACTCCACAACCTAAGACTATACTTTATCTAATTGATTAAATTAATCAAATGATGGAGAATTGATGAGTGTGTTGATAAGTAAACCCAGTTAGCCACCGGCTACTGGTTGCGTATAGTGATCACGTGAGTTTCCCCAGATCGGGTTTTACTCTATTTTAAATTCCAGTGAGCCTACATAGATAGTTGGTCACAGTGTACCGTTGTTGGTACTCGCCCTAATGCCACCAAATTTAATGACATCTTTTAGGAAAAGAGAAAGTCTCGAGATCTTATATCTTTGGCCAGAGTGCACTACTGTTGGTGCCACCAGGACGACTGTCCATCAATGAATACAACTACAGGTTGTCCTAACTTGACACCCAAGTACGATGAAATGTGCAATATGATGAGGACCCAGGGTGGTCGAGTGAGATAAGTGAATACTTAACGATTACGCGTTTATCACTCTATCTTGTTTGAATGTGTTATATGTATGTTGTTATGTGTGAATTGTAGTGACTGCCTTTGAATACCCATAATTAAAAATAGTTATTAATTAGACTAATAAGTAATTTAGAAGCTTAATTATGTCTAAAAATTATGAGGGAACAAATCCCGAAGAAAACGGATCCTTAAAATGGATTAAAAACGCTAACAAACCTTAAAGCACATTTTTGAGGAAACCAGGAAAACGTGACTTTAAGCGGGTCAAATAGACTCGTAAAAATTTTGGTCAACTAAATAGTCATTACTAAACATTAGTGAAGGTTTAGAGCCAATAAAATCAATTAGTGTGTCCACTATTGTAAATAAAACTTTAAAATCCCATGTGAGGGAGTGTGTGTAGCCGGCTGATTTTAGTAGCCCATACCCCCTCTTCTTTATTCCTTCCTTATGTGCTAACAAACAAACAAATAAAGTAACAACAAAAGCAAAAACTAAAACTCTCTCTCCTCTCACACTACTCTCTCACGTTTTCTCTGCCCAGCATTTCTTCTTTTTCCTCTCTGGTTCTAGTTATGGCGATTTGAGAATCCACACACATCCACTCATTTCCTTCTCACATTTGAAACCCCAAATAACCTCCAAATGTTACAAAAATTATACCGTTGAATTCGTCTCGTTGAGGAGATTGTTCTACACCCTTCAAAAATCAAAAACCTCCAACTTCATTTTTGAGGGCATAATCGTTTTGGAGTCTAAGGAGCACCATTTGAAGCTCCATCTTCTTCTTCATGTTCTAAGGTAAGAAAAGGACCAAAGCTATTCTCTTTTCCATTTTTCCTTGCAAAAATCAAAACTCACGTGAACACCATTGTTCCCATCCAGCCGCTTTTGGTGTTCCACCATGAGAGCTGAAGCATTGTCATTTTCTACTCGAAAACTTCATTAGAAGCTCAAGGTAAGACTTACTAAGTGTTTTGAATGGTTTCTCACAAGTTAGGGTTAAAACCTACGTTAGAATTTACTAGTTTGTGTGTGTGTGTGTGTGTGTGTGTGTGTGTGTGTGTGTGTGTGTGTGTGTGTGTGTGTGTGTGTGTGTGTGTGTGTGTGTGTGTGGTGTGTGGTGTGTGTGTTGTGTGTGTGTGTGTGTGTGTGTGTGTTGGTGTGTGGGGGTGTGTTGTGTGTGTGTTGTGTGGTGGTGTGTGGTGTGTGTGTGTGTGTGTGTGTGTGTGTGTGGTGTGTGTGTGTGGTGTGTTTGTGTGTGTGTGTGTGTGTGTGTGTGTGTGGTGTGTGGTGTGTGTTGTGTGTGTGTGTGTGTGTGTGTGTGGTGTGTGTGTGTGTGTGTGTGTGTGTGTGGTGTGTGTGTGTGTGTGTGTGTGTGTGTGTTGTGTGTGTGTGTGTGTGTGTGGTGTGTGTGTTGTTGTGTGTGTGTGTGTGTGTGTGTGTTGGTGTGTGTGTGGTGTGTGTGTGTGGTGTGTGTGTGTGTGTGTGTGTGTGTGTTGTGTGTGCCTGTTACATGGTGTATCTTGGCTTAAGTAAAATCAAGAAACAAAGAAACAAGAACAAGTAGAAAAGAGGAGAAAGAAAGGAGAAGGAGAGAAATGAAAAAGAAGCAAGAAACCTAAGGTAATGAACTACCCCTGTACAGATTTTGATATTTATGTAGGAATGAGTACATTGCGTTAGAAATGGTTTAAAACCACCATGGCAGTAGGAAGGGATTGGGTATATTGGTGTCAACTGTATTTGTAGTTTAAGTGTGCAGTAGGTGTTAGAAGTTGTGTGGGAGTAATGCATATAATGAACAAGTTGTGAACTGTGTTGAGTGTGCAAAATTATTGTGGTGAGTACACTAGAATTGTTGGGAAACTCTGTCGAAATTTGGTTAGGAATTTGGAGACTTGAGTGCTATTAGAAAAGAAAGAACAGAGAAGATTTCAGAAAGGGAAAAATAAGATTTTCACTTTGGTTTGTAACAGGAAGCAGAAGTGTAGTTGAGTGAAACTGGAAATGGTGTAATGGGAAGTGTTTAACTAAGTTACGCTAGTTTGAGTGTCATTTAGTTAGTGGGTAGAAGAATAGGAAAATATGTTACATTGGTTGAAGAAGAAAACTGGAACAGGAAGGAAATTTAGCAGTAAAAACCTGCAAGTTGACAGATGGAGATATAGGTTAGATTAGGGTAGTTTAAATTGCTTAATCAAGGTAAAAATATACTAGATTATATGTAGGAATATTAGGGAAGAGATTAGTAGAAGTTTGGAATTGAAACAAGTTCAAAAATATACATACTTTTCAAACCTGCAAGTAGTCCGGGTCTGTAATCAAGTACAGAAACCCGGACCAGTATCAAAACACGAAAGATTGTTATATCAATGGAGTGGTCCGGGTTTACAAACCAGGACACTAACCTGGACCACCCATAAATCATACCCATAACTTATCAAAGCTTGTGGTCCAGGTTTGTAAACTAGGACACAAACCCGGACCAGTCACAAAATATACCCGAGAGTTTTTCCAAACACTGGTGGAACGGAAGCCTTTAATGACGGTGGTTTAATCACGGCTTTAACAGAAACCGTAAATAATATGAAGGCCGGAGTTAATTAATGACGTTTATTAAATTAACCGTAAGCAATAATCGATCGGAGGTAGGCGCGCCTTTTTTAGGACGGACTTTAGATGACGGTTATTTGTGAAACCGTAATCTAAAGTCCCGTGTTGACGCGCGCTTTACGGTCAACGGACTTTAGATTACGGTTTTACTAATAACCGTCATCTAAAGTCCCCGCCCACTGATGGTCAACGACGTCGTCTTGACCTGACGCCAAATATTTCCCGCATTATTTGATTTTTTCGACGCCGCGCGTAATCTAAATTACAGTGAACGACGTCGTCTTACCAGCTTATTTTAGATTAAAAATAACTTTATATTAATGTGTTACATTTGTTTGATCGAATAAGACTCATGGCTCAATGGCCGTGGGTACATGAGTCAACACCATCGATCTTGAGTTCGAAACCCAGCATAGGCCAAATAATTTTCGCGCTATTTTTTAATTTCGTTACACTTTAGATTACGGTTCTTTAGGAACCGTCATGTAAAGTGTGACTTTACATTACGGTTTTCATGTAAACCGTAATCTAAAGTCCTTTTAACTACAACATTTGCCCGTTTACTCTGCACACTGTACTTACAGTAACTCTTCTTCTCTTTCGCGCTATCTTCCTCACTGAAATCGCCTCCTCTCTCCCGTCACCTTGCTAACGGCCATCGCCACCATCGCTCCCACCACCTTTGTCACTCCCATCGCCGCCGGTCACCACCCATCTACCACTGGTCTCACCGTCGACCTCTCTATCGCGTATTGGGTATGCGATCGATTGATTGTCGTTTTTTTTCTAACTTTGTTCATATACATGCATTTCGATTGCAAGTTCTAACTTTGTTCATATATTTGTGCCCAGATTCACAGTTAATTGCAACCTAGTTCGTGGGCTGATTTCTACACTACTTGCCCACTTCGGTGCTTAGTAACGGTAATTTTGCAAAGCAAACTGTAAACTGCTGTATTTATTTATTCTTAGCATTTAGTATTACAATTAATAAATAATAGTGTAGTTTTAAAAATGCTACTACTTAAAACTGCCACAGGAAAGAAAGTAAGTTCAAGTATATTACCGATTCCTGAAAATAGCTCATTTTCAACTGCTCAATCTGCTATGCCAGATGCTCTCTGTTTGATTCACAATCTGTGACAGGAATCAACAATGCTATTGTTATAACCACCAGAAAGAATAAGATGAGTTTCGGTATTTTAATGGTTCTAGAATGACTAGTTTCAGTCCTTCAATCTGAAGTACTGCAGAGAAGGTCATAAATAAACTTCATTTAGTAGAAGATAAGTTTATGTATGTTACTAGTTCTAGATGGTGCGTGCAAATTTGACTTTGATAAAACTGATTTGGAGACGTTAGAAATATAGGGGAGATGCTGTCGATTTTTTTCCGCGGTTTAGCTAGCATTTAACCTTGATTTTTTGATGAATTCTAATGTTGTCGTTTTTCATTTATGCATCAGGACTACGACTTTATTTTGGCTTCCGACCTCAACCGTCTTAGCATCGGCTAATCGTCTACCAGAGGTAAGATTTACATATATACATATAATATTTGACAAACTACCAAACATAGTTATCCGCCCAAGATATACCTAATAGAGGTATATCTTCGGCAGTCCCTGTCGGGACTGTCCATGATTGTTAAATCTCACACCTAGGGTGTGAATGTGTTTTTAATTGTACTTTATTGATTATTTCAGCAGTATCTCTTTATTGTTCTTCGAATGCATATATTATTGATTAATATCATAATATCGTGCATTTGAAGAACTGTAGGGAGATGCTGCCGAAATTTTCAATAAATTACATATTAAAAACACGTTCACCGGTGGGATTTAATACTCATGGATGGATTTAGGTTGATAAGATACAAAAGTGTAAAGACTCTGCCACGGGTGACGGTATGAAATGGCTGCCTTCATATAAATAGCTAGAAGGAGATGGAACGTTCGTGGATTTACAGCGGAAATTTGGACGACAAGTTTTTAGAAGGAGTTGATAAGTTATGCACGGTGTTGGCGAACAATCTGAAACCTACAGACAAGGGATACATATTTTGTCCGTGTATCGACTGCCAAAACAATCTGAGATATCGCGGCGTTGAAACAATTAAGGAACATCTGATCCGCCGCGGTTTTACAAAAGATTTCCAAGACATAATCCGATGGCATGGTCAGAGTGCGTTCGATGTTATTAAGCCTGACGAAGGGGATAATGGTCAGGCAAACACAGAAACAGAACTTGGAGATGATACAGTTGCTGGTGACCCAGAAGACGTTACAGGGAACGTTGAGCCAGATTTCTGGGATGATGACATTGAGACTATGCTCGAAGATGTGGAACGACATTACTCTAACACGCCAGACAAGCATGAAAATTTGTTGGATTCATCCAAAACACCGTTGTACCCCGGGTGTGACCCTACAAAGTTAAGCAAGTTGAGTGTCGTCCTCAAGCTATTCAACTTGAAAGCGAAACATGGCTGGAGCGACGTAAGTTTCACTGACCTCCTGGAACTATTGAAATACGTTCTTCCGGTGGACAACGTTTTACCAACGACTACGTACTCAGCCAAAAAAATGATGTGCCCAATGGGTATGGGGTACCAGAAAATTCATGCTTGTCCAAATGGTTGCATGCTGTTTTGGAAATCGGATGAATTTGCTGAAAGCTGTTCAGCATGTGGAGCGTCACGGTATAAGAAACAACAAACTCACATCAGCGGTAGTAAGAAAGGTTCACCAGCTAAGGTACTGTGGTACCTGCCCATCATTCCAAGGTTCAGACGTTTGTTCTCCATTGAGAAAGACGCAGAGAATCTTCGGTGGCATTCAGTTCACAGGAAAAAGGATGGCAGATTAAGACATCCCGCTGATGCACCACAGTGGAGAAACATAGACGTAAAATTTCCTGAGTTTGGTAACGAACCGAGAAACCTAAGGCTAGGCTTGTGCACGGATGGGATGAACCCTTACGGTACTTTGAGTAGCATACACAGTACCTGGCCTGTGCTTTTGGTTATTTACAATCTACCGCCATGGTTATGCATGAAACCAAGACACATCTTGTTGTCTTTGTTAATATCTGGTCCAAAGCAACCGGGCAACAAAATTGACGTATTCCTACAACCTTTGATAGAGGATCTACAACTCTTGTGGAATGAAGGGGCTACGGTTTACGACTCATTCAGTAAAGAGGACTTCAATTTGCGTGCCATGTTGTACTGCACAATCAATGATTTCCCCGCCTATGGTAATCTTTCAGGCTATTCAATCAAGGGGGCGTTGGCGTGTCCGATTTGTGGTGAAAACACTTGTAGCATTCGCTTGAAACATAGTGGGAAAACCGTGTATATGGGCCACCGAAAAATGCTTCCAAAAGGACATAAGTATCGAAAGATGGCGAAAGAGTTCGATGGGAAAACTGATCACAGCATGGCGCGCCAGCCTTTGACAGGTACAGAGATTTACAAAAAGTTGGATAATATTGTGAACAACTTCGGGCCGCCAACCAAAAGTGGTGAAAAAAGTGTCTGGAAAAAGAAATCAATATTTTGGGAACTAGAGTACTGGCAGCATCTGGAGGTTAGACATTGTATCGATGGGATGCATGTCGAGAAGAACGTGGGTGAAAGTGTCACTAGCACTCTTTTGAACATAAAAGGAAAGACAAAGGATCATTTGAAAGGAAGAAAAGATTTAATTGAGTTGGGCATACGCACAGAGCTTGGCCCGCAAGAACGTGGAAAACGCACATTCTTGCCTCCTGCCTGTCACACTCTGTCTAAAGAAGAGAAACATAGTCTATGCAGTACCCTTTACAACATCAAGGTACCATCAGGTTACTCCTCAAACATAAGAAACCTAGTGTCCATGACAGATTTCAAATTAGTAGGAATGAAATCTCACGATTATCATGTCCTACTTCAAGAATTTTTGCCAATTGCACTACGTGGGATCTTGCCGGATGCTGTCAGACACACAATCACAAACGTCAGTGTCTTCCTCAAATCCATTTCGTCTAAGGTTCTTGATGTGGACACTCTGTCTAAATTACAAAAGGATCTTATTGTGACAATGTGCCAGCTGGAGATGTATTTTCCTCCATCGTTCTTCGACATAATGATACATCTCCTCGTGCATCTTGTAAGAGAGATTCTGATGTGTGGTCCTTTGTACCTTCGCTACATGTATCCGTTCGAAAGGTACATGGGTGTCCTGAAGAAGAAAATGAAGAACCGTCGTCACCCAGAGGGTAGTATTATAGAGGGCACTATCACAGAGGAAGTTGTAGACTTCTGCACCAATTACCTAGAAGGTGTCGATACCATTGGACTTCCACGTTCTAGACACGAGGGCAGATTGAAGGGTGTTGGCACGGTTGGAAGGAAACTGAAAAGAATTGACATAGACACTCTTAACAAAGCTCATTTAGTTGTGCTAAGTCATCTTGAAGATGTTGAACCATACTTTGATGAACACTTGTGTGTTTTAAGAGCACAATATCCAAACATGAGTGACGTTAGACTACAAAATGAGCAGAATAGGACATTTGTCCGATGGTTCAAAGAGAGAGTGTTGTCCGATCAGTCCACGAATGTGCCTGAACTGATTAAAGTAGTTGCATTTGGACCAAATCTGGATGTAATTTCTTATGAGGGGTACGATGTCAACGGATTCACCTTTTTCACAGAACGTCAGGATCAGAAGTCAACGAATCAAAACAGTGGTGTAGAGCTTGAAGCTTATCAAAACTTATATGACATCGGTGTCGTGGGTCATAGTCCTGTCTCGGTACAACAATCATATTTCGGTGTTATACAAGACATCTGGGTATTGGACTACAACAGCTACGAAATGTGTGTTTTCCGCTGTAAACTGGGTTCAACAATCATGGCTACCGTGAGGAGGAGCATGGTATGAAACTGGTTGATCTGTCTAGAGCTACTCCCACGGTTGAGCCATTCGTTGTTGGGACGAAGGTTAAGCAGATATTTTATGTAACTGATCCCTGTAATCCTAGATGGTCTGTTGTGCTTAAAGGGAGAAGAGGAATAGTTGGTGTGGATGGTGTGGTTGATGAGGATGAGTATGATGCAGAAGATGAACCTCCAACTGTTCCTATTTCATTGGAAGAGGCTGAGGTCACAGGTCATCGTGAGTATATACGATCAGACCATAACGAGGGAATGTGGGTTGAGAGATAATGGTGTATGTAAGTTATTACTATAAAAATTTATATGAAATTAACACTCTTTTATTTATTGCTTGTTTATGACCATTATGAAATGCTTAATTTAATTCAAATTGTATTTCAATCCTTGCAGGCATGGCTGATCAGGACATGGCTGATGAAGAGTTCGATTTATTTTGTCGTGAGGAGGAGGAAAATGAGCAGCAAATGGTACCGGTCCCATCTACATCTGCCGCTGCTGCTGTTGCCCCATCCACATCTGCCGCTGCTGCTGTTGGCCCTTCCATGAGTGCACCTTCTACGAGTGCTACTCAGAGACCCAGAGGTAGAGGTCCGACCCGTGGGTTGAAACTGCAGAAACCGGATCAGATTAGTCTTCTGTGGGACCAGTATGGGAGGTATGGTGGGGGCAGCAGGTCAGAGTTCGCTAGTATGCTAGGGACTCTGGCCAGATCACATTGCTGCATCAACCACACATGGAAACAAGTCCCGGAAAAAGTAAAGGAGACCATCTGGAAGAAGGTGCAAGAACGGTACAAGATCCCAGAAGAAGTGAAGAAGACCGTTCTTTCTTTGGTGGCCGGCAAAGCTAAATCATTCCGCCACTACTTGGTTGAGCATTGGATCAACAGGGTGCCCCCACGTGAGCCTCCGCCGTATGTTGTATACAATGGCATGATAACTGAAGAGGAGTGGAAGGAGTTCGTTGAGCGGCACGCCACCCCCGAGTTCAGGGTATGTTTGTGTGTACTCTTTTCTTAATTAATGCTCATAATGCTTTATCCCTGATTTTCTAATTAATTTCCTGTTGTACTTTCTTAACAGCAAGTACAAGAACAAGCACGACAAAACCGTGAAGCTAATCTCTACCCCCACACCATGGGACGAAGGGGATATGTGGGCAGCCTCGAGGGATGGAAAGAAGCTGGTTTGCTGACACGGAGGAACGAGGATGGAAGTGAATGCCCGATCGAGGATGTCTCTGAGGCGAGGAGGGTGCAGATGTACATACTGGGACGCCAGAAAACGACCAGCGAAGGTCAGAGGATATTTCCTAATGCTGCGATGGAACAACTGGCAAACCAAATTGTAAGTATTTGAAAGTAGCTGTTGAATAATTTACTTATATACTCAAGTGTTTGTTGATCTTAAATCTCGTCATTAACTTCTTTGAAAATTGGACAGTACGATGCGGCACAGAGAGGAGAAGTGGACTTACACGCTCCTCCTTCTCAAGACGACGCGCTGAATCAAATGCTTGGGAAGAAGGATCACCCGGGGCGTGTTAGAGGATTTGGGGGAGAAGTACGTCAGAAGAACGTATTCCCGCCATCTGCTAGGAAGGGTCAGATGAGTGCTGCTGAAGTCGAGGCGATGGTAGAGCGTAAGTTCGCTGCTGAGCGCCAAGCTAATGACGAGAAACATGCTGCTGAGCGCCGGGCTATCGAGGAGAGGCTGCAGGAAGCGTTGAATGCGATTGCACATGCGACTACTCAGCAGCAGCAGCTAGATCCTCCTCGAATGTCTTCCTCGTCTAGTTGTGCTCCGGCCGCTGACCCGTACCCGTTTGCCAACATCCAGGTTAACTTTGTTTAACTATTTTTCTTCTAAAATAAAGTTATTTAAATAGTATTAGATTGGACTCACTTATTTATTTCACGTATTATCTCTGTTTATTAAAGGAGCAAAAAAAATGTCGACTCCAAATACCATTAGACGGGCACCCTGTAGATGCGGCCTACGGGACGGTGTTGCCATCAGGTCCACTCACGCTCATCAGTTTCGTACGTCTACCCCCATTCTACGCGCGTGTGACCTTGGACCTGATAGTTGATGGATTTGAGCATGCATACCTTCCGATGGCGATTGACAACAAATGCACGCTGATCGAAGCGAAGGGAGACATATTGCCCTGGCCAGCATGTTATATTGTTGTCACCGATGAGGTAAGACTGTTTGACAACCATTTAGTATCTAATAAAATGCATTATTTAGCATTAAGTGTCTAATCTAATCTATTATAGATCCCTGAGCTTCCTCGCCGCGTAACCCGGCCCAGACTAGAAGAGACCAGCGCGCCGGCGAATCCTGAGATCCCTGAGGTTCCTCGCCGCGTATCCCGGCCCAGAGAAGAAGAGATCAGCGCGCCGACGAATCCTGCCAGAAGGGTATGTTCTAGATAAATGTTTAATGTTACTATAATAATCAATTAGTAATTATCTTTACATTTATGCTTTATTGTTTGTGTGTGAAGGGTAAGAATCCAGTGAGTCGGGGTGCGAAAGGTAAGAATCCAGCGCCCGTCCGGGGTCGCACCAGGACTTCTGAGGCGCCTAAAAATAAGCTCGCACTGCCACAAAAACTTGTTAATGTTTTGGGGGCCAAGCAGATGAATCTCTACGACAAGATCATGGTGAAGTCATCTCAAACTAACAACTTCATGATGACGCTTCCAAAGTCGATGTTTCACTACGAAGAAGATATGATGACGGCAATCAACTTTGAGGACATCAGAGAGATGATGTGTGGAGATTATCTGAACATTAACATTATTCAAGCTTATCTAAAGTAAGTGTTCTTTCCTCATACTGTAAAAACATATAGAATAAGTATCTATGAAGTTGCATTGGCTAACTTTTTATAGTACATGTGATATAATAGATGTCTGCTTGAGAGATGTGTTGAGAAGGACATGACATGCGTTACTGCGGTGTGCCCGGAGCGTTTATCGTACGACAATGTCACTAGGGACCCTGGGAGGTTTTGTAACTACATGATTCATGTCTTCAATGTTGTTGAACAACAGAATAAATTATTCATTCTAATGCCGTATCACCAAACGTGAGTTCTAATATAAAATTACATACTAATTAGCTAACTTTGTTACCTTCATTTCTCATTTCATTTTGTATTTGACATTGTAGCCACCACTGGGCTTTGTTTATATTCTGCGCTGCCACCGCTACTCTGCTTGTTCTAGATCCACTAGGGCAGTGGAAAGAATTCAACACTGAAGACTTAATCAAAGAGTAAGTTTTTATTACTATTTAATTGTTTGTAAGTTTTTTGAACCAAAATTAATGTACTTGTTCATTTTGCTAAACGCTTTTGTTAATATATGTAACAGTTGTTAAAAAAAACCCCTCAGGGAGAGTTTGGTGATTTGACCGTCGATTACATCAAGGTTTGGTAATTCATGTATTTCATTCGTGCTGCTATTATCTTTGTACAATTGTTTTACATTTGTGAATTTTGGTGATTTAGTGCCCTACCCAAAAGGATTCTAAGAGTTGCGGGTACTACGTGATGCGGTATATGTACGAGTTCTGCGGGTACTTCCCAAGTTTTAAGAATGATATTGACAAGGTAATACGAACGCTGTCTTGTATTTAATTCTTTCGGCAGATTTTTTGTGTCTTTATCTTAATCTCATTATGTGTTCCATTCCTTTTCTTGTTGCAGATTAAAGAGCATTATGCCAGATTCAAGACTTATGCTCCTGCCGACTTGTTGCATGTCAGAGAGAGCATGGCAGCCATGTTTATGAGAATGGAGTGGTAGACTAGCTAGCTGCTGCTGTAACATATATTTTTTTTAGTTGCTGCTCTGATTCTGTTAGTTGCTGCTGCAACAGATTATATTGTGTAACAGATTATATTTTTTGTTAGTTGCTCTGATTCTGTTTGTAATGAATTATGCTAGCTGCTGCTGTAACAGATTCTAGCTGTTGTATTGAATATTTCTGTTGCAATTGTGCGCAGAAATGAATTTGCAATTGTTATCTCTGTTGCAATTGTGTAACAGATTGAATATGTTACAGATTTTCGATCTGGTGCTTTATTAGATGTTATCTCTGTTGCAATTGTGTAACAGATTGAATATGTTACAGATTTTCGATCTGGTGCTTTATTAGAATGAATTTGTGTTGTTGGTATTTGATTCAGGTGGTTCAATTGTGCAGTTTCTGCCCTCTGTTGCTTATCTGTTACAATTCTGTCTCTGTTGCAATTGTGTAGATTTGTAAAAAAAATAAAATAATAAAAAAAAATTACACTTTAGATTACGGTTCTAACAATAACCGTAATCTAAAGTCCTTTGGGCGCGCGCGCCAAAACACTTTAGATTACGGTTATTGTTAGAACCGTAATCTAAAGTGTCGACTTTACATTACGGTTATTTGTAAAACCGTGATCTAAAGTCCTTTGGTTCGCGCGCGCCAAAGGACTTTAGATCACGGTTTTACAAATAACCGTAATGTAAAGTCAATGACACGCGGGCCGGAAAAAGGCCATTAATTACGGTTTAAAACCGTAATTAAAGACGTCGCAATCTTTATTGACGCCCGCGTAGATTACGGTCCAGAACCGTAATGTAACACGGTTTTGGACCGTAATTAAAAGCTCGCGTTCCACCAGTGAAAGTAGTGGTCCGGGTTTGTAAACCCGGACAGTAACCCGGACCACACTAATTTCATTACAGAATTCATTTTAAAGCTATTCTAAGGTAGGGAAAAGATGGGTAATGATAATATAAGATAATTAAGACATAATTAATGATGTTTAAAGGTCATTAAGGCCATAAACAAGCTTAGAAAATAATTTTAATTAACCTAAGTACATGTATTGGAATAACAATGAATTAGTAAGTATAAACCAGGAAATGTTAGGAAAGTAAATAGTAAGGTTAAATATGGATAATGACCACCCAATTGTATGTATGTGATAGAACTTGAATTGTGAACACCGAAGGAACGTCGGTTACAAGTACAATGGTGAACGGTATGAACTTCTCATGCCCCGTATGCTACCTTGGCTACTCTGATTTGTGTGTTGTGTGCTAATTGATCACCTAAATAAGATAAATGCACAAATCGGATCTATTATGCTTACTTGTGACTATCATGATATTGTTCCTTGTTTGGATATTCTTTTAAATCATAGTTTGTATAGTTCATGAAATGTATGGATGATGATGAATGCGTGTATGCTTGATGTATTGTGTTATGACCGAATACAGTGATGATGGACTTCTAACTGATTCCTAACAAGCTAACCAATCTAGCTTAATAAATTGGTTAATTGGAATGAGTAGAAGTCCGATATATAGTTTCGGCCACGCGTGAGGAGGCGGAGTCACAAGAGGTTGGCTCCAATTCCTGGCTCTTAACTGGTCCACAGCCCAAACCCCTTAAATGGGTAGCATCCTGGGTTGGTGAGCCAAGTAAAAACCGGTGGTGGGACGGTGTAGTTCCTGCCCGAAGGTCATACCGACTTAACATGAGTAAAAGTAAGTAAGTAAGAATGAGTAAACAAGTATGGAAAAGTAAGTAAGTAAAGTAAGAGGAAGTTTGTGTAAGTATTGTGTAATGAGTAAAAGAGTAATAAGCATCCGATTAACCCAGATGTGTAACTTGGCTAACCCTTGTGATGGTAAGTATTGTGTATGCTATTGTATTGTTGTTTGGCTTGTGTATCGAATTGTGTTTGAATGTATGTATGATAATAATGAACCGCATGTACAGTCGACCTTAAATAGTCGGCATACCCTAGTTAGCACGCGGTATATGCAAAGTTTAAATGCAGCTTTTTGCTGAGCCCCATGGGGCAATGTTTTTAATATAATGCAGGTCCTCGTGAAGGGTGAAGACTATGAAGAGTTTAAGTTTGACTTCTTTTGGGTTGTAATTAATGAATTGTGAAAGGTGTACTAAGTTGTACACAGCTGTGAGCTTTTGTTAGCCGGTGTACCATGGGGTACATCCTTTTTTGGATAATGAAAGAATTATGAGATGGTGTAGACGAGTAGTTGGTAGGAAGTCATGATTTTTGGGAGATTGAAAAGGGTTGTAATTAACTATACTTGATACTCGGTAATCCAGCAATGTAAGTATATGATCTTTTGTATTTGGTGTGGAACGTAATAGCTCAGCATTATTTAGACATCAGACCGTAACTGTAAGTAGTGTAAGCCTAGCTAGCTGTATGGGCGGTTAACGGCGTGTATCACCCGCCGTAGTAGTAGTATTTTTGCTGCGGTGTAGTAGGATTATCAGGACGATTAGATGGTAAGTAAAGGATTAGCGGTAGGGGTGTTACAAAAAGTGGTATCAAAGCGTAGTACGCTCTGATGACCTAAGTTACCAAGTATTGGGATTACCGAGTTAGGATTTCAACCGTTTTAAAATGGATACTTAGAAACCTAACTAGGAACTACCGTTGTTAACAACGGATACCCTTGACGTCCTTGTGGACGATACCTTTGCTAAAATTCAAGACCCCTTGGTCACATGTTACAAGCCTAATGTAAATGCTAAATGTTCAGATGTCAGGACGAGGCTGAGGCCGAACTAGAGGAGAGACCTCTGATGGACCCGGCGCGCAGACGATAGCTGAGATCGTTGCCGCCACGGCAGCCCAAATGCTACCACAAGTAATCACTGCTATGCAGCAAACCCAACAAAACCAACAAACTCAAACGGGACCAATCCCGCCCCCTCCACCCAGAGAAGCAAACTGGGTAAAAGCTGTAGCGGAACTCTGACCTCCATGCTTTAGAGGCGAGAGTGATCCGGCTAAGCTAGAAACCTACATCTCTGAGATGGAGACGGCGTTCGAAACCCTCGAAGCTCCTGCTGGAGTTCGAGTTAGAGTAACGGCTTACTACCTCAAAGATTCAGCCATGGATTGATGGAAACTAATCAAGAACGAGCATGCCGATGACCCCACCTTCGACTGGGAGTCCTTCATAGCCCTCCTCCGATCTAAATACTACCCGGAACATGTCAAAACAAGAAAAAGGCTAGAGCTGGATGCTTTAAAAATGACAGAGAAGATGTATGTCGATGAGTACTACAGCACCTTCACCTCCCTTCTACGTCTATTACCCGACCTAGGGTACACCAATCAGGTGTTGGTCAATCGCTTCTATGGCGGTCTGAGCCATCGCCTTTGGTACGGCATGGGCTACACCAGATTTAGGTCCCTTCAGGTAAATATCGGTTTAACCCGTAATACCATTGTAAATCCTTAAATACCTTACCTTTACCTTTCTAAATAAAAATCCCGGCTAATACCTGAAACTTCAGGAGTGTTATCACGCGGCATCTCGCGTTGAGATCACTTGCCAACTGAGGGATGAAGAAACCGCGCTTAAGTGCAAGGCCAACAACAAGAATACTAGTGCCGAGGAGCAGAACCAGGGCAAGAGCTGGAAGAAGAAGAAAGTGAAGTTCTTTCAACAAACCCAAAAGAACTTCCCAAGTGAGAGCAGTGCCCATGCTGATAAGGGCAAACCAGTTGAACTTCATTAACTTGGTTCTTCTGCACCGGTGGCTGTGAAGCCACTGATATCACACCCACCTAAGGGTAAACTTCTAATCTAAATTCGTATTTGTATAAGTATCATACCTAGTATTTCCGCACAAATGTGCTGACTCTCTAAGCCTTTGGTTTTGGCTCCAGTTTCACCAAGAACTACTCAGACGGCCACACCTACGTGTGCAGAAAGTGCAACCAAGACCATCCCGGCATGGATTGCCATGGGAGGGAAATTCGGTGCTACAACTACCAGAATCCCGGACACCGAGCCAACATGTGCCCCGAAAATGCTAAGCCCAAAGGAAACTTCCAGAGCTACAAGCAAAGGGAAGGTAAGGAGGTTGCATCTGGTGATGCACCAGCCTAGCAGGCCCCGCAGGGACAAGGATCCCGAGGTCCTCAGAAGGGCGCACCCCAGAGGCATCCTGCCTTGCACATCATTGACCGAGATGGGACCGGTTCTATGTCCAGCCTAGGTAAATAACTAAACCTTGAATCCTTGAGAAGCATGTCTAAGTATTGGAGTATCTGTTTGAATGAATGCATGGTGAATGAATTCGAGAATGTATTGAGCATGAAATGAAGTAGTTGAAATTAGTACTCACCGTAGATGAAATTTACAACCATAGGTAATTTTAGTATCTGCTATCTGATACCTTCGAAACCAAATCAAGAAGAGACCGACATCACCAATCACTACACAACGACAGTGTCGGTCATCCGACCAGGTATGATTTTATTAAAGGGATACCTGACACCCGAAGCACAATTGCAATTATTCGACGATGCAACGAATAGGAACGGGTCCAGGAGGATTTATACACCCGAATTCCCCGGTGGAGCGAAGATGAAGCTGAGAATGATGTGCTTGGGAAAGGATTGGAATACTTAAACCAAGACATACCAAGAGACACGAATACAAGATGGAGCGACGCCACCGACAATACCTCCAGAATTTCAAACACTTGTTACACAAGCAGTAGGACTTGCACAACAATGTGAAAATGATCTGATCCCCACAATTGAAGCGGACCTTTGTATCGTCAACTTCTATGAGAAAGAAGGACGACTTGGGTTACACCAAGACAAGGACGAGATAGCGGAATCTCTTGAACAAGGAGTGCCCGTAGTGTCTTGGTCTATTGGTGATGACGCCATCTTTTTGTATAGTGAGCAAAAGCGTGTGGACCGCGCAGACAAATTGGTATTGAGATCAGGAGATGTCCTAATCATGGGTGGAAAATCTAGGATGCTGTATCACGGGATCAACAAGATCGAGTTGAATACGGCACCGCCGGCAATAATCAATGCCACACACATGAAACCTGGACGCCTGAACCTTACCTTTAGAAAGTATTAAATTCATAATATCATGTAATGTATTAGTAACGTGTATTAGAGACACGGTATGTATAATGGTTGGTTTATCAATAAAGAGCAGTGTGATTTAAATTCCCTTGTGTCCACCATCTTATTTATGAACTTGTGACTTCAATAGGTTGTGGACTCGGTACCGAAGGTAACTTGAGTATCCTAACCGAAGCACAAGCCGGTAAAAGCGGCACCATCATAACGGGAGCCTTCCTAGTGAACGGCATTGAAGCCTCAATGTTATTCAACTCCGGCGCCTCTCACACCTTCGTATCACCATCTTTTGTGAAGAGGTTGGGGCTAGATGCAGATGAGCTACCAAATTTCTTGGTTATTATCCCGTCGAAGGAGCGGGTACGATGCACCAAATATTACAAGTCAGCCACGATCGAAGTCAAAGGCGAAGCGTTTCCTATCTCCTTCATCGAGTTCAATGGGTTGAGATTCGATGTAATAGTCGGAATGAATTGGTTGGAGCGGCACAAGGGCAGAATCCTCTGCACTGAGCATCGATTGCTGCTCAAGAGTCCTTCTAGGGCTACTGTATCTTACCGCCAGAGACCGAGAGAGCCTTCGACCACACTCATCTCCGCTATGGCTATGTACCGGGAGCTCAGAAAGAGCCATGAAGTGTATTTGTGTTATGTACAAGACCTGGAGAGAGATCCAGAGTTCAACCCCGAAGTACCAGTTGTATCCGAATTCCCTGATGTATTCCCTAAGGAGCTGCCTGGTATGCCACCTCGTAGAGCAGTAGAGTTTGAGATTGACCTTTGCCAGTACTGGTCCCATTGCTGGGCACCGTACTACATGCACCTGCAGAAATGACGAGCTGAAGAACAGTACTGATCTTTTCTACAAAGGGTTCATACCCGAGTGTATCACCCTGGGGAGCACCGGTCCTCTTTGTGAAGAAGAAGGATGGTAGCCTCCGACTTTGTATCGACTACCGCGAGTTGAATGCGGTTACAGTAAAAAATAAAACATCATGCCACGCATCGACGACCTATTCGACCAGCTGAAAGGAGCCTCAGTCTTCTCCAGATCGACCTTCATTTTGGGTATCATCAGATTGCTATCAGAGAGCAAGACATCGAGAAAAAGGCATTCCGTACCAGATATGGCCACTACGAATTCACGGTCATGCCATTCGGTTTGTCAAACGCACCAGCAAAATTCATGGACCTTATGAATCGACTATTTAGTGAGCAGTTAGACACCTCAGTTGTTGTATTTATCGATGACACCTTGTGTACTCCAAAATCAGCAGAAGAGCATGAAATTCATTTGAGGAAAGTACTTGAGACCTGCACTGGAGAATCAGCTGTATGAGAAGTTCTCCAAATGCGAGTTCTGGCTAGATCAGGTATCATTCCTCGGTCATGTCATCTCGAGCGTAGGTATTTCAGTTGACCCTTCAAAGATTGAAGTCGTACGATCATGGCCTAAACCCAAGACTGTCACCGACACTAGGAGCTTTCTTGGTCTAGCCGGTTACTACCGGATATTTGTAAAGGACTTCTCGAAAGTCGCTAATCCCATGACTACACTGATGAAGAAAGATGCACCGGTTGTATGGACAGACGAGTGCGAAGTATCATCTCAGAGCCTAAAAGAATCATTGACCTCAGCGCCCATCCTTACTCTTCCAGAGGGCACAGAGGGATTTGAGGTGTATTGCGATGCATCAGGCAAGGGAATGGGATGCGTACTCATGCAGCATGGCAAGGTTGTAGCTTATGCCTCCTGCTAGCTGAAAAAGCATGAAAAGAATTACCCGACTCACGACTTAGAGCTAGGAGCCATTGTCTTCGCCTTGAAGATATGGCGACACTATCTCTATAGGGTAGCATCACCATCTACTCCTACACAAGAGCTTATAGTATGTATCAACAGAAAGAATTGAACTTGAGCGAGAGAGAAGGTGGATGGAGTTTATCTCAGATTCTAACATCAACATGTAGTATAAGGAAGGGAAGGCAAACGTTGTAGCGACGCCCTGAGTCGTCGAGCACACTCGCTCCATCACTACTCACTCTTCTAGCTTGGTTGCCGCGGTGCGAGACGCTCAGTTGAGGACCCTTACCTAACCGAAATCGGCAGAAGATCACAGACGGTACATTTGAGAAAAAGGACGTATGATTTTAAGTTCATGAAGATGGTTGATTCGGTGAATGGCAGGTATGCGTCCCCGAAGCAATGCTGAGCTAAGGGATCGCATCCTGCGAGAGCACACAATCTACATGTCAGTCCTCCAGGAGTCTCCAAGATGTACAAAGACAGAATAGGTACTTCTGGTGGTTTGGAATGAAGTCAGATGTGACAGAGTATGTTGATTAGCTTGACAGGCCAGAAGGTAAAAATTTAAACATCGTAGACCGGAGCGGAATGGTACTATCGATGCTAGTTCGGGAGTGGAAATTTCATGATATCTCCATGGATTTTGTTGTAGGACTCCCACCTGCTAGGGGAGGACTCAACATGATCTGGGTTGTAGTCGATCGCGTCACCAAGGTTGCCAGATTCATACGCCAGATTCATACCGATGAAGGACATCTGGAAGGTAGTGAAGCTCACAGAGCTATTCGACAAGGAGATTATCAGACACCACGGAGTCCCGAAGACCATAGTATCTGACCGCGACACCAGGTTTCTTTCAAGATACTGGAGAGCTACATGGGAAGCGTTGGGTACAGAATTGAAGCTGAGTACCACCTTCCATCCTCAGACTGACGGCCAGACAGAAAGGACCATCCAGACACTGGAGGACATGCTTAGGGCATGTGCCTTTGATTTTTAGGGGGTTGGGTTAGATAAGCTTCTTATCGAGTTTTGTACAATAATAGCTATCACGCTTCGATTAAGATGTCACCTTTCAAGCCTATACGTAGAACCTTGCCGACACCTTGTGTGGGATGAGTCAAGTGAAGCGGTTATCATAGGACCGGAGTATCTAGACAAGTCCAAGCGGAAGTACAAAATCCGAACCAATATGAAGGCAGCCAAAGATAGACAAAAATCCTTACGCGGATGTGAGACAACGCGACCTTGAGTTCGCCGTGGGCGACCAAGTGTTCTTATGAGTTTCACCTATGAAGGGCATATTCGGTTTCGGCCAGAAGGGCAAGCTGAGCCCAAAGTTTGTAGGGCCGTACACTATCACTGAGAGAGTTGGAGCCGTAGCCTATAGGTTAGCACTACCTGAGGACTTGGGACGTGTCCATGATGTTTTTCATGTGTCACAACTCAAGAAGTACATTGCCGATCTTTCTTATATACTAGAGCCCGAGAGACTATCCATTGAGCCGACCATGAGATAGGTCGAAACCCCTGTGAGAATCCTTGATAGGAAGACCAGCGTCACTCGCCATAAGTCTATACGAATGGTGAAGGTCCTATGGTCAAACCACGATGTCGAAGAAGCGACATGGGAGTTAGAAGAGCCATGAAGGCGAAGTACCCACAGTTATTCATAGACTAGATAGTCTAGTATTTAGTAGATACGGGTACGGAGCATACCCCTTTTTAAGGGGAGTAGAGCCTTTTTGCTTTTGCATTGCTTCGGGTTAGCATTGCATAGTGTGTGTGTATTGTAGTAAGTTTTGATGGCACATGTAGTGCGGAATGTATTTGGTATGTATGTGGAATGTGTGGTGTATGGATGTGTATGGTTGTGTATGCACAGTGTATGGTGTATTGGTGTAATGTGTATTGTGAATTGCAGTTGTGTATTGTGTATTGTGGATATGATGTGTATGGAAATGTGGATTGCGTACGTGAATTGTGTATGGTGCTTGAATTGTGTGTGCTTGTAATGTAGAAGAAGTAAACACCTCATAGGAGGTTGTAAGACATATTATGGCAATTGGTTTGCCTAATGAGTAGAATTATTAAACCATTAACCTTGAGCAACTTTGAGGGCAAAGTTCCTTAAGGGGGGTAGAATGAAATACCCCGTAATTAAAAATAGTGCTTAATTAGGCTAATAAGTAATTTATAAGCTTAATTATGTCTAAATAATCATGAGGGAACAAATCCCGAAGAAAACGGGTCCTTAAAACGGATTAAAAACGCTAACGAACCTTAAAGCGCGTTTTTCGAGGAAACCGGGAAAACGTGACTTTAAGCGGGTCAAATAGACTCGTAACAGTTTTGGTCAACTAAATAGTTATTACTAAACATTAGTGAAGGTTTAGATCCAATAAAATCAATAAAACAAGAAAATAGTAAAAACTGCCAAAAACGGGAAGTTGTGGGGTGTAAGTGTAAATAAAATAAATTAGTGTGTCCACTATTGTAAATAAAACTTTAAAATCCCATGTGAGGGAGTGTGTGTAGCCGGCTGATTTTAGTAGCCCATACCCCCTCTTCTTTATTCCTTCCTTATGTGCTAACAAACAAACAGATAAAGTAACAACAAAAGCAAAAAGTAAAACTCTCTCTCCTCTCACACTACTCTCTCACGTTTTCTCTGCCCAGCATTTCTTCTTCTTCCTCTCTGGTTCCAGTTATGGTGATTTGAGAATCCACACAGAGTAGCTCATTTCCTTCTCACATTTGAAACCCCAAATCACCTCCAAATGCTACAAAAATTATACCGTTCAATTCGTCTCGTTGAGGAGATCATTCTACACCCTTCAAAAATCAAAAACCTCCAACTTCATTTTTGAGGGTATAATCATTTTGGAGTCTAAGGAGCACCATTTGAAGCTCCATCTTCTACTTCATGTTCTAAGGTAAGAAAAGGACCAAAGCTCTTCTATTTTCCATTTTTCCTTGTAAAACTCAAAACTCAACACCATTGTTCCCCATAAAGCCGCTTTTGGTGTTCCACCTTGAGAGCTGAAGCATTGTCATTTTCTACTCGAAAACTCCATTAGAAGCTCAAGGTAAGACTTACTAAGTGTTTTGAATGGTTTCTCACAAGTTAGGATTAAAACCTACGTTAGAATTTACTAGTTGTGTTGTGTGTGTGTGTGTGTGTGTGTGTGTGTGTGTGTGTGTGTGTGTGTGTGTGTGTGTGTGTGGTGTGTGTGTGTGTGTGTGTGTGTGTGTGTGTGTGTGGTGTGTGTGTGTGTGTGGTGTGTGTGTGTGTGTGGTGTGGTGTGTGTTGTGTGGGTGTTGTGTGTGGTGTGTGGTGTGTGTGTGTGTGTGTGTGTGTGTGTGGTGTGTGTGGTGCGTGTGTGTGTGTGTGTGTGTGTGCCTTGTTACATGGTGTAGCATGGCTTAAGTAAAATCAAGAAAACAAAGAAACAAGAACAAGTAGGAAAAAGGAGCAAGAAAGGAGAAGGAGAGAAAGGAAAAAGAAGCAAGAAACCTAAGGTAATGAACTACCCCTGTACAGATTTTGATATTTATGTAGGAATGAGTACATTGCTTTAGCAATGGTTTAAAACCACCGTAGGAGTAGGAAGGGATTGGGTATATTGGTGTCAACTGTATTTGTAGTTTGAAGCTTTTGGAAACAAATAAATAAAATGCTAAGTGTGAAGGTTAAATGTGCAGTAGGTGTTAGAAGTTGTGTGGGAGTAATGCATATATTGAACAGGTTGTGAACTGTGTTGAGTGTGCAAAATTATTGTGGTGAGAACACTAAAATTGTAGGGAAACTCTGTCAAAATTTGGTTAGGAATTTGGAGACTTGAGTGCTATTAGAAAAGAAAGAACAGAAAATATTTCAGAGAGGGAAAAATAAGATTTTCACTTTGGTTTGTAACAGGAAGCAGAAGTGTAGTTGAGTGAAACTGGAAATGGTGTAATGGGAAGTGTTTAAGTAAGTTAGGCTAGTTTGAGTGTCATTTAATTAGTGGGTAGAAGAATAGGAAAATCTGTTACATTGGTTGAAGAAGAAAACTGGAACAGGAAGGAAATTTAGCAGTAAAAACCTGCAAGTTGACAGATTGAGATATAGGTAAGATTAGGGTAGTTTAAAGTGCTTAATCAAGGTAAAAATATACTATATTATATGTAGGAATATTAGGGAAGATATTAGTAGAAGTTTGGAATTGAAACAAGTTCAAAAACATACATATTTTTCAAACCTGCAAGTGGTCCGGGTCTGTAAACAAGTACAGAAACTCGGACCAGTATCAAAACACGAAAGATTGTTATATCAATGGAGTGGTCCGGGTTTACAAACCAGGACACTAACCCGGACCACCCCTAAATCACACCCGTAACTCATCAAAGCTTGTGGTCCGGGTTTGTAAACTAGGACACAAACCTGGACCAGTCACAAAACATACTCGAGTGTTTTTCCAAAGTAGTGGTCCGGGTTTGTAAACCCGGACAGTAACCCGGACCACACTAATTTCATTACAGAATTCATTTTAAAGCTATTCTAAGGTAGGGTAAAGATGGGTAATGATAATATAAAAGAATTAAGACATAATTAATGATGTTTAAAGGTCATTAAGGCCATAAACAAGCTTAGAAAATAATTTTAAGTAAGTAACCTAAGTACATGTATTGGAATAACAATGAATTAGTAAGTATAAACCGGGAAATGTTAGGAAAGTAAATAGTAAGGTTAAATATGGTTAATTGACCACCCAATTGTATGTATGTGATAGGACTTGAATTGTGAACACCGAAGGAACGTCGGTTACAAGTACAACGGTGAACGGTATGAACTTCTCATGTCCCGTATGCTACCTTGGCTACTATGATTTGTGTTTTGTGTGCTAATTGATCACCTAAATAAGATAAATGCACGAATTGGATCTATTATGCTTACTTGTGACTATCATGATATTGTTCCTTGTTTGGATATTCTTTTAAATCATAGTTTGTATAGTTCATGAAATGTATGGATGACGATGAATGTGTGTATGCTTGATGTATTGTGTTGTGACCGAGTACAGTGATGATGGACTTCTAACTGATTCCTAACAAGCTAACCAATCTAGCTTAATAAATTGGTTAATTGGAATGAGTAGAAGTCCGATATAGTTTCGTCCACGCGTGAGGAGGCGGAGTCACAAGAGGTTGGCTCCAATTCCTGGCTCTTTACTGGTCCATGGCCTAAACCCCTTAAATGGGTAGCATCCTGGATTGGTGAGCCAAGTAAAACCCGGTGGTGGAACAGTGTAGTCCCTGCCCGGAGGTCATACCGACTTAACATGAGTAAAAGTAAGTAAGTAAGTAAGAATGAGTAAACAGGTATGGAAAAGTAAGTAAGTAATGTAAGAGGAAGTTTGTGTAAGTATTGTGCAATGAGTAAAAGAGTAATAAGCATCCGATTAACCCGGATGTGTAACTTGGCTAACCCTTGTGAAGGTACGTATTGTGTATGCTATTGTATTGTTTGGCTAGTGTATCGAATTGTGCATGAATGTATTATGTATGTAAAGCATGTATGTATGATAATAATGAACCGCATGTACAGTCGACCTTAAATAGTCGGCGTACCCTAGTTAGCACGCGGTATATGCGAAGTTTATATGCAGCTTTTTGCTGTGCCCCTTGGGGCAATGTTTTTAATATAATGCAGGTCCTCGTGAAGGGTGAAGACTATGAAGAGTTTAAGTTTGACTTCTTTTGGGTTGTAATTAATGAATTGTGAAAGGTGTACTAAGTTGTACACGGCTGTGAGCTTTTGTTATCCGGTGTACCATGGGGTACACCCTTTTTTTGATAATGAAAGAATTATGAGATGGTGTAGACGAGTAGTTGGTAGAAACTCATGATTTTTGGGAGATTGAAAAGGGTTGTAATTAACTATACTTGATACTCGGTAATCCAGCAATGTAAGTATATGATCTTTTGTATGAGGTGTGGAACGTAATAGCTCGGTATTATTTAGACATCAGACCGTAACTGTAAGTAGTGTAAGCCTAGCTAGTCGTATGGGCGGTTAGCGACGTTGTATCACCGGCCATAGTAGTAGTATTTCCGCTGCGGTGTAGTAGGATTATCAGGACGATTAGACTATAAGTAAAGGATTAGCGGTAGGGGTGTTACAGCCTTGATTGTTTTATACTACTGTTAAATTCCAGCGAGCCTGTAACACCCCTACTGCTAATTACACCATTAGCTCATAATCATCCCGTTCATTATTACAATCGCTACGGAGAAATCCATAAACAACGGGGGAAAAGCAACACCTTTAGCCACCCACGTGACTATCCAGGCCTAACAATAATAGTACCGGTCTGATGGACTAGAATTGCTAAGTACTTAT
This sequence comes from Limonium bicolor, assembly GCA_023374045.1. Classification (NCBI taxonomy): domain Eukaryota; kingdom Viridiplantae; phylum Streptophyta; class Magnoliopsida; order Caryophyllales; family Plumbaginaceae; genus Limonium; species Limonium bicolor. Next base: position 233,181,321 of record CM041779.1, read on the forward strand.
ACAATACAATTCTCAATCCAGCTCTAAACCGAGTCACATACATACCATTTCTAAACCGAGTCAGTTCAACCAACTATACCGAGTTTAATACGTTCTCTATGCTGATAACATATTCGGACTTACCCTATCAACAAATACAAATACACATGTATTCAAAACAGCTACCCTTGCTTAACCGCCATCCCATCCTACACTTGAACGGTATTCATCTTCATCGTTCCTGAAAAAGAATGGGTGGCCCCAAAAGGGCTCAACACCTTTGCTAGTATGGTAGACATGCAGCCCGCTACTACCGGGCACACTAAACTAATTCCTGTCTTAACATGCGATAGATTTATTTAAACCAAAACATGTAATACAAATAACATACACATGCTCACATTCATAACAAGTATTCAAGCAAGGAATACAACCAACAAGGACATCACATCCAGCTCGTTATATTAATTACCTTGCCATTTAAGCCTTGAGAAACCCTATCTCAAGCAAGTCTTGTTCTTATTATTCGCTAACTTATCCAATTCAACCGAATAGTTTACTTGTCTCCTAGATCTTTAGACACTCTTAGTCCCGATCTAGTTTCCTCAATTAATCTTCTCTTGAATTAATATTAAGTTAAGCCTCATAGGCCTCCGGGCAGAGACACATATAGATCTCACCACCGGGCTATATAATAACAACACAAAATTAGAAACATTCTCTCATGTCTCCTCTTCCCAGCCCATAATACCTAGCAATACCTCTTTAGACGGGTAAGCTCTGCCAGTCTCACTCCAATCAGGCACCACTATGTGGCACACGGCCCCGCAGGGCACCATTATATGGCATATTAACCACCGTATCTTTAAAGACAAACCTTACATTCCACCATGTCAACATCTGTTCCCAAACTCCACAAATGCTTGGGCATAAAAACATAACATGTTCTAGGGTTTCCATAACCCTCCTGCATCACGGGCAAAGACTACCACCAAGGGGCACTAAGCTTCTCTCAAATAAGAATTCTCTTGTAACCAGTCTTCGCATTAGCGTAAACCACAAAGTTATTTCAACTCTGGGCTCACATAATCCCTTCCAAATTAAGGGGATATCCGCACCCCTAGCTGCTGCATATCGGCTATGGTCATCTCAGTCAACCTATGATTTATTTCTCAAGAGATAGTTCATGCACCTCTGAAATACCCCTAAATTAATGGATTTCTTTTATTAAACCATAAATAATACTATTAATTATTAAATTATTGTATGAAATTATGAATAATAAATTATTATATTATTATATGGAATTATGAAAATTAAATTAGAGGATTTCAGCTATTTAACCCTAAAGAATACTATTAAATATTAGATTACTACATATTATTATATAGTATTATGAATTTAATAATAATATTTATAAGTCAAAAAATCTTGGAAAAATTTTTAAACACTCTAAGTATATTATAAATATTTTAGAAATAGTTGGAACATTAATTTAAATCATAAAAGTCAATATAAAATCATGGAAACCATAACGCTTCTTAAGCCTTGCTAGGGTTGACTTTTTGAGAATGGTCAAACTAGCCCATGAAACCTATACCAATAAAAAGGTTATGCAAAACCAAGAAGATTGATAAAAAGAACGTCAAAAACGGATCATGCTAGCCAAAGTTATGATAAAATGAAGTTTAGAGCCAAAATTTTGAAACAAATGCTGATGTGGCATGGTTGCTGACTCACCAGGGTGCCTCGGGAAGCGTGCCACGTCAACCTCGCCGGATTCCCTAGAAATTCGGCTAAGTGCTCTCTGCTTTCATCTGATCATTGCCCTATCTTGCGACTTTAATATCTCCGTCGTCCCTTGGTATTTTTGAACATCGTTTTCTTCATTATCTTCTCCTTAAACTCCTCTTTCCAACCATAGATCACACTTAACCTAATTTTTCTACATCCACCGCAAACTTGATCTGAAGTTGCCTCCTCGAAACACTTTCAACCCAGATTTCCAGAAAACATAATCGGTAAGGTAACTTCGTCTCGTCATAACACCTTCGTCTCTCAGTCAAAATTCGTGTTCTTTAGCTTTGTTGTGTAGATCTCTAACTCCTCTACAATTCTTATGTTTACACCCAAGGCTAATTCCCAACCGTGTGCAAGAACGAAGAGTCTAAAGTTCCCATTTTGTCACGCACATAAAATCATAGTGAAAACACAGGTATAAACTCGTAACTTTCGGTAGATAGATTTCTTCTTGTATATTGCAAATTAGATTACGTTCTTGCTATCAATATGTAGAGCTATATTTCCTCTTTCGATTAAGCCCACACACATAGTCTGACTCGATCTGTACTGAAATTTATAGAGCTTCAAAGTCGGCTACCCGAACAGCCTAGAAGTTCGAATTTTTCCAGAAAATCGAATTGGATTCTCCTTGTTAACGCAATTCCAGTGAGTTTCTGATCAAATTGTTCCGTTTTTTCCATTCAAAATTTCATTACCGGTCAAACCTACGTTTCAATTTCATCCATTACGTGTTATACTAGGTGAATTTGCCAAATCAAGATTCGAACTAAACTAAAAACCCTAACTTCGAACCCAGAATCGTTTTTTCGATTTCGTGCACCATAGGTCGTAAAATTGGTACCTATGGAATCGTGGTTTAATTTCGAAATGAATGGAGGAAGAATCAACAAATTTGACTCTGTAGATTGTGAGAAATCGGTGAATTAGTACTCGGCATTCAATTTGTTTCTCTGATGAACTCGGCGTTTCAGGGCCGTCCGATCGTAGTTAGAAGGCACTAGTACAAAAAACGTCTATTTGGCGCCCCTATTTCGGCGGTTGTAGACAAAACCGCCGCAATAGGGGACCGAGATGTATACCGTATGTAAAGAAGGGGTCTAGTTCGGCGGTTCCTAGATATAAACCGCCGAAATAGGCCCTTTTTAATAAAAAAAAATTAAAGAGACCTATTTCGGCGGTTCCTTACACGAAACCGCCGAAATAGGTGTTTCTATTTTTCTTTTTTTTTTAAAATTTAATCATCTATTTCGGCGGTTCTTTGTTAGGAACCGCCGAAATAGGTCTCCTTAATTTTTTAATAATTAAAAAGGGCCTATTTCGGCGGTTCCTAACAAGGAACCGCCGAAATAGGTCCTTTTAATTAACCCCCAAACCCCGATTCGAAACAATTACGATTTCATTAGGTTAATTCACCCCTCTTCTCCTCTCTCTGTTCAACGGCGATTGCGAACACCGCCACCACAACCGTCGCCCGGCCGCCCTCCTCCTCCTCTCGCTTTCGCCGGTGTCGCGCCGTCGGGTGCGCTTGGGTTGGCGTCGCCGCCTCATTCCGCCACTCAACAGAGGCGAACAGAGGTGAGAGCAACCCTAACTTTCCTTTTCGATTGTGTTTATTTAATTGTTAATTTGTTGTTAAAATTGATAGATTGTTGTCACATTGTGATTGTGGATGATGATATTTATTGTGTGTGTGAAATCTTTGCAAGATTTGGTTGTTAAACTATTAAATTTATGTATGCACACAAGGTGTTCGATGAAATGTCCGAGTGAATTTTTGTGCTGTTTTTGGCCCTTCTTTTAAATGGGTGCGAAAAGAAAGTAGCAAACGCAGAGTAAAGTAGTGTAGTTTCTAAACGTATGAATGAGTGTTGTAATATGTGCAATAAATATAAGTATAGTGATTGCGAGTAAAAGATATGTTGTTAATTAAGATGAGCATTAAGTATGAGTAGTTTGTTTCTTATATATTTAAAAGTATTGCGTGTGTGGAGAATTAGAGAAAGTGTTATGAAATGTATATGTACAGTGCAATGACGATATGGAGAATTAAAGAAACTTTTTATCTGGTTGTGTCATAGTATAAAATATTATTGTGTTATTTGTGTATATGACGATAAGTGAAATACAAAGATAAAAAGTTAGTTATTAGTTGTCTGTAATAGTAGGTGAAGTGAAGAATGCGTGTGTGTATGTGTTGAAAGTAGTTGCTTGTGTGAGCAAGTGAATATGAAAGTTGTAAACGCAAAGTAAAAATAATCAAATTTTGTAGTGAGTTTAGAAGAAAGAGTGTATAAAGTAATGAGTGAGCAGAATGATGATTATAGTAGATAAAAGTAGTAAAAAAGTGTAGAAATGATAAGTAGAAAAAGTGCTAGTAAAAAAGAGTGGAAGACCCTGAAGTAGTGTAAGAAGTTAAATGCGTAGTAAAAGTGTTAGCGTAGTAATAGACAAGTGTGTGTAGGGGGTGAAAATTTCGTATGTATGCGTTAAGTTGATTTCTGTGAAGTGTTAAGTGGTAAACAATTATATGTGCAGCACATGAAAGATGTAATGTAAGTGTAGAACGTTTCGTAGTGTATAATTGAATAAGAGCGTGAACAAGCAGTCATAGTATAGAAAAATATTGTAGTAGGTGAGGTATTAGCCGTTTTAGTAGCGGTTTGAAGTAGAGGTGAGAGTATATATATATATATATATATATATATATATATATGAGTATTGTATAGTCGTTAAGTTTAATATAAAATTATTCTAATTGATCTGAATGTTGTTCAATCTTTATGCGTTGCCTCTGTAGAGATTGGCGTTGCTACACAAGTCTCGCACGCCCGATTGAGAAGAGGGGCTGAAAACAATTCATTTATGAACCGGTATTTTTTTTTAATTTAACTCTTCATTCTCTTCATTCTCTTCACTCACTGTAATATAATCTAACTTATCATTTTTCTCTTTTGTGTCTCTACAGATAAATACTTAAGGAGCTTCTTTACCATTTGATGGTAGATTGAAAGCGGAGCGGAGAGCAATTCATTTTCGAACCGGTAATATAATCTAACTTATCATTTTTCTCTTTTGTACTTTGTATTTGATTTCCACAAATTATTGGAATTTCGTTTGATGAATGAATTTGGTATATATTAGTTTGGTTTATGATTGAAATTTGTGTTGTTGAATAATTGGTGAATGCTTAATAATAGGCATAGTTGTGTCTTTATTTTACTTTGTATTTGATTTCCACAAATTATTAAAATTTGGTTTGATGGACAAAGTTGGTATTAGTTTGATTTGTGATGGAAATTTGTGTTGATGAATGGTTGGTGAATGCTTAATAATAAGCATGGGATAGGTAAAATTATGCAAAAGTCATGCCGTTTTTTTTTAAATCTCTTCGTAATTAATATTGTTTGATGTATGTGTATATGTCTAACAATATCTAATTTTTTTTATCAGGTCCGTGAATCACCTCTCTTGTTTCCCGCCTTCTTCCATTACTGTTCCTCTTTCCTCCTCTGTGCACAAGTAAGTAACTAAACCTTATTTTTTGTTTAATAAATGCAATTATGTATTTAAATATAAGTGCTAGTACATAATTTAGCTTCATTCCCTATTTGTTGATGCATTTCTTTTTTAATTTATTTTTTGTTGCTCCCTTGCAGAGACATATCAGAAGTGGTATTGCTGCATCTCTCGCACAGAAGCCTACCTCTCAGGCACCAGTCTCCCCTGTCCATAAATCCTTAAAAAACAAGTACGTATTCTAACTCTCGATTCTTTGTTAATCTGTAAACCGGTTTGAACTTATACAGTGGAGAATTGAAAGCGTTGATTTGATGATCTGAATTTGCAATTGGTTTTCAGTTAGCTAGTAAAGAATTGATTTATTTTAATTGTTGGTTGCTGCCATTGTTGGAATGTTTGTGGTTGTGATGACTTTGGTGAGTGCTGAATAATAAGCACGGAATGTGTACAATTATGCAAAGGTCATGCCAAATTTTTTGTAGAAAAAGTATTCGTAATATTGTTTTAAACACCGGTTTTGTTTTAGAAGTGCAACAATTTCTTAAATTTAAAATGGTAGTTTATTTTGTGTTTGCAACCTTAGAGTTAGGCTAGACTAATTGACAATCATCCCAGTCATGCTCCATTAGGAAATAAACATGTGCAACTTAATACATGCCATATTCTACAAAGGATCTAACTCACACCTGTGGTCTGTTGCACATGTAGTATGGAGCGTGACTGGATGTATGGTGATAGAGGCGAACATTTTGACAAAATGCTGAAAGAGTTTTGCAAAGCTGCAGTGCAACACAAGGACAGGACAAAGGCGGAGAAAATTCCATGTCCTTGTGTTGATTGTGGTGTGGTTAGACATTATTCAAGCATCAACCTCGTACAACTCCATGTGAAGACCCGTGGTTTCATGCCACATTATACAAAATGGATTTTTCATGGAGAACGTGTTGAAGATAATGCTTCATCTTCCTACAGTCACGATCGGTGTAACTCAAGAACCGAGCAGACATTCGATACTACTAACGAGTCAGAACTCCCAAGCGCTTCCGGAGTCAATGTTGACAGTGAGTCGACTTATCATGATGAACAAATTGACGAGATGCTTGGTAACGTTGAGGATAACTTTGTCGACCGGCCGGATGAGTATCAAAGGTTGTTGGACGCATCCAAAACGGCGTTGTATCCTACTTGCACTAAGTACACGAAATTGACAGCTATATTGAATTTGTTCAACCTGAAGGGAAGATATGGATTGAGTGACAAAGGTTTCACGGCATTCCTCGAGCTGATTCATGATATGCTACCGGATGAGAACGGTCTCCCTACGACCACGTATGAGGCAAAGAAATGGGTGTGTCCAATGGGAGTAGAGTACAAAAAAATTCACGCGTGTCCAAACAACTGTGTGTTGTACAGGGGTGAATACGAACATCTGGACAATTGCCCGAAATGTTCGTTGTCCCGGTATAAGCATAAAGATGGTGAGTACTCCTCCGTTCAGAAAAAAAGCCCTCCAGCAAAACTTGTTTGGTATTTGCCGATTATACCCAGATTCAAACGGTTGTTTGCGAATCCGAAAGATGCAAAGAACTTACGATGGCATGCGGAGGGTAGAAAGAGTGATGAGAAACTAAGACATCCAGCAGATGGGCCTCAGTGGAGAAACATCAATAGACGGTTCAAAGAACATTTCGGACATGAAGATAGGAATCTGAGGCTTGGGTTATGTACTGATGGAATGAACCCGTACGGCACATTGAGTAGTCAACACAGTACATGGCCTGTTCTGCTAGTGATCTACAATTTGCCCTCATGGTTGTGTATGAAACGAAAGTACATCATGTTATCGCTCCTGATATCTGGTCCCAAGCAGAGGTAATAGCATTGATGTGTACCTTGCCCCTCTGATCGACGATCTGAAGCTATTGTGGAATGAGGGGACCGTGGTATATGATGCTTATGCAAGAGAGAATTTCACGCTCAAGGCTTTGTTGTTCTGTACCGTCAATGACTTCCCTGCGTATGGGAACTTGTCCGGTTACACGGTTAAAGGAACATTTGCATGTCCCATATGCGAGGAAGACACTTGTTCGGACCGTTTAAAACATTGTGGGAAGAATGTTTATATGTGTCATCGACGTCTTCTCCCCGAAGATCACCCTTATCGAGTAACGAAGAGAAAGTTGTTCAATGGTCAAGCCGAAACTCGTGTGGCCCGTCTACCTCTGACCTCTGAGGAAGTGTACGAAAAGGTTAAGGACATTGTAAATGTATTTGGAAACACATCAAAACCGGCGAAAAACATTTGGAAAAAGTGTTCTATCTTTTGGGAACTACCTTATTGGCGTCATCTTTCTGTGAGGCACTGCTTAGACATCATGCACATTGTGAAGAACGTTGGTGAGGCAGTGAGTGGGACTTTACTCAATATACCCGGCAAAACAAAAGACGGATTGAAAATCAGAAAGGACATGCAAACCATGGGTATACGAAAGGAGTTACACCCACAAGAGAATGGGAAACGAATCTACCTACCTCCTGCATGCTACACGCTCTCAAAGGCTGAAAAGATTAGTTTCTGCAAATGTCTGTACTCGGTAAAAGTACCGTCTGGATACTCTTCAAACTGGAAGAACATTGTATCGATGAAGGATTTAAAACTTTTAGGCATGAAATCTCACGATTATCATGTACTGATGTTACATCTTCTTCCGGTCGCAATTCGAGGGATATTGCCATCTGATGTCAGAAATGCTTTAACTCGGTTATGTTTCTTTTTCAACGCTGTGTGCTCCAAGGCAATTGACGTAACCTCTCTAGATGATCTACAACGTGAAATTGTTATCACATTATGTCAACTTGAGATGTATTTCCCACCATCTTTCTTTGATATAATGGTACATCTAATTGTGCACATCGTTCGAGAGATACAGTTCTGTGGTCCGGTATACTTACGGTACATGTACCCTTTTGAACGGTACATGGGTATTCTGAAAAGTAGAATGAAGAATAGGTATCGACCAGAGGGGAGCATTGTTGAAGCAACAGTGACTGAGGAAGTCACGGAGTTTGTGACCGATTATTTGAGTGAGGCAGAGTCTATTGGTATCCCAAAACCACGACACTATGGCAGGTTTAAGGGTAAAGGTGTTATTGGTAGAAAGATCGTGCAAGTTTCGCGTCTACTTATTCATCAAGCACATTTGTTTGTCTTACAACATCTTGAGGTTGTTGAACCTTATTTGGAAACCCATATGGTTGAGTTAAGGCATCAAAATCCTTTGAAAAACCACATTTGGCTGACAAAAGAACAAAACCGAGTTTTTATCCAATGGTTCAAAGATCATGTGTTGACATTAGCATCATCAGATCCAGAAGCTGTAAGCGAAGAGATCAGATGTTTGGCAATCGGACCTGAAACTAATATTACATCTTTTGAGGGGTATGATATTAGTGGGTATACATACTACACTGCACGCCAAGATGCCAAATCGATAAACCAGAATAGTGGGGTAAAAATTGAAGCTGCTGCCACTGAGTACCACAGCGGTAACCGATCTCAACCAGTTAGTAATTGGTATTATGGTGTCATCGAGGACATCTGGGAACTAGACTATGACATTGATTCCTTTCTGTTGTTCCGGTGCAAGTGGGTGGACAACCGACGCGGGTACCAAAATGATGGAGGGCTTACCATGGTTGATCTTTCACGGTTACACGGTTATAATGATGATCAATTTGTTCTGGGAAAGGATTGCGAGCAAGTGTGGTATGTTGAGGATCCGAAAGACTGCAGATGGTCTGTTGTTCTTCCAGGAAGAAGGCCGGTTGTAATGGAAAATGAAAATGAGGATAACGATGAAAATGGGACTGTAGAGGAAACATCCTTGTTTCCTACTGGATTACCGGATTCGATTGATGATACCGAAAACGATTTGCTCTACGCACGATCAGACCATGATGAGGGTGTTTGGGTAGAAAATATGAAATGATTTATGTTTTTGTACGTGTCAGGTAATGTTGTTAGTAGAATGTAGACTGTAATATCATCTTAACTGTTATTGTTATGCATCATAGTATTTATGTTATGAGTTTAACTGATGAAAATGCTTTATGATTTTTTTTTGCAGTGGATGATCACCCTATGGATGACCCCATTGGACGGCTTATCTCGACTGGAGAACCTGAGCCACAGCCGAATAGACCAAGTAAGCGGGTCACGAGAGGAGGAAAGAAGAAGAAGGACCAGTTAGCAGTACACGAGACTGAGGCTGGCCCTTCACAGCAGACCGAAGAGGAGTCGGTGTGCCACCAGAGGCGAAGAAGCAGAAGAAGAGAGGTGCAACACGTGGGCTGAAGGCTAACAAGGGCCCTCCTACAAAACCGGTCGACTTCAATCAATTCAACCAGCCCCATGGAAATTGGAAGAATGACTTCACCGCTTACGGTAGCCATTTGGTGAAGTCATATTGCACATAAACCACACTGGAAGCAAGTGCCTCAATCATTGAAGGATACTATGTTTCAGCGTCTTCAGGTAAATCTCTACATTATTACTATGATCTTTTGTGAAATAATAGAACATTTATGTTTACTTTACTAACTGAATGATCATGTACGTAGTCTCGTTTCTCCGTGGATCCCGCACTTAAAAAGGATGTGCTATCAGCGATGTCGAAACAGTTCCGGGACCACAAGAATAAGTTGGCTGACAAGTTCATCTACAAGATGCCTACTCCAGAAGATCCAGATGATCCAGATCATGGTGGAGACGGTGTGAGACCACCATGGGAGGTTTACGAGGGCATAACAGAAGAGCAATGGCTACAATTTGTTGAGAGGCGTCACACACCGGAGTTCCAGGTGCACTTTATTGTCATACATACATAAATTAATCTTATTTCTTATGTTTTTTTGTGTTCAATTTCACTTAACATGATCCCATTAATTTATGCAGGCTCTCCGTGCGAAACAACAAGCAAATGCTAAGAAGAATCTGTACCCTCACCACTTAGGTGGAAAAAGTATTGCTCAAAGGGTACCAGAATGGGAGCAAAAGGGATATCTGCCCACGGATGGCTCATTGGATGCTAGTGGCAGAAGAATGAAAGTGTGGGAGTTAAGCCACATTCCGAAGAACTCTACTCCCGAAAATCCTCAATATGATGAAGCCACGAGAGCAGTTATTGCTCAAATGGTAAGTGATATCATTTCATTTTCAGTCAAACTGTTCATTTTTTGTATATGAACTTATGTTAAACTAATAACTGTATTTATGTGTTATATTAGGGTGAATTAAGCTCTCAGCTCACCAGGGCACCTGGACCTCACAGAGGAATGATGATCCTCTTACACGCGCTCTTGGTAAGAAGGATCATCCAGGTCGTGCCATTGGGTTTGGTGGGCACGTTGGTATCCGCCAGGCATTTGGCGCACCCGGTCCAGAATCAGCCAGGGACAGTCGATTAGCTACGAGGAGCACCTGAGAGTGTTGGCTGAGATGGAGCAGAGGATTACTCAGAACGTCGACGAGAGGATCGCTCAGGCTATATCAAGGATTCAGCACACAGCAGCATGAAAGCCAAGAGGTTTCTCGACCACCAGTTGATCAGTCACCCATTCAGCAGCAGAGTGCACGGTAGTGAGAAGTAGTGTCCACTCGGCTGATCCGTTTCCCTATGCATCTCTACAGGTTAGACTAACATTTCAATTGAGTACATGACGATTATGATTTTTAAACTGATCACTAATATCATCATAGAAGAATTCTCAATTTTATCTAAACAAGTTCCACATAACACTCAGGCACCCACTGAGTGCCATCTGTTTTTACAAATTGGAGTAGAAGAGGTCATGGTTGCATGGGGAAAACTTTTCCCCTCTCGTCCAAGTGATATTGTGCACGGTGAACCACTCCGACATTACCATGCACGAGTGCTTCTAGACGAATTTGTTGCAGAGCATGCTGACGTCGGTTTACCGGTGCCGATCCCACAAAGACCTACCGTGCGTTTTGCACAAACTGCGACAGTGCAGTGGCCTGCACGATTGGTCAGACTCCCTGGGCAGGTATTACTCTTAACCGTTGCTATAAAACTATTGGTGTACCACCTTGCATCCATATACTTAATTAGACTAATATCATAGGATATGACCCCACCGAAGACTGATAAGGGCAAAGGAAAAAGAATTGTCACACCTGTGCAATCAAAGGCATCCACAAATTGTGCTTAGACCTGCTTTGGTGGAGAAGAGAATATTGGCCGGCTTGTCGACCAATATGCAGATTCTGCATTCCTCGTTGTTGGTGCTACCACCGGATAGTGATTCCCTCATTGTGGAAGATCCCGAGCGGATATTTCACTATATAGTTCAAGGAGAAGATATACATCGATTTGGGATGTATATGTCCGACTTCGAGGAGTGCTTCAGGAGGGATTGGTTGAATGTGTCGATTATCAAGTCGGCCGCCATGTGAGTGACTTCTACCTTTTATATTTTGAATTCATTAATTGGTGATGAATTAGATGTTTGAATAAAAGTTAATGACTAATGATATTGCCTCATAGGTGGGTGCATGATAAGGCGATCAATGTCTTTGAAGATCGAAGATTTGGATTCCTGTGTCCTGCTATGTGCAGTGAAGTCCAGATGACAAGTGATCCGCAAAGCCTTATGCAATATATGACGAATGCCCTCTATGAATGTTCGAACAAGTCATTTATTATGCTGCCATATCATTCAGAGTATGATATTTGACTATTTCTCTTAGTATTATCTAAAACATATAGTTTGTGTTAGTTGCTTAATGTTCAACACATTGTGTAATTTGTGGACAGTCGACATTGGTCATTGCTTGTGCTGGTGATGGGGAATCACCCACGAATCTTGCAATTGACTCACTTGGTAAGGCTGCCAAGAGACCGAAGATCTACACCGCAATACTGGGGTAATTATTTGTTATCGTAAACAACAATTATTTTACTTAACATTAACTGTTTCATAACTTGCTACTGATGCTTAAAACTATATATTGCTGATGTATATAGTTCCATGAGAGCTGCATTAAGACTCCAGGGTATAACAATGAAGAGTAACATCCCTTGGAACACTGTCAAGGTACTTATAATTGATAAATTTGTGTGATAATGTTTAAACTTGTTTATAACTGTCAATATGTGTGTTTGTATAGTGTCCGGTGCAGCCTGGGGGGTCAGAATGTGGATACTATGTCATGAGATTCATGAGTGACATAGTAGGAGCGGCGAACCTTTTACCAGAGCACTCGTTAGACATGGTAACATTCTTTGAAAGTTTCAGTTATGCTCTTTACATGTTGTTAGACTTGTACGTTTTAGATTAATGTTCATTTTTTTTCAAGGCTTACGAACAAGTGTTCAAAGGTGGTCAGTATGATGATGCTCAAATTGTTGAGATGCTTGAGGAATGGTCGGAGTTCGTCTGCACAAGTTTAATGAATTGATGATCATGAAGATGTTTTGTGAACTTTTTTGAGTATGTAAATGTAACTCTGTACACTTGTGGATGGTGTAATGGTAGATTTGAATTGTATTGGTGTTTTTTATTTGTAATGAAAGTGTGAATTGCATTGGTTTTGTTAACTCTCAAATTGTGGTGCGTCGTTGGTATTAATTGGGAGCTTTTATAACTTTTTAATGTGTGCTGGAGCTCCCTGTATGGATGAAGCATTATTACAGGTCTGATTGAACCAAATGTGGTGAATATATATATATATAAGCTGGGATGGAAAAAAAACAAAAAAAAAATATACCTATCTCGGCGGTTCTTAGGGAACAACCACCGAGATAGGCCCCTGGGATTGACCGATGGTGAGATTGACCATGGGTCTATCTCGGCGGTTCTTAGAGAACAACCGCCGAGATAGACCCATGGTCAATCTCACCAACGGTCAATCCCAGGGGCCTATCTCGGCGGTTGTTCCCTAAGAACCGCCGAGTTAGGTACCTCTAGTTCGGCGGTTTACAACCGCCGAAATAGGCCCATTGGAACCGCCGAAATAGGCCTTTTTTCTACTAGTGAGGGACGGACGGCCGAGATTAAAACGTGGATAATATTGATATATTAAGTTATATAAATTCCAGAATAAAACCCTAACTTGTTAGATTTATTTAATGACCTTCCCTAATGTACTTTGACTCGAAATTTTAACCATAGATTCCTTATAAAATGTAGTTTATTTTCATGTAAATTAATATAGGTTTTGAGTTTTTAAACGTAAGTTATAATTTTTATAAGTTTTGAGTATTATGGAATTATTTAGATAATTTAAAAAATTTTATAACATGTCTAAAATGTCATAGTTACTATATATTCAATTTGGGAATTTTTAAACAAGAATAAATGGGTTTAAAAATTGTGTTTATAACATGTCTAAAATGTCATAGTTACTATAATATATGGTTTCTAATGTAACAAAAATTAAAGTATGTGTAACACCCCCGAATAAACATCCAATAGTACAAACTAAGCTCCTAGTCATATTACAAGATAACTATGCAACGGATTCTCAACTTCATCCGGGTGCTACAGATGCCAACCACCCACTTGGTTGACAGACCACATTACCAACACCAAGTTACGGTCTGCATGACTGGAAACAGCCCTCAACCAAAATTCATATACAACATAAAATACAATTCCCAAATACCGAGTGTCTACAACATAATTACCAATTCATAAACCAAAAAGTACATCCCGGGTTTAGTAACAACCCATACATTAAACATACTTGAAATACCCCGTAATTAAAAATAGTGATTAATTAGGCTAATAAGTAATTTAGAGGCTTAATTAGTATAAATAATTACTAGGGAACAAATCCCGAAGAAAACGGATCCTTAAAATGGATTAAAAACATTAACGAACCTTAAAGCGCGTTTTTCGAGGTAACCGGGAAAACGTGTCTTTAAGCGGGTCAAATAGACTCGTAACAGTTTTGGTTAACTAAATAATCATTAATAAATATTAGTGAAGTTTGAGGACCAATAAAATCAATAAAACGAGAGATTAGTAAAAACTGTCAAAAACGACAAGTTGTGGGGTAGAAAATAAATAACACAAACTTATGTGTCCAATATTGCAAATAAATTTCAAAACCCCCATGCTCTCTCTGTGTGTGTCCGATTTTGCTTTCCCCCTCACACACACTCACTTACACTTTTATACACAAAACAACAAAACAATTAAAAGTAATAAAGTAACTCTCACACTCACACATACTCTCTCTCCTACCCATTCTCTCCTTCCTCTTACGTGAACACCCACCCTCACTCTCTCTTTTTCTTCTTCTTCTACCTCTCTCACGATTTCCATGGTGAAAGAAGAAAACACCCTCACAAAACTAACTTCTCTCCTTTGTAACTCTCTCCAAACTTCTCCAAAAATTATAAAAACACCACCATTGTAATCCTCTCATCAAGGGCTACATTTCCATCTTTCCAAAATCCAAAAACAAGCACTTTCGATTTTATGGGTATACCCCATTTGGAGTTTCAACACCACCATTAGAAGGCCCTCCTTCTCCTTGTTCTTCTAAGGTAAAAATATTTTGAAAACTCCATCTTTTCTAGCTCTTGTGGGCAAAACGAAATTCATAAACTAAACCCTTGTTCTTCCTCTTGTTCTAGCCGATTTTGGCTTGTTGGTGGAGTTGGAAATATTGTTCTTGAGCCACTCCAAGCTCCATTTGAACCCTTGCAAGGTAATATAAATTCTAAACCCTAGAATGTGCATTAGAACTTGATTAATGGTTAGGGTTAATTTTAAATATTGAATGGTGTATATGAATGGTTGTAGTGTTAGAGGATTGAGATTACAAAACCGGTAGAGAAAGAAGGAAAAAGAAAGAGGAAGAAAGAAACTAGAAGCAAAACAAGGTAAGGAATGCTCACCTTTGTGTAGTCTTGTAATTGTGTATGTAACAGATTTTTAGAAATGAAAATTGGTATTGAAAAATGGTAATGCATTAGTAGTATAATGTGTAAGAGAATACAAGTATTTGGAAGCTTTAAAAGACATGTAAAACTGTTACAAAACAGATTGGGGATTAGTGTTTGTGTGCAGGAAATTTTGTAGTGTTTTTAGTGTTGTTTAGTATGGTATTGTATATGGGAGCTTGTGTAGTTTTGGTTGTTGAAACAGGTGAAATAAGTGTTGAATTGTGAACTAGATTGAGTGGTGAGAGTAAAAAATATAGGGGAGGTTATGGCAAAATTTGCCTAGGATTAGAACACTTAGAGAATCAAAACTAGGTGAATAATGTGAGTGTGTAACAGATTTTGATTAAGGAAGATAGAGGATAAGTTGAGAGAGATAGTTAATGTAATTGTAATGTGTTAGGAGTGTTAGAAATGACATTAGAAGAGGGAGTTGTAGATGGAGAGTGTTAGTGCTAAAATCTGTAGCAAACACAACTAGGGAAACAACTAGTGAAAGTGTGAGTTGAAACTTAGAAAATTAGATGAGTGAATGAGTATAAAATTGTGTAAGGAGTTAGGAAATGAACTAGGGTGTATTAGGAGGTTTAAATGGTGTTAAAACATGTAGGATTAAGTGTAGGAACACATGGGGAAGTATTGGGTAAAGAGAGGACTGAAAACAGAAATTAAAATGCAAATACTCTGGCCGGACCGACTTGCGACCGGACTTGCAAGTTCGGTCGAGCCCAGATTTACAAGACGGGAAAGTTACTGGAATCGACCGGACTTGCAAGTCCTGTCGAGCAGAAAATTTTCCCGTCAGAAATGTTACTGGAATCGACCGACTTGTGACCGGACTTGCAAGTCCGGTCGAGCAGAAAATTTCCTGTCAGAATGCTACTGGAATCGACCGGACTTGCGACCGGACTTGCCAGGGTCGTCGCAAGTCCGGTCCTGACAAAAAAAAAAAAATTATTTTAATTTAAATAATAATTGTATATATATATGTATGTATACCCATACATATATGTATATGTACATGTAGGAAAGCATGCCAAAGTTAAGTAAGGGAGTA